>OW121769.1:26965200-27576200 GCA_933228765.1 Miltochrista miniata
ATAGGCATCCTGCACTTTAGACATTGACTTTAGGCAATTTGCTTCATAGGCATCTTGCAATTTAGGTACTTCGCTCAAGAGGGAAATTTGAGAAAAAAATAAGTTCGGATTTTATAGTTTTTCATGAAAATTACCCTCTTGAGCGAAGTACCTAAATTGCAAGATGCCTATGAAGCAAATTGCCTAAAGTCAATGTCTAAAGTGCAGGATGCCTATTAAGTTTTAATGTCTATAAGGTTTTAATGCCTACGAAGCAAAATGTCTATGTTGTTTAATGTCTACAAAGTATAATGCCGATGCTACTTAATTGCCTACAAAGCATGACGCCAATTTTATTACATCAAGAAATCTATTTTGCTAAAATATGACACATATTCAGACTCTTCGGTCTTAATTACTTAATACTGGACACTTCAAACTCATTATTATCTATTGAATAACAATCTGCTTGACGTATGACAGCATCAATAAGCACTTTACTCAAAAAGGGTTCATTTCATTATTTCGTCAAATCACATTTTATGAAATGGATGTGATACAATTTGTCACAAACAACAAAGGAGGAAGGACCCTACTGTTCTCGGGTTATCGCTACACCGTGAATAAAGAAAATAAAGATGGCAGCAGCCTTTGGAGGTGTTCTAACAGAAAAGAGTGCAGTGCTTCGATCAAGCTGAATAACGCCAGAGATGCAGTATTGGAAGGTGGCACCAACCGACACGCCTGCGAAAGAAATTTGGCCACAAATGAAGTGCAGGTTCTGATAGAGAGTTGTAAAGAACAGGTTTGCCGAAGTTTTAAACCTGTGCAGCAAATCTTTGAACAGGTATTTTCCGAAAATAAACCGGCTGTGGATGAAGATTTTGAAAGAATGCCAATTTTTTTATCCAAAAAAGACAGTTTATTACGAGCTAGACGTAATTTTTTAAAAACAAGAAAAACGGAATTCAAAAAATTGAGTGATATTGACCCGGGAAATATTTTAGTACCAGATATTATTGGCCTTGACTTTTTGGTGTGCGAAGATGGTGGGGGAGACCGCAAGATTTTGATATTTTCTACTACATTTACAAGGAAATTCTTAACAAACATGAGTAACAAACAACTACAATACTTTGGCGATGGGACTTTTAAGCGGATTCCTTTATTTTATCAAATGTACACGATTCATGTCGACTTGGGTAGCAACGATGATTCCGTTAATGTTGTACCCATCATCTATGCACTCCTTCCTAATAAACAACAAGATACGTACATCAGATTATATGAACTTATAAAACAGAATTTCAATATAGAAATCACAAAATTCAAATGTGATTTTGAAGTAGCCCAAGTACAAGCCATGAAGTTAGTGTTTCCTGGTGTACATGTTACCGGTTGTTATTACCATTTTACGAAAGCACTATGGAGAAATGCTGAGAAAATGAATTTAACTGCGAACAATGAAGGTAGAATTTTTACTGCTCTGTCAAGCAACATACCACTTATTCCAGCGAATCGTATATCGGAAGCGTGGAATACTATGAAACAAAATTATACGGATTCAGAAGAATTACAAAAGTTTATAATTTACTACGAGAAGCAGTGGTTAAAATATACACCGGAAATGATATGCTGTGCAAGTGAGACACAACGAACAAACAACGGCCTGGAGGGATGGCATAGACGATTTAATGCCCGAGTACCACCAAATTCTACATTTATCAGATTTCTCCAAAAATTGTTACAAGAAGCAAAATGGCAGGACCATAAAATAAAATATGCGTTATTTAATACTAACAACCGTAATAGAATGGACATAATATTTAATCGAAAATACAAACAAGAGCTCAAAAAGCTAAGCGACGGGAACTTATCGCCATTCGAAGTACTCAGAAGCATTTATAAAATAAAGAAACAGATAAAAGCATCGCTATGATTTTACTAGTATATTAGAAAAAAATAGATAAAATTAGTTTGTTTTCACTATTTTAAGTTACTTTAATTATTAGTAAGGATACTGTTTTTGGTTTTTCGAAATATCAATAAACATTTCAGTTTAATAGCTTTTATTCGATAACATGCCCCTTATCCATCTATCCCTCACTACTTATCCCTACTTGTTGTACTATAGATATTAATAGATGATCCGAGACCTACCTATACTGGTAAATCAATTTGACCGACCGTACCTTGTATTATGCTGGCAATCTTCATTTTAGGCATCTCCATTGTTAGGCATTAAACATTGTTGTCAAAGTACATTGTAGGCAAATTATGTTCTTAGGCATCGTGCAATTTAGGTACTTCGAGTTTCAGGTATTTCGCGTTTTAGGTAGTATGCAGCAGTGGCATCGTGCAATTTAGGTACTTCGCTCAAGAGGGTCAAATTTATATTACATTATCAATACTTTACTATATTCTACGCTTTAGTATTTAATACATTATTCATGTACTTTAAAAGTTACCTTTTTGAAGCCATGTCGCGAAGCAAATACACTTTTAATTTGAAACACGTCAGAACTTCTATATAATACTTGCACTATGACAAATAATACTAACACGCTGTAAAAGGAATTTAGAATTCACAATTCGCATTAACGACACATTGCGATTATCCCATACGACATAGCATTATAAACAATTTCTGATTAATCGTAAAATGTAACAATAATGACTGTTTTATTTATTTGTACATAATTTACAAATAATAATTATTATATTATACAATTAGTTTGTAAATATTAACAGCACATATATTTTTACTTTGAGTTTCTTACCATTAGAGCCCTAAGTGAGTTTATAACTATTAATACAAAATACAACCTTCTAACCATTATACCAATTATGCGAAACCTAAAAATCTGCCTCCTTGCATGGATAAGTATACACAGACTGATTCCACAGTATCTGATTCTCTGCATGAAAATGATGTTCAACAACTAACTGTCCTTCCACCAACGTCAAATGAGTTTTTTCTGGTATAGATATATTAAAATATTACACCAAAACATTGATGGATTGATTAGCAAATCTGATAAATTTACTGTCATATTGGATTCTATTAATGAAAAATATCAATTGCTAGGGGTCTTGTGTATTACGGAACATAATATGATGGCCTGCGACAGAAATACACTATCAATACCTAACTATAATTTGGCTTCAGCTTATTTCAGAAAAAAACATCGGGGCGGTTCTTGTATATTAGTGCACAACTCTGTTGAATTCCGTCCTATTAATGGTATCTGTAGCTATTCACAGGAGCGTATCATTGAATGTTCAGGAATCGAATTGTGTGATCATAATTTGTATATAATATGCATTTATAGATCGCCCACGTCAAATAAACAAGATACACAAAGGTTCTTTTCACTACTGAATGTACTGCTGATGCGTTTCTCTACTACTAAAAAGAAAATAGTTCTGTGTGGTGACTTTAACATAAATACTCTCGTACAGAGCAATGAATCTTCCGAGTTTACTAACATTCTACAGACCTATAACCTTAAGTTGGGTATACATGAACCTACGCGGTTAGCAAAAGGTACGTGTCTTGATAACTTCATATACAACATGAGAAATTGCAAAACGGAGGTTAATGAGTATGCACTGTCTGACCATACTGCTCAATTTCTAACATATCCGGTAAAAACCTTTTGTTCTTTAAAGTTTTGGTACATCTATAGACGAAATTACAATGCTGAAAATATAAATAAATTCTGCGAATGCATAGATTCTTTAAGTTTTTCAGATACATTACAAAGTGAAGACCCAAATGTGGCATTCAACGAATTCTATGACCTGTTTCGGCTGTTTTATGATTAGTGCTTTCCAAAAACCAGAGTACGTATAAGTGCAAGGCTCAGACCGAAATGGATAAGTAAAGGAATCAGATATTGTTGCAAACGTAAGAGAGAACTACTTTGGAAATATCGTAAAAAAACAAATTTAGAGAATAGAAATAACTTTAAGTCCTTATCAAAAAGATTAAATAAAATAATTAAATTAACACAAAAATCACATAACGCAAACTACATCAATACTGCTTTAAATAAAAGCAAGGCAACATGGGACATAATAAATAATAAAAATAGACTTAACAAACCAAGCGATGAAATAAAATACATTAATGTGGATGGCGGAGTGATTAACGATCCTAAACAGATTGCTGATTCATTTAATGCCTTTTTTATCAATCAACCAACCACAGCATCACTAGTTAATAATTATAAAACAACAATTTTAGGAAATGCTAAATCAATATTTATACAGCCTACGATTCCAAGTGATATTAACAGAATAATTTTAAATTTAAAATCCACAAATAGTACTGGTTATGATGACATATCAGTAAAAATCTTGAAAAGTGTATCGCGAAAGTTATCATATGTTCTTTGTCACATAATTAATGTATGCATTTTGAATGGTGTTTTTCCTGACTTACTAAAATTAACTATAATCAAACCTATATTTAAAAAGAATGACCAGCACGATATGTCTTGTTACCGACCCATTGCACTTGTCCCAGTGATATCTAAGATTTTTGAAAAGGTTATTCATGAAAGCATATATGGTTTTTTTGACACCCATAATCTGTTCTCAAAGGAACAAATAGGTTTTAGAAGAAGCAAAGATATAAATATGGCTTTATATGATTTTCTTCACACTATCGTCACAGGCATAGATCAAGATCATCAGTCATGTGCACTCTTCATGGATCTGACCAAAGCCTTTGACTATGTAGATCACCGAATACTACTAGACAAACTATATGCATACGGAGTCCGGGGATGTGCGCTGGACTTAATAAAATCCTACTTATTTGACAGAATGCAGGCAACTCAGATAACAAGAGTTAGTCCATTAACCAATACAGTAACTGGTTACCTATCAGACTATGGGAGGGTAGTCTTTGGTGTTCCGCAGGGGAGTGTACTAGGCCCGCTTTTATTTATAATTTACATAAATGATCTACCAAAAGTGACTCACCATAAGTCGGTACTCTTCGCCGATGACAGTACCATAATATTTACGGGTAATGACAGTTTAGAAATGCAGCAAGACATAAATACTACTTTTTCAAATATAATAAATTGGCTAAAATTGAATAATTTAAAAATCAACTTTGACAAAACTAATTACATGACATTTAGAAATAGACTCAACAGGTTGACCGACATCGAAATTAAATACTTAAACCATGACATTGAACAAACAGAATTGACAAAATTTTTAGGTATACATATTGACTCTTGTTTGCACTGGACATCACATATTAAATCGTTGTGTTCTAAAATAAATCAATTTTCATATGCGCTTTACATATTATCGAAAACGGCAACTATAACGACCTTATTAACTGCATATCATGGAAAAGTTTCACCCTTGCTCAGATATGGTATTATATTCTGGGGTAACTCAACCGATAGAGAAGCACCGTTTATATCACAGAAGAAATGCATAAGAGCAATGTGTAAATTAAAACCGACTGATAGCTGTAGACCTTTTTTTGCTAAATTAAAACTGCTCACTCTTCCATCTATATATATATTTGAAGCTGTTTTATTTGTTCGAAAGAATATTTACATGTTCGATATGTTAAATAGCCGTAGACATAATTCTAAAATTAGGATGCCTAAAAATAGAACAGCATTTCTTAATAAAAGTGTATTTTGTATGCTACCGCGCCTATATAACAAGTTACCTATACCGATATTACAGACAACATCTCTTATTAGTTTTAAGTCCCAAGTAAGAGAATTCTTAAATCACAAGGCATATTACTCAATTAGCGAATATCTGACTAATAAGTGATATTGTTTAAGCGTGACATTTTATTTAATTTTGTTTTGTTTTATTTAATTGTAAAATTTTGACATTCATCTAATTCTTCGTTGACAATTTATATTTTGACATAGCTATTTCATTGTATAATCTGAGTCTATTTATAATTTAATCTGAGTATTTAAATGTAAGTTTGTGAAATTTGAATTGATAACCTAAAAATATTGCATGCTGTAAAGCTAAGTATGGCGTGAACAACTTTTTAATGTAAACAACATAATGTACCCATATTTCGCAATGAATAAATGAAATTGAAATTGAAATTCATAAATTTTTAAAAAGCTCTATTTATATGTGTGTAATCAGAAAAATAGGTTTTAAACTTTAGGTGCCATTTTCTCGAAACTAGCTGTCATGCACTTACGGCTCTTATCTTAATCACGGCAGAAATTTCTTCTTACAAATGTCGCCCACTCGAATATAGCCTGTTGGACAATCAGCACTGAAGTTACTGCGTGCTTCCTGGTCCTCTTGTAAACTAACTTTCTTTGAATGTTTTCCTTTTTTGCCAACATGATGCGTAGGGAGTATCCTCAAGTGTTGATAAAGCTCAACAGTTTTATCATCTTCGCTGGTGACGTCCTCTTTCTCGCTGGTGACGTCTTTATTCTCGCTGGTGACGATACCCTTCTCGCTGGTGACAATATCTTTCTCGCTGGTGACGACATCTATCGGTTTGGCCACTATCACTACATGGCGGTGCCTTAGCTTTCCAAAGGATACAACTTTTAGATTAGCTCCGGACTGACGGCGGAGCACATAACTATGGGACATACAGACCACACTGGTGATAAGTAATGCTATTGTTATGGGCGACATTGTCCCGGTCGTCAGTGTCGGTTTGTTCTGAAGTGCGATAGACGATGTGGTGTTCGCTGAAAGCTTCCTATATTATATATGTGACAGAGCTCCGAGCCGTAGTGATGTGACTACACGATGTTTTTGACCACTGGACAATTTAATAATAGGTTTTTTTTAACGTGAGGAAATTCCTATAGGGGTGCCATGTCGGACTCCTACCGACTAAAAACCACACGTATCCTACCTAACAGGCTAACGGTTGGGAGCCCCGGAGAAGCCCTCGGAAAGATATCTAAGAACTCCCAACAAACCTACCGCTACCACTGCGGTCTCACCTAGTATGGGTTCGGGTGCTATCCTGCTTCTTTGGGGGATGTTCGGGCGTTATCCTGCTTCTAAGGGGGGTTCGCAACTGATCTCGATGTTGATGCAGAGTGTTTTTATCCGACTTTGATTCTGGCACTCGCTGGCCGCTGCCGCGGCACGCTCGTTGCGTTCGTTTGACTCTTGCGTTCGTTACAAATAAATAAATAAATATTTGTGGACATTCTCACACAACATCATCTAGCCCAAATTAAGGTAATATAAGCTTGTGCTATGGGATCTAGACCACTGATAGACATACTTATATACCTGCCTAGTCCTGCCATTAGTTTCGTTACAAATTAAAATGCATTTTTTTTAAATTAAGTAATGTAATATTTATTTATACCTATTAAAATTTATAGCTACATATTTATTAAAGTCGAAATGGCTTTTGTACAGGGCTTTAATCTGTTTGGCCACGAATCCATGGATTTACGTACTGTTTCCATGGGAAATTTTATCACTGCTTTCTCCAAATATATTTTAAGAAACTCAATGTCGCGGTGTCGTTTAGAACAGGCCATGTCCCCTAAAACTGACAATAGTTTGTAATCTAAAGAGTTGAGTTCTGGGCAAGATGAGGGTCAGTCTTCAGCTCTTATAAAGTACGGAACGTTGGTTTCTAGCCAGGCTTGGGTAGTTCGTGCCTTGTGATGCTGCTCGAAAAACCACGGTATATTTTTAAAAAGTGTATTGTTGAGAGGTTTCACAACATGATCCAAGACAGTATCTTAATACACTTTGGCTGAAGTTTTCACTCCTTTTTCACAAAAATGTAGTTTTGTGACTCCCTGATAAGACACGCCCCACTAAACCATCACTGACTCAGGATGATGATACCTTTCCGACCACTGAAGCAGCTTCCTTAGAACTGTGAGCGTACACTTTATCATTTTGCTTATTGTAGTGTTCTTCAATCTTGAAATTTTTTTCATCGGTAATGAGTAACAAACTAAATCATGGGTACATTTAAAAAAAAATGTGTGCGTATACTATTGTACACACGTAAGAAGTGAAACTTCTTCATGACCGTATTTTTCGAAAGAAATATCATGAAATATGCATAGGAGTTAGTAGTCCAAAAGTTCAAAAGATCAAAAGTCCAAAGTCAAAAAGTCAAAAAGTCAAAGTCAAAAAGTCAAAAAGTCAAAAATCAAAAAGTCAAAAAGTCAAAAAGTCAAAAGTCAAAAAGTCAAAAAGTCAAAAAGTCCAATAGTCCAAAAGTCCAAAAGTCCAAAAGTCCAAAGTCCAAAGTCCAAAAGTCCAATAGTCCAAAAGTTCAAAAGTCCAAAGTCCTAAACTCCAAAGTCTAAAAGTCAAAAATTCGAAAAGTCCAAAACTCCAAAATTCCGAATGTCCAAAAAGTTTAAAAATAACATGCAAAACATATCTGACCTCTTTATTAGGTAAGTACTCTCTTTTATTATTCTGAATGCAAAGAGGCCGCAATCAAACTTAAAAAACATCAATCTGGTAGGTACCTTCTTAATAGGTTGTTTATAACATTTTGTTCTGAAGCTGGCAGAATATAATTAAAAAACAAACAACCAGCGCCATCTATTGGTGAAATTACTTTTTAAAGCTATTTTATTTTTATTGCTGTTATAATAAAATTGTATAAAGTAGCCTAAAACCATCTCTGAATCCTATTGTATATCGTGTCCAATTTTGAGCTTAGTCGATTCAGTTAATTTTGACTTTTTAACAGATACTCAAACGCACAAAACATTTTTATATATGTATATAGATAGATACATGTGACAGAGTCCTAGCAAAAATCTTCATTTCTCGCGATAAGATTTATGGCTTCCTTATGAGGTTCGACAAATTCTGGCTTTAACAGCATTAATAGCCTTTGTAGTTCTAACAGCACGCGGCTGCCCCGATCTTTTCTGCTCTTCGACAGACGAAGTGTTGTTGTATCTATTGATAGTACGATATACCGGTATTTCCTTCAAGTTATACCAGAATTCTTCACTTCGCTGTGTCTTCAAAGGACACCAGTTGGCCCAGATAGACATAGTTCTGTACGTACTCTATTGTTTCTCTGTCCACAGTAACTGTCACTAGAGTGACATTACTCATAATCTTCGTTTTAAACAAACTACCTTACACATAATAAGTGTGGCGCCTCTGGTGTTGCAAACGTTCATAGGTTGCGGTGACCACCAGTCTTTCTGGCGGGCCGTAAGCTTGTCTGCCACCTTTGTGGTATAAAAAAAAAATTATTGTGCCTGATAAATCTCTTAGTCTTCATCTTGGACTATCGATATGATATAAAGGTGCAGAAAGTACATCTCTAGCGTGATACACACTTTATTTACGGTAAATTGGTGTGAAATATATTTATTTCACATCAGTAGGATCACATTTATGACATAATTTGGATTTATAGATACAGATAAGTAGATCAAATCGAGCGTGGCACATACACCCGCAATGACCTCGAGGCTTTTAATATAAAACGAACAAACATACATACATATAATCACGCCTTTATCCCCGAAGGGGTAGGCAGAGGCATAGTATACGCAAACATTTCATTTCACCTTATGGTTTAATGTCCCACGTAATATGTGGTAAGCCTATTGCCGTGTTGAAATGGACAGGTGCAGGTCGCCGCGACCCACAGTTGAAATTTTTCAAGCCGCCCATAATGCCTTCAACTTGGCTTAACGATTGTCATTTTTTTATAGCACTAAGTTGGCAGACAAGCATACAGCCTACTAGAAGGATCGGTGGTCACTTATTTTTTGGTGGTAATTTTAAATGAAACTCGGTTGTCAACCGGGTTTCATTTCGAGTTTTCCTTCTCTACGCAATGGATCTCTTTGCGACATCGTCGGGATGTATTAGGGTGGCGACATTTCGTACCACGTCCTGTCGTTACACGGGACCCCGTCGCCACACGGCGCAAAAAAGCGAACAAAAATGTACTTATATCATTTTGGCTAGCGAACAAGCAAGCGGCAAGCGAACAAAATAGATAGGTACGTAATTAAATTCGGCCGCTAAGGGTAGAGTACCTACTGTTCGGTAGAAGTCCTAACCCAGAATACCCGGCAATGAATGATGACCGGATATTGGTGCCTATATCCCATTCCATGATTCAGTGGAGAGAATCTCCGCTAGAACAGAACAATTCAAAAGATCATTTATTCTCTGTCGAACCATAAAAGCCTGGAATGACCTGCCAGCGCACGTGTTTCCCTCCTCTTACAATCTTGGGTTCTTCAAGCGGAGCGTGAAGAGGCACATCTTAGGGCCGCCATCTTGAGGAACACTGTCAATAGCTTTATAGGCTGTGACAGTGGCCCCCAATCGCTAGATGTCGTTGCTTTCCATTACGCGGAGGCATCACACCACCTAATGGCTTGTCTTTCCCTTATCCTGTCACAAACCGGGTCATCATTCGTGTCTTCAAAGTAATATCAATTTTTCTTTTTGGTAGGTTATAAAGGGCGAGATAGTAACACACCAGATAGTACAGATGGAAACCTACATACTACATTCGCTGAGGCTACGCACACATAGACAACTCATTCACAGACACGAGGTCAGGCGGTTTCAACCAAATTTTCGATACTGATTTGTACTCGTTCTTCAAGAGGAGCGTGAAGAGGCACATCACAGGGCCGCCAACTTGAGGACCACTGTCAGAAGTGGCCCCCAATCGCTAGATGCGCCACGGCTTTCCATCAGGCTGGTGGCGACGTCAATTTGGCGAGCTCAATATAAAAAAAAAGTACAGATTTGTGCGCGAGTGTGTGTAGCAGAGGGTAGGTGTGAAAAAAAAGTACATACATTAGTTTTTCATTTGTACCTACTATCTCTACTTTGTGCTAGGGGATAACGAAGGAAAGACTAGGGTCCGTCGACCACGTCGTGGTATACTAGACGGCATGGTCTCTCTACCTTTTGCCGTTAAGATGGATAAAAAGACTGGTGTAAAATTTTCCTTTACTAATATTTAGGCCTTATTTTATTATCCGTGAGGCGTGTAAATCCAATTGAAAACCGATCAAGATCAATTTAATTTAAAGGTTGACTTGGCATAAAATGACATTTTCTTTAGATACCGATATAGGTATTCTGATTTCCGTTTGAAGTGTGGTTGAAACTTGAGCTTGTTCATTGGCTTTTTTTAACGTGAGGAACATCCTACATGGATGCTATGCCGGACTCTTCCCGAGTAAAAACCACACGTTCCCTACCTATTGCCTACGGTTGAGAGCCCCGGGTAAGCCCTAGTCCGGGAAGAACGACCCCAGGTTTCCTAACAGACCTTGGCTGCCACTGCGGCCTCACCTAGGACGTTGGGTAGACCCTGTTCTACAAGGGCTAGTGAGATGGAAAGCTACCCCTCACGGAGCTGATCCAACTATCATTTGGTTGCGAGTCATCTACGTACGTTGAGGAATGCTCGTAACTCCGCTGACTCAGTCTTGTGTTAGGAGCTGAGCGACGACGGGGCGGGCAGGTCTTTTTGCCCGCGACGCGACGTAATAAAGACCGCGTCTGCCCATCAATGCCCGCGCTTCTCTCACCGCGAAAATGTGTGTCCTACAGGCACCAGCGGCGCGTTCTTTTAGATCTTCTTGTGCATTGGTAGTATAGGATTCCCTTAGCGCTATAGTTCGCGATGAATCGGCCCGGCCCGTCGTTTGTAAACCTACTTGGTACTCGGATGGGTGACCACTTTGAGAAATTTGTATTTGCTTCGAAAGGCACGTTAAGCCGTGCCGGTTGCCAGCAAAATGGTAGTTGTTAAGCCAAGTTAAAGGTCTTATAGGTGGCTTGAAAAATGTCAACAGCAGGCAGGGCCTGATTTAGGGTTTCGCGCGCCCTAAGCTAGCTATGAATATGCGCCCCCAGCTGCAACTAATTAAATTACAAGTCCTAAGTACCTCGGTAGGTACATCCAGTTTCCGATAAATCGAACCAGTGAATCTTAGTGAAATCCCTTCATAACTCAGGAAGTGAGCTGATGATATGCAAAATTTATAGCTAAGAACGACTCGAAAGCTGATGTGCTGGGATGGCCCCGGCACATTGGCTTTCGAGCATAGAAAACCGCAAAATTGGCTCATCTGTTGGGCTGCTACGCCCGAGGAACTGCGATGGCGGACGAAGTCTACGAAACAGACTTTGTACGCCATCGCAGTTCCTCCCTTGGGTTTAGGTTTTATCTGATTTCTTGGAGGGATTCGGGTGTAGGTATCGGGGAAAGGAAATAGGTACTATCCTATTTCTTTGAGGAGTGAAAAGTCACGCTATATTCCTGATCTGCTTCCGTAAGAATTGCAAGATAACAACTCGCCGTTCTCAGGCCCTCCGTGATGGAGGCGGGTAGTCCTGGGCGTATTGCAGTGTGCGACGAACCCGCCGTCGACTACGGAACTACGAAGGGAGTTCCTATCCCACTGCCTCTTTCGCAAATATGACTTGCTCGCAAAAAGACTCAGTGGCGTCCTATTTTCTCCCATTGAAGACCATGGCTCTCACCACGGTCTCCAGCGTGAGAACATCTACGTCCAGGCGCGCAACGAGGTTGCAGTGCATATAATAAATAAATAATAAATAAATCATCATTTAATTCAGGTACAACACCCATAAACATCAATTAATAAATTACAAACATTAAATAAACAGTCTAAAATACAATAAATAAATCAAATTAAATAAAACTAGTAAGTACAATAACATAAAATACCTACCAACAGCGAATTCGAATAATAAAACAAATAATAAAAATAAATAAAAGCATTAACATCAAAATAATAAATTCAATTAAAATAATAAAAGTACAATAAAAAAAAAAAAAAAAATGTTTTCATAGCATAAAACAATCAAATAAAATTAAATAAAATCAAATACCATCAAACAAAAAAAAAAAAAAAAAAAAATAATTAATAAAGTACAATAAAAAGAAATAAATAAAATGGAAATACATAGATTAAATACAATTAAATTATCAAATCAATGAAAATAATTACATTTACACACCAAGCTAATATTGTCTTTTAAATGACAGGTTTGGAACGTGTAGACTGCAGCAGTGGTTTATGTACTGACTATCTACCCGGTCAGCGATCATCTTCAGGAGGGTGTTGGAACTCGCCCTGACTCTGCGCACAAGTGAGGCGGCGCGCTTCCGCATCGTGGTGTAAAAACAATCTACTCGCGCCTGGGCGAACATGCCTGACGCGCTGCAGCGCCAGGGCAGTCCCATCAACCTCCTGAATGCGTTATTGTATTGGACCCGGAGGGCCCCGTACACCCTCCGAGTGTAGTCAGCCCACAGACTGCACGTGTAGAAAGACGTACAGTAGGCTCTAAAAAGAGTAATTTATATAGAAGAGTAATTTATATATAGAGTAATTTATAATATGCTGAGCGTATCCTCGCTGCAGTCACCGTAGTGCTGATAACTTCCGCCGCAGATACTTAATGATGCACTCGTGTCCAGTAAGTATCTGTGGCATTCGGTAGGTGAGGCTGCGATGGTGCCTTTCCAGCCACTTCTCCATGACCGGTTTCACCGTCTTACACTTTTTTTATACCACCAAGGTGGCAGACAAGCATACGGCCCACCAGATGTACCGGTGGTCACGCACAAGGTGGCAAAGTCTCTCCTGTCGCGAAGAGGTTCCACACCACCTGCAAGCATGGGATCGTTGACCACTCTCATGGCTCGCCTCTGCACCGAGTCGAATGGAAGAATTCAGTCAATTCATTCTGATATTCAGGTGCCCCCGTCCAGCAGAGGCAGCTGTACTCCATGTGCGGCCGCACTTTTTGCGACTTAAACAGTTAAGTACCGCCGCGCCCTGTTGAGCACACCGAGCGGCTTGGACGCCGAGGGCTGAATTGAACAAGATTTTGTTTTCCCCAATCGGACACTCTAGTACGAGTAGTCTCGATTTCAGACACAAGTTGTTAACAGCTTTCTTCCACTGCAGCCCGAGAGATACCGGTGCGGCCCGTGTAACAAGTGTCGTCCGCATAACAATGAATGCCGTCAATAGACAATATATAGGTATGTCATTGATATGCAGCAGAAACAGAGTGAGGGACAACACTGAGCCTTAAAGGCGGTCGGATCGTCCGCTCGGTACAGCCGGCGTCCCCCACAAGAAAATAATAACACTGAGCCTTGTGGTACTTCAGCGTTTATGGCCATGCATTCAGAACAGCTGCAGTTATCGACGGCCCTGATACTTCTACCCGCCAAAAAGCTGGACACCCATTCATTTTGGTTCCTGTGTGCCTTGAACGCGGCACGGGTGGAGCTGTCGTATTTACTACCACGCTGCCAGGGAGATGTGCGCAGGAATTCAATTTTAACGCACGTATTTGTATTTTCAATAAATTACCAAATATTGTAATACCTATGTACTTTGGTGTTACAAAATATTAACTAACAAGTTTACGTGTTGTTAGGAGTTGTTACAATCTGTTAAAAATTGCTAGATGTTTTGTGTGCTCCTTTTTGTGAGCACCGAAAGTCACAGCCCCGCGCCGAGCCCAACGCCAGGCGCCCCCTTGATCCTGGCGCCCTAAGCTTCAGCTTAGTTAGCTTATGGGTAAATCAGGCCCTGACAGCAGGCTTGCCCAGCAACCTGCGCCTGGGCATTTTAACTCTGCAATAAGACTCACGACCTCTTGCGCGGGAGAATGTTAAAAGGTACCTATGTAATTAATTAATTAAATTTTTAATTAGAAATAATATAAGGTGAAATATGAGCATGTAGTAGTATGTCTCTGTTTTTCTGATTTCTGTGGCCTACCCCTTCGGGCATGTAGACGTGACCATTATGTATGTATGCATTACGTTTTATAGCCTGCCACTTCATAAACACTATAACTCTCAGTCTCAGCTCTATGGCGACGAGTACAATGTTATGTTCACTAGCAGACCTCATGTGGTTTCGCCCGCTTAGTTCCCGTTTACGTGAGAAAACGAGAATAAAATATAGGGCTTTGTCTGACGGTACTAAACAGTACCGTCAGACCGTACCGACGGCACAGGATGCGCCTTACTGAAGCATTGTTTTCTGCCAAGCCAATAGACCATTTGGTCTATTGGCTTTATAAAAAGCACTGTACATCAGTACATCATTTTATATGATTAAACTAGTACATTTCATTGTAGTTGACTGTACAATAAAAATTAACACACAACAGCCATTACGCGTTTGTTGATTAATACATTTTTAAATATAATGAAATTTTATATGTGTTTGTGTTTCCCCCTTCACCCGCTATGACTAGCAGAATATTTTTGTATGCGGTGGTTCGCAAAGGCTAGTCCCGTGATATATGGTCTAAGGAATTATCACTCCGAAAATGTATAAAAATTTAAATTGACTCTTCGGACAAAGTGTCCGAACCTTCGGTGTTCGTAACGTCAGATAGTGTAGCTATCCAACAGTGAAATAATTTTTCGAATCAGTTCAGTCGTTTCGTAGCCTATTCAACGCAAACAATCAAATCTTTCTTCTTTATAATTAGTTAGCACAGACAATTGTGAGCACAAAGGAGAATTAATACAATTTTCCCTTTTATGATGTCCTTCGCCGCCCAAAAGTTACAAAATGAAAATTACGTGTATTCTGATGACGTAGTAGCAGTTTTTAGGATTCCCTAAGTAAAGGGTTAAAATGTAGTACATTATAAAAATTCACTTGTACTATTCCACTTTTATTGTAATTTTAAAAATACATGAACGGTCTCGCTATAAACATAATAGCGAAACCAGTCAGGTATTTTTAAAAGGCATGTATTTAAATCGATATCTGTTTATTCTCTTTTTCCGAACAAAATATTTCAAAGTTAAACCAAAAATACTGACATGCACACTAATTGTGCACACTAAATAAACTAAATTCATGATACTGTTTAATGTTATTTGCAGAACTGTTTAACTGAACGAATAACTATTATCAGAATAGTATATCTAAAAATTCCATTGTTCAACAAAAATATTAAAACTTTTTGAAGGAAATCTATCGCCTAATTTACTTTTAGGAACATCGTTTATTATAAGTAAAACCTCAATTTAATCAGTCTGCTCTACAAAATTAAATTTTATTGATCAAAAAAATAAAAGTTACACTGTGTCTGTACATCACCAGGCTGTTCCTCATAAACCATGATAGCTAGTCAGACAGACAGTTGAAGTTTTCAAAGATGTACCATTTCAATTGCCGCTTTAAAAAGAAATACTAAAAACGTATTTCATGGCGGGCTCCACAACACACATGATGTTATGCCGTTTCTTGGTACGGAACCCTTCGGTGAGTGTCTTTTTTGGGTTCCGTACCCAAAGGGTGAAAACGGGACCCTATTCATACCTGTCCGTTTGTCTGACTGTCTGTCAGTCCGTCACGAGGCTGTATCTCAGGAACCGTGATAGCTAGAGAGCTGAAATTTTCACAAATGATGTATTTCTGTTGCCGCTATAATTACAAATACTAAGATCACAATAATAATAGTTAAGGCCTCCCCCTCTCATACAACAAATGTGATTATTTTCGTATTTTGAAACGAAACCCTCCATGCGCAAGTCTGACTCGCACTTGGCCGGTTTTTAGGGTTCCGTTGCCAAATGGCAAAAAGCAGAACCCTTATATGTAGATGCGTCATGTCTGTCTGTACATCCGTATTTCATAGCCACTTTTCTCCGAAACTATATATGACCTATGCTATTTAAACTTGGTAAGTAGATGTATTCTGTGAACCGCATTAAGATTTTTACATAAAACTAGAAAAAAGCAGTTAAATTTTGGGGGTCCTCACCCCGTACTCAGAACTGAAACTTAATTTTTTTTTTCATCGAACCCATACGCGTGGTGTCCTATCTATTATCTATAGATAGGTCTTCAAAATGCTATTAAGGTTTCTACCATCATTTTTTTCTAAATTGAATAGTTTGCGCAAGAGATACTTCCAAAATGAAAAATCTATGCCCCCTCCCCCCCTTCTAACTTATAAACTAAGAGAATGAATAATCTAAAAAAGTATATTATGTACATTGCCATAAAAACTTCCAACGAAAGTTGGTTTGAACGAGATCTATTAAGTAGATTTTTTAAAACGGCATAAACCGCAATTTTCGCCTACAAAAATCACTACCACTGCAAACGTGTTAAAACCAAAGACTTCTATATAAACTGAGGTAGACGCGCCGTACTCTAATAAACGAGATTTTAAAAGCAATCCTCAAATACACATATTAATAAGACTACACTCACTTATAAATATTTTTTACGTAATTGTCACCACACACAATAGCAATATACGAATAGAAAAAGAGTAAAAGAGAAGGCGTATGGACTCCGATTGCAAGTCGAGCACCTAACTTTCGAAGTTTTGACTTAAAACAGTGCGAGCAACGCTGCTAAATAGCTCAGTTTATAGGCTTCAAAAATCAGTGCGTAGGGCATGTCTACCTCAGTTTATATAGAAGTCTTTGGTTAAAACATCAATCAAAGTTACAACGAACTGCAAGAACTTTTATATTATGTTGCTTGCTGCTACGGAACCCTTCATGGACGAGTCCAACTCGCACTTGGCCGGTTTTTTTTTTTTTAAAAAAGCTATATGTGTGTACTCACGTTGCGGGGCGAGTGGGGAGCGGAGTGCGGGAGCGGGGGAGGGGCGCGGCGCAGGCGGGCCAGGGCGCTCAGCAGCCCGTCCGTGGTCACGGGCCCGGCACCCGCATCTGAGGACAACACACACCTCCGTCACCATCACTCCATCACAATACCTACTAAATGTTCTAAACTAGAGGACGTCACGCGTTACTCCCGTTCCCGTGGGGATACGGGAATAAAATATGGCATATGTTCACCGCAAACAGTGTAGCTTCCCAACAATGAAAGAATTTTTCAAGTCGGTTCAGGAGTTTCCGAGCATAAGCGATGCAAACAAGCAATCAAATCTTTCCTCTTTATAAAAATATTACAAGAGTATAGATAACACACTTTTTTTGTACTCCAAACACCGCGTGCCAGGCACTTTTATATGTATAACTAGCTGAGCCCGCAACTTCGTTTACGTCACATAAGGTGTATGAAAGGAAAGGTATTTCTTCATCAAAGTCATCAAGCAGCGTCTGAAACTGCCCTGTTTGCTTAATCAAAGAGCTTAATGATTAAGTCAGTCAAGTAATCTTTTATGATTAAGCCAACACGCCAGTTTAGGTTCACTTACATTCAAAGAAACCCCTACAATTAAAATTTTCAAAATATCAGATTCTTAAAAGTGTTATAACTCTTTTATTTCTAAACCGATTTACATAAAACAAACGCTAAATTTAATGTTAACTGGAGCAAACTTCAACACAATAAAAAAAACCGCATTGCAATTGGTTGAGCGGTTACTGAGATTAGCGTGCACAACCGTACAGACAAACAGATATACAGACATACAGTACAGACAAACAGACAAACAGACAAAAATTCTAAAAATCATTGTTTTGGGTTCTATTGCGTTCATAAAGCCCCCCTATAATATTTTTTCTTATTTATCTTCCATGTACAGACAGCGACCTGTTACGATTTTATTATATGTATTGATTGATGATGATGATTGTATAATATTACAACGAAGACAATCTTCACCAGAACTGAACGATTCAGAAGATGGTTTCTCTGTCGAACCATAAAGGTGCGATTCCACTTAGGCTGAGCGGAGCTGTGCCGCGATTCACCAATTAGGATGCGCAGTGGAGAAGAGATGTGGATTTTAAGCATGTAATCGCTCCGCCAAAGTGGAACCGCACCTTAAAAGCCTGTAACTACGTCGACCTGTGTGTTTCCCTCCTCTTCAATCCCCGGTTCTTCAAGCAGAGAGTGAAGAGGCACACCACAGGGCCGCCGACTTGAGGACTACAGTCATTAATCGTCTTGTAGACTGTGAGAGCGACTCCCAATCGCTATATAATAATCTAAGCTAATCGGTAAGATGAGCTAGAGGCTTTCTGCAGCGCACGCATAGATTATGAAATGATCTCCCTGCGGAGCCGTTTAGGAAAACCGAGTCCCAAACGCCTTCAAAAGGGGTCTAAGAAGCTTTTACGGGGTTGGCAGCGCAAGTGTAACAAGAGTCCATAGGCTACGGTGGCCACCAGTTCTTCTGGTGGGCCGTATGCTTATCTGCCTCCTTAGTGGTATAAAAAGAAAAGATTTATTTGCCAAAGCCTTCCAATTTTATTACGGAACCCTAATTTGAAGCAACTAAAATACCGAGCCTTAATATTCGGGTACTAACTCTACTCCATTATTATGTGATGAAAGGGTCTAACTATAAACACAGGTTGGGGAGCTTGAAGGGCTAATAGCTTAACCTTTCAACTACAGAATCTACTATAATAGTTTGAGAAGTAATTTCAAAGAGAAATGGACGCTGGCATCACAGATTATAGAACGCAGATGACGCATGCCCAACAAGAAATTGAGGCCAAAAAAGCAAATACTAAATCGAGTACTGTAGAGACTCTCTGGAAGTGAATACGAATGATAAATCACTCTTTACGTGTGATAGATCTGTGTGAGGTTTAGTTTAGGTCTATTTGAAGTAAAACTTCTTTAGGCGCGACTAGGGTAGACTCAGATTTTTTTCTGACGGAAGTAACGCGTACTATTCGAATTTTGAATAGCGGAAACTACACAGACTATGTGTAGTTTCCGCTATTCAAAATTCGAATGAATGATTTAATATAACATTTGAATAATCTTTGTAAAACACATGAATAATAAATATATTTAAATTATAATATGATATTTATTATTTAAGTTAAATTTTAATCATTTCAGTGATATATGCCGTCAATGGCAAAGAAGTTTTACTTCAATCGTGCGTAAACGTTACACGCACACACTTTTTTTTTATATTATTTACTAGATATTCCCCCTCAGCTAAGTCCGCGTGGAAGTCTTTGTCGAGTGAAATCATAACCCTCCTTTTGCGCAGTCGGTTAAAATGAAGCCTATGTCCTTTTCACGGATTCCACCTATCTCTATACCGAATTTCATCAAAATCGGTTCAGCAGTTTAGGCGTAAAAAAAAAAAAGTAACAGACAGACAGAGTTACTTTCGTATTATAATATTAGTTGGGATTTTTACATTATGCGTGGAGTTTTCGATTTGATATTTACACCATTATATTTACGTCTATAGTCCCTTGAATAAGATGAAGAAGACGAACAACAAAGTGATCATGCAACGGTTCCGTTTTTTCCTTAGAGTTACGGAACCCTAAAAACACCTAGGAAGTAACAAGTAAGTACAACTAGTAATGATAAGATCACAAGTTAGCTGTAGTTACCTAACTGTATCAACATGAACTAAGGACATTGAATTAACATAAATACACAGAGATGATGGGTACATAATAACAGTAATTTTCCATACGTACAGGTATTCTAGACTAGGTTGTTAGCGCATCTCTAGGTAATAAACATAATCCGTAAATAATAGTGTTCTGTAAACGATCACTGCAGTAAGCAGCATTTACTATGGCCGGTCATAGATGGGTGATGATTTCCTGATCACTTTGTGACATTTATTATGAGTGTTTCCGTACTTCGGAAGGCACTTTAAGCAGTTGGTCATGGTTGTCAGTAAAATGACAGTCGTTAAGCCAAGTTGAAGGCCTTATGGGCAGCTTGAAAAATTTCAACTGAGGGTCGTCATAACCTGCGGCCGGGTTGACAGCGCGTGTGTAGCGCCTCTGGTGTTGCAAACGTGCATAGGCTACAGTAACCAACCTTCCGGTGGGCTGTAAGCTTGTCTTATTGAAAGGAATTTATGTTTGTTTGTTTGTCCTTACTACGAGTACACGTCTCATCAGTTAAACATATTTTGTTATTTGGTTTTTGACCTTATCAACTTGCTTATAGTATTTTGTTTTTCGATCTTCATTTGTTTTACCGATCCTCATTTGTTTTGTCGGTCTTCATTTGTTTCGCTTATCTTCGTTTATTTCGCCGATCTTCATTTTTTTTGTCGATCTTCATTTAATTTGTCGATCTTCTTTTGTTTTAGCGATTTTCTTTTGTTTTACCGAACTTCATTTATTTTACATACATACATACATATACTCACGCCTTTATCCCCGAAGGGGTAGGCAGAGGCCTATACCGGCCCACATTTCACCGTGTACAATTCGGTCCCACGTAACAGGTGGTGAGCCCATCGCCGTGTTGAAATGGACCGCCGACGTCAGAGCCTCGTCCGTTGTTCAGCAGGTGCACGAGCTTGCACGTGAGGTTGACTTGGGCCCGGAGGTGTTGGTAGGGCCCCACTACACCCATTATATTCATTTATTTTGATGATCTTTATTTATTTTAACGATCTTCATTTGTTTCGTTGATTTTCATTTGTTTTACCGATCTTCATTTGTTTTGAAAATTATTTAATTACTTTATAAAAACAAAATATTGACGTCGATATTAATTGTATAACTCTCTCTAACTGCAGGGGCTACTATACAATTGGTGATTATTTGTTTGTACTGGATTCTCAAAAAATTGTTAAAGTGCATAGTTTTTACCCCCTGAGTTTCTTGCCAGTTCTTCTCAGGTGGGTCGCGTTGTGAACTGGTGGTAGATTTTGATTTATATTCTGGACGTTTTACAAGAGCATCTGTATATATCTTTTTCTTTCTTTCTTTCTTTCAATATAATACGTAATAATTATGTTTCACTGTAATTTTTAACAAGAAATGCAGTTCGTCAACGAACTGGGTCTTAAGAGCGCTTAAGGCCGATAAAGGTAATGCCACCGTAGTAATGTCAACAAGTGATTATGATTCCAAAATACGCGCCATTTTACAAGACAGGAAAGTGTATAAACCGGTGGCGTATGATCCAACTGCGAGGGTAACTAGGAGAGTGAGGGCAGTTATCAGGGATAACAAGGATCTTTTCGCGGAGGACGTCTTCGAGAATCTGCATAGACCGAGTGTGGTACAGTCACCGAAACTTTACGGACTACCGAAAATACATAAAGCCTGTGTCCCACTAAGGCCAATTGTAAGTCAAATTGACTCACCATCGTATAAATTGGCGAAACATATGGCGTCGGTACTGCAACCATTGGTGGGCGCGACAACGTCATTCGTGAAGGACTCAAGGCATTTTGTGGAAATCCTGGGCAGATCGATACGTGGACGACGTGTTCTGCGTAATGAAAGGCGAAGGTCTGGGGGTAGGACGTTCCTTGAGCACCTTAATGCATTGCACCCTAATCTCACTTTTACCTATGAGTTGGAGAGTGATAGGACATTGCCGTTTCTGAATGTAAAGGTCATGGTGGGGAAGGATGGACTCCTGAAGCACACGGTGTACAGAAAACCAACGCACACAGACAAGTACCTTCACGCTGCGTCACACCATCATCCCCGTCACCTACGTTCGGTGGAGACATCTCTAATTAACAGGGCTCATGCTCTGTGTGACCACGAGTTTTTAGAAGATGAACTGTCCCACATACGGAAGGTGCTACTTGAAAACGGGTACAGCGTGAGGAGGTCCGCTCCTGTCCGAGGGTGTAGGGAAAAACAACCGGATGTTGCCAGGCTGCCGGCGTTCTTACCGTATGTCAGGGGGGTAACGAAAAAAATTGGTACCATTTTGAAGAATTTTTCAATAAACACCGTATTTACCCCAATGGCAAAGGTTTCGCAGCAAATGAGAACACCAAAGGACACCGTTCCTTATCAGACGCCGGGTGTTTACAAGGTGGACTGTAGCTGTGGAAGCTCGTATATCGGTCAAACGAAGCGAACCATCGCAGAACGAGTGAGAGCACATGGCAGCGGTCAAGAACCACCAAACCGAAAAATCAGCGATCGCGGAGCATCTCTTACTATCGGGGTCAAATCACTGGATGGAGTTGCATGCACCGGGAGTTTTGTCCACTGACCGCCGATATTACCCGAGTATTGTTCGTGAAGTGGTTGAAATCAAGAAGCATCACAACAATTTCAACCGTGATGGGGGATATAAACTTTCGTCCACATGGAACCCTGTAGTGAGGATGTGTAAGTGTCGCGATAAACCGCCTAACATTCGTTCGGATATCGTGAGTGTAGTGTGTCGCGCGCGACCCTAATGACTGTTATTAATAAACTAATATGTGGGTCCCTGTAAGATCAACGGTACAAGAGAATGACACCCGCTGCGTTCCCCAGTCTACTCGTGACCACGGCTATTGTAACATAGCCGAGTCGAGAGGTGAGCGAAGTTTAAAATGTTTACGCGAAAAAGACCCGCAATCAATATAATGTCGTTAAGAGCGCTCCCAAAGGCAAACTACTCGATGTAGATACTTGATTCTCCGTTCCATAGTTCCGTTCCTTAGTTCGTGACCAAGATTGAGTACGACAATGGTAGCCGGTTGTTACCATAGGCATGCTCATCTCGATTATAGTAAAGGAAATACTGAAGATAATTCAGATTTGTGAAAGTCACAAATCTGAATTCAACAAGACAAACATAATTTATAGGGAACTTGCCGTTTTTTGGTCAACCCACTCGCACTTAACCGTTATTTTTTTTCAAACAGGTAAGTGTAATGTATGATGACGAAGTCGAGGTCATAAACTAGCTTTAGTTAGATACATAACTTAACACAGACACGTCCGTGTAGGCGGCATAGTACCAAAGATAATATAATAGTATTACATACAGATCGGCAACTCCCTACCTGAGTAAGCTTCCCCATCCCCCCACCAAAATTAATGTGTCGATTCCCGTGTCAGTACCTGCGTTGTCACTGCGTTGCATTACGTATTACTACCTACGTACTTTGTGCTATTGATTTGGTTTAATTTGTGCTTAGCCGAAAGTAGGTTTGAAAAAAAAGTACCTATGTACATACATGAGATTGCGTTCTGTTCCATAATATTTTGTTTCCATCGCTAGTGACTCTAGAATACTGGCACACACATTGAAGCTTGATTTAAGCATTCACATTACGTCTATATTAGTGTGGGTGAAAACGAACATTTTGTATGGAGTTTCCACCCTGTGATAGTACCTCAAGGTCTTGATCTATTTCATTCCGAAAGTATGCACAAAAAATATTCGACATTTTTGATTTTTTTTTTATATTCAGCCCGCCAAATTGACGTCGCCACCAGTGTGATGGAAAGCCTTGGCGCATCTAGCGATTGGGGGCCCCTTGATAAAGAGCATTCTTGCTTAAGTTAAGCTGATTTTTACGTGTGGAGATAGATCCCTTATGGATGCTATGCCGGACTCCTGCCGAATAAACCCACACGTTGCTCTACTTGGATCTTTTGAACGGATTTTAGTGGTCAAAGGGATAACGCTACGACCGGGAGCCCGGGTAAGCCCTCGGAAGGATGTCCCAGGAGGTTGTTTAAATTAGGCTAATATAAACTTATACTATGGGATGGAGAAAACTGTAATAAGTACACAATAAAAAAGTAAAAAAAAAACTGTGCCTGTAAACTTGGTACAATCAGAGCTTATAATCCGAGGAAGGTTGTAGGATATTTTTGATCCCGATATCTTGCGCAGTTACTTTGGGAGAGGGGATGAAAGACAAAATGGTTTTTTTGTTATAAATTCTCAATGCGTGGTACGATACCAAAATTTTTTTCTATGTTATAAAGCGTGTACTTTAAGGATTGATTTACCTACGCAAGTTTCAATGTTGAGGGTTCTGTAGTTCAGGAATTAGAGACGTCTCAACTTTCGCAAAACCTAGAATTCAAGGATTTTTTTGAATGTAAGGGTAAATCTAAACTGGCGTGTTGGCTTTGATTAAGGCTATTGTGAAATCATTCAGCCCGCGCAGAAGGCGTGGACTGAAATGTTTTAGAATGGACTTAATCTTTAAGCGCTTTTATGATTAAGCAAACAGGGCAGTTTCATACTCTCCCATGGGTCTGTTGAAAATATACCTGTCCTTTCATACACCTTATGTGGCGTAAACGAAGTTGCAAGGGTCAGCAACCGCTTAACCGATTGCAATGCGTTCTTTTTTATTGTTGAGGTTTGCTCCACTTAACATTTAGTGCTTATTTTATGTTAATCCGTTTTTAAATAAAAAAATTATAACACTTTTACTACTACGTTACGTTACTACTACGTTTCCGCTATTCAAAATTCAAATAGTAAGCGTTACTTCCGTCAGAAAATATATGAGTTACAACCTAGTCGCGCCTAAAGAAGTTTTACTTCAAAACACATCCTAACATTATTTTGAGAATCAATCTCAAAAATAATAACCGACCGAATTCTTACTCGAGTTCATCCCACTGTTCCCGCCTCCGGGTCTCCTACAGTAATAGATAGAATATATTATATAATCTGTGGTGATAAGTAGTACAGTACTTTACTAATATCTATATAATGACCTGATTATAGTGTAAATGGAGCTAAGAACTGCTGATGTATAATTCAGTATAACTTAAAACTCAGCACAGATGCTTGTAAATCCACTTATTCAAATGAAGGAGGCAGCTCGCTGCATAATATGTTGGTACCAAGTGTCTCGGCTTTACAGCTTCGCATGGCATGCATGTGCATACTGCATAGCATCCCAAGTGCATGCAAGAGTGTCTTATGAAATATTTATAGCGCAAGTTTTTGATATGACGCACTAGTTGCGACACACGGCTTTACCTGTGACATACTGTGAAACCCCGTGGTTTTATTAAACTCATACGCCAGTATCCTATCCTACTAAAATTATAGCTATGTTTGCGAAAATGTTTCAATATTTGGATGTTTGTTACTCAATCACGCTCTAATGGCAATAGGATCTAGCTGAAGAGATAATAATTATATTGAACACGAAACACATACGTTTAGTTGAAAGGTCAACTTGCCTTGACCTTTCAACTAAACCTTTGAAAATACCGTAAGGCGATACCGGTCAGGTTTATAATTATAAATGTTGTGTAACAGTACAAGTGTCGTTCTCACTATGTGCAGCAAGTTCCACCAAGTGCCATCAATCAACAGTATTAATTATCTGGCAGAGATATACCTACATAATTGTAGTCTGGCAATAAAACATCTACAAACATTTTTTATCCCAGGAAAATGTTCCCATGAGAAGCGGGAACGGGAACAAAATTTCACGCGGCCCAAGTCGCGATCATCATCTAATCTAGTTTACAATAACTTGTGAATTCTGCAAAATTTGTTGACATTTAGGTACTAACTATCTCAGCTAATAAAATGATGATCATTAATGATTTCAGGAGAACTTGACTTTCTAAAGGCGAAAAAATTTTTAAAATTGATTCAATACTTCCACAATATAACGATTACACACATCGACGGTTAAAAGGCGACTTGATTCAAGCGCCATTTTGAGAACTTTACAGGAGAGCATTTTAAAGTTTATTTTTTAAGAAAAAAAATCACTGTTCCTAAAGTATATAATAAAAATGTACAAATCTCCCCAACTAAAAAGCGGTATATTTTTTGCTAATTTATGATAATATTATAACAGATAAAAGGTGTTTTTAAAGCAAGTAAATTGTAACTTGAGCCATTTTGCATAATTTTTTGATCAGGACAGAAAGGGTCATGTACACAATGACGATTTATGTATTCAAAACAAAATAGTTTATGTGTTCCTTGTTTCCTTAACAGATCAAGGATAAATGATTTAAACCACTTACCCATTTGTCAACTGTTCATGGATACATGATTTAAATCACTTACCTATAAGTCAACTGTTCATGAATAAATGATTGAAGTCACTTACCTATTTCTCATTTGTTCATGGATAAATGAGTTAAACCGTTCACCTAGTTGTAAATGTTCGAGGAGGAATAGCTCAAATTACACCGACCTCGAAACCACGCGCGACACGTGTGTTGTGGGTCCAAGTACCTACCCGCGTTGGTTTGTGTTCTGTTACTTGAGATATAAATGCCATTTTTAATGCGAGGTGAAAGAAGTAAACTAATTTAAGTATGACATAAGTTTAAATATTAAACTAATATAGAGGAATCGAACGTGCACATATTTATTTTATGCATAGAGAAAATTGATCTAAATGGCATAAATACTAAAAACTGGTCAAGGATAATCAGCACAAGTCATATATTTCCATTATACTTATTCAGGTAAGATTAATTCAAGCGACAGAGATAATATTCACATGTTCAAGGCAAAATGATTTAAGTTGCATACATTATTAAATCTGGTTGAAGCAAAATGAATTAACATCCAAATTAAATTATTTAAGTTCAAGTAAAAACAATTCAAACGTCAAAACCATTTTAATTTATCCAGGGATTAATGGTTTAAACTACAGATAGTAAAAATTCATCTTGTTGCTTTATTTCTATACTACTGAGGTGGCTGATATTGTATGTTTCGTGGGTTTCGTGTTTCATATGTAAGAAACGTAACTCACTCCACATGAAATTACCTCGCACATATTTGAACAGGGGAAAAAAATTGTAGGTATTTCTTTGAGTATGTACCTACAATGTTATTAAATAACTTTCTGTAAAATGTTGAAATACAGCTTTGATATATAAATTTGATAATTACTTAAACACTAACGCTATTCATTATTCAGACTAGTTAATGTAACACAAATACTGTGAGGTTCTTTCCCAAGGACCAAGAAACATTATATTAGTAGTTTATGACACTGTTGCATAATAAGGGTTCTTATAACACGAGTGTGTTTTAAAAAAACGAGCCGTAGGCGAGTTTTTTTATAGTATCACACGAGTGTTATAAGACCAAGTTATGTACAGTGTCATACACTACTTTATCTACTCTCATGCTATAATACCTGTGATAATACCTGATTTCATTTTGTGATATATAGTTGCTCCTTGATTTCGCCGGTTCGCCGGTAACAGGTTCATGGTCATGTTTGACGCAGTTTCCAGAATGTCTGGTGGTGTACAATTACCACCATCCTCGCTTTAAGACATGTTTTTACACAAAAACTAATTTATTTTACAAACAAAACCGAACTTTGTTTAATTTAAATGTAAAATGTTGGCGCCAAGGCGCAAACTTCGATTGCGCATGCGTGATTCTTTTTTTTTTTCAGGCTACGGATTCACAATTTTTTTTTAAAGTAGAGGTTCAAACTTCTTTTTCCAGCTGGAGATTGTTTATGGTGTATCGTAATGATTAAAAAGTTTTATTATGATATAGGTGTCCATACAACACCTGTATCGTAATAAAACTTTTTTTTTGGCCTGTGCGTAATGTTTGTCATAAGAGTATTGATTTCAATTTTATAATCTTTGTATTATAGTATCAGAGTAGATAAAATATTTTATAACACATTTGCTTGTAAAGGGTCTCTTATTTGACCAATTTCACTAACGTAATGTATCTCATTACGGCCTAGTCCGGTAATGTAAAGTAAAACGGACGATTGCGTCTAAAACGAACGGTACTTTTTTAAAATCTTAGCAAAGAGTTTTTATGCCAGAAAAGTGGTCAACATTTTATAAATAAAATTGACTTTGGGAGATAAAATATAATAAACTAAACATTGAATTGTTTAATTTAATTAATTTTGACAATAAATTGTGTTAAATTTTGACAATTAAATGTGAAACCAAAACAAATAATATTAATTTACTTTATTATTAATACTGGCTGTTTTTGTGCCTTTGCCTCATAATAAATAAGAAAAAAAGAAAGCGTTGTGAACAAGTAAAATTCCGCGCGCTTTATTCTGGCTATTTTTTGCTACGTTTTTTTGTTAGTTTATGAATGTCCCCGTTTTATTTATTTCCTTGTTTCCTCGCAAATATGTTATAAAACGTCGTATGACACACGTTCGCTTTGATAATTACAGCCTCTGCTTTCTTGTAGCCCTCGCCTGCGGCTCGGGCTAGCAATAACGCCTCGGCTGTAATTATCAACTTACCGAACTTGTATCATAATGTACTATTATGTATTACTAGATGGCGTCTGCGGCCCTAACGCTGTTCTCACCTCCCGTGGGAACTTATACCCGGGATAAAATACTATAACTTTTATCACTGTATCAAATTTCATCAAAATCCGTTCATCCGTTTAGTAGAGCGAAAAGAGTAACAAATGTTCAGACATCTACACTCACAAACTTTCGCATTTATAATTACTCATAGTAGGAGTACGGTAATATTAATTATTTTTACTTCTAGTATAAAAACCGAAGGAAGTTAGAATTTCCATTTTTGGATGACGCATTTGTGTATTTTTATTCTCCTAGGTCACTGAAGATTTTTTATTTTGGGTTTTTGACCGTTTGGCTGTTGTTTTGCAAAATATGTAAGTTGTGTAAGACAAGTTTACTTGTGAATTTATACGTTTAATGTGCTTATTATACAAGGTTTAAAAATATATGTTGAATCACGATAACATATTCTTCGAGGGATTCGTAATGAACGACGTCAGACATTTTTTTTTTATTTATCTTTAGGTTGCAATTTTCATTTTTGGAAAACCAAACTCGATTTGTTAAGACGGATTAGCTGATTCTAAGCAAAATCTGTTCAGGGGGTAGATGGAAATTACTGAAAATTCAAATGTTTTTAATAATCTTAGGTAGGTGGTAGGTACTGCCATAGCTATCGTATGTATAATAATGATTATTATTATGAACCACTTCAGTTTTTTGACCAACAATGTGGAGCGGAACAATGTGATTGCTCCTTGCGATAATTTGGTCGTTGCGTTGCGTCTCCACTATTCTTCGACAGTGGAGGTCAGGTGGCTGTCGCTTCATGGAAAATATCGAAGTCCAGCATCGCAGATAGATTGAAAACCCGACACCAACTAGGATGGTAAAGGGCTCGAAGGATGATGATGACTGTGTAAATAGTCACTTATTATAGCTGACTAAAAGGTCACAGATATAATTCTTTTTTATTTCAATCTCATAATGGTAGGTTACAGTATTAAGAGTCTGCCCCAGTAAGTTAAATAAATGCTTGTGTTGGGGCATACCTCGCTTCTTCCCAAGTTACATTACCTTTAAATCTTATAGTTATATGATATAATTATAAAGACGTAAAATTAAAAAAAAAAAAGTAAAGAACAAACGGAAAACGAAAGATATAGGTAGGTTTATGGATGAAAATAGACCTGTTAAAAAATCTAACTAATGCATGTATTTTTAAATGATACGATATTACCATTCCCAGATAACTGATAAAAAATGTAATTGTATGCTAATATTACAAAGAGGCAATAATTTGATTGTTTGCACACAAACAATCAATTATTGCCTCTTTGTATAGGCTCTAAATAGGCTCGGAAACTACTAAACCGATTTGAAAATTTCTTTCCCTGTAGGGAAGCTTCGTTATCCGCGGTTAACATTGGCTATACTTTAAAACCGGATTCCCACGGGAACGGGAGCCACGCGGGTGAAACCGCGTGACATCCGCTAGTACATAATATTAACATATTCAGGTCACGGTGAACATTAACAGTGTGATGATGTCACATATAATTCTTACAAAATAAATATCTCGTGGTGATGACCCTAGTGATGTGCTAACACAATAACATGGAAAAAAATTGTATCGATAAAAAACGTACCAAAACAACAGCCAAGTCAGCCAACAGTCGAACTAGCACACGGAGAGTTTTGTACCTGAAATCACGTTTGTTTGGGGGAGCCCCCTTAAATATTTCTTTCTGATTTCAGCATTTCTTGTTAAAGCGGCAACTGAAATACACCATCTGTCAATTTTAGCTCTCTAGCTATCATGGTTACTACTGTACAGGTACTGGTGGACTACTAGACAGACAGTCGAATAGCGAAGACTTAATAATAGGGTACAGAATCCTCATAATATTGAATTGTTTGATATCTATAAATACTTGTAACTCTCTCTACGAACAAGTTCACTTTTGCACTGTGCAATAACATAGGTATTTATAAAAGACAGTTTTGAAGTATTTAGAAATCAAAGAGTGATATGGAGATTATTAGCAATTAAAATTAAGAGACTGAATTAAAATAATGGTTAATATTCATTCATTTAAGTAATTAAGAAGAAATCATTAACATTTTTTTATATCATAATGACATTATGTTTTGTTTACTAAAAATATAATTAAAAAAGTATTACTACATTTTAAAATTTTGAAAATATTCATATTTGGTATGGAACTTCAAAAAAAATAGAAACAATGTTATCCAATGCTTGATATTGAAAATCTGTCAAATTACGTAACACATTTAATAGCACTTAAAATTATTTACCACTTGATCATTAATTTCTAATGAATTACAACTCTAGTAACGGAGAATCATCGCCTACCTCCAATCGTATCGTAGGACCATTGGGTTATCCTTCCGAGGGCTTACCCGGAACGCCGTAGACAGATAGCAAGGTACCGTATTGTTTTAGTCAGTGAAAGTACGGCATGGCATACATGAGGATTTCCAAACGAAAGTAGAATCCTACCCCTTGAACGTATCGACATAAACGGTATCATTTACCGACATATTCCCATCACTCCCGCGTATAAATGAAGTTCTTACGTTACGACAACGGAAATGTTTATCTTTTAGTCCTCAACCGCACTCCGTGGCATTCGGTCGGTACATAAAAACGCGCCAATATTACGTGCAATCATGAAATAACGCGACAATGTTGATCATCTTAATTACGCTTATTACAACGAGCGCGGCACGCACCACGCTGAGTTTTGTGAACAATGGAAGCAACAGTAAACATCGCTCCTTTGTACCAGTGTTAAATGTAAGCATCGCACACAAAAGCGGCAATGGACATCAATGGGTACCGAATTATTTGTATCCACTCGCGTACGAAGGAACTGTAAAGTTAAGTGATACCGCATTTCAGGGTCATAGTTCAAATGAACATGGAAATGTGAACTCACAAAATACTATCAAGGACACTTCTGAACAATGGAATAGAAGAAATTCTCCTGAAACCACGCAGCTAAGTGACAGGTTTGCTAGCAACACCAGAAATAATGTATCTTCTTACGTAATAGATCATACTACTGAGAAAATGCGAACCATTGTTCAAGAAACAAACAAGAACAATCAATACAATAGCAGGGTTAATAACACAAAAGAGATTAACACACAATCGCATGACGTGAAAGTCAGTCAATTAAGTAATAATACACAAAATAATCTTAACAGAACTGAAAACGAGAATATCACGTTCTTAAGAAGAAACAAAACTAATATTGTATATCCTACATCAAAGAAAAATACTAACAGTTCTTCAAATTCAACTATCGTACATTTTTATCATAGTTCAACCGTGAATGGCACAGACAAAAATACAGATAATGAAACTAAAACAAACACGATATCAATAAATACAAGAAATAACACTTTAATCACAAATAAAAATAAAAACAATAGTACAAATGGTACGAAAACACTGCAAGATAACGAAGTGGCGACCGGCACCGGTCAGGGCAGGTCAAAAGTAGACGAGGACAAATGGGTGTGGAGCAATGGTGAGGTGGAGACGACCACGCTGGTCGCTGTGGACGATAGAGCTGCTTTCAATGGAGGCAATTGTCCTACTGGTACGGTTAGGTTTCAGGATAGATGTATTCCAGTAGACTGAAGTGTTACACTGGTTTGAAGTTGAACTACAATGTAATCATTGGACACTGTGTCAACTAAGTTTGATGCGCGTTTTGGATTGAGTTGGAAAGAAACTTGTAAGGTATTCAGTGCATAGCCAGTAATTGGTTCAGTTAAACTACCAGTGAATTGAACGTGTTGGTATAAATATTCTAATTACCAGTGAATTCTCAAAAATCAGAACGTGTTGCGTTTGGTACAAGATATCCTATGTACCTGATTAATTAGTGACTCTAACACCGTTTTGAGATGATGATTCAGTATAAAAAGGTTATGAATTTGGAGATATTTTATTGTGAGATTTGTAAATGTTAGTCGTAGGTACTTGCTAATGAAAACTGTTGCACTCACATGTCCTGACGTGACCTAACAAAAGCCCTTCAACCGTAAATCATAAAATATTAAAACATACCTACCTATTTACATCATTTTATAAATTAGAAAGCGTCGAATGGTAGTGGTGGTGCTCCTAACAATTATTTTCGCTAGCACCAGCTTATATTTAAGTTTATTATTTTACTTTTATGTTTGTATTGATCGTTAAGTGTCAATTTTATTTTTAAACGGAACCCTATTACTGAGACTAAGTTGTCCATCTGTCTGTCACCGGGCTATATACCGGCATTTCTTTCTTTTCTTTTTCTTTCTATATCTCATCAACGTGACTGCTAGAAAGTTGACATTTTCACGCTATAACAACAAACACCTGCTTACTAAGACAGAAAAATTAAGGGGGTTTCCATACATCAAAATTAATGTAGTTTTTTTGCTACGGACTCGTACTTGGTCGGTTTTTTAATCGGTTTTTTAATTCCATTGTACATACATGTCAAACAAGTACACGTGTGATAAAAATGGACAAAAAAGGACCCCAATTAGTTTAGAATCTGTCGCGTTGGACACGTGAACACAACCGTTTGGTAATCGGAGAGAATTATGATAATGTAGTTTTTATATAACACTTATTAAATATATTATGTAAATAAAAATATAAATAAATATTCATGGACATTTTTTACACAATGCGCTGTCTGATCCCAGAGTAAGCTAGGATTAACCTGCTTGTGTTATGGGTATCACACCACGGATGTTAACATAATATTATGAATACCTACTTCTTTTTTTGTAAATAGATACTTACATAGAAACAACAGGATCGAGACAAATATGTATGGATCACACATTCTTTGTCTCCTTTTGGTGGGAATAGAACCCACGACCTCGTGATCCGCAGTCGCACTCTACAACCTCTTGACCAACAAGGTAGTCAAATGTCAAATCATCACTAATTACACAATACATAAGTTGAAAATATAAAGACTTTTTATATCTTTTTTTAATTTTATAAAGATACAACGAGTGATATGAACGTACTGGGGTAGCTGTGTGACTCCTAGAAGGTTACCGTAACCTTAACCAGTTTTTGATAACCTTAACTGGTAGTCAAACGGACTTTACATGTTCCCAATGAATGTATTTAAAGCTGTCAAGGATAAGACCGCTTTCAATCTGGTTCAAACTCAGGTTATCCAGACGAAAGCCCGACTTCATAACCAATAGACAATCACCAGTTCTATTGCATTACTAACAAAATTTTACATTTGGTTTCCATATTACCAGAGTTTAATAATTACAGTTAAGTTAAACTTTCGCAAATCCAGTAGTATAAAATCATTTCCGGACTATTGCGGTATCTGTTTCAAAATTCATAAAATTCGGGTCAACAGTCTAGATGGAATTTTAACCGGCCCCGGGTCCATGTGAAGTTTTTCCCAGAATAAAAAGCCTATGTGTTATTCCAGACTATAATCTATCCCTGTACTAAATTTCAGCTAGATTCATCCAGCTGTCAGAGCGTGGAAGAGTAAACTAACATCCGCACATCCAGACATCACACGCGATATCCTTCCGCGGGCTTACCCGGGGCTCCCAACCATAGGCTGTTGGGCGTTACGTGAGGTGTTTTAGTCGGTAGGAGTCCGGCATAACATCCATGAGGATTTTCCCTTACGTAAAAAAAAAAACATCACACTCACAAACTTTCGCATTTATAATAACAGTAAGAAAGAAGTAAGATAGTAAGATTGACTGCGTCTGTGGCACAGTCGGTAGTGTAACCGCCTGCCGCGCTGGAGATCCTGGGTTCGATTCCTGGGCCGGTCCAAATATTTGTGTGCTCTACAAATGTTTGTTCCGGAGTTTGGGGGTTTTCTATGTATAGACAAGGTTTCTCGGCAGCTTCTGTCGGGGTTAGTGACCGACCACCACTTCATTGAGCACTTCCAGACTACTGTCTATATTTAGACTAGAAACCGTTCTGGTAAGGGGACGGAGAGAGATGGAGAATGCAGTGGAATGTGTTTCTACCTGTTCTGTTTACTTAATATGTACTTAAGCTTACAAATAATGAAAAAAGTACCATAGATTAATCTCTTAATTCATTAACCGCGGTTCGCCTGTATAAAATGTAGGATTTCACACATTTTAATCCTTTAGAAATAACCCACGACACTGGCTTTGTATGTAGATTCCCTTCTGTACTTATGTATTTACATATTATGTGCTAGTTGTGCAAAAGGAAAAATAATCTCTACGACATTAGCGGTGTGGTTTTGGTAAAGCGATGAGTCAGAAGGGGCACTAAATAATATAGTAAAACTTTCTGTGGAAATGAAATTTTTCTAAGATAAACAGTCATTTGTCTCCAGAACTAAAACTATACCTTTCTTGCCTGTGGAACTGCCAATTTTTTCCATAAACATTATGTCTAACTAAAGCTACATCACAAAGTGAATGAAGGACAAATTAATGAACAAACCGCATCCTGTGCCGCAACCTCCATTAAACAAATTGTCATTTGTTTATTACTTGTCATTATTTTAAAATATTTCACTCCACATTATAACACATTAACATTTCACTCGTCAATATGACGCCGCCAGCCTATTTTATAGAAACATTTCAAGGGGTCACCAAAATGGATTAATTAAATTACCCCAAAAAGCTTCAGTTCTAATTTGCCTTAGTGTAATCAAGGTTAGGTTAGGTTGGAACTACCATTGACAATTAACGCGCGAAGGCGAGCGAGCGAAGGCGAGCGAGCGAAGCGAGTGTGCCGCGCCAGCGGCCTCCGAGCGCCAGAACCTATTGGTATTATTTATACTTAGTAGGTAATTTCGATAGATTTATACTTAATCTACCAACTACTTATTGAATAATAATCCGACAGTTTAACCAGTCGACAACGGTCAACAACATTGGTACAGGGAACAACGGACATTTTGGTAAACGTTTCAACGTTTAAAGAAAGATTTCGCCCTTTTAACTCCAGCCTTTAGGTATCACACCAACCTATGGCCTGTCGGACGTAATTTTCTCCCAATTTACGCCGTAACCTTTGAAATTGGTAGAACTATTACCTCTTTGGAGGAGGTGTTTAGGTATTGTGTGTAGACAATAGCGTCCTTTATAACCGGCAATAAATATATTATGATCACTTTACAATGTGCGTTGGTGACCTTAACCTTTCGCGCATGCCAGAGGTGAAATACTGCCCTACTAACCTTATAATTATTTGAGCCTCGTATTCCAAAACTGGCATAGAAATAGAGACATACATTTGAAGTACTCGTAACCCCGCTGACTCAGTATTCTGAAAACAATTACTGCTGTGATCAACTTCCACTATGGCCGGTTCTTGGAAGGGACCAACACATGACCACTTTGTGACATTTAATTTGTGAGTATTTCCGTGCTTCCGAAGGCACGTTAAGCTGCTGGTCCCGGTTGTCAGTATCATGAAAGTCGTTAGGTCAAGTTGAAGGCCTCATTGGCTTGAAAAAATTAACACGTAGTCCGTCACAATCTGCGACTGGGTCTGTAGTGCCTCTGGATCCGTGTTGCTAACTTCCATAGGCTACGGTGTACTACCAACCAGTGGGCCGTATGTTTGTCTGCTACCGTTGTAGTAGATATATAAAAGCATGCTTGAAATAAAAATTATTTACTGTGTAAAAACTTACACATGGGTTTATCCGTGGGGAGTATTTTTAATAAGTTTAATTTATTCAATGTCTTTTTTTAGTCTTAGTTGTGTTTTTTTTTGGAGTTTACGCTATTACATTTTAATATTTATATTGTACTTACGTACTTGTTATAGGATTTTCCATTGCATTCTATTATTACATATTTCTTCATATTTGGTTGAGCAGAAACAGAAATGTAGATATAAAGACGTCTGAGTGACTTAAATATTGACGCATTGAAAAAGGAGAAAAACGAAACTGTTAAACTAATATGTCTCCTGAAACGTTTTAATTTAAGTTTAGCCTTAGAACAACCGACTAGGTTAGCAAAACAGACATGCATAGATAACTTTGCACATAATTTTCATAAAAAATGTAAAGCGGTTGTGATAGAGTTTGCTTTATCAGACCACACCGCACAGTTGTTGAAATGTCCCATTGATAAAATGTGTATACTTAAACACTGGTACAAATATCAAAGAGATTATTCAGATGACAACATCACAAAGTTTAGAGATTGCATAGAGAAATTGACATTTACTGACATATATTCTACAACAGATCCAAACCAAGCATACAACCTATTTTATGAACAGTTTAAATTGTTCTACGATTTGTGTTTTCCTAATAAACGTCTTAGAATAACAGTTAACAGCAAGCCAAAATGGATATCTCGTGGAATCAAATTGTGTAGTATTAAAAAAAGGCAGTTACTGTGGAAATCTAGACTAGAACCAACACAAATAAACAAACTAAAGTATAGCGATTACACAAAGCTTTACAAAAAGATTATTAATTTAACTAAGCGTTCTCAAAATGACCATAATATACGAACATCGGAGAATAAAAATAAAGCGACCTGGAAAATAATAAATAAGCGTAATTTTAATCTACCGGAAAACGCCATAACTAAAATTCGAGCTAACAATAAAATCGTTGAAAACCCAAGGGCAATTGCAAACATGTTTAATGATTATTTTATTGACAAAATTATTAAGGTACCAGGTTCACGTAAAAACTCAACTAATAAAATAACCTCACAACAAACATCAATGTTCATGTATCCCAGTAAACCAATTGATGTTCTACATATTATAAGAGGTCTCAAAAATACTAAGAGTGTGGGACATGATGGAATAGCAACAAAGGTCATAAAACTTGTAGGAGATTTAATATGTGGTCATGTAAGTCATATTCTGAATTTAAGTATTAGTCACGGTGTTTTTCCTGAAGCTCTAAAGATCTCGATCTTAAAACCCCTATATAAAAAAGAGGATAAAGAACAAATGCAAAATTACAGACCAATTGCGCTTTTATCAGTATTCTCGAAGGTTTTTGAAAAATATATATACAGGGTGAATTTTTCAAAAGGGATTGGATGGCCAAATCCGAAACTATAAGGAATAGCGAAAAATGCTCAAAGGAGTCACGAGCCCGATTTTGATGAAACTTAAAATCTCATCATTAGATTTTTGAAAAACCAATAATCCTAGCTGGGAATCGAACCCAATGATTCTGAAAAAAAAACACACCCTATATTATTACACCATACGATAGTGTTGCTATTAAGAATCATATTCTGGGAAGTAATATCATACGGCAAACTAAAGGAAAGTGCTCATATTTAACAAAATACAATTTATTTTTCTTACGTTAACTGATTAATTGTTCAAAATGTATCAGACCATTGTTTCCAATACATAGCTAGATTCGAGACCTCAAGGATCGTATTGCATTCAATTTTATTGATTCCGTTTAGAATATTCTCCAAAGAATCATTCTGAGCATGATTTAAAACTCGGAATAGTTACGATCTATTCTGGGATTTAGAACGAAACAAATTATGATACAAAATTTAGGTACATGAAATATGAATTCTATTAAAATTCCAAACTTTCCTTAAATTAACCGTATATCATTACTTCGCAGAATTTGATCCTTATCGGCGAAACTATCGTCTGGTGTAATAATAAAGGATGTGTTTTTTTTTGCAAAATCAATGGGTTAATGTTAATCGAACCCAAATCAGTTTATGTAAGAAAAATAAATTGTATTTTGTTAAAGATAAGCACTTTCCTTTAGTTTACCGTATGACATTACTTCCCAGAATATGATTCTTAATAGCAACACTATCGTATGGTGTAATAATATAGGGTGTGTTTTTTTTTTCAGAATCATTGGGTTCGATTCCCAGCTAGGATTATTGGTTTTTCGAAAATCTAATGATGAGGTTTTCAGTTTTATCAAAATCGGGCTCGTGAGTCCTTTGAGCATTTTTAGCTATTCCTTATAGTTTAGGATTTGGCCATCCAAGCCCTTTTCAAAAATTCACCCTGTATAAGGAAGTTTATTCATATGTCGAGAAACGCAATATTCTATGTTTAGAACAAAAAGGATTTCGACAAAATATGACAATTAATCAAGCTATATATGACTTTTTAAATACAATTATGACAAATATTGACCGTAGAATTCCCACCTGTGCTGTATTCTGTGACATGACGCAGGCTTTTGACTATGTGGTTCATGACATACTAAAATACAAATTAAATTGCTATGGCCTAAGAGGAAATATTTTAGATTTATTTGACACTTACCTAACTAATAGAAAACAGATGACTGCTATAACAAAACTAAATTCAAAAACAAAGCATGAAATTACTTACCTGTCAAAACAGCGCACAACGTTTTTTGGCGTTCCACAGGGCAGCGTTTTGGGTCCCTTATTGTTTATAATCTATATTAACGACTTACCTAGAGCAATAGACTACCAAATGACTCTTTTTGCCGACGACAGCACAGTAACAATACCTTGTGTAAATATGAACTCATATGAAACAGAAGTTAATATAACGCTATCAAATATCATATCATGGCTGATGAATAATAACTTAAAAATAAACATAAATAAAACTCAAATAATGCATTTTAGTCAAAGACAACCCTCAACGGTAATGAGTGTAGAATTTCAAAATAATAAGATCGCTGACACAGATAAAGCAAAATTTTTAGGATTACTCATTGACAGGAAGCTTAACTGGAAATACCAAATGGAAGCTGTTAATAATAAATTGAGCAGTGCAGCTTATGCGCTACATAGGCTGGCTAAAATAGTTAATACAGATGCCAAACTTACTGCATACCATGGTCTTGTGGCATCGACATTGAGGTACGGCGTTATCTTTTGGGGCAATGCCACTAACAAAGTGACAGTTTTTAAATCCCAGAAGAAGTGTATAAGAGCCATGTTTGGTCTTAAAATGACTGACAGCTGCGTGCCCTATTTCAAAACTTACAAAATACTAACACTTGCGTCTATGTTCGTACTTGAAACAGCTGTCTTTGTAAAGTCTAATTCTCACCTATTCCTAAAGTTGTCTGATGTGGTTAAAAGAAACAGACGCAAGGGTATGGATAACATATTGTGTATCCGACCTTCTAAAACAACCCTTATGTGGAATAGCGTATTCTGTCTAGCTCCCAAAATATATAATAAGATTCCTGAATATTTGAAAATAATGCCTATTAACTTATTTAAAAAGTAACTTAAGGATCTGTTATGTGACAAGTGCTACTATGATATTGACGACTTTTTTAAGGATACTATTTAATACTAATTCCATAATTATTAATAATTGGTTTTGTACACGAATTGCATGACATTTATAAATCTTTCGTTACTAGATGTTAATTGAAAATTATGTATATATTTGTACGCCAATCCTGGCAGAATATGCTGTAACTTATATTTTATATTAATAACACCATTGTACCTACCATATTCAACAAATAAAGAACTTGAACTTGAACTTGAACTTGAGTAAGTGGTAACTGAATTTTAAAGAAGTTTAGATGAACGTTTAATTTCACCACGATTTTATAAAATGAGTAAGATTGATGAGTCACGTTACAAAAAATAACTAAACGAATTAATATTTCAAATTTCGTTATTTTAATATCTAGAAAGTGGTTAGTGCAATTACGAATGTTGTAGGAACTCACGAGGTCACCCAATGACGCAACACATAGGTACTCTGTTGCTTCTGTCTATCTCTATCTCTCTCATCTATGCTAATATTACAAGGAGGAAAGAGTTGATTGTATATGTTTGTATCGAATAGGCTCCGAGACTATAAACCTAATTTGAAAAACTCTTTCGCTGTTGGGAACATAGGCTATATTTTATTCCCGTATTCCCACGGGAAGAGGGGCTACGCGGGTGAAATCGTCTGACGTCTGCTAGTAATAAATAGAATCACAACTTGCTAAATTGTAGTTTGCTTTGCTTGTAGAGCAATATAATTGGCATTAATATTTTTCAAATTCCTGAAATCCACGACTCCTCTTTATGCTCTTATTTGATTAGATACGATTAAAACTCGTGACTCCGCACACTCAGTGCTGTGTAAATGATCACTGCAGTAAACATCTTTCGCGGTTTGCTGGTCCTTGGATGGGTGACCAGTTGACCACCACGTGAAATTTCGTTTGCGAGTATTTCCGGACTTCGGAAGCAACTTAGCCGTTGGACTCAGATGCTTTCATGCTCTCGGATATATTGCCCAAACATCCCAAGGACCAGACAAATTGTTTTTTTTATACATTGATCGTTTACAGATCACTGAGCCACTGGTTAGGAGCGCTTCAGTCAGCTAGTCATTGCACATCTCTGTATAAATAACGACTCTGGTTACGACACAATAAAGTGGAATTTACAACAACTCTGATCGTGTGCCTATAAAATTTTTCCTCTCTTTCTTACAAAGGTCCATTATAATATACCTCCTGGCCATTCCAGCAAAGCTAAGGAAATAAAGTAATATTTCAAGAAATATAATATTAATGTTCATCACGACTTGCCCTCTTTCATATTATTTCAAGTAGCTGAATACAATAATAGCCTTTTGCTTTTATTTCAGTGACAATAAAATTTTTAAGCGCCAAAAATTAAGTCCTTTACAGATAGTAGTTCTTTGGTACGGAACCGTTCGTGCCCGAGTCTGACTCGTACTTGACCAGTTTATAAAGACTGTTTCACTTCTCTAAGGTCTCTAGCTACATAAGGCGCCCAAGTGCTCGTCTGAAGCTGCGAATGATTTGTGCCTGATTTCTAAGTTGCAGTGAACTACCTACCTGAAATTGCGCTGGTTGCATATATTTACCTACAGTCACCTTTGTTCCAACTTACCTATTGTAGAAATTTTCAAGCAATCAGTAAGGGCTGAAAATTTTCAGCTGTGTGCTGTGTGTCTACCTGGCTGTACCACGATTAACTTTAGGTAACTTTAGGTGACCACAGGGGGTGGTCCACCTAAGTGTTCCTCGGTTAACTTACACTTATTTCATTATAACATCATCCTATTTCAAGAAATAAAGGCCAGTTTAACGGTAGCACATCGGGGTGGACCGTCACACAAAGTTAATAGAACACCTCGGTGCGCCACGTAAGTGTTCGACGGGTCAGAACCCACAAAAAACAGTGTGAATCAGCGAATGTGTGCTTATAAACTTGCAATTTTCAAAATAACGTGAATTTATCATAAATCCATTTTTATGCGGCTTGAAGCCAAATGGTCGTAGCGAAGACTACTGCAGGTTGTGACAACAAATTCGACATGTCACGAAAAGGTGTTTAACGAAAATATTGAAAAACACCACTTGTACTGTTTCACAACATATATTAACTTTACACTTGACGGGTTTCGCTGATGTATTTGTGAAACATGATGTAGTGTAATAGTGTAAAACATGAGGTAGTGTAATTTTACCATTGAGAATGCCGAGAGGCGAAACCGGTCAGGTTCAAAGTAAATAAATGTTGTGGACCAGTACAAGTGGTGTTATTCAATATGCAGCAGGTTCCACCAAGTGCCATCAACCCACAGCATAAATAAGTGTTCAACGAAGTCTACTGCTTACAGTAACTTAGAGTAATATGTGCACGAATGAACCTTTAGCACAGTAGACAATAAGTTAGTAGTTTGAAGAAGTGGCATGGCACCCAAACTCGCCCCTAGTCATGGGCTAAAACTCAAACCCGCGCGGGCAGAGTCTACGATGTAGACCAAGTCAGACGGGAGCCCATGGGTTATCCTTCCGAGGGCGTACCCGGTACTTCTCACCATGGGCAGATGGTGGGGCACCTTGTGGTTTTAGCTGGTAGAAACTAGGCATAAGATTCATTTTCACACGTAAAAAATGTATTTTAAGTTGACGTGGGAAATTCGTTCAGGCATCTCGCGGTCCTGGATGCCAGCGGGTGCTAGAGGCTCATCTTGATCACAAGGGCTCCTGCTGCCATGTGATTATAGGTAGATAAATGGGGTGCCCCGACCTTGGCTCACGACTCAAACTAGTCTGAATGGCTTAAAGGCGAGGCGGCACCCTCGAAGGGAGTGGTGAATCTCTCCACTCCCGCTCCCTACGCCTGGTGACCAGCATATTGTTAGCCATAGAATCACACATGAGTACCTTTTTGGTGAAACCGTTATTGCTGCCGGGAACAGCTCGGACGGCGTGTGGACCCGACCCTGAAAAGGGACCGGTACTCCCCACTAAACGCCGCGGTGTTTCGCCTTGCTTGATGACTGGGTACAGAAATTGAAAACAACGTCTTTATCTCTGTCAAACGCAGTTGCTGTTCGTACTTCTCCAGCACCATCAAAATTACTTACATTAGATCGTTTTATATATAAACTTCGATACCATTGTAGATTTGTGTCACGCTCGATTTGATCTACCCACTTATCTGTAATAAAATCCAAATTATGGTTTAATTGTGATACTCATTTAGAATAAATATATTTCACACCAATTTACCGTAAATAAAATTTGTATCACGCTAGAGATGTACCTTCTATGCCTTTATTTCATAACGATATTTGATAATGTAACATACAAATAATAATAATAAAGTAAGTTTATTGATAGAGACTGATTCCTCAACATCCCATGGATTCATCGGGCGCCGGGTCCATAGCGTGGTACAGAGGGAAACACTGTAAGGGAGTCTGGGACTGGCGACCCATTGAGTAGCTTTAAAGTGGCCCCACCTTAAGATGCGTCAGCGCTCACCTTCCACCGTTCACAATTCTCTCCACTCTGCCCAACCAGATTTGGTCAGATCCTATCAATGCCGCTTTGAATATTCGAGTTCTTGGTCAACTTGAATCCGGTACTAGAGGCTAGATTTTTTGAATGACAATAATTGTTTACGAAATTTACTTTGACAGACATATATAGCACGGTTGTTGGAAAACATCGAATAGTCACATCCCTACGGCTCGAGGCTCTCAGCCACATATATAATGTGGGAAGCTTACAGCTAACACCACATCGTCTATCGCACCTCAGTCCAACCGACACTGACGACGTACCGGGACAATGTCGCCAATAACAATAGCATTACTTATCGCCAGTGTGGTCTGCATATCCCATAGTTATGTGCTGCACCATAAGTCGGGAGCTAAGGTAAAATATGTAGCGTTGCAAAATACAGGGCCCCACCGCGTAGTGCTAGTGGCCCAACCGTTGGGCGACGTTACCAGCGAGGACGATAGCAAAACCAGTGAGAAGGATAACAAAACCAGCGAAAAGGATAACAAAACCAGCGAGAAGGATAACAAAACCAGCGAAAAGGATAACAAAACCAGCGAGAACGATAACAAAACCAGCGAAAAGGATAACGTGACTGTCGAGAAGGATAACAAAACTAGTGAGAACGATAACAAAACCAGCGAAAAGGATAACGTGACTGTCGAGAAGGATAACAAAACTAGTGAGAACGATAACAAAACCAGCGAAAAGGATAATAAAACTAGCGAGAAGGATAACAAAACTAGCGAGAAGGATAACGTGACTGTCGAGAAGGATAACAAAACCAGCGAAAAAGATAACAAAACAAGCGAAAAGGGTAACGTAACCAGCGAAACCAGCGAAAACGATAACAAAACCAGTGAGAAGGATAACATAACCAGCGAGAAGGATAACGTAACTGTCGAGAGCATAAATGGTGTAGAGCTTCATCAACGATTGAGCATACGCCCTGCACGTCATGTTGGAAAAAATAAAGCTAGAAAAGCATAATCCATCGGCTACATCTGACAGAATATTTAACAAAATAAACTTTATGTCAAGAAGAGGCAATACTGAAAAGAAAGCATTCTCATAATTCATCATTAAAAAAATACAAAAAAAAAACCCTATCTACATTGTAAACCATTCGTGAATATAATGGTCCTTTATCAAGTGTATGTTCTTTATTCAAATACATATTTTTGCTTTTATATACCTAGTTTCATTTTGTTTTCAGTCAGTGTTAAGACATAATTTTACATAAGAATTCTCCAACAATAGGACAGGCCCATTTCGTCATTATAAAACTGGTAAAGGCGCGCGTTGCTCTGTGTTATAAAAGCATGGCCATGTATTGTGTAATTTATGTCATTGAAAAAATATTAACACACAATTTTAATATTGTCACCAAATAGTAGTTCTGCCAACAGAACTAGTCAACAGAACAGGTGGGAGTAGAGGAATTATTCACCCTTCCCTACACATATATGTTTCCTGAATAAAATAATTTCTGAGAGAGCCTTTTTTTCGTGTGGAAATTCCTCATGGATGCTATGCTGGACCACAGTAATACAGTGGCTGGGCTCCTACTGACCACCAAAACCACACGTGCCCTAGGACTGACTTCGGTCGGGAAGACCGTGTTAGCCCTCGGAAGAATGTCCCAAGGTAAACAAGAGACTCTTCCTTTTTTGTTGATTTTACCTTTTTTACTACATTTACATTACAGTACATTTTTCTAGTAAAAAAACTATTGTATTTGTCAGGATTACTTGCGCCATTGACATAGCGAGGCAAAGATTCTCGCTTCCAGGTCACACTGAGGGGTCTTCGTCAGATGGTCAACAGCCTCCTAGCCGAGACCACCTCATTCTCCTATGAGCTCGTGCAGGTGTCCTCTTATCACCCTGACGGCCATCGCCTTCAGCGGTCTATACGACTAGGCTGTATAGTCCCTACTAAAATTATAAATGCGAAAGTAACTCTGTCTGTTTGTCTGTTAGGTACGCTTTCACGCATAAACGGCTGAAGCGATTGAGATGAAATTTGGTGGTAGGGATAGTTCGAGGCCCTGCTGCTGAAATATAGGCTACTTTTAAACCGATTGCGCAAAAGGAGGGTTATGATTTTACGATATAACGACTCTTGCGCGATAACGACTTCTACGCGGTCGAAGCCGCGGGCAACAGCTAGTTTAAAATAAATGTAGGCTGTATAGTCCGCTTGCCACATTGCGCCATACTTGGCACAACCCCGAGATACAGCCTCCATTAACAATACAAGTAGTGGAATATTGGGCATTCTGTCCCACTTTAAGTTCGCATCGTCGCTATCGCTCCTTGCTCACGTGGGACAGATCGCCCAATATTCCACATTTTAAAAATGTAACCTAACCTAACATTTTTATAAATAATAATTTAAAAAATAAAAATTGCTGAAGCTCCCTCCATGTTCATTACTTACCATTTATAACCCACAACGTTTTCTGTATCCAGTTGGGTTCGACTACTTGTAGTTATAAATATTTATGTTATAAATTCATCTTTTCATTATGAGTCCATCAGTATTGCATAGCAAACATGAAATTCGTTAAACAAAGACAATCGTTACAGGTCAATACAATCTGTGACGATTTGACAAAAAACAAATTACGTCATGGAGAATTATTACCGAATACTGTACGTTGCATCATTTGTGGACCATCAAATTGTGGAAAAACTAATTTATTAATTGGTCTTCTATTGCATGAAAATGGCTTGACATTTAAAAATGTTTATGTATACTCTAAAACTCTACATCAACCAAAGTACATCTTTTTAGAAAAGGTTTTACAACGAGTACCAGGTATCACTCTTCATAAATATCAGACAAATGATGACGTTTTAAAAGTTTCAGATGCAAAACCAAATTCTGTGATTATTTTTGATGATGTAGCATGTGAAAATCAAAGTAATATACGTGATTATTTTGCCATGGGAAGACATAAATTGATTGATAGTTTTTATTTAAATCAAACTTATACCAAAATACCTAAACACCTTGTAAGAGATAATGCTAACCTAATTGTGCTTTTTAAGCAAGATGAAGTTAATTTGAAACATGTTTATGAAGAACATGTTAACACCGATATGACATGGTTGAAATTTCGAGAAATGTGTTCCTTAATATGGAAAGAACCTTTTGATTATGTGGTAATTAATAAAGATTGTTCTAAAAACAATGGTTGCTATAGAAAAACGTTTGACACATTTGTATTATTAGATGAAATTTGAATATTTAAGTAGACTGCAGTCTGTTTATTGTTATTCTTTAATTGATTCTTATTCGATTACCACCTATTTTACATAATGGATAAATCATTGAAAAAACAAATTGTTGATGCGACACAAGCTGTCAAGAAAAAAATACGTAAAATGAAGGATTTTGAAGATAATAATAAGCATGCTCTTGATACAGTTTTTAAACCTGTCACAGAATCTCTCAATTTAATAGCCAACACTAATAACCACTTAGCTCTAACAAAAAAGGAGGAAAAAGTAGAACCCAATGAACCGCAAGACCAAGATATGAAAGAAACAGATGATAGCAGTATTGCTAGTAACGAATCGGAACCCTCATCGGACTCTTCATTTCAGTCATTAGTCGGTACTAATCCAGATGCATCATCTTGGTCGTTATCTTCACAAGTACTATCAGATGTTCCATTTGGTATAAGAAATGAACGTGGAAAGCTAATGTTGGGTTCCTCTAACATAACTATTGGGGATAAAGTTATTACTGTAGCCGGACACAAATACGAAAGTACACCTGGGTTGCGAGAGTTACTGTTAAAAAAAGACATTGATCTGAGCTTGGTTAATGACTGTGACAAGCAAAATTATAAGACAATGTTACTTGTAACGAATGCACATCGTCGTGATTTCGATTCAAAAAAACCAATTAAAAGTAATAAAGGACAAAAATATTTGCAAGTTATTAAACCACTTTTCGATCAAGAAAGTAGAAGTCCAAGTTGTAGACAGAAAGTAGGAAAAGGATTACCTTCAACAAAAATGTGGAAAAAAAACACAGATTTTGTATATTGGGATGATCCCAATGAATTGGTTGATAGATTAAAGTTATTAATTGCTTCTCGAGATGCTGGGAACACAGGACTAGACAATGAAATAATATCTATCATTGAAGAACTACGTGAAAGCAAAATCATTAAATAAATAGATCTACTAATGTTATATGTGTGTCATTTTACTATATACCGTTCAACATAATACACCTTTAATATGAATGTAGACAAATTTGGACATTATATTCATAAGCGAATGCGGATATCAGAAATACTTGATTTTAATGATAACGCATTAATAAAATCTGATTATGGAGATTATGACTTGAAGACATCGAGGCTAAAAGGTGTTAAACCTCCTCAAGACGCAGATGATGCAGTAAATAAAGCATATGTAGATGAATTGAAAGGTGTACTAATCCGTGACTTACGAAAATTGCAAAGTTCTATTCCAAATAGTGTTCAAAACCACATAGAGAAAGCTTTAAAAACAATAATGTCTGAGATAGACACTCATTTGGAAAGCAAATTTTACACAAGAAAAGCAGTTGATAAACTAGTTCAAGACGCAATTCAATCTATATTAAAAGATCGAAAAACATAGCCCTTAAAGTTTGTTAAAATGACGAAACAACAAATCGTCAATGAAATACATAAAGCAGCACGAAAAAATTTTCCTCGACGATCTGTAATTTTAAAAGGTATTGATGATTTGTGGCAAGCAGATTTAGCTGATATGCAAAACCTAAAAACCTTTAATAAAGGATATAACTATATTTTAATAGTTATCGACTGCTTCTCCAAGTACGTTTGGGTGGAACCATTAAAAACTAAATCCAAACATGATGTCTCTCTTGCATTTGAAAAAATACTTTCTTCTAATCACAGGATACCAAATCATCTGCAAACTGATATGGGTACTGAGTTCTATAATTCTACATTTCAAAAGCTTTTACAGAACTATAATATTAATCACTACTCTACATTTTCAACCAAAAAGGCTTCAATTGTAGAACGAGTTATTAAAACTATTAAAAATAAATTGTACAAATACTTTAGCTTGAACGGACACTATAAGTGGATAGATGGTGGCTTGAACGGTATTGTGAAGACATATAATAACACAAAACATCGTACTATTAAATTTGCACCTGTTAATGTCAATAAGTTTAATGAAACTAACATTAAAAATAATATTACGAATTCCATGATAAAGGTAGTCCAAAAATGTCGTCCAAAGTTTAAAATTGGTGACAAAGTTCGAATTAGCAAGTACAAACATATATTCGAGAAAGGATACACTCCTAACTGGTCAACAGAATTATTTACTATAAAAAAGATAAATAACACTATACCAATAACATATCGCATCGAAGATAATCAAAAACAAGTCATATTAGGAACTTTTTACGAACAAGAGCTTCAAAAGTCGTCCTGTCCTGGTGTCTATTTGATAGAAAAGGTATTAAAAAAGAAAGGAAACAAACTGTTTGTAAAATGGTTGGGTTTGAATAACAAAGAGAATAGTTGGATTGATAATACTGCAATAGTGGAATGAGTTAATTATATAAGTGATATGTAATTTTAAAGTATATTCATTATTCTTTGGACGATGCAAGGTGGTGGACTAATAAACAATATCATTAATCATTTACCATTCGAACTACACATACCTGGTTATAACTATTGTGGACCAGGAACAAAGCTTTCGAAACGATTACTACGTGGTGATAAAGGTGTAAATAAGTTAGACGAAGCTTGTATGCATCACGATATTGCATACGCAAACTACACAGACTTGCCTAACCGTCAAAAAGCCGACTTACGTCTTTTAGATATGGCTAAGCAAAGACTTAAAGCAAAAGATGCTCGAACAGGGGAAAAGATTAGTTCGTGGATAGTAAACAAAGTTATGAAAGCTAAATTGAAGTCTGGTGCTGGTGTTAAGACCTTTTATAACTTTGTTAAAAAAATAAAAAGAAAAATCAAAAAACTCTCACCTAAAGATGATAAGTCATTAATAAATATGGCTTATATGGTTGCCCGAAAATTAGTTCCATGCATTCCAAAAGTTCGAGTACCTCGAATGATACCTATACCAAAAACTGGAGGCATTCTACCTTTAATCCCAATTTTTGCTGGTTTATCTGCTTTAGGAGCATTAGCTGGTGGTGCAGCTGGTATTGCAAAAACTGTGAATGATTATAAACACGGTCAGAAAAAATTACAAGAAACTGAACGTCATAATAAAACTATGGAGGCTATAGCAATAGGTAAAGGTCTATACATTAAACCGCATAAGCAAGGTCAGGGATTGTTTATAAATCCATCAAAAAACTAATTGATCAGCTACCTAATCGCGCTTTAACTAATATCGATATTCAGAAGTATGGTCATTGTATTCCACATTTTCGAGGAGTTTATATGAAGGATCAGTTACCAAAAACACCTAAACGAATTGAATGTGCTATAGTTAACCTAGATAATTCGAGAAATGATGGAACGCATTGGGTAGCTTATGTTAAAATAAACAATTATTGTGAATATTTTGATAGCTATGGTGATTTAAAACCGCCAAGAGAGTTAATGCTATATTTTAAGAACTGTGATGTTCATTATAACTATGATAGATATCAACAATTTAACACAATAGTTTGTGGACATATGTGTTTAAGTTATTTGCAAACTTTTTGGATTAAATACTATAAATCTTTATTATAATTATAATACTTTAAATAAAAATACTATAAATCTTATACCACTCTTTCATTTCCATCATTTGCAAGATGTCACTCACCTTATCGATAACTGGAAACTCATCGGTATTATCTACCTATTATCCAGACACGTTGCCATTAGCTGAGGAGTATGAATGTGCATTATTACATTTCTCTACATATAATTCTATTCCAAATTTTGATAATACAAACAATAAATTATACTATGGTTCTAAAAATGTTATTGAGATACCTGAAGGAACCTATGAATTACAAGATATTAGTGACTATTTAAAAACTGAGATAAAAGATGCATCTATAACACTCAATTGTAATAACAACACCTTAAAAACTGTGTTATTTTGTACATCAACTATAGATTTTACTAAAGAAGATACATTTGGAAGTTTATTGGGATTTAAAAAGCAGATCTTAGAAGCAAATAAATATCATGTATCAGAGTTTCCAGTAAACATTTTGCCAACGACTGTCATAAGGATTGAATGTGACATAGTTAGCGGTTCCTATATAAACGGTCAATCCAGTCACATCTTACACGAATTTGCACTTAATGTTCCACCTGGATACAGGATTATAGAAATTCCGAAAAACGCAATCTACTTTCCAATAAATCAAACCAATATAAGCTGCATACAGATAAGGTTGTTGGATATAAATAATAACTTAATAAATTTGCGAGGTGAAGAAGTGCAGTTGTATCTACATATCAGAAGAAAACAATGATAGATTATAATAAATATGTGGTACATCCAACTAAAAATAACAGTTCTACTAAAACTATCAAACCAATAAGAGCTCGGTCCAAAAGGGTTATAAAATTGAATAACAATAATAAAGCATTTCTTAAAGCGATCGGTTTGTTGAAATGAATATACTAGATGTTTTGTCCACTCCTGCATACAACAACGCTGTGGAAGGAATTGAATTTCACTCTTACAAGCCTTACGTAACAAGTTTCAATAGAAGCGATGAAATCAGGATACCTATTAATCAACAAGACTTGTATATATTACCATCAGCAAGCACTTTGTTTTTGGAAGGAACTGTTGTTGTAAACAAGGGTGGAAATTCGAAGGAAAGAGTCAGTAACGTTCATTTCACAAACAATAGTCTACTTTATTTGTTTCAAGATATAAGGTATGAGATAAATGGAGTGGAAATAGATAAAATAAAAAACGCTGGTATAACTACCACAATGAAATCATTAATATCAATGAACGAAAACGAGGCTAAAGCATCTAATGCTTGGGGATGGAATATCGAAGGCATAAATAGTGCAAATGGGGGAAGCTTTTCTGCTTCTATACCCCTCTGTAACATTCTTGGTTTTGCAGAAGATTTCAAGAAAGTAGTGATAAACAGCAAACATGAATTAATATTGTTACGAAGTAATACTAATCTGAACGCCCTAAAACTTAACGATGGTGAAACTGTAGAAGATATTATTATAAATAAAATAATATGGCGTGTACCACATGTCAAAGTGTCCGATAGGGAAAAAATAAATATGTTAAAACTGTTAGAAAAAGATCGACCACTCCAGATGATATTTAGGAATTGGGATTTATATGAATATCCGGCTTTACCAAAAACTACTAAGCATACTTGGTCCATAAAAACATCGTCGCAAATAGAGAAACCAAGATTTGTTATTATTGGTCTGCAAACAAATAGAAAAAATAATTCTAAATTGGATATGTCTAAGTTTGATCACTGTGATGTTCGTGATGTTAGAGTATACCTAAATTCAACCTACTTCCCTTATGAAAATTTAAATTCAAGTTTCTCGAATAATCGAATTGCTTTAATATATGAACAATATACTAGATTTCAACAGTCGTATTATGGACGTCGCGCCGAGCCATTATTAAATGAGAAACAATTTAAAAATATTGCTCCGTTATTTGTAGTAGATTGTTCTAGACAACCAGATAATCTTAAATCAGGTCCTGTTGTGGATGTTAGAGTGGAAATTGAAAGTGATATTGATATACCAGATCAAACTTCAGCATATTGTCTTATATTGAACGACTGTATAATCGAGTATAAGCCGTTAAGTAGCGTCGTCAGAAAGATATCATGAACAAAAATACTATTATAGTAGATGTTCAGGGTTTTAAAGATCGTTATAATAACTTTATAGTCAAAGAATTAGCTGTAGCTACGTTGGAACATACTCATATATTCTTAATAAAACCTCCTTACCCGTTATCCTCGCTAACTGATGAAGAAAGAAGACACATTTGGTGGATTGAAAGGAATAGAGGTTACCGCTGGAGCGAAGGATATATAGACTACAGAGAATTTTCTAGAATAATCAAACCCTATTTGAAGGAAAAAAAGGTTCTTGTTAAAGGTAGTGAGAAAATTAATTGGGTTCAAGAGCTATGTGGTCATAATAATGTTTCCGACATATGTAAAAATAAAAGTATTCCTAACTTAAAGACTCTTAGTGATCTTTACTGTAAAGACCTATTTTTGTATAATTGTTTTGCTCATAAGAACTATTGTGCTTTAAGGAATGTATTGTGTATTAAACAATGGTGTTTAGAAAATAATTTTTGTATTTCATAAGTTTAATAAACCGAATAAATGTTTTATTACTATACTGTGTTTGTTTTTCATACTATTTCCTACCCAAGTCGAAATTGAAATGAAAAAAAAAATTAATCATAATACCATTTATTTAATGTCTCAAAAAATTACATTGATCTTAAACCTAACACAATGATAAAAAATGACGCGTACAAAATGTTGAAGCGTCAGCAGTACATCTCTAAGTATTAAGGTGATGTATAACTTACTTAAAACTAAAAACACATTAGTTAAAATGATAAGCTATCACCATGAATTTTCTTAGATATTTTCTTTATAATACCTTCAGCCATGTCCATGATTTCATCAACTGTATCATGAACTACGTATTGAGCACTAAGTATCACACTGTCACTATCTTCACAAAACGGCAACGAAGGTTTGTCTTTGTCGTTGGTGATGTCCAAGATCTTTATCTGAATTAGCTTGACTCCTTTTGGTTGGTTGCTGATTACAAAAGATTTATGAGCTGTCTTTTTAGATTTTCTACAAATAGTTGGTTTTCTTCTTTTTGGTTCAACTTGCGTAGGAGAAAGAGGTAAAATATGTGAGAAGTCAAAGGGGTCTTGAGCGTATTGAACAATACCGTCACCATATGCATCTGCCATTATTTATAATGTATTAATGTTGAGGTATATCTGGTTGGCCTCGTCCTCCTCTGCCACGATCTTCTAACGTTTTAAATATTTGGCTCAGTAATTTCTCTGTTTTATAATATATTTCATCCCACTGATCGTAAACAATATATTGGGTTTTCACTCTTGTATGTATTTCTACTTCGTTATCTGATGTATCTTCAGCTTCTAATACATCTATTTTAATTACGTATTTTGGAATCCTCCTATTCCTTGTAGCAAAGTAACTGGTTTGAGGTTCAGAGATGCACTGCTGTTGCTTCAACATTATTAATTAAAAGACTGCTTTGTGTGAATGTAAAGAGAACAAGTATGAAACTGAATGTAATTATGAGTAATAGGTGAATTAAATAGAAACATGACCCGCTAGTGACACATACACTGTACTACGTATTAATTCAAGTTCTGACCTGTTGATTTAGTTTATTTTGCAATAAGTTGTAACGAGATACTCCCTACAAGTTTGCAAGTGTCATCGTTCACTATGACGAACATGTTCAAACATGTCTTAAGAATGATGTAATGCACATTGTTATGTACTTACTTAAGTTGCGAAATTTTTATGAATTGTAAACGTGTTGTAACGTGAATGATGATGCATATCATCAGGTGTTATGAGGTTGTGACTGTCGCTACCAAGGTCCCAGGTTTTGAAGATTTTTTTCAGAATGTCCAATAGTCCACTACTACTAACCATAGATATCCTATTTCACATTTCTAAGAAATTTTACTTCGAAGTATGTAACTTAAGACATCATAACATACATACATATACATATTTTCACACCTGTTTCCCATCAGGGTAGGCAGAGACTAAGGATTTCCACTTACTACGATCCTGACATACAAGTTTCATGGCGGGCATAGCCAGCGCGACAGCGGTTTCCCGCGACCGCGAAAATCTCTCATGGTACATGATAGTAGGTATTGCAAATGTATTAGGAAATTAAAGAAAAAACAGAATACTATATTTATAATAATGCATTTATTCCAAATTTCTCAGTTTTACTTAGTTTAATTTCTTAAGATTAGGTACTTATAATAATACAAAACAGCATATAAATTTTACAGTTTTAGTTAGTTTAGTTGATTACAATAATTATAATTTGTGAATACTATGTAAAGACAGGATAGCACACAATAAAAAATATCGGTATGACCCCATGCTCTTACTTGGTTTAATTTCTTAAGATTAGGTACTTATAATAATACAAAACTGCATATAAATTTTACAATTTTAGTTAGTTTAGTTGATTACAATAATTATAATTTGCGAATACTATGTGAAGACAGGATAGCACACCTAATTGTTAAAAATTAAAAATATCGGTATGACCCCATGCTCGAGTTGAAATCTTATCTTTTGCAATAACTCGTTTATCATCATCACCAGACAGCGCAATTTTTGTTACAGCACATGTAAATAGCTCATGTTTTATTGACTTAAATAAAACATTTGTTTTATGAACAATTTCATTGTTGTAAAGTGTTTTTTTGTAATCGAAAACGTTAATGTCACGTACAACATTCTTTTTAATACCCTTGGCTTTTTTAATAGTGCTATCAATGGTTTTGATACAATATAACTTTGATCTCAACCCAACGAATTCGCTTATTATTTTACCACCCATTTCATCTTTAAATAAGCCTGGTATTTTTTTGTTCTGTATGGGTAAATTATACACATTATTTTTACAAAAATTGCTGGTGTCGAAGTAAGATAAAAAGTTATTTTTTATGTCTTCATAGAAATCATGGGTTTTTATCCACTTAAATGTCCTCGCTCCCTCTAGGGCCAAAAAAACTCTGTCTAGTAGCGTCCAGCGGGAGTATACGGCCATCTAGTATCGTTTTGTTAAAACTCGTAGTTTCATTTTAAAAACTTATCATTAAGTTCGAGGCTTAAATACTAGATGGCTCTAAAATCAATATTTTATCTGTTTCGAGTCGTTAAAGTACATCTAATACCACAGCTCAATCAGAAAATATTTCTGAAGTTGACACCCCGCCATTTTTTGTTTTGTTATTGTGTTGTGTTATGTTGTGATATTAGTGCTCGCAAAAATGTGGTAAGTTTTATGTTAAGGCATATTATTTTTAATGTAATCGAGTATTAATATAACTGTGAATATATGTGCCTTACGAAATATATATATTTACGTCCATTCAATAATGTTTTTACAGAATAAATAAGTAGAAAAGCTAAAGTCGACCATGACGCCATTGTCGTAAATGAGTAAATAATGTAAATATTCGTAAAATTAAATTATAGTTAATTGTTTTCGTAAATTAGATACTACATGTAAGAGAATGTTTAATTATGATCATGTTACATACATTTAAATACACAAATATGTTGAGATGTGTCTACAAATACCTATTAGAATGATTTTTTCGTCGTCCGACTAAAATCAAACTTTGAGAAGTGCCTAGATAAATTAAATTTATTTTGATGGAAAGAAAAGCATTCATGTATATGATATTGATAACATTTCGTAGGGTAATTATTGTACTATTGGAAAAAAAATAATAGCCTCCGAAAACTATTATACTTTACTCGTAAAACTCAGATGAAAATAATATTACGAATATTTTATTGATATTCGCAACTTTATACTGATTTTTCATCATAAATCATCGTATTTGAGTAATTAACTTTTAAATTAATCAAATTCTAGATTAATTAAACTTTCTCTAGGTATTTTTTATTTTACTATAGAGGTTGTGGACTTCTTTTAGCAACTGTTTTTTCAAAAGAGGTCATTCACGGTCGTGAAAATAAAAGGTGAAAGCGATGACCGGACACTATTGACAATTGCCGCGATTGACTGGGACACGTCACTGGTTATATGATAAACAAAACTATCTGTGTCCGTGTAACACATCCGTATCCTATCCTTGTAAAAAGGTTGCATGACTGAATAGTGAAAGTCATACATATGACTTTTTGATAATTCTAGAACAGCAAATCCAATATATATTGGTTTGTTCAAAACTATTTGTTCAGGATTTAACTGCACCGCTACTAGATTTTTTGTGAAAACCGTTGCACTATGGAAATTTGGACGAGCAATAAGGTTTTGAGCGCATTTTCTTCGTTTAGTTATGTTTTCGATATCTTGCCACTGAGAAACTAAATGGACATTAATCCTGTTTTCAGTATTTTCTAAAGTTTTTCCAAATACACTATTATTCAAGAGCTTAAAAAAGTCTTGTTCAAAAGTGGAAGAACTTTTTTGTCTCAGTTTGGTGTTTAAATCAATATATTGTTTTAAATATGGGCTTTGTAGAAAACTGATTATTCTATGAATCTTCTTCAATATCAACCCATGTTTCATACAAGTTTGTAAATGCACGTAATGTATGACATAATTAAATTTATCATATAAATTAGGTATTAGCTTAGAACTCTTTCCCCCGGGGGGTATAAATTTTTCGGAACAAAATGGTAAATCGTTGTGCAAGTTATGCAAATGCTTAGGGTATGCTATATCCACTTCCAAAATATAACCATAATCAGCATCAATTGCAATTTTAGTTATATCTAAATTATCAATTTCTTGTTGAGTGAGAAATTTGAAATTAGATAATGGTAAGTATTGACACATACTGTACCCATACAAATTATTACAATCTATATAAGAGATATAGGAATCAGGTTCCGAAGATTTGTAATTAGCTAAGTATGTGTTATTTGCTTTAGCATGCCTGTGAGAGCAGAGGCACACTCCTCCTCTTATACCACTTTGTAACATGCGTATCATAGACAAGTCATTAATTAGTTCCAATTCAACACCTGTTTTTAATAACATAGCGTCGAAAGATAAACTGGGTGCAGTTAAATAAAAAGATGGATCTAAGTGATAATGTTGTTTGCATGTCTTTCTAAAATTTTCAAAAATATCTGCTAATAAAAGCACATCAGTTTTTAGATATAAATCCGTATATTCACCTAAACTAGTAATTCTAAATTTTGACCAAACTAAATTTGCATACCGGTAATCATCTTCAGAAACATTTTCATCATTAAGGGAACTATAAAAGTATTTCTTTGGAGGTAAAAAATTTTCATCATACCGTTTCCACGAATCCATATATTCATATGGATAAATACCTTTGCGAGTAAGTAGTTGGAATTCATCAGGAACAGGGAAGTGATTTTGTAAATGTTTAAACATTTCTGGTGTTAAAGTTTTACTTAATTTGTCTAAACTTGTACCCAAAAATTTAAATGAATCAAGAAAACGCATTTGAAAAAACTTATTATTTGAAACTGATACAAATTTCGTAAATGAGATATAGTTTTCTTTATTTTTAGGTATTATTTTTATTTCACCAGGGACGTCACCCAACGCTTTAATAAATAAATGACAATCATAACCAGCTAAGTTATGAAAAAAAATGGGGACAAATGCGGGCATTTTATATTGCAAATTACAGAACGAATGCGCAGCTCCTCGATAACGACCGGTAAGATGACAATGATCGCGGACTTTGTCACAAAAAATAAAGTTTTGGCAGATATGACAACGTGTTGCATTTTCAAAATCACACCTGTCCTCCGAGGAAAATATCATTGCAGCAGGCGACTTAATTATATCATAAATTTTTTGTACGTCTTTAGTTATATAGTCAACAAAGCGCTTATCACAGTCTCTACCTCGATATGACACGTAACGATTATAACGAGGATCATCAGAGCATACAATATAATAACCAAAAGCAACCGGCACGTGTTGGTGGAATATATTCGTATTTTTACTAGAACAATTATTATTAGGCTCAGTATTTTTTTGTAACATCGATTCAAAATCTGCGTAAATACAAAAAGGCATAGTTTGTTTGCGTTCATAGTTTTTAAATTTAATTACTGAACCTTTATTTGGGAGGAGAGTTATTATACCTCCACATAAATGGTTGTTAAGTTCGTCAGCGGTATTGAAAAATATTAAACATAAATCACAAAGATGTAATCTGTTGTGATGAGATGTGACTTGACTTCTAAAAAGTCTAGAACAGTCTTTGATCAAACAATAATGAGAAGAGCTGTTATTTTCAAGAAACAGTAAATGAATAATTTTTCCTTTGTACTTTTTATCGATTTCAGATTTATACAAAGGACCTACAAAGGTTTTATGATTTTTTAAACCATAAATTATAAACTTAATACATGGATTGTTTCTTTCAAATGTTTTAATATCATTAAAGGTCACGGGAAAAGACATTCCCTTTAAATTAAATAATTCTCGAAAATTAGGATAAGAATGCGTTCTTTCAGGGTGTTTTTTAGTTGGATATAAAGCCGCTGTTACACACCATAAAAAACAATATCGATCTTTAGTAATATTTTAGACGCTGAAAAACAATTAAAATTATTTTTGAGATTGAGCACAGCGCCATCTAACGAATATTGGACACACTTGTTAAAACGCTTACTCCCCTGACCGATAGATGACGTTAGCTGTCTTGTTAATTTGAAAACACATGTAAGCATTTGTATCATATATTTATTCTTACACGTTTAGTCAAAAGCTGTTGTTTAAAATGAAGTACACACACACTTTTATTTTAATTATATGTAATATTTTAGACGCTGAAAAACAATTAAAATTATTTTTGAGATTGAGCACAGCGCCATCTAACGAATATTGGACACACTTGTTAAAACGCTTACTCCCCTGACCGATAGATGACGTTAGCTGTCTTGTTAATTTGAAAACACATGTAAGCATTTGTATCATATATTTATTCTTACACGTTTAGTCAAAAGCTGTTGTTTAAAATGAAGTACACACACACTTTTATTTTATTTATATGTAATATTTTAGACGCTGAAAAACAATTAAAATTATTTTTGAGATTGAGCACAGCGCCATCTAACGAATATTGGACACACTTGTTAAAACGCTTACTCCCCTGACCGATAGATGACGTTAGCTGTCTTGTTAATTTGAAAACACATGTAAGCATTTGTATCATATATTTATTCTTACACGTTTAGTCAAAAGCTGTTGTTTAAAATGAAGTACACACACACTTTTATTTTATTTATATGTAATATTTTAGACGCTGAAAAACAATTAAAATTATTTTTGAGATTGAGCACAGCGCCATCTAACGAATATTGGACACACTTGTTAAAACGCTTACTCCCCTGACCGATAGATGACGTTAGCTGTCTTGTTAATTTGAAAACACATGTAAGCATTTGTATCATATATTTATTCTTACACGTTTAGTCAAAAGCTGTTGTTTAAAATGAAGTACACACACACTTTTATTTTATTTATATGTAATATTTTAGACGCTGAAAAACAATTAAAATTATTTTTGAGATTGAGCACAGCGCCATCTAACGAATATTGGACACACTTGTTAAAACGCTTACTCCCCTGACCGATAGATGACGTTAGCTGTCTTGTTAATTTGAAAACACATGTAAGCATTTGTATCATATATTTATTCTTACACGTTTAGTCAAAAGCTGTTGTTTAAAATTAAGTACACACACACACACACACACACACACACACACTTTTATTTTATTTATATGTAATATTTTAGACGCTGAAAAACAATAATGAGAGAGGCACAGCGCCATCTAACAGATATTGGACACACTTGTTGAAACATTTACTCCCCTGACCATTAGATGACGCTAGCTGTCTTGTTAATTTGAAAACACATGTAAGCATTTGTATCATATAATTATATATTCTTACACGTTTAGTCAAAAGCTGTTATTTGAAATATCAGCAGTTGCATTTTTTATACTAGGTATGTTGAAAATTATTTATTATGAATGTAACATTATATGCAATTCAAACAGGAAAAGAGTCCGATAACATTATATCCAATTTAAACAGGAAAAGAATTCGATCACATAAAATTAATTAGACATAAAATATGATGAATGGATGATTTCACAAAAATCTTGTTGTTGAAATGTTTAAGCGGAAACGGAAAGTAATATAATATTCAACAATTAAATTAACTAAAACTGAGAAATTTGATATGAGTGATGTGTTTACGTTTGACGTATGTTGAAACATAAAAGATACCTATTTGCTTCAGCCTCAGTGTCTTAAAACAAAGGTGTACAACCAATGTGTATTACCCGTGATGACTTATGGTTCTGAGATGTGGTGCATCACAAAAGGTCTTTTCAGACGGCTCAAAGTCGCGCAGCGAACTATGGAGAGGGCTATGCTTAGCATTTCTCTACGTGATCGAATCAGGAATGAGGACATCCGTAGAAGAACTAATGTTGCTAACATAGCTCGCAGGATTAGTTAGCTGAAGTGGCAATGGGCCAGCCACATAGCGCGAAGATCGGACGGTCGATGGGGCAAAAAGATCCTTGTCCACTCAAGCCGCGCACCGGCAGGCGCGGTGTGGGACGGTCACCTACCAGCTGGACCAACGACCTGGTGAAAATTGCTGGGTCTCATTGGATGCAGGTGGCAATGAACCGGTCTGGCTGGAAATCATTTAAAGAGGTCTATGTTCAGCAGTGGACAGCGATAGGTTGAGATGGTGATTTGCTTCAGCAAGTTTTATTTTATAAATTATTTTTTATAAAAATGTTTGGTTAGGTTACATTTTTAAAATGTGGAATATTGGGCGATCTGTCCCACGTGAGCAAGGAGCGATAGCGACGATGCGAACTTAAAGTGGGACAGAATGCCCAATATTCCACTACTAATACAGTGGCAACCATCGCGAGAGCGCAGCTGTTGCCCTCCTCAGTTCAATCGACTATCGAGTACGAGCACTTCTTCAATGTTTCGATGCCGATGCTAACGCTCTCTTGTATGTTAGATTCAGTGGGAGCCTCTTCCGAGGTCTGTGAAAGCACAGAGTCTCATATTTGTGACCTCTAGATCCCACCGCCGCATTTGACCCACGACTTGAGCAACACCTGCTGTGGCCTTCAGGGCTGCGCGTCGATGTACCTATATCATTCGCCGTAGCGCCTCTTGCCTTTGAGTCGATGTCCTACAGGAGTGATCCCAAGACCGATCCCTGCAGAACTAGCCTGCCTAAGACCCGATAATAATTGCTTGCAATAATATCACGTGTTATATCTTGTGTTGGAATAGTTTTGGCACGTGTGGCAATTGTATTATCTCAATATAAAGCAAATATTATGCCTTTTTTGAAACCTGTTTCTATACATACGACGACGAAACGAATTTTATGATACTGATATAAAATTGTACAGTGATCGTGTCTGTACAATGGTGAGATTAAAAAATATGTACTTATTATATTATACATTGATACTAAACACAAAAAAAATGGAATTCTTGCGTTAGTCGGTTATCTGTTTGTTCGCGATGGACGCAAAAATTACTGAACGGATTTTAATGAGGATTGATAGATTATTTTACTTGAAAGATCTTAGCCAGACTTAATTTTTTTGGGTTTGCTTCATCGCAATTGGTTGACTAGAAGTGGAGTTATGAACGAAAATAGTGTAATCAAAGTTGTTTTTCAGTGCAATCATCAATATTTGACATTCACGCGGGCGGAGCGGGGGCAATCGACTGGTAAATATTATTGTATATATAATTGGACAATGTCACGTATTGCTCATTTACATGTTCCGTTACATCAAGGGTTGTCTCGTCCCAGCTATAGCCGAACTAGTCCGTCTAGTTTTGTCCGGTCAATAACTGGCATGACCAATATTATATACAGCGTTTATCAGGCTTCTAGTCAATCTCGTTACAAAATTATATGTGTTCACTTTATCACAGAGATATTTAGATTCACAAAACCAGTGCGTTAGGCTTAAGTAGCAAAAAGTCCGTCTAAACATGAATCAGTGTCAACCCTAGTTACATCACAAACAATAAAAAAACCCGTCTTGTGTCTTGTCATGATCTAAACAAGTGTCTGACAAACAGTCGTTGACTGACCGTGAAGGCATTCGCTCGGTCAGATCGCCGCGGACATTGTGCAAATAATACAACTGCTACTTAATATGAAGACAGTCACTATATCAATCATTCTTGCCGCGTCAATAACCGTAATGCTCGCCAAAAACACGTCAAAAGTGTACAAACCTACAGATGAACAAATTCGAGTTATATTTCCGGATGAATATGAGAGAGTAAAGGAACAGAATAGTGACAAAGGAAAAGTGAACGTTACACAAACGGATTGTCTCAACAAAACGTGTACGGACAATAAATTGGATCCGCCGCCGGTTGAAGTGAAGTCCAGCTTCAATTACACCGATGATAGAGTGGCGTTCGATGGTGATTGTCCCTCGGATCACGTCAGGGTTGGCGATATGTGTATTGAAAAGGACTAAACCGTCAACTGGAAAATGCGTGACACACAATAAACGCGTATGAAGAAGAAAATGACGAACAATGAATTGGAACAAATGTAGTGGACGAAGTGCCCACAAGAGAATTTGGTTTGGCCTTCATTGAAGTCGTTGGTTAATAATGAAAATTATGAGAAGGTCAACAATTTTTTTGAATTGTGAATTATTTAAGAGCCGGAAAGTGTGTTGAAGGATTTAATTTGATGTTGTGTTCTGTGGTACGTACGTAATTGGATTTTGAAAAGGAAACAAGCAACTCCATCAAGTTCTTATTTTATTCATGTGTGTTCTGGTTACATAATCACAGTTCACGTGACTGCCTTGGACGAAACAGTTTTTTTGACAGAGTAAGTAAACTAAATACAAAAGTATCTATTCAATGAAGTGTTTCATTTCAATCAATAAATTGCTATTGATGCCTCAGCACTTTTCGAATTTGAGCAGTAATTCCTAATAATCCTGTTAGCGATGCTAGTTGAGTGGAGGAGGAGTAACCACAATCCCAAAGTTCGTCATCGCCGAATCCTAGAAACAGTCTTAGAGCAGGACCGTATGTTGAGATGACAATTGGGAGATAAATACGTCCAGCAGTGGAAGTGATCTCCTTATGGAAAAGCATATCGTATTGTTAGGACATGAAATTAAAACGTTCTATATGCACAACTTACTAAAAGCAAAACGATCTATAAGCTGTAGGACTGGTGGACGCCAGTGGCTACTACAAACATAATATATATTCACGCCCTTATCCCGAAGAAGTAATCAGAGGCATAGTTTACGTTCACATATCGCCTTGTTTCTGACCCACTTAATAGGCGGTGAGTCTCTTCAGCCCATAAGACCTTCGACTTAGCATAACAGTTGCCATTTTACTGTCAACCGGAACCAACAGCTTAATGTGCCTTCCAAAGTAGCAAACGCTCACAAATGAAATGTCATAGAGTGGTCACCCTCCGAGGACCAGCCATAGCGAAAGTTGCTTACTGCAGTGATCGTTTACAGACCACTGAGTCAGCGTGTGTAGCTTCCAGTTTCGTGCAGCTCTGGCTACGTAGGTATATTATAGCCATTTCATTTCATTATTTAAGAATTTCGAAAACCCGTTTCTTAGTGCGCCTACATTGCAAGCTTACCCCAAATTTCAAGTTACCCAATTTAAGGGTTTCTGTTGGGCGTTGATGGGTGACTGAGTCATGCGGTAATGTTATTAGTTTAGATTGGCGATACCTAGGTAAATAATGACAAATTAATAAAGTACTGCGGACACTGCGGTTAAGTTGTCGACGGGGAGTTCATCATGATAAATTTGTAGTTATACTACTACTAGGACCACTGCTATTCATTTTTTTTTTCTTACGGTGTAGTCAGACCAACTGTTGCCATTCCAACCAGGCGCTTTTTAGTACAAATGTTAATAAAAGCTGATCTTTTTAGGGTTTCGTAGCCAAATGGCAAAAACGGAACCCTTATAGATTCTTCATGTCTGTCTGCGTCTGTCTGTCCGTCCGTGTGTCACAGTCAATTTTCTCCGAAACTATAAGGCCTATGATATTGAAACTTGGTAACTAGATGTATTCTGTGAACCGCATTAAGATTCTTATATAAAACTAGAAAAAAAGCAGTAAATTTTGGGGGTCCCCATACTCAGAACTGAAACTCAAATTTATTTTTTTCATCAAAACCATACGTGTGGGGTATCTATAGATAGGTCTTCAAAAATGTTATTGAGGTATCTAACATCATATTTTTCTAAACTGAATAGTTTGCGCAAGAGACACTTCCAAAGTGGAAAAATGTGTGTCCCCCCCCCCTCTAACTTCTAAACTAAGAGAATGATAAATCTAAAAAGAAGATATGATGTACATTGCCATAAAAACTACCAACGAAAATTGGTTCGAACGAGATAGAGCCGGTAGTTTTTTTTTTAATACGTCATAAACCCCAATTTTCGGTTAGAAAAATCACTACCACTGCGAACGTGTTAAAACATCAATCAAAGTTACAACGAACTATAAGAACTTTTATATTATGTTACTTGCTGCTACGAAACCCTTCATGGGCGAGTCCAACTCGCACTTGGCCGGTTTTTTTTTTACCTTGTAGAAGTTTAAACTTAAATTCATGAATATTAGTCAGCAATTATTCATGCAATAAAATTTTTGAAACTCTGTAAGTCTGCATCCTTCACGCTAAGTACGAAGCCATCCAAACGTTCAAGAGGCTGGTTAAAAAAAACTAATTTCTCAGAAAGTATTCCACGTAGCAATTACTGAAGACATGAAGCAACAAGCAAGACATATACTTTAAGGTACGGTTATAACAGGCAACCAGCCATTCTGTGGCAGGAACCATATGCGCTTGTAGATGCGGCTGAAAGGGTTCTATTCCAAGCTAATATGGTTCGTCTGAGAAACCATCTGTTGAATCGCTTTATTCTGGTGAAGATTATCTACGCTGTATGAACCTCTGTCCGGCACTTGGTGTTAGGTTCAGGGTCATACTTTACCGCACCTTTTGGCCGTTCTTTTACACGTGACACAGGAGACGTTTCAAGCCCGTGGTCTTTTTGGACTTTTGACCTCCGTAAAGACCAAGGTCGTCTCCGTGACCCAATGACATAACGATAAATTATAATCGTTTTCCACCTTTCTAGTAATTCTAATAATAAAAGGTGTACCTACATGTAGGTACATACGTAAATACATAGTTTATCAGTTCTGTGGTTTTCGAAAACAATGCGCAAAAATTAGTGCATGGTTTTCCCAACGGCAGTTGTTGATATGATAGCATAATACCTCTTTAATGCAGCATAGGTATGGATAAGTCCATGATGCCCATGTAAGAGGACTGTTACAAATTCTTGAATTCGTTAGTTTCGGGAAAATATTTGCGACTGTAATATAGGTATAAATATGAACTTACCGTTAAGGTGAAACTTTTTTAAAATTCTTTCTTAGTGGATAGGTAGGACGTCAAAATAGAAAACTATTTTGTATTTGTTTCATCTGTGCGTTGCAAGATGGTTACACCCCTTAGAAATACCTTCTTAGTGAATCTCTACGTCACAAAAAAAACTACTGTCCAAATCCGATATAACGTTGAATGACTCATTTACGAACGATTTTCTTACAAACTATCATCTTTCAAGGATAGAACTTACGTATTCATTTAATTTTTATTATAGAGTACCTACCTATTTTGTGCCGAATTTGAAATCTATAGCTTCAGAATATTTTACATAAATTGTGCTATAGCTAAACTTTTTTATTTTGTTTCATATACATATACTTCACCACCTCATTTCACGCTATAAGGGGATGATTTTCGAAAAAAATCATCCTAGTGGATGAAACCAAAGAAAACCATTGTCTAAGTAGTTTCCAATGGCCGTTTTAACTATCTCTGGACAAAGACTTTTATATAAATACACTAGCCATGTCCACGGCTCCGCCCGCGTTGAAGTCGGTTATCGCGACCAAAAGAATAATGATCGCACGTAATCAAAACTCATAAAAAAACATACTACCTTGATTATTCATTTTTATTCATTATTCTGTTTCAACTTAGCCGATTTCAATTAATTTTTTTTTCACCGTCAAGGTGGCAGACAAGCATATGGCCCACCAGATGTACTAGTGGTCACAGTAGCCTATGAACGTTTGCAACACCGGAGGCGCCACACTCGCGCTGCCGACGCTGTAAAAAGTTAAAAACCTTCTAAGACACCTTTTGTAGAACCCCATACTGCGATGTAATAAACGTAACATGTTAATATTCTGACCAAGATCTTTCTAATAAAAAAACCGCGTCAAATTCCATTCACTAGTTTTTGCAGACATAAGGACAAACAAACAAGAATTCGAAAAAAACTTTGTGTTAATTATCGTTAATATAACATACCTACCTACTTAAGTTGGTTTTTTGTACATCAGTGCCCAAGTATTATTTTTTTATATCTTTGTACAGACAATAAAATTGGTTTTTTCTTTTTTAGTTTGTTTGTTTGTAACGAATTGGCTCCAAAACTAATGGACCGATCTGAAAAATTCTTTCACTGTTGGAAAGCTACACTCTTTGCGGTGAACATAGGCTATATTTTATTCCCGTATTCCCACGGGAACGGGAACTACGCGGGTGAAACCGCGTGACGTCCGCTAGTACAGTATATAGAAGTCGCGGGTAACAGTTAGTATTAAATATGTATGAAAACAGTAATCACATTTCAGTTATGTTTGCCGTTTGTAAGATCACATTAACTGATTTTGGCAGCTGTCGTACATTTACACACATAAATAAAGAACTATTTATTTTGTAGTTTACTAAAACAAGTGCTCATAATCTGAAAATCAGCGCTCTATAATATCGAAATGTTGTGCGGTAACATTTGTTGGGATCGTGGTTAAGCTATTCGTCAATACACCTTTGTCTAACTCTATACTATATTTGTGTCTTAAATTATCTAATTATTTAATCTAAGATTAGTGTATAGAATGTAGTAAAAACTTGTGGGGGACTGGAGATTTGTAATACAGGTCGCATGACCTAGTACGAACTCCAGCTCTCGCTAGTAAAAGAACCTGTACACATTAAGCGGAACCTCTTTGTTTGTAATTTAGAGCCTACCAGACGCCAAATTGTTGAAAGAAGATAGAAGATATACATTTTAGCGTGCAAGACAGAGAGAGCTGCGATCGGTTTTTGTGCGTTTTTAACGAAATAAATTAATTATAAAAAAACTATAACCAATATTAAAAAAGTGGTCTAGTGCAAATGAAGATTTTACTATTTTCTTTCTTAAAAATATTTTATATTATAAAAACAACTTAAAACTTATGAGATCTAGGTTAAAATTTAAGAAATCGAGGTATTTTCAACACAAAAATTTATCGAGGATTTTATCAGCAATCGTGTTTTCAGCCTAGTGCGTTTTTAGTTTAGGAACTGAAGTTGTCTGTGTTAAAATTTTAATTCATTAGACCTCACGAGTCCTGAGATCTAGATCAAGGTAATAGTCTATTTGGCGTCATACAGACTCTTAAGTAATTGCCTTTTGAGAGAAAAAATAATGAAAAAATAATAAACGATTTACGATTTAAATACCTACTAATATTACAAAAAGGGGAGAGAGTTGATTGTTTATATCTATTCTTTTTTTGTTTGTTTGCATCAGTGATCAGTTAAAGAATTTTTTACTGTTAGAAGGCTACTCTATCCCCGAGTAACATAGGCTATATTTTATTCCTGTTTTCCCACGGGAACGGGAGCTACGCGGGTGAAACCGCGTGACGTTCATTAGTCATAAAACGTTATTTGTTGAATTAATCTTTTAAGTAGTTTTAGTTGTTTTTTTTTTTTATATTCAGCTCGCCAAATTGACGTCGCCACCAGCCTGATGGAAAGCCGTGGCGCATCTAGCGATTGTGGGCCACTTCTGACAGTGGTCCTCAAGTTGGCGGTCCTGTGATGTGCCTGTTCACGCTTCTCTTGAAGAACCCGGGATTGTAAGATGAGGGAAACACGTGTGCGGGCAGGACGTTTCATGCTTTTATAGTTCGTATTTGTTGTTTGTTAGGCTAGAGTATGCCCTGTTCAGTGTGTCACAATCACGTTTCCCCTTTGGGTACGGAACCATAAAAAGAAAACGACATTTCTGTTTTCGATCTCAGCACAGAATAACCAACAAAAATCAATTAATTGTATGTTTCGAATGGAACTAGAACTAATAAGGTTTCATAGCCTCCAATGAAAACAACTAATGTTCCTTTTGAAGAAACCTAACAGTATAAACAATATTATAGTACTATAGTACATTGAAATTGAACACAGCGACATAGGGTTGAACGATACAAGGTCACGAAACCTACCTAAGAATCTCTAGGGAATCACGACGTATTTTCGGTTATAGTTTTCCTATATTGTTTGACAGGTAAGAGTGAACTATTTACGAAAAAAAATACGAAACAAAAAATTGTGTTTTACGGGTCAAATGGTCGTCGCTTTCAACAGTCCTGAAGAATATACGAACAATAGAACAAGTCCTAACGTCGAAGCGGTAGTAGACAGAACCGAGTTTTCCTTGGAGATCAAATAGGTACTCGTATATTATTGAACTCCTCCTCAAATAATTATATCGAAATACCCTTTCAGTGCAAATAAATCTTTTGTAGGCGTCAACCACTGAGTAAAATAATTGTTGTTTTAAACTAGTTAGCACAAAGTCTACAAACATTATAGACTTTGTTCACAGCCGATAACCCTCGACCATAGTAAAAGGAGAGAAGTAAGTTATCTTCGTACCTACGACATAGCGACACACCACCGAGCGGGGTTTGCACGTGTGCGAGCGCAGTGTTTACGGCTTTGCATACAAAGAGTAGAAAAACTGCTGTTCACACATAAAAAACCATATTTATTCAATGGCAAATTTGTAGTAAATAGGTAAGTACTTCATTTAGTAACTGACATAAATGACGTTTTTGACAGCATTTTGATAATTTCGCCAACACGTAAAATGTTAGTTTTGTTTCTAGACATTTTTGCCAAGCTGTACGAAAGTCCACGAACGAGGTACGCACGTAATGACCGACGAAAAGGAAAAAATAAATGTTACAGTACACTACTTTGGTCAAACAGTGTGTGCCCCACTTGTAGGTTCTCTGCCCCCGCACACATACAAACCGCCGAGAAGGTGACTTACTTCTCTCTTTTTACTATGCCTCGGCACAATGAGGTGGTGGAGAGGTTGTGCGGTCTACACATATTAATGAATTCATTTTGAAGCTTCGGCTAGAACAATACGAGCCCTGTTTGTGTTGCCAACTCGATGTTTGTTTCGCTCCAATATAATTGTTATTTCGCCAACGAGATTTCAAAGGAATTGTAAACATTGTGGTGTTTGTACGGGCTTCTCGAAGGGTATTTCTACATGCTTATTTTATTTTAGGTATTTGTTTTTGTTATCCAGTCTTGGATATCGATTTGAACCTTGGAAACTGTATAATTACACAGGCCTGAAGGACAAGATAACCAGTGATCATGCTGTGGTCGATAAGTGAAATCAGTTGCTGTCACCAGTCGACTCAACTAAACACCGATTGGAAGAAATCTATAGGACGAGCTGAGACCTTAATATTTAGTCCTGGGATATACTTTCGAGGGCTTAGGTACACGGGGCTCCTAACTGTAGCCTGTTAGCAGGACACGTAAGGTTTTTTAGTCGGTAGGAGAGTACTGCATAACATTCATGAGGATTTTCCCTTACGTAAAGCAAAAAAAGACCTTTATATTTATTGATTTTCATATTTTTAGACGCTTCAACCGTTGTGCTAGCTTTCAAAAATTTTTTTAGGAAGATGGGACGGACCAAAGTCACAAGTTGCATCCCACATTAGCACCCGACCCATCTCCCATGGAATTTAAGTCATAACATGCGGGCTCGTCCCTGTCCTACTGAAATTCCCACTTCGGTGCTCGTGGAGAAATATTATCAGGAACGAGTCTCAAAAAGGCCATATCTGAATGAGACTGGACCGCATCCAGCTTTGACTATATCCTATGATGGAAAGGGGTCGACTTCCAGCAGTGAAAGGGGGGTAAATTGACCTTTACGCAGGGGTTGCCATTGTTGGCAGCTAAACCCTCTAGAGATGCAACTGGTTTACTGGTCTCATACAGTCACGAAGTTACATTGTACTCGTGAGTTCGAATTCGACCTACCTATTTCACCATTAACTCCGGGACTCTGAACTCCTTAGGTTGTTCACAAGTAGGGGGAACATACTTAAATACAAATGCTAAGTTCAATTCATATTCTTAAATAGTAGGTAACGGAAACAACTCAGCGAAAACTATTAAGAGGGTTTATCACCCAGCGCGGACAAAATTGAAAAAGTATCAAGTGGCGTTGAGCACACTCAAAGTATTCGAAGATTACGATATTACCTGACTGGGAACGCGGGAAATAAAGTGATAACTCCTCCCCCTGGAAGGCCTCGGCCGGTACTAATTTCTCGCGGCCCGTGCATCGAGTTTGAGGACTCTTTTTATTACGTTATTATAGATATGTTTAAAGAGGTTTCTAGAATATTACTGATGTATTCAATTGGTGATATCATGATCAGTCTGTAAATGTAAAAAGATCACCATTTTGTAAACTAGAAGTGTACCAAAAATCGTGATGAAGTTCATCAAAGTACGACGTTTTTTGGAAACTTTATTTGTCATGTTTTGGTGATAAGAAATATATTTCGGTATAATTTTCTTAGGCGGATTTAAAGAAGACAATACGAAGATACTTATAGCAGCTTTAATTTCTGTGTACATCAATTAATTTTATACCACCCGATTGGCAAAGATGCCTTGTTTCGTGAATTTCTTCAAACGAGGTGTGTAAACACTGTTTTTAATAAAAACCTAGTTATGCCACGTTTATTTTGATTAGAACAATTTTTAGACAAGGAAATATATTACTCTTACACATTAATCATACTTACTAAACATTGGTAGTTTCTTCAGAAACAAACGTTTCAAACGCGTGAAATCATGTATTTGGGTGTGTTAACCCTCTTAAACTGTCAGAAATTACCTTAACCACAACCTCGAACACTTCAGTTCTATTCAAACTCTGGACACACAATCTAAACTTTCGCCAAAAACAAATTAATAGTTCCACTGACGATGACGTCACGGCTGCAACTGTGACGTCACACTGTTCCGTGACACTGTATTATTTTGCGTTTTTAAAAATACAACAATGTTCAAAGTTAGGGAACTCGTTCGGGAAAGTTGGCGTGTTGTGCTATTAAATGAAAAACAAATTGGTTTGAAAGGCAATTTCAAGTTTGAATGGAAGTGGATATTTCAATGGCGAATACAGTTTAAAAGTTATAAACAGTGTGTGCGGTGTTGGAGAACCTTAACACGGATATTATTTATGTCACTCTCACGGCTCACCGTGTATTTCGGTAGTAACGAACGCGTCAGATCAGATTTTTTTTAATCCACTAAGGTGGCAGTTAAGCATACGGCCCACCAGTTGTACTGGTGGTCACTGGTCACCGTAGCCTATTTATTATATTTGCAACACCAGAGGAGCTACACTCGCGCTGCTGACCCTATAAAAACCTTCTAAAACCCGTTTTGGAGAACCTCATACTGTAGGTGTTTGGAAAAACCAAGGCAGGGAGGTCATTCCACAATCTAAGCGTGCGCGGAAGAAAGCCAAAATATAAGTAATGTTCAATCAATCAAATCAGCCTATAACAGTCCACTACTGGACGTAGGCCTCTCACAATCCACGACACAATACCAGGTCCTGCGCCTTTCGCATCCAGGCCTAGCATGCTTTAAGGGATGATACCTACCTTACATAATTATATGTCAAGTACCTACCTTTATAGTATGAGTCTTTATCTACGTGAGTACCCTAAACCGCTTTGCTACGGAGATTGCGTCATTTTCAAATCGTCAGACCACGTCAGACTAAAACAAGAAAGCCGTCAGATCGTTCTCACCAGACTGCCGCCCTCTAACACGTTTATTGTGAAAGTGAAAGTTCAATCCGATTGACGTTGTCATTTTTGTTTTATTTCAAACTTTGAACAGATGATCCACATGAACTAGTGACGTAGTTTAATGCGACAGAGTCACAGCTACAGACAAAGTCTCGACATAAGCCCTTCTGCACTCTATTTTATAGAGAGGGGCTAAAATTGGAGCATTTTAGGCAATATTTGGAGTCACAGAGATGTTTCCACCTTTAAATAAATAGCTAACAAGTATTTGGTTTACATCACACATTTGACAGACAAACATATTTTTTTGCGAAATCTCGACCTTCAGAAGAAACAGAATTAAACGACTTAATTATTTTTATTTCGTTGATTCTTACGTCACAGTTACGTCAACCTTATTCTGTTTTGCCGAAGACATTATAACAGTACTTCATAGTTTTACGGAAAAGATAATTCTCCGTAAATAATATATACTGAATCACTTCTGTTTCTTCTTACGAATAGCCAATAAAACTACTCAAAACAATATTTCTTACTTCAATTCCTGTTTCTCACTAACATAATGAGTGTAGGCTCACTTGGCAAATGAGTACCCACACATACATATAGCTTACCAAACAAAAATAAAGTATTCCCCAAATTAGTCCTCCGATGGAGACGCTACTCTCTGCTCATTCAGTTACTGCTCGTTCGCTCTAACTTTGCCGCTCGGCTCCATACTAAAGTCGAATTTTTAATTAGACGAAGTAAATTGACAGCAACTAATGTCACTTCTTCATACAATGTTGCGTATTTTCTATGACGAAGTGACATTAGCTACTGTCAATTTACTTCGTCTAATTAACAATTCGGGTATACGCCTCTACGCCAGCGGCAAAGTTAGAGCGAACGGGTAGTACTACCCTAATCGCCACTATCCTATATAATTCCATACAACGAAATGTCCATTACTGTCTACTATTTCAAGTAACAGGTGCTGGGACAGTATCATTCGTAACTACGTTGGTGTAATCGCATTGGCGTCGCTTCGGAGTCGCTTGCTAAATCAATTCTATTATTTCTTCGTCACAGTTGGTCGACAGGTGCCCACAATTGTACCGATAGACAGTTAAAAAGTTACAATATCAAGTTTGATTTTGCGTTCAAGTTCAGTTAGCTGTGTTTAGCTGACGTATGTTACGTATTCTCTAGAAAAAAATACTCTCAGATGATAGAACGTACAGAGGTATCTAAAGTCTTTATAGACATGGCAGAAAGTCAAGGTCAAAATTTGGAGAACCATTGACATAGGCTATGGCAGGCCAATAACGCAAAGGGACTTTATCGAATGGCACACTAATGTTATTTGATGAGATTTGATTATAAAGAGACTGTAATAATCAAAGATTATAAGAATCATCTAAATCTTTTTCCTCTATCATCAGTCGTTTAGATCCCATAGCACAAGTTTATATTAGCTTAATTTGGGCTAGATGAAATTGTATGAGAATGTCTACTAATATTTCTTTATTTTTTATTTATTGTTACCCTTTGTTTGAAATAAATCTTAATGATGTAGAATGAGGAGTTAAACACGTCCGCAGGTAAGGCATTTGCCGTGTTGAAATTAACAGGCGCATTTTGATTCCACCAAGTCATTAGTACCGTACCAAGTTGTCTTTCACTGAACAAAAAAAAAACGAGTGAATTTCTATTTGGTTTTCTATGATATTAGTAAAAACGTTAGGTAATAAAAAAATTCATAAGATGGTCATACCTATAACCAAAAATTTTCTATTAATTTTGGGATCCCTTAAAATGGAAATCTGCGATTCAGCTCGTAACATTACATTGAGGTCGTGAAAGGATATCGTCCCACAATTTAATAATGCTGACTGTGCATTTCTGTCACACCAGATACCGAGAGCTCGTGGCATATTGTGACGATTTAGCTGTGATTTAGTGGACAGTGACTAGAGAAACTTCTGAAGAAGAATGTGCGAGGGCGGGCCTCCATCAAGTTTCTTGGAGACCCAAGTCTATTTTAACTGCAAGTGTGGCACTTATTACCGCTGGCCATAATCAGGGTGTTCATTCTTCCTGGGGTCATCCTTCCGAGGCCTTACCCGGGGTTTACAACCTTAGGCATTAGGTAGGAAAAAAAGAGTGTCGGTTCTCACACTTTGGTAGGTATAGGGACTTCTGGTCGACTACACTTGAAAGGAACTCCCTTTGGTAACCCTTCATGAAAGCTATGCCGGACTCTTTTCCATTACCGGGAGTCCGGGGTATGCCCTCGGAAAGATCAAAAAATTATATACTCAAGAAGTCCCTACTTCGGTTATTTTTCTCTACAGTATTGACTCTCTAAGAGGGGTCTTAGGTGTTTGCGGAGTTGCCTGCTAGAATGTGGAGAACGTCCGTAGACTATGGTGATTATTTTTGATCAGGTGTACTGGCTTATCTGTCATAAAGTAGAAAAAAGGGCTATTGATCGACAAATAGGCTTATAGATTATAGACCAACGACCGGGCAAAAAATAATAAACGAAAGAAGTTTCCGCTAACTCTGTCAGTCATGTACGAACATGATTGTGTGATGACAACATCTAGCGTGAACCAATGGCTCCATCGCGTCGCAGCTCACACACCCGTAGAGTTCTCCGTAGCTCGTAGAAGGGGATACGTGCTTCGTAGCAATACTTGTAATAGCATGTGACTTTAGTCAGGCTTCCGAAATAGGGGACAACTTTCCATCATGTAAGCCGTAAGTTAGTGAGCCACCTTAGTATAAAAAATGTTAACGAAAATGTATTCTATGATTCTGATAAAATTGTGATACAGATAGAAGATTAATAGAGTTTTATGTTATTTTTCATAACGGGAACTGTGAAAAATAGGTGCAGAAACCTGCCACTAAGTCGGACCTGCGGGCTTGCCTAGTGTATTTAATAACGTTCCTACTAACTTTTGGACTATTACATTCATGTTATAGGTACCTACCTATGTTTATTAATGTTTACGGAAATATATGCAGCCGTGTTTGGTGAATAATAAATGGATAGTAGGTAAATTATGTCATTTCCATACAATGTTGAAGTACGCGTGATGCCTACTCGCCGAAGGTAACAGGAATATACGGACATTATTACCGGTATATAAGCGGGAACAACCCATCGTTAGACAATGGTACCACTGCATTGGCTGTGCTCGCATGGAGCAAGCTCTGCAAGCAGTTCACGCGGCTACAAGTTCAGCATACTGTGAAGTCAATAAATAATGAAAGTTATCAGACTGATAGGTCTAGCCTGTATTATGTATGGTGTCAACGCAAGGAATTTACATCTCCGTGCAGACAAAATTGAAGATAGTATGGAATCACCACCACAGGATCTCAGTGAAGCACTAGAATATTATGTTGATAAAAGTGATGAATTGGAGCGACCAATTCAGGTCAACTTTGATGAAAACTGGGACCATGCAATGAAGGCAGATGACAGTGATGCTATTATTATAGAAGATAGGGAAGGGTTTAAGATAGACCATTGTGCTTTTGGTCAAGTGCGGTACGCGGGAATGTGTTGTCTAGAAGTTGATGGTCAAATTGAATGTGATGATTATAAATAAATGATTTACCTCAACTAATGATTTTGTTTATTTTGTATTTAATTAAGATTCAATGGGAACTGATACTTTACCTGTTCTATAGCACCTAAAAATTGAAGATAATAAACATAGAGATATAAAGAACATAGTTTTATAACACTTAGATCATCCAACATAGTGCCTACTTACTAATGTTGGAATTGTCCTGTGCTGTTTATTTACCTGATTATGCTGAATTGAGGAAAAACAAAAACCTGTTGCTTTGTTTTGGTCACGTTGGTAATGATGCAGTATCTTATAATAACATCAGAAACTGATATATTGGACCGGTACCAATTTATTGATGAAGGATGGTTTGTGGCGTAAAACATAGATTTGCTATATTAGTTTATTAGGCGCTATTAAGCGTAGGTATATCTGGGTATACTTAGGTCGGTATAATGGGCGTATCCTAATTAGTGTCAATGAGAAGGACCTTTGAAGGGATGGGTCGCTATACCTATATATAAGCGTGCGCAATTAGTAGAAAGAAAAAGATCAGGAACTAACTAAAATTATTTTGCGGATATATACTGTCGAAGAAATATTACATTAAAGTAATTTTATTCATTAAATTATTTCCACTGAAATAACAGTGAGTGGCGTACATAGCCCAAGTATTTAAATACATTCATATATTTGAAAACGGAAGCTCTGGTAAGCATCAATTGCGTAATTTTTATTTAGTAAATTAATGGTGGGTAATTTTCATGTAAAAAAAGTATATTTTAAGTAAATTTATTTTTATCAGGCAGGCGTTTGTGAAATTTAGAAAAGGGGGTAATGTTCTTTTGTATATTAAATGTTTTAAAATGGGGAGTAAAAATTTGTAATAAGGGAAAGTTTAGGGATATCTGTGGTTGAAGAGGGTGTATATAAAATATATTGTTTGTTCTTTTCAGAATGAGCTTCCAAGTTAAGATTAAAAAAAAAACCTTTCTTATACCCGTAAGCAACTATTTGTTTGAAAATATAGGCGTAGAGCCATATTGCATATTTATTGCATATTTTACATATCCTGGAGGAAAGAAGTCCCAGAATCCGGATGAGTACCTAGTTTATAAGTTATATATAAGTTTTAATATTGTGAAAATAAAAGTAATAAGTATTATTACTGTAATACTTGCATTATTGACTCCAGGATAAATTATACCTTACCTAAACTACTGAACCGCCTGGGAACTCCTGGGAGCACTCTGGACTTCCCAGAAGCGTGTCATGGCGCCCGAACTTAATTAATTGTCCTGGAGTTGATATCTTATTGGTGGTATTACAGATTTGCTGGGTCTAGTGAATCCTAGATAATTAATATTTTTTATTGTAAGGTGTTTCCCGCTAGCAGGTAGCCTCCCCCGAAATTTGTGCTACTTCAAGGAACAGACGCCCTTGGCCTATGCGAGTCTGGATGTCCGAAATTAGATATTTTTGCATATACATAATTTTTTTTGGCTAAACGGGTATTCCAAAATTTGAAAATTTTCTTACACAACATTATTTTATTAACGTAGCTTGTCCCCAAATTTAATTACAGTTTACTTTTATTTGAAACTGTAATAGTAAAATATCTTTTATTATATAATTGTTGGCTTATAGTCTTATTCATATTTTGTATTGTTCATCGTAAGGAAAAAAACTCATTGTTTTTGATAATTACTTGTAGTAACTTTTACGCAAAAAATATACCCACATTAGTAAAATTGTTACGAACCTTCTTGTTAGAAGTAAAATTGTTGTTAATGTTTTAAAGATATATGAATGCAAACCAGTCACGGTAGGTTTTGTTTTATATAATTTGTGTATTGTTTCAGGAAAATCTGAATGATATTGTAGTTCTATGTGAATAGAGAAAGTGATTTTTGTCTTAAAAATTGTGAGTGATTCGGTGCTTACCAGAACCGTTTAGCAATGGATAGTAATAAAATTAGATATTTCTTGCTCAGTAAAAATCAATTAACTTGTGAAGTAGTTATTCGCGGTTATGAGCCGGTTTCTACAGTAATAGTATGGGGTTCTTTAAAAAGGGTCGTAAAAGGGTTTTACAGGGTCGGCAGCATGAGTTTGTCACCTATGGTGAGGCAAATGTTCATATGCTGCGGTGACCGCCAGTCCTTCTGGTGGGCCGTATGTTTGTCTGCCACCTTCATAAAATTATATCTTTTCTACATCGAAAGCCACCTTAGTAATATATTTTTTGGGGTAGATAACAAATGTTCATCATAATCAGTGCAATAATGCTGTATACTAGTTAGCAATACGAATATTTAAACTAAATAATTACAAAGAATAATTACTTATAATCTTCATAAATAATTCAATAAATTATGTAGCATTTATTTTCTATAGATGCAGTATTCAGGATGTGAAAGCAGTCTTATCTAGTTATCTTTTTTTAATCGGTTGTCAGTGGTGACATTTCTGCTGTCAGAATGACAGGATGTCATAAGGACGAGTGACGAATCGTTTTTGCATTGAATGAAAGCTGGTTTTAGATGAAAATTCGAGACGATTCCACGTGAGAGAGGGGATAAAGCCCTGATACAAGGTTCCGAGTCTCTTTTGACCATCGGCTAAGGACGAGGGATTGATATTACTCTGAGTGGCACGCCTCAATTTTTCTTTGGAGGTTGTTAGTTGCAACATGAGGACCTGTTAAGGAATTAGTCTGAGTTAACTTATTCTCTTCGGAAGGAGTTGGACTCTGTGTCAACCTACACCCGGGATACCGGGTTTTTTTACTACGGGGAAAAGCGGCCCGTCCACGGTTGGCAGAGCCACACCCAATGACACGTGGACTACATGAGCGAGGTGTTTTGAGAGGGACCAGCCGCCTCCACGTGGCATTCTTGGGCTGTGCTGCTCTCAGCTTACTCAAGGCCAGTAATTGTCACCCTATTACAGTGTAGTTAGCTGCTTACCCGTTATACCTGCTCACGCGGCAGTGGTCTATTAAGTGGAATTAGACTTTATTTCTGTGTACCTGTGATATTTGTGTCTATCAGTGAATAAGCTCTCTGTGTGTCTCTGTGTATCTCTGTGTACTTAGTAAATATATGTGTGTACACCCTATTGTCTGTTTTCGTCAGAGCCCTAGCCTACCCTTGCACACAGACTGGAAACTCAGAAATAAGGCGCCCTGGGATAGAGTTCTCTGCATAGCTACCTCACGCTAGTTGGTGAGTAACACAGAACATCTTTGGGTTACAAATTTGGCTCCCAACGTAGTGGCAAATCTCTGGGTCTACTCTGCGGTAGTCTCAGTCTGGTGTGTGTGCATAGGTGGTTATCTCTGGCGAAACCATCCTGTAATATCGTCCGAGACGCTCCAGGACGTTAATTGGTGGTGCTAGCAGCTAAGCACAAAACCTTCCCTTTCGTCTTCTTCCAGCTCCCTACATCTTTGGCTGGAAAAGACACAAAATTCTAAATTCAAAAATTTAAAATAGCTGTGATTTTGGAAAAACTTTTTGATTTTATTTGGCATACCCACTTCTTTTTCTTATTGTGTTTTTTTTCTTTTTTTATGGTGCACACATATATTTATTATATTATTAGTGTAGATTAATATATAATATATATTATCCTATAGCTTCACCTTGTAAGGTAAACTTAGTGAATCTCTCTGTGTTAACTTAGTGAATTTCTCTGTGTAACTTAAAACTTTTTTATAAGATGTGTACATACCTTGTAATTTTGAATGTTAACCTGAACTGTGTTATCAGAAAATTTAGAAACTTTTCTCTCTTAATATACCCTTAATCTTTGTTAAATTCTAAAAGTCAATTTGAAACATAATTACCTAACTTAGTACACTTTGTTGTAACTCAATTTACATTTTTACTTTGTAATTGATCCCTATCTGTGCCATTTTATCTTTATAATTGTTGTAAGTAAATTTTTACATAATGGCACAGATGAAAAAATATATTAATTATTTAAGAAAGGATGAACTTGCTAACGAGCTGTCCCACATGGGTATTTCAGTGGAACCGGAAACGACAGTGTCTGGCCTTCGGAGTGAGCTAAGAGCGGCACACCGACTCGTCCGTCGAGGTAGCATCAAAGCGAGTGCTCCGGTACCCGCTGATGCATCGGCTGAGCTCTCGATCTGCCTCCCGAAGGTGTCCGAGCTGGAGGAGGCTATTCAGTCAGGTGACATCTTCATTAATAAGGGTAGTCGTCTTAGGGTGTCCCTCAGGGCCAACTACTTATTGAGTAGGTTAGCTCGTTGTGGTCTGGATTGCCCCGACCTGGTGGATATTCGTGGTAGGCTAGTGAAGATCATCGCTAGGGCTGAACCCAGTAGTGATTCTGAATCCGAAGGTTCGGATGATGATGGTGATGATCCTTCGGGTCGTGACCAGGTGGAATATACTTCACCAGTAGTGAGAGAGGACCGCTCGGTGCGAGCTAGTTCAAGTAGGAATAGTTCTACATGTAACATAGTGTATAAAGAACGTCCCCTTAACTTATGTTCATTTAACTTAAAATATGATGGTTCTACTTGTGTACGTGTGTTTTTAGAGAGATTAGAGGAACTTAGATGTGCTCGGGAGGTTACTAAGCCTAGACTCCTTATGGCTTTCTCCGACCTGTTGGATGGACCGGCTTTGTCTTGGTTCCGTACAAACAAAGCTAACTTCATCTCATATGAGGATCTTATTAGTGAGCTTAGAGATACCTTCGATATTCCTGATTATGATTACCGCCTCAGGAACGAGATAAGACAGCGTACACAAGCCCGCTCTGAGTCCTTGGTTAACTATATATGTACAATGCAAGCCATGTTCTCAAGGTTGTCATGTAAGATGCCCAGTGAGGAACAGCTGGACATTCTCATGCACAACATTAGACCTGACTACATGAAGGAACTGGCCTTGCATGATGTCAACTCTGTAGATGACTTGAGACGTTTGGGTAAGCGCTTGGAGCTTGCGCGTACTAGGGCAGACGCTTTCCATGAGCCTGCTCTTGACAAGTTTGAGATAACATCTGACTTACACCAGCTTAAGAACAAAGGTGTACAAAAGCCCGCTAAGCAGGTGTCTGCAGTGGAGACGCCGGTTACCCCCCACGATCGCAAATGCTTTCGTTGCGGCGGGGGCGGTCACACTGCATACAGCTGCACACAGTCAAGGGAGCTGGTGTGTTTCCGGTGTGGTCTCAAAGGAGTCAAGACCCCAGACTGCTCACACTGTACTAGCAAGTCAAAAAACGCGTAAGCCAGGGCCTTATTAGGAACTCTGTGCATTACTCTGTATCTGAGTCTATTTCTGATAAGGTCCTGTTTCCTAAACGGGATAGTGACATTAGACCGTATCTAGTTGTTAAGGTTTTAAATTTAAATGTCTTAGGCCTTCTAGATTCCGGTGCCTCCTGCTCTATACTAGGTAAGGGAGCGCACCGCATCTTCTTGGAACTGGGTTTTGATCTTGTGAGTATCAATCCTACTTTTCGTATTACAACTGCAGACAGCACTCACTTGCAATGTCTGGGTTGTATCTCTTTGCCAATTGAGTACAATTCGGTTATCCGAGTTGTCAAGTTCTATGTTGTCCCAGGTATAACCACCTCCATGATATTTGGTGTGGATTTCTGGCAACAATTTAAGTTAAGTGATAAATTAATTTTACAAAATATTAGCCTTGATAGTTTTAGTGATAATAATCCTATAGAGTCTGTGTCCCTTAACGGTGGCCTCGAGGATTACGACAACCTGACAACTAAACAAAGGTGTGTAATCAACGAGGTCATTGAAAAGTTCGACTCGTTGAACACTGATAAGGTGGGTTTAGGTCGGACCTCACTTGTGCACCATGTCATTGACACTGGTGACAGCAAGCCGATCAAGCAGCGTTATTATCCGCTCTCTCCCCTTAAGCAGAAGGCCCTGGAAGCCGAGCTGGACCGAATGCTGGAGATGGGAGTAGTGTCCCCGTCTCAGTCCGCCTGGAACTCTCCAGTGGTCATGGTGGAGAAGGCGAACGGCGACCTCAGATTGTGCTTGGACTCTCGCAAGCTGAACTCTGTGTCAAAGAGTGACGCCTACCCCTTACCCTATATCAATCAAATCTTGGACCACCTTAATAACGCTAAGTATTTAACTTCTGTAGATTTGAGTGCGGCTTACTGGCAGATTCCATTTGACTCACCCCAGTCTGCTGAGAAGACTGCTTTTACGGTTCCCCGGAGAGGATTATTCCACTACAATTCGATGTGCTTCGGTCTTGTCGGGGCCAGTGCCACGATGCAACGCCTCATGGACCGTCTGTTTGGTCCCGAGTTCGACAACAAGGTATTTGCGTTTCAGGATGACATAGTCTGTGTGTCCAGCACCTTTGAGGAGCATGTAGAGCTCTTACATAGAGTCTATCAGCAACTCAAGGATGCTGGCCTAACTATTAGCATGAAAAAATCCCACTTTTGTCGGAGTGAACTCAAATACCTGGGGTATTATGTGGACAAACATGGCCTACGGACAGACCCGGGTAAAGTTGAGGTTATCCTCAACTATCCCACCCATTCTAACCCTAAGGAGGTTAAGAGATTTCTGGGAATGGCCGGCTGGTATCGTCGCTTTGTTAACAACTTCTCGAAGATTAGTAAACCTCTGTGCAAACTGACTTCTACGAACCTTAAGTTCGAATGGACCCCTGAGGCTGAACAGTCCTTTAACCTGCTAAAGTCAGCCTTGGTTTCTGCCCCTATATTAAAAATGCCTAACTTTGAGATGCCCTTCCGCATTCTTAGTGACGCGTCAGCTTACTCAGTTGCTGCTGTACTGACACAAACTCACGATGGTGTTGAGCACCCTATCGCCTACTGTAGCCGTTCTCTTAACAAGAATGAGGTGAACTACAGCACAACTGAGCGAGAACTTCTGGCCGTGATTTTCGCTTTGGAACAATTTCGACAGTACGTCGAAGGCCAAAAATGTACGGTCGTCACGGATCATTCATCTCTTCTGTGGTTCCATAAGCTAAAAAATCCCACGGGTCGTCTAGCACGTTGGAGCATGAGGCTCAGTCAATTCGATTTTGACATAGAGCATCGAAAAGGTAAAGACCACGTTGTACCTGATGCTCTGTCTCGTATCAAAATTGATTCCCTCGATGCAGTACCCACTAAAGACCCGTGGTATGACCACACCATGAATAGTGTTCGGAAGAACCCTAGGAAGTCACCAAATTATGACATTCGTGACAACCTTCTATATAGGTTAACTAAAAATAAATATTCTTTGACTTCAGACTTTGACTGGAAGCTGGTGGTACCTCAGGAGGATCGCTTGCCCCTGCTCTCTAAGTACCACGATGACACACTTAGTGCCCATGGTGGCGTTTGGAAGACGCATAAAAGGTTAGCCCTAAATTATTACTGGCCCAAGATGTACGAGGACGTCAAAGAATATGTTGGGAATTGCGAAACATGCAAGCAGTACAAACCCGTAAATACGTCTCGTCCCGGCCTAATGGGTAGCCCGAAGCGGGTTTCGAAGCCATTCGAAGCTATCTCTGTCGATCTGCTTGGTCCCTTTCCCACTTCGAGCAATAGAAACGTACACCTGATCGTGGTCTCCGACTACTTTAGCAAATACGTCATGTTGTGCCCTGTTCGGGTTGCCACAGGCGCTGTAGTCGCGAGGTTCATAGAGAAGAGTGTGTTTCTCGTGCACGGAGTCTGCAAGACTATTTACATGGATAATGGCCCTCAGTTTGTGAGTAAGCCATTTAAGGATCTGTTGGCTAAATACAATGTACCTAATATATATTATAACCCTAGGTATCATGCCCAAACTAATCAGGCGGAACGAGCTATTCGTAATGTTGTTCAAGCGATCTCATGCTATGTGAAGTCGCAACACAAGTCTTGGGATCAGTTCTTGGTTGAGATACAGTGTGCTTTAAACACTGCAGTTAACGAAGCAACTCGTTTCACCCCTTACTTTTTGGTACATGGTAGGGAATTTATTGGGGATGGAGTGTTATACAGGCAGACAGATTTATTTATCTTTATTTGTGTGAAATGGGTAAGTACATAGATCTTATAAATATAGTGACACATAGTTCTCCAAATCTGCCAGCGGCTTACACATTATTATTATTAAGTACAACATATTTAATGTAAATTTAAATAGGTACATTAAATCCGATAATATAGTACATTGAAATTAGGTAAATAATAGGTAAGTATTGATACTATGGAGCCATATATAACCTCAGTCTTCACAATACCACTGAACCTATCTCAAAAGCACACCACTGTACTGCTCGACCCCACATTCAGGAAAAATAATTTAGTGAAATAACATATTTTAAGATGTCAGTAATACGAGTAAATGTCAACAATTGAAAATATCATGTCAAATTGAAATTGTTAGATTTTATTAATGTCAACGTTTAAAATGTGATAACAAAAAATATTCAAATTCAGTTACTGGATTGTCATAACAAATACAATAATTAATATGGTGCAACAATTACAGACAAAACGCACTCCACTCAATCCATTTCAAAGTTGTTCTTCAGGTAATCATCTACTGAGTAGAAACATTTACGAATTAATATTTGTTTAAGTTTATTCTTAAAAGTATCAAATTCTACAAGTTCTCGCAAGGATTTTGGCAAATGATTGTAAATACGAGCACACATACATAACACACTTTTATTCATCAAAGCCGTCTTGTGGCTTGGTATACATATTTTAAACTGGTGTCGTTTACTTCTTAATGGTGTAAATAAGTAAATATTTTTCTTTACAAACAGTACTACTTCAAGTATATAGGTACAAGGAAATGTAAGAATATTCAATTTGATAAAGTGTGGCCTACAAGAATCGGTCTGTTTTAAATGACACAGAGAACGTATACACCTTTTTTGGGCCTTAAAGACAGCATCCTTATTAGTGGAGTTCCCCCAGAACAACACCCCATATCTCAAGAGTGGTGTTACATAGCCGTGGTATGCGACTACTGCCACAGATGCGCTCACCGTCCTACTTAGCATAAATAGGGCATAAGAGTAAGTATTCAGCCTCATACATACTGATTCAATATGCTGTTGCCAGTTTAGTTTACAATCTATTGTCACACCTAAAAACTTTGTGTTGTCAACTTCTTCTATTACTGAATTTAAATAATGAATGTCCATATTAGTCAATTTATTTACCGTACTACGAAATGTCATAAAATTAGTTTTTTTGAGATTGATAATTAAATTATTCGAAGTTAACCAATTAATAATATCGCCTAATGTGGTGTTTATGTCATTTTCTATGAATGATTTGTTACATCCTGTGAATATAATAGTACTATCATCAGCAAATAAAACAGTCTTATGTTTTGTAGTATTTGGAAGATCATTTATATATATAATGAAGAGCAGTGGTCCTAACACACTTCCCTGAGGCACACCAGACGTTACTTGCCTGCGTTCAGATGAATAACTTATAAGCTTTTTCTCAACTGGACATATTTTAGAAATTGTAGTTATTTGCGTTCGATCCGTTAAGTAAGATTTTACCAAATCATGAACATTGCCTCTGATACCATATGTATATAATTTGTTTAAAAGTCTTTCATGATTTACATAGTCGAATGCTTTGGATAGATCCATAAACAGTGCACACACCTGATTACCTCTGTCTCGATTTATTAATATTGTTTCTAGAAAAGAGTATATTGCCATGTTTATAGATCTTTTTTTCCTAAAGCCAACTTGTTCCTCACAGAAGAGACTATTTGTTTCGAAATAATTGGAAATGCTAGTATGTATCACCCTTTCAAAAATTTTTGACATTACGGGTAGGAGTGCTATTGGTCGATAGCAGCTGATGTCACATCTATCATTCTTTTTAAAGAGTGGCTTAATTATCGTCAGCTTTAATTTCTCAGGAAAGACCCCATTCGAAATACAGAGATTTACTATATGACTAAGCACATAAGATAGCCTTGTCGAGACACACTTCAGACAGATATCGCGTGCCATCCTACTTCAGTCTCTGTAGACGATCCATCAGCCTTCGGTGTCAAGCTGAGAGAAATACAACGCATTTACGACCAGGTGAGGAAACATTTGAACGTTGCCCACCAGCGTAATGAAAAGTATTACAACCTCAGAAAAAGGCATGTAGAGCTGAAAGTGGGACAGATAGTTTACAAACGCACGTTCTACATGTCCAACAAGGCCAAGAATTTTACTTCTAAGCTAGCTCCTAAGTTCCTTAAATGTGTGGTGACTGCTAAACGATCCCCTTTAGTATATAGGCTGTCAGATCTGGACGGTAAGGATCTTGGGGAGTACCATATCAAGGACATCCTGAAGTATCAGGAGGAGCAGTCTCCAATACCTAACGTAACTACATAGCACTGTTTCTCTAGTTTATGAAACCAGTGCTATGTGATCATTATGTAAGACTATTTTAATCTTTTGTTTGTATTTCTATATGTGTACGTGACTTTAAATTGTCACGTTGTAGTTTCTTCTATGCACCGCACCGAGCGTTTTTCTCTCATTCGCTTCTTAGTACTCTACATTATCCTGAGAGCTTGGGTAGTGTTAGGGTATCGGCAGTGAGTAAAGGGAGCATTCGTTTTCTATGAAGGGCATTAGACTCTAGTTACTTAGCCTAACCGGTACACGAGTCAGTGTCTAGTTAGGTACATAGGAGGATCTTTCTTTGGTATTGTAATGGTCGTAGTCAGCTGGTGTTTGAAGGACCTAGCTGGTTGTCTTTGTTTATTAGTAAGTACTTTTCTGTTTTCTTTATTGTGTATTTCCAGCGTGTCATATCCGCAGGAAATACTATTAAAAGGGGGGGTGGTTGTAGCATTTATTTTCTATAGATGCAGTATTCAGGATGTGAAAGCAGCCTTATCTAGTTATCTTTTTTTAATCGGTTGTCAGTGGTGACATTTCTGCTGTCAGAATGACAGGATGTCATAAGGACGAGTGACGAATCGTTTTTGCATTGAATGAAAGCTGGTTTTAGATGAAAATTCGAGACGATTCCACGTGAGAGAGGGGATAAAGCCCTGATACAAGGTTCCGAGTCTCTTTTGACCATCGGCTAAGGACGAGGGATTGATATTACTCTGAGTGGCACGCCTCAATTTTTCTTTGGAGGTTGTTAGTTGCAACATGAGGACCTGTTAAGGAATTAGTCTGAGTTAACTTATTCTCTTCGGAAGGAGTTGGACTCTGTGTCAACCTACACCCGGGATACCGGGTTTTTTTACTACGGGGAAAAGCGGCCCGTCCACGGTTGGCAGAGCCACACCCAATGACACGTGGACTACATGAGCGAGGTGTTTTGAGAGGGACCAGCCGCCTCCACGTGGCATTCTTGGGCTGTGCTGCTCTCAGCTTACTCAAGGCCAGTAATTGTCACCCTATTACAGTGTAGTTAGCTGCTTACCCGTTATACCTGCTCACGCGGCAGTGGTCTATTAAGTGGAATTAGACTTTATTTCTGTGTACCTGTGATATTTGTGTCTATCAGTGAATAAGCTCTCTGTGTGTCTCTGTGTATCTCTGTGTACTTAGTAAATATATGTGTGTACACCCTATTGTCTGTTTTCGTCAGAGCCCTAGCCTACCCTTGCACACAGACTGGAAACTCAGAAATAAGGCGCCCTGGGATAGAGTTCTCTGCATAGCTACCTCACGCTAGTTGGTGAGTAACACAGAACATCTTTGGGTTACAATTAACTTCATAGCTAAAAATATTTTCTACGTAATTCGTAGTAATTTTTTTTTCTCCTAAGTATGGGTAGTTGTGAATATCATGTAAATATCGTTAGGGTTCTTACAGACTGCATTTCATCACATTATTCCACAAGTGTTAGGACAAGATACAGTTTTAATGAATAATGTTGAGATTTAGTGTAAAATAAAGCTAAATTCTCTTGTATATAAGAATTACGTCATCATGTGATTGTATTGATGACACAAGTGTGCATGAGTATTTTATGAGCGTGAAATGTATGAGGATGTATGAATGTATGAAAGGTATGAATATGAGAGTATGAAAGGCACATTATTCAAAGGAATGGGTGAGTCCGGTGAATTATGAAAGTTGATATAGTCAATAGGTATCTTTGCAAACAAATAAACTGCATCGCTAAAATAAAAAAAAATAAAAAACAATTTTTTTCCCTTATTCTAGAACAAAATTAACTTCATTTTATTTTTAGATTTTTATCAAGTTAAATTAAAGTAAGTAAGACAAGAATAGCAATGTCAGGTAAATTATTTAAAAATGATTGTTGATTTTCTTTTGGATGTTGTCGCGGACAGTCAAACATACACGAGAAATTTAAGTCAGTGTGTAAGAGACCTTATGAATAATTGTGAAAATTTATGAGGGTACCTCAAAATAATGTTGAGCTTCAGGTCACATTGTGAATTCATTGTCATGATAAGTGAAAGTTGTGTACGTGTCGTGAGTTTTGTAAAATTGCGAAGTATTAGGAATTACGAAGTTATGAAAGTTTATATACACCCTCTTCAACCATAGATATCCCTAAACTTTCCCTTATTACTAATTTTTACTCCCCATTTTAAAACATTTAATATACCAAAGAACATTACCCCCTTTTCTAAATTTCACAAACGCTTGCCTGATAAAAATAAATTTACTTAAAATATACTTATTTTACATGAAAATTACCCACCATTAATTTACTAAATAAAAATTACGCAATTGATGCTTACCAGAGCTTCCGTTTTCAAATATATGAATGTATTTAAATACTTGGGTGGGCTATGTACGCCACTCACTGTTATTTCAGTGGAAATAATTTAATGAATAAAATTACTTTAATGTAATATTTCTTCGACAGTATATATCCGCAAAATAATTTTAGTTAGTTCCTGATCTTTTTGTTTCTACTAATTGCGCTCGCTTATATATAGGTATAGCGACCCATCCCTTCAAAGGTAGCTGCCCTTTTCATTGACACTAATTAGGATACGCCCATTATACCGACCTAAGTATACCCAGATATACCTACGCTTAATAGCGCCTAATAAACTAATAGGTATAGCAAATCTATGTTTTACGCCACAGGTTGAGAAAGAAAGAGGTTGCATGTATCACATGCGGACAGCATTACGCTGAGAGGCGGCCGTTTATTCCACAATGTGTGCGGTATATTTAAAAAATGTGAATGTATTTATTTTTAAAGATATTTTTTATTTTTTCGTTAGGTTTGTGGTGGTGGTGGCTGTGGCATGTGGAATAAAAAATAATTTTCTTTCTTCTTCTTCTTTTAGGTATAGAAAAAAGGATGGGAATAAAGAAAATAATATAGACCTTCTTTTTATTTTTTTAAATGTGAGGAAAATTCTACCAGGATGCTCTGCCGTACTCCTACCGAATAAAAACCACACGTAGGTACAGCTTCGGAAGGATTTCCCCAGGACTCCCAACAGACCTACGGCTACCACTGCGGCCTCACCTAGGGGGGGTTCGGTTGCTATCCCGCGTCTTTGGGGGTTGTTCCGGTGTTATCCGACTTCAGGGGGCGTGCGTCAATCTCTCACGTCACGATGTCGTCTAGGGCAGTTGCTGTAAGGACGGTCAGGCCCCCGGTCATGGAGGCTGATAGTGTTGGGCGAAGACACGTCTGAGACTTCTCTCCCGCTCCCTCCCCGCCGAATATTAAGGTAAATTTACTGTATAAAAAGAGATGCGCAGTAGACAAATGGACACTCAGATAGTTTAGACACGAGGAGTGGGTGGACGGCTATCCTTAGTTAGTAAAACAAATACCTTTGATAGATTAAATTTAAATGGCGTTTATGCACTGATACTACTCTACAATCACGTTGCATCAAATATATTTTTTGACAGATTATTTAAACCAAATTCTGCATATCGTACTTTTAAATGTTTGTACTTGTCAGTTTACATGGCATTAAGAAATTTTTAAGAGTTATTATTATTCTATTGAGGAAAGCTTAGCAAAAATAATAATTATATGATCCATCGAAATTCAGTCGCATCGCCGTAAGTCTGGAAAGCGAACCCCAAAGGTTTGTTTGGTTAGAAAAAGGCTCAGTGGGATGGTATTAAAACCTAACATTATTGTACGCCTGAAAAGGCATGTTACGGAAGATTTGTTACTAATCTATACTAATATTATAAAGAGGAAAGATTTGTTTTTTGTTTGTTTGTTTGTTTGTTTGTAACGAATAGGCTCCGGAACTACTGGACCGATTTGAAAAATTCTTTCACTGTTGGGAAGCTACACTCTTTGCGGTGAACATAGGCCATATTTTATTCCCGTATTCCCACGGGAACGGGAACAACGCGGGTGAAACCGCGTGACGTCTGCTAGTATTTGATAAAGTTTGTGCGTATGGATTTGTAGATGTCTGGCTGGTTGTTTACTCTTTCATTCTGATGAAGAAATGATACTCCAATGATGTACATAGCCATTTATTCTTCTGCTCTTCGTATAATAGATACTACTCCTATATTTCCACTTAATGGTTTGATAAAATAAATAACAATCCAATGATTGTAGATTCGTTACATTTTTATTTTCACAATTTATCTAATACTTGCACAACTAACTATTAATTAATACAAATATTCTACTTTAACTAATATTAGCACTTTACTGAACTCGATCAGGAAACAGAATGTGTTCTTTTTCCAGAATATTCACTTTTTATCGCCTCTCCCCAACTCCAACCTCATACTCAACATTTATGTCTAAATCAACTACCCACTATTTTTGAATAATCAATAAATGTTATAAGTACAGGCTAATCATTCTACTATGAGGCGGTGTTGACATCACAAAAATAACTTATTACTACCTAAAACTGAATGGTTTTAGCAAAATCACAACATTCGGCCATCAGACAGCGTGCTATCTCCGGAGCACGCAGTAATCACAACATTCGGACCTGTATATTGAACTAGTCACATATTTTTATACATAACGTACATAACAATAATACCTTTATGCGGCTTTTTATAATATGCTAAATCAAAATCTTAAAGTTAAATTAAACTTAAACCTTCTCTATATCTTCTATCTACTCTGTCTATAGTCTATAGGCTTATAATATTAACTCAATCATTATTTAGTTTGTAAAACTATAAGTGAGAACTTGAGTCTGGCGAAACGTCAAGAATACAAAACAAAGGCAACAAGTAACCAGTTCACAGAGCAGACCGCCTGCTGAAACTATTTACAAATGTAAAATCTAAAAAGTGATCTTTTTTTTTAAAACCCAGCAGAGTCTGCAGATCACTTCCAGGTTTCCTTTTCCAGCAAAAGAAATCATTACATGTGTCAGCAATTAGTGTAAAATATATTTAATAGTGGAATACAACTAGTAAAAGCGAGTGATTTTTCATAAAAAAATCATTAGGTATCTAATATTACCATCATAATAATATTACTTAAATAATATTTGTAAATTAAATTGTTAATCTCATTTTAAGCGAACTACTGTCCTTATGAGAAATAGAGTTCTTTTAACCTTAATAATCGTCTAGTTACAGGCAACGTGATGAAGCCACAATATACCTATATACCTTAACCCTAAGGACACATAACCTAGTATTTAAGGCAGCTCTTGTGGCATTCTCGAAGTTACTTTTTTTTTATATCAACATCTATCCTTACAGGTTTCCCTAATTCGATAATGTTACAATGTGTTTATTATTGCCGACAATTTTAATCAATGAATTGTAACTTAGGTCATAAATACATCGATAGATTAAATTCCGATACTGTAAACTAACTTTAATAAATTGTCATGCAAATAATAATGACTTTAGATAATCATTTTAAATATTAATAAAAATCTCAGATGATAATAACAAAAATATTGGTGTCTTATAATGTAATAATAGTTTCATTCGTGTAATAATGTCAATAATTAATAATTTCATATCATACTATAATAAATTGTGTCAAACGTTTGCAAACATAAATCTGAAATAGGTAGGTACGAATTATGTCAAATAATAATAATAATATAAAATAATCATGATATGCGCATAAAATGTGTCAATGCAAAATGTATAAGCATTCTTAAGTCAATCACTGAGATACTCTGATTAATCTAACCATACCAATACCTTCAAATTCGGTTGGTAGCCTGTCGCAAGAGCGTATACCTACCACTGTTTAACTGGGTAACTACCCATAAAGTGTCATTGACCTTATGCAGTCTACTATGATAACAAGAAAGACTTTTTTTTATGGTTGATGTACATGTTATAAATTCGCCCGATTTATTGGGAACTTTTTGGTTAGTAAAACCTTCCTATTTCACGAATACAGGATAAAAACTAGACATATAATTATTAGACTACTACTTACTTAGAAATAGTATGGTATTACTTTAGAAATGGTATTTGAATAAAAGAAACTGCAAGGTACGATACCTATATTTCTTGTTTGGTCAGCCACAAGATTCTGATGAATTTCTTATTCTCATAATGTTATGTACCTACTCTTTTTGCAGAGAGACTCTTTGACGTAATCTAAATTATAGAATATCGCTTTTATGGATATTTTGTAAGATACAAGATTAGGTACTCCGCAGGAGGATACAGGTTAAATTTGAATACACTGTTAAAGTAACTCAAATTTACAATTCCATCTACATCTGTTAATGCCTCATCTTTTGCACAGCAAAAGCTGGTGAACTAACCTTTAGCTAGTTTTAAATTGAATCAAATTATCTAAAATAAACTACTAGGAGCGGCTAACCCCACAAGTTCCAACTCTCGACCATTTAGTTAAGCATTGGTTTCTATGTGTTACAATAGTCACGGTAAATTTAAGACTTTAGAAGGTTTTCTTTTCCATTTTTATCAGAATAAGAATATTAACGATATTTGTTAAAAAATATGAAAAAGAAAACTCCTAGTCGAGTCGACTGGCAGACTGCAGTCATCTATCTAAACCAATGGGTATAACTATTTAAAGGGGAAATGCTGCCAGTCTTTGGGTACAATGTCATTATTTAGATTTAGGTTAGTTTAGATAGTTATAATGTAAATAGATAATGTTACATTGGATTATTTTGGTAAATAAATATGTAGCAAGTCTCATTCTGTCAGATGCTACAATACTTTCTAGGCAGCAGTCCCACGATCTGATAAAATTCTACAAGGAACTCTGATAACGTAAGCTGTTCAGGGTTCTTTTTTTCATTTTGCGAACCAGTCAACTTTTGTTAGAATATAGGATATACATTTAATTCTAGCATTTACCTCTAACAAAATGGCCCTAAGTGGTCTAAGTGCATAAATATACTGTTAAAAGGCAGTTTTACCTTCTCTTCAGTCTTAGCGGAATTATAAATATTGCATTAGTAAACCAGTAAGACTGAATCTGTTCTAGCGTAACCATAATAAGCATCAGAATTATACTTAGTTTACTTGGTCCTAAATTATCCCTATAGGGCATTATGTCTGCTCAGTATACTCATTTGACTGGACACTAGTCCATGTTGAAGCGGGCTTAAAAGAAATCAACAACCTGACGCTATTTGTGGTACTAAATCCCTCCTTGTCATAGTGGTACTACAGTATTAGGACTGCTGGTACGAAGTATGTTACAGCCGGTGTACAGCGTAAAATTAAGGCCTAATAGACACCTACGTGCCTTTTTTTTTTAACAGTTTACAGGGCGTTCTTGTAGTGTAGTTTGTCGACTGAAATACGCAACTAGTATAATCTGATAAACTAAACTAGTCAGAGAATACCACCTAACCCTGGTGAACTGCAACCGTATGCACTTCGGTCAGGCTTCTGAAACTCGCCTACACCTACAGCAATAATTAACGCCCGAACGGAGACTTCTAAACCGCGTATGGCGGAACGCAAAATGTTTCTATCTTTACTTAAATTTCTCTGTATATATATATATATATTTGCGATTTGTAGGTGTGTTTAGAAATACCTATAAGATAGCACAAAATAGTTATTACTCTCTAGCACTGGCTTTAATCAAGATCAAGGAAGTAAAACTTGTGTACGTACTACTAAAAGTTATTCCGTGCCTCAGTGTTTCAATCAGGATTATCTATATTAATATTATAAGAAGGAAAGATTCGATTGCCTGTATGGTTGTTTCTTTGCGTTGAATAGTCTCCAAAACCACTGAATCAATTTGAAAAACTCTTCCACTACTGCGAAGGCACACCCTCCCCGAGTAACGTTCCCGTATCTCCACAGGAATGGGACTACGCAGGGAAAACCATGCGGCAACCGCTAGTATTGTCTTCGACCAGTAGAGGTCCGTCAACTAGGTCTTTTTACAAGGATCCAAGTGTAATATTAAGCTTAACTCATACAGTCCACTGCCGTTGTATAGCTCTTTCAATTAAAAAAAAGGTCTTTATAATAGATATTGCTAGCTGTCTCACAAAGACTTTTCACAAAACGTCGAAATTAGATAAGAAATCCTAAAATTGTCTACCCATGTGCATTGCACGGTATCTCCCGGGATATTTTGAACACCTGATATGATATGATATGATTTGGTACAATTGGTCAAAAAGGTCACCGTCTATTACAATTAGAAATTATATTATATTCCCCAATAATAGAGTCCATGCCTAAAATGGTCGCCAGGGATTTTTAATGTGCGCGACACACTAAAAACACAACGCGAGTATGTGTAGATAGAATGTACTGCGTATGGTGGCGCATTGGATATTGATAGTGTGACTCTTGTCATAGAAAACAACACAAATTGATTCTACTCAACACGCGTTGCGTCGCGTTTTAACAATGTGTTTCCGCCTCAAACTTCCGACGTGTATTTGACACGGATAACTCTTGAAGAAACCCACACTATAACACATATAGATTGTTATGAAGCTAAAAAGTTCAACTAATCCTCAGCCATATCACATTTTTAAAACGTGATACATTATATCTATATCTATATAATTATAATTCCATAAATAATGCACTATGAGTTCTTATCAATAAGGTATAACTAAAATAAGTTATAAAAGACCACAATTCCTTGTCTGGAGGACTCGTGTCGCGGTTGCTCAAGGTCGTTAGCAATTATCCGAATCAAAGTCTTAATTTCACCTATTGCTCGGCCCGATCCTCACCATTGCCTTCAGTATCGCCGCCACTGGTTAGATTCCGCCTTCTGGCGGTCACACCGCACCGCCGCGCCGCACTGTATTCCGACACGACAGTTCACCTGTCTTTCTGCTTGGGCGTGAATCTTTCACTTCAGTCACCTGGAATTGTCATTTTAAACGCAGTTACTGCTCTTTCAAGCTAACAATTTCCCATCTATCATCTCATCTAAGGCGTTTATTACGTCCAAGGCGCTTATATCTCGCCTGCTTGGCGTCCCCAAAAAAAATCTCTATGCCTTACTATGCATACGGCTAGTTATGAAAAGGGTACAGTTTGTGCAGTAATCTTTCTTGAGCGATTCCGTGATTGGGAAAGCTCACTAAGCCGCTGGTATGGAATCTAAATAACACTATAGGCATAAACAAGACTGGAGGTGTTAAGTAAATCAAAAATATCAATACTGTTTCACATACGCTCCATTTACTATTGTGCATCAAAATTTGTTATGCATTCATGTGTGTGTAATCTAAACGCTCCACACATACCAATCCAAGTAAGCCTAATGTCAGTCTAAATCATTGAAAAAACTTCTATATTGTTATGATCGCCACCATAATAGCAGCACAACAATATGACTGCATAAAGCACAGATGATAATGTGAATCATTCTCCCTATACTCGCCTGGTTGAAATTGACAGCACACCTATTCGGTTGCATACTGGCTGCACACTAACACGGCTGCATGTAGCATCGCTTCATGACTAAACAGATCAATCTCAACATACTTACATGGTTGTGCACTGGCAGTCTACTTACATAGCTTATAGAAATCATTTGCTGCACCTACATGATTGCACTTCTATGAAACTAACTCTCAACCTACCTGCATGGTTGCGCTTTTACAGCTCACCTACATGACTGCAGACAGCACTCCTGCACGGCTATGGAAATAACTCACATCATACCTGCATGGTTGCGCTTCTACAGTGCACCTACATGGCTGTAGACAGCACACCTACACGGCTATGGAAATAACTCACATCATACCTGCATGGTTGCGCTTCTACAGCACACCTACACGACTGTAAACAGCACACCTGCACGGCTATGGAAATAACTCACATCATACCTGCATGGTTGCGCTTCTGCAGCACACCTACATGACTGCAGACAGCACACCTGCACGGCTATGGCACTGACTCACATCATACCTGCATGGTTGCGCTTCTACAGCACACCTACATGGCTGTAAACAGCACACCTGCACGGCTATGGAAATAACTCACATCATACCTGCATGGTTGCGCTTCTACAGCACACCTACACGACTGTAGACAGCACACCTGCACGGCTATGGAAATAACTCGCATCATACCTGCATGGTTGCGCTTCTACAGCACACCTACACGACTGTAGACAGCACACCTGCACGGCTATGGAAATAACTCACATCATACCTGCATGGTTGCGCTTCTGCAGCACACCTACATGACTGCAGACAGCACACCTGCACGGCTATGGCACTAACTCACATCATACCTGCATGGTTGCGCTTCTACAGCACACCTACATGACTGTAGATAGCACACCTGCACGGCTATGGAAATAACTCACATCATACCTGCATGGTTGCGCTTCTACAGCACACCTACACGACTGTAGACAGCACACCTACACGGCTATGGAAATAACTCACAAAATACCTGCATGGTTGCGCTTCTACAGCACACCTACATGGCTGTAAACAGCACACCTGCTCGGCTATGGAAATAACTCACATCATATCTGCATGGTTGTGCTTCTACAGCGCACCCACATGGCTGCAAACAGCACACCTGCACGGCTAATGGAACTGAGTCTCAACATACCTGCATGGTTTCACCTTACAGCTCACCTGAATGGCTGCCAACAACACACCTTGCACGGCTATGGGACTAACACACATAATACCTGCATGGTTGGACAATCACTTGCAACGCTCAGGGTTGCACAGCAGCATTCATACTTAAATTAATAAAATAATGTCTAAATTTGTCATAGTACGTCTCGTTGATTGGAGATCCACGCACTAAATACAGTCTTTGCCTTTGAGAAGTCGTTAAGTATCTTAATCACATACTTTTAAAAATAAATAGCAAAGACTGCAAGTCTAGTCGGTCTTAACACAAAATATTATATTACACATAATTAATCTATGTAACTGCAATAAGAACGGTGCGTACCTATCATATTTGGTCACATTTATTTGTCCTATGTAAAAATAAATTTATTCACCGTACCGGTAGAGGGTATTTACAAAATAAATTAAAATAACTAACTGTAGTTATGTCCAAAATGTCTAATAGGACGTCTTATTAAACTGAGGATCCACGAATTAAAATGAAGTCCTAGCCCTTGAGAAGTGGCTATGTAACTTAAATATGTACCTACTTTTGTTTCAAGGTAACTAATAGGTACATATGGGCATAATAGTGGGTATTACCACAATAAAAATATAGCTCTATGCAACTACAATAAAACGATAAGGACCTTTTTGTCACATTTCTGTGTTCAATCTAAAACAAATGTATTCACTGTTCCGGTAGAGAATATTTCCTAAAACCCTTACCGGTGTTAAAAAAAAAACTTCGTTAAATGGACACCGCAGTCAATAGAGTTATGTAACCCCAGTTTGCAGCAATTCGTTAAAGTCAAATACCTTCTTGACTACAGTAGAAAATGCTACGAATATAATACACGCTAATAGGAATAATCACGAACCATGATTAGAATTCGAATAAACTTTTACTTACAGTTTTAACTTGTCACGGCTTGGCTCGCAGGTTATCACACTTCTGAATTGATGAAGAAATGATACTCCAATGATGTACATAGCCATTTATTCTTCTGCTCTTCGTATAATAGATACTACTCCTATATTTCCACTTAATGGTTTGATAAAATAAATAACAATCCAATGATTGTAGATTCGTTACATTTTTATTTTCACAATTTATCTAATACTTGCACAACTAACTATTAATTAATACAAATATTCTACTTTAACTAATTAGCACTTTACTGAACTCGATCAGGAAACAGAATGTGTTCTTTTTCCAGAATATTCACTTTTTATCGCCTCTCCCCAACTCCAACCTCATACTCAACATTTATGTCTAAATCAACTACCCACTATTTTTGAATAATCAATAAATGTTATAAGTACAGGCTAATCATTCTACTATGAGGCGGTGTTGACATCACAAAAATAACTTATTACTACCTAAAACTGAATGGTTTTAGCAAAATCACAACAATTCTCTACCGGCTATACGAATCTGGTTAAAATTTGGTACAGGGATAGATATTATATTATTTACTAGATAATGATCGTGGCTTCGCCCGCGTGAAATTCGGTACCCATTCCCGCTTCCCGTGGGAACATTTTCCCGGGATCAAAAGTAGCCTATGTGTTATTCCAGACTATTAGCTATCTCTGTTATAAAATTTCGGCCCAATCCATTCAGCCGTTAGTGCGTGATTGAGTAACAAACATCCAAACATCTAAACATCCAAACATCTTCACAAACTTTCACATTTATAATATTAGTAGGATTAGTAGGATAGTAGGATACTGTTGGTTGATGGCACTTGGTGGAACCTGCTGCACATATTGAATAACACCACTTGTACTGTTCCACAACATTTATTTACGTTACACCTGAAATTATGATGATGTAGTGTTAATCAAGTTAGTTTATTTGTACCTTGAGAATGCCGAGAGGCGGAACCGGTCAGGTGTAACGTAAATAAATGTTGTGGAACAGTACAAGTAAGTGGTGTTATTCAATATGTAGGTATAGATATTATAGTCTAGAATAACACTACTTTTTATTCTGGGAATACATTCCCATGGGAAGCGGAAATGGACACAGAATTCCCCACAGGTGCAGCCGCGAGCCCCGTCAAGTAAATAAATAAAAAGAAAATAAAAAAACACAATCTCATTGACTACCATGAAATTGAATGTAGAGCATAAGAATTTATTTCGGTCTGTGGTAATTTGACGAGGTAGGCAGCCATGTTTAGTTTAAGTTAAAATTACTGCGAAATTGTCCTTTCGTGATGGTTCATGTTATAATGAAGACCTAATGCTGTAGTACTTTATACTCTGTCAGATTCAGTCGTTTTATTTGCAAGGAGTTTAAGATGAGATATATTGTAGTGTTGGTAGTGGTGAGCTTCGTGGCCGTCACCAGCGTTGATATGTTGGTACCTATTTTTTTTTTTTGTGTTGGTACCTATATGTATAGAATAGACTCACCACATATTACGTGGGACATAAAACTATAAGATTAATGTGGGCGTATACTATGCCTCTGCCTACCCCTTCAGGGATAAAGGCGTGACTAAATGTATGTTTATTTATACAAAATAAATAAATAAACAAAAGGATGTTATGCCGGACTCCTGCCGATTAAAAAACCTCACGTGTCCTGCTAACAGCCTACAGTTGGGAGCCCCGGGTAAGCCCTCGGAAGTATACCCCAGGACTCCCAGCAGACCTATGGCTACCACTGCGGCCTCACCTAGGGGGGTTCGAGTGCTATCCCGCGTCTTTGGGGGGGTTTTCGGGTGTTATCCCGCTTCTTGGGGGGGGGGGGGGGGGGGAATGTTCCTTTTTTACTCAAAGGTCAAAAACGGAACCCTATTCATGAGTCAGTCCTCTGTCTGTCTGTCTGTCCGTCGCGAGGCTGTGGCACGAGAACTGCGATAGCCAGAGAGCTGAAATTTTCTTAGATGAAGTGTCCGTAATAACTAAAATCAGAAAAATAACTAAAATAAAAGAAATCTCTGAGGATTACCTAACTTCTTACCAAAAAAAAAACCGGCCAAGTGCGAGTTGGAGTCGCACATGAAGGGTTTCGTAGCAGCAAGTAACATGATATAAAAGTTCTTATAGTTCGTTGTAACTTTCATTGATGTTTTAACACGTTTGCAGTGGTAGTGATTTTTCTAACCGAAAATTGCTGATTATGACGTATTAAAAAAACTACTAGCTCTATATCGTTCAAACCAATTTTCGTTGGTAGTTTTTATGACATTGTACATCACATATTTTTATTGGATTTATCATTCTCTTAGTTTAGAAGTTAGAGGGGGGGAGGACACACGTTTTTCCACTTTGGAAGTGTCTCTTGCGCAAACTATTCACTTTAGAAAAAAAATATGTTAAAAACCCTTAGACCATATATCACGGGACTAGCCTTTGCGAACCACCGCATACAAAAATATTCTGCCAGTATTCATACAAGTGAAGGGGGAAACACAAAGACATATAAAATTTCATTGCATTTAAAAATGTATTAATCGACAAACGCGTAATGGCTGTTGTGTGTTAATTTTTATTGTACAGTCAACTACAATGAAATGTACTAGTTTAATCATATAAAATGATGTACTGATGTACAGTGCTTTTTATAAAGCCAAAAGACCAAATGGTCATGTGCAATGGCAGAAAACAATGCTTAAGTAAGGCGCATCCTGTGGTTAGATGACCTAAGTAAAAACCTCAACCTATCTATAAATATCCCACACGTATGGATTTGATGAAAAAAAAATTTTGAGTTTCAGTTCTGAGCATAGGGACCCCCAAAATTTACTGCTTTTTTTCTAGTTTTATAAAGAATCTTAATGCGGTTCACAGAATAAATCTAGTTACCAAGTTTCAATAGCATAGACCAGGGGTTCCCAACCTGTGCGCCGCGGCGCCCTGGGGCGCCGTAGAAAGCCCAGAGGGGCGCCGCGAGGCGCCTCGCGGCGCCCCTCTCTCAAAAAATAGAAAGAGCACAAATAGAATAGCCCGCCAAGATTTTTGCCAATTCGACTTAGGCGGGCCGCGTTCCGAACTGGTGGAGGTACTAACTTTGATTTGTATTCATGAACGTGTCGCAAGTACCTATGTAGTAGGACTATGCTATATAAATGTTTTTTTAGTTTGAGTTTGACCCGTCGCCGCTGTTTTCCGAGTCGCGGACTCCGCTCTAAAACTCCTTTGCAAAAAAGGGTTTGTCTGTCAAAACAACTATTTCGATTTTTTAAAACTAATCCACGCGGTGTCTGAGAATAGTTAGAAGCGAAAGTTGCCACCTGCCGCCCAAGAAAATCGGCTAAGTCCTCACCGCGTTGACCATCTTGAAGATTCTTAGTGGATCTCTGTACTTAGGTGGTAATCTGATCGATAATAAACGAGTGGCTGGAGAGGAGCAATGGCAATCTCTGCTACCGGTTGTCACCGATAATTAAGGGCACGGATGCTTTGATAAGTATCTGTGGCGATTACGTCGGAAGACAACGGCTCAGTGTCAGCACTGCGAAGGAAGCAGCGAGGACACAGCGCTCCATACAGAGCATAGCGTGGGCGCCATGTCCTAGTCGCAGGTCTTGACCGGAACATTATCTCGCTAGAGACTACGGTGCGAGCGATGATTTCCAACGGGAGTACGTGGGACGCCGCCGCGTCTTTCTGCGAGCAGGTCATTCTCGTGAAAGAGATGGCGGGGAGGGAGCAGGGAGATAACTTTCCAACCCGAGGTTTCCAGTCTCCGGCGAGGGTGCCATACACTCGATTTTGCCCATACTATCGGACGCTATGACCGGGGGCCTAAGGTCGGGGCGGGGGCTGTTCACCGTCCTTACAGAAGCAGGCTCAAGACGACAGCGTGACGTGACCCAGGAAGCGAGAGTGACACCCGGAAGCTTCCAAAGGCGCGGGGAAGTACTCGAACCAAACGAAGTAAAGTAAATGACGTCGCTGTGGTAGCCAAGGTCTGTCGGGAATCCTGGGACATCTTTCCCGACGCTTCCGACCGTAGGTAGTGGTAGAGCACCGTGTGGTTTCAATCGGTAAGATTTCGGCACACAGATTCCACAAGTAAAAAAGAAGACAGTTTCCCTAGATAACGCCGGCTTCACATGTTTTCCCGGATTTGGTATGCATAATGACTTGGCCGAGGCTCCATGGCATAGGAAAGTGGCTTGTGCGGAGGATTACTAGTCGGGGGGGGGGGGGGGGTGTAATTACAAGTGATATGATGGGGAGCCGTGAAAAATTTCAAGACTTATAAGGGCGCCGCGGCCTGCAAAAGGTTGGGAACTCCTGGCATAGACCTTATAGTTTCGAAAAAAAGTGGCTGTGACACACGGACGGACAGATAGACAGACAGACAGACATGACGAATCTATAAGGGTTCCGTTTTTGCCATTTGGCTACAAAACCCTAAAAACGGCCGACTCGGACATGGATTTAGAATTTTTCGCTACTCTCAATAGATACACATAGCGTGCGAGCGAGACCTCATTTACCAGTACACATAGCTCGAGAGGAAAAGAGATAGCAACTTGTGTACTCTTAATTTATCACCCTATCACCCGTGGTGATAATAAGTCATTCATATTTTACAATATTCTGTAGTGATCTTACGAATAAAATGGAAAATTTAATATTTTCTACGATGGTGTCGAGTTCAGTGTGTGAATTTGATATTAAATAACATATATTAGATATTCATATAGTCATTTTCACACATAGATATTTCTTTTTGGTTTCGTTTTCTATCTGACACTGTTTATCTTGTACATTCTAAATCTATGGACTCGGAGCCTTTCTTACATACATACATATAGTCACGTCCGTATCCCCAAAGGGATAGTCAATAGTATACGTCCACACTTCAATTTATGTTTTATGTCCCTCGTAATAGTTGGTGAGCCCATTGCCGTGTTGAAATGGCCAGGCGCAGGTTGTGACAACAAGTAGTTGAAATCTTGGCTTAGCTTATTTCATTTTACTGACGAGCAGGATTCATTTAGAGTTTTACTTTTCTTCGCAATGGGTCGTTTTGCGAAAGTGTTCCCTTAGTCGCTTCTTACGACACCCTCGGGATGAATTGAGGTGGCGACATTTTGTACTCTCTCCCGTCGCCACACAAGGCCTCCCTTAAAATGTTATTATTTTTCTGAGTTTAGTTATTGTTGTTAAAATAAGTGACTCCGGCTCGCACTGGGCCAGTTTTGACATTAGTAATATTTTTATGTTATTAACAGAAATAACGGGAACCAGAAGATTAGCCCATTTCCCGGGATAAATTTGGAAGCCTTCAACGTGGACAACTGCACTGTAGGCCGGGTTCGGTACGCGGGCAAGTGCTGCCCGGTCATCGATGGTACCATTGACTGTGACGAAGACTAATATAGTTGCTCTTGTAAATAAATGTCTTCTTTATAATAATGATTTTGTTTAATTAACATGACCGAGGGTCTGAGGACGGTGAGAGGGTCGCTCACCGTCCTTACAGAAGCAGGCCCATTACGGCAGCGTGACGTGAGGAACTCACGCACGTTCCCCCCTTAGAAGCGGGATCACACCCGAAACTCCCCCAAAGACGCGGGTTCACACCCGAACCACCCCCTAGGCGAGGCTGCAGAGGCGGCTGTAGGTCTGTTGGGAGTCCTGGGACATCCTTCCGAGTGTTTATACGGGGCTCACAACCATAGGCTGTTGGGCGGTACGTGAGGTTTTTTAGTCGGTAGGAGTCCGGCATAACATCCATGAGGATTTTCACTCAAGTAAAAAAAAAAAAAAAGAAAACCTGTGTCGGCAACGCGTGTTTAGCGCTTCTGGTGTGTCAAACGTCTTTAGCCTACGGTAACCAACCATCAGGAAGGTGGTACGTAAGCTTATCTACCACCTTAGTAGTATAAAAACAGTGGTGTAGTATGAAATTCGTTTTCATTATATACATATGGTCACGCCTTTATCCCTGAAGGGCAGAGGTAAATATGGAATGAATACCAGTAGTACTACTGGGTTCTAAAGTAAGTCTAATGGGATAAATATTCCCAATAGTACTACGGATAAGACTATACAGTAGTACTACTGGGAATAGGTCAAATTATATGGCCATGCCCACATTTCAACTTTTTAGATTTTGTCCCACGTACGTGGTGGGCCGTATTGGCGTGTTGAAATGGACTGACGCAGGTTGTGACTGCCTGCTGTTGAAATTTTTTAAGCAGCCTATAAAGGCCTTCAACTTGGCTTAACGACTGCCATTTTACTGGCAACCGTTACCAACAGCTTCACGTGCCTTCCGAAGTACGGAAACGCTCAAATAAAAGTCAAAAAGTGGTCACATGGATGGTCACCAATTCTAGAACCGGCCATAGTGGAAGTGACTTACTGCAGTGATCGTTTACAGAACACTGACCAGGGACCAGTTAGTTAAACCATTGTATAACTTTAAAATGAGATAAATAAATAAATATTGACGGACATTTTGTCACGAGATCGTGAAACTGTTCTAAGTAGGTACAGTCTTAACACCAAAAAAGGGAAAGTCAGTTTATAGACGATAATTTTACGTGATTTAAATACGTAATGTCTTACGAAAACGTAATATAAATATAGAATAAGAAGTGGAAAAGAGATAAACGTCAACGTCAAACACGTAGGAACGTCAACGTCAAACACGTAGGCCGATCATACCTCTCATTGTTTCGCGTTCTTGCTTGCACGCTCGGCTCATGCGGAACGTGACACGTAGAATATTTAGAAATTTTATGGGTGTAGAATTTTACTATGAAAGTATGAAATAGTAGAAAAAGTTTATTAAATCCTTATTGCCTGATATTCACAAAATCTGGACGTTCATGTTTTCGTGCGTAGCGCCGGCGTAGGAACCTCTTGAAGGAATATTTCCACTAAATTCTGCATATTTCCAAAGGTTGTGCTTGTCAGTAAATAAAACTAACTCATCGATAACCGTGAAATTGAAAACAGACCATAACAAGTTATTTTACTCGGTATTTATTAAGAGCGAATACCCGTATGGTTTATTCCATACAAATGGATTCCCCTATTTTATTCCAGAATAAGAACCAATTTTAATATTTTTAGAGAAAACAGAGGAATTCAATTCATCGATTAGCTCAAAATAAAATCGGTCTGAACTAAAGCTATCCTTAACGCACAAACGGAGTTGACCAGGTGCAGTGCGATGGCAATACCTATTTCTATATCTTCTATTTCTCTTAACAATGAACTAGCCGTGTTTTATCCGACTGTGAAATTGTACTTTCGTGACGGTTTTACTCAAATTATTAGAGTTCATGCTCTAGTACTTTACCGATCTCTGTCAGTAACAGTCGTTTTATTAGAGGAAGAGTATAAGATGAAATCTATTGCGGTGTTGGTCATCCTGAGTCTCGTCGTTTTTGTCAGCGCTAACAACGAGGGTGACTTCCTTAAGCTGTAAGAAATTGAGTAAAATTCTTAAACTTATGTTTTTATATCTTATGTAGTTATCCGTGGTCTGATACCCATAACACAAGCAGGTTACTCCTAGCTTACTTTGGGATCAGATAGCGTTGTGTGAGATGTCCGTGAATATTTATTTATTTATTTTATATAATATCCTCTCTTTCTGTACCTCGAACAATCACTACATGTTACTGCTTGGCAAATGTGATTTTCTTACACATTGTAGAGAATTTTCTGCAGAATTTTCTGTTCTGTCTTCTCATCTCCCAATCGCTAAATTGGGAGATTAGAAGACAGAACCTGTCAACAGTGCTATCCACTGTGGGAGTGCTTCTCAATTACCAGATGTCGCATTCGCTTTCCATCAGGCAGGCGGTGTCTTATAAATAAGTAATATGATCCACCTCCAGCCTTGTCATCTTCAGCTGATCAGGATCGTTCCTTAGTTATGCTGATTTTAGAGTCGCGCTGACCGTCGGCGCTGACAGCCAAAGTAAAGTGTATGAACTATTAGCATATTAGGAAGCCTTTTAGAATAACGCGTAGCAATCACGCGTGCGTTGGTCAGCGCTGACGGGTCAGCGTCCGTACGCATCGCGCTTCGGCGCCGTGTAGCTGTCGGCGCTGACCAACGCACGCGCGCCTCTGTGTACATACATCATATGTGTACACCACAACGATACTGAAACGTCGCGCACTGACGAGCTACGCGCTGATGTGTCAGCGCCGACGGTCAGCATGACTGAACCAGCCTTTCAGTCATTTATCCAAAGTTACATTATTTGCACTGTAATTTGTTAAGACTACACAAGGAAGATTGCCCTCAAGTATAGAACAATATTTGACACTTCCATGACTTTTGAAAAATCTTACCTTTAATACAACCGAGAAGTGGATTTTAGAACTGAGAATTGTTAGAAGTCGTAACCTAATTAAATTTGGGGACCTTTATTCTTCCGAAGGTGCACCTAGTATCTACACTCGACTGTAGGCAGATGAAGGGGCACAGTGTGCTTGTAGACGATACGATTCCAGCATAGCATTTAAAAAGATTTCCACACGTAAAATAATCACTACTTCTGGAAAGTAAATAACGTTATCTACATTGTCCTCAGATTGGGATCCAGAATCAGCGGCAAGAACTCCGCCAGTCGCAGAGGTGCTACTCCTCATAACTGGTGGCCATGTCCCGACGGTAAAATTTGGGTGGGCGGCGGATGTTGCACTCCTGTCCCCTTAGGCGGAGCTGGGTTCTGCAGAGTGCAATAACGTTCGGTAGCAATATCAACAACTACTGTTGGGGTCGATTCTGTAGTAATTATACGTTATTCTAACAATATTCGTATTTTCGGTACATTTTATTTGTGTTTTCTTTTTCCGTTAAATTACTGGTAATATAAATTAGGTTTATTCGCGCCTGTGTTGTTAAGTATGCGTCTCTCTGTAAATATGCTTACAGATAAATTACGTCACGAGTCACTCAATACATCAAGGAATCTATAGAGTTTTTTTCCCTCCGGAGCAGTACATTATAATGACCTGAAAGTTAGGGTAGGTAGAAAATGAACCTTTTCACACCGCAAATAAATTTCATTAATGAAAAGTGCAAGCAAAGAGCAGGCCACATTGTTACAGCTTTCACGTCTGCAGTTGAACGCGGCTGCGTCACAAGGAGGGCTGTATAGGTGAAATTAAAATGAAACAACAAAAGACGCCTATCGCTTATTAGGCAGGTCCACAGAGCATCGCGCGCTTAGACAGTTCGCGTTGTTCTATGGGCAGGTCAGATAAATCTATCTTCTTAAAGGATTAAATAATAAAAGCAAATTAATTTAAACTTCTCGTATATTCGTTGGTAGTATCAGGATCAGTCTAAATAGATATAGGTCCAGTAATTCATGACCAATTGTAGCGCGCTTTTCGATCTATTTTACTAGTTGTACAAATTGTACAATGCTCATCATCGACAGTGCCCAGTGCCCACCTTTTTCTCGACCAACTGCAAGTCTTTGGTTACATATCACTTCATATTGTGTTTACTCCTTGTCACAATCGAGGCTCCCATTGTCGCTCTTGCAGCACTGGCCGTTGTATCTTACCCAGTCGACGGGACAGGTCTCTCCAGTGTGTAAGACTACCCTGTCTTCTATTTCTGTCACGTTTTGGTTCTCATCTTCCTCCGTCTGTGTGACAAGTTCTGTGACGGTCTCTGTAAGACGGTTAGCAGGACTGTTGATAGAATACTTATTCAGCTTTACTTCAGATTCAGCCCCTGAATGATATGGTGTATGAATAATATCATTTATATTAGATTTTGATGTTACCGAAAGGTTTCTATCAAGCTGTTTTTCTTCTACGCCGTGCCTTATTGATTTCTCGTAGTGTGTAGGAAGTAGAACACTCCTCGCGCCGACGCTGATGATAACACAGGCAAGAGATATCGCTCTGATGACTTCCATTGTTAACCGACTTCACGTCAGAGTACTGAACTATTAGCCGACTTAACGGTGGAGTAAGCGAGCTCACACGCCGTCACTGGGATAATTAGTTAGACGCTCTATTGTCCCAGTTTATATAGTAACATATCTTACCAATACCTACATTCCTCACCACACACGACGTAATTTAAGTTAAATTATGTCATGTGTTGCCCTATACTATTATTGTTCAGTATCCTTCCTTATAACTTTCAAGTAACGGTGAGGGTTTATCAAAGTTACGCTATTATTGTTGGTGTTGTAGGGATTTTTGCTTGAGGTTTTACAAGGAAGAGCAAATGCTGAAACACTCAGGTGCTATTTTTATGAGGTTATTTTAGTTACATTGTTCATGAAACTTTGGCGTCCGTCTGTTTATCTGTCACGAGGATGTATTTCAGGAACCGTGATGGCTAGAGAGCTAAAATTTTCACAGATGATATATTTTTGTTGCCGCTATGACAACAAATACTGAAACCTGAAAAAACGAGGTATGAAAGGGGCTCCCGCACAACAAACGTGATTATTGCCGTTGCTCGCACTTGGCCGGTTTTTTTTTAATACTGGTATGTATCACTGGTTTGTGTCCATTCATTTCTAGAGGAAAGTATACCTTCAATAAGTAATCTGCTTTAATTAGTGAAATTATTCCTTCGGCGGAATACGATTGCTTGCCTGCCTTTTGACTTTTAACTAACCTTTTTCAGGTAAAAGGGCAGGTCCCTTTAAACAAGGGGTCTTTCCAAAGAGAAACCATTTCGTTTCGAGACTCGAATTCCAAGGCCCAGTTTAATCCAATGAAAGGCATTTATATTAGCAGCCGTTTTTTGGCACAAACTTTGAAACAAGGTGCTCGTAGACCCGCTATGAATAATGTACAGTGCTCTATAAATGCTTATCTACTAACTGCAGTAAACATCTTTCGCTATGGCTGGTCGTCGGATGGGTGAACACTTTGTGACATTTAATTTGAGAACATTTCTGTGCTTCATTCACGTTTGATTGCCATTTGCTCAAGTTGCCAGTAACATGATATTTGTTAAGTCAAATTGAAGACCTCATAGTTTTGCTCGAAATATTTCAACAGCTTTCACATCCGGCTCGAAGGACTTGCGTGGTACCTGATGGGATAAACTACACTTTAAACACTTTTATAACTCTAAAAGGTTTATTGCTGACGCTAAACTATTGCTAAAATATGAGAAAGATGGGAATGAATGCTCCCTGTCGCTTTCCGACATGCACTGAGCTCGGGGCGTACTTACAAAAACAAAACTCAAACGAACACGTTGTGATGGATCAGCAAAACGTGTTCGTTTGCAATTAGGTATTGCATCGAATACAACCTATTACGCAGACAAAAACTAATCGAGAAAATATAAGAATAAAATAGGTACTATGCCTCTATCTACGCCTTCAGCGATCAAGATGTGACTATACCTTTATTGTGACTTTGAAACAAAATAACTTATACATAATAATTTCTACGCGTAACGTCCCGCCTATGGCGTCATTACCCTTAACGAGTACTTGGGGAACCCAGTATGTGAACTTTGTTCTGTTATGTGTAAATATTTTACCTGCGTTAGCTAAGTTGGGAGATTTGGAGTGACGCCACGGTACATAACAATACTATTGTGGGAAATATTCCCCACTCTATCTGTTACGTCTGTTTAGGTAATGTGAAGGTACAACGTCTTACGAGAAGCTTGTTTTTTTTAAAGTGTACTTTCAGAGTATCTTTTTAGGGTTTCGTAGCCAAATGGCAAAAACGGAACCCTTATAGATTCGTCATGTCTGTCTGTCTGTCTGTCTGTCCGTCAGTGTGTCACAGCCACTTTTCTCCGAAACAATAATTCCTTTGCTATTAAAACTTGGTAACTAGATGTATTTTGTGATCCGCATTAAGATTCTTATATAAAACTAGAAAAAAAGCAGTAAATTTTGGGGGTCCCCATACTCAGAACTGAAACTCAAATTTTTTTTTTCATCAAATCCATACGTGTGGGGTTTCTATAGATAGGTCTTCTAAAATGCTATTGAGGTTCCTAAAATATTTTTTTTCTAAAGTGAATAGTTTGCGCAAGAGACACTTCCAAAGTGGAAAAATGTGTGTCCCCCCTCTAACTTCTAAACTAAGAGAATGATAAATCTAAAAAAAATATATGATGTACATTGCCATAAAAACTACCAACGAAAAATAGTTTGAACGAGATAGAGCTGGTAGTTTTTTTTAATACGTCATAAACCGCAATTTTCGGTTAGAAAAATCACTCCTTCCCAACCCATGGTACACCTCATTGGTTCACCTGGGTGGACCAACTACCACTGCGAACGTGTTAAAACATCAATCAAAGTTACAACGAACTATAAGAACTTTTATATTATGTTACTTGCTGCTACGAAACCCTTCATGGGCGAGTCCAACTCGCAATTGGCCGATTTTATTTATACCTACCTGACGGAAGTTAGCAACACCAGAGGCTAACACACACGGTGCCAAAGCAGGCGCAGGTTGTGACAGAGGTTGTGTGAAATTTTTCAAGACGCCAAAACATTCAGACTGTTATTTACTGATTAACGTGACCAACGGCTTAAGGTGCCTTCCGGAGCACGGAAACGCTCGCCAATTAATGACACAAAGGGGTATTATTATAATATCAGACATCAGTATAGATAAATATGCTCGTGGCCCCGCGGACTCAGTGTTCTGTAAACGATCACTGCAGTAAGCAACTTTCACTATGGCCGGTCCATGGATGGGTGACCATCCGTGTGATCACTTTGTTACATTTATTGGAGCGTTTCCGCGCTTCAGAAGGCACGTTAAGCCGTTGGTCCCGGTTGCCAGTAAAATGGCAGTCGTTAAGCTAAGTTGAAAGCTTTATTTTCAACAGCAGGCAGTCACAACCTGCGCCTGTCCATTTAAACACGGCAATACCACCTACTACGTGGGACAAATTATACAAAGGTGAAATGTGGGCATATAGTATGCCTCTGCCTACCCCTTCGGGGATAGGGGCGTGACCATATGTATGTATGTAAGTATAGATAAACTGTACTAAACATTATCTCGCGCTCTCCTCTCCGTAGAGACAAGAGAAATATACTCGTAAGTACGTGCGTACTGTAATAAAGGGCCTAAAGAAGACATCTAGTTCGCGCCAACATTCCAACGCCCAATATGTGTATCTACTGAGGGAATACGGAGTAGAACGTCTAACATATTATTATATCTTTGTAACACGCTAATCACGCTGTTTTATTTGACACAAAACATTTGAAATACATTAATTTTACAGACAGCTAAGTCTTTATTGTCGTCAAAAGTCATTGTTGAAAGCTAGCGCAGCGGCGGAAGAGACCAAAAATGATTTCATTTTTTTTAAACAATACCTACCCAAGGCCAGTTATTTGAAATTAAAGTACACTTGCTGCCTAGCATCTCTACTATACTGCAATCTATAACAATAATAATAAAGTTTATTTTCTCACCATTAAGATGCAGAGATACTTAAGCAAATAAAATACAGTTAAAAGAAATATGGCGGGTTGATACCTGAACTAAGAAGATTCCTGTATCTCAGAATCTCAGGTTATAAACCCTCCACCCCATAATTTGTCTCATAACAATATAACATAAATACCATGGTACCATGCATAAGGCGTCCTACAGAAAACAGTATTCGATATCGGAGGGTAAACTGGTAAATCTGTATCAATATTACACTTCGTATCTTTATTGAATGATATAAATTAGTCTCTAAGATGAGATAGTTTTCTATTACCTTATTTATCTGACGATGTAGTGGAGGTCACAGCCCTATGCCATGACCCCAGACATGTGCACTTATCTGAGGCTTATCCACCAGTATTTAATTACAGCCAACACCAGTTAGTTCAGCACTAACCACCACTCTGAGGCTAGCTAAATACCTCTGTGTTTTTGTTACCAGATTATACACTATAGAAGCGAGATGACAGCGATCAGAGTGTTAATTCTTGCCTGTTTAGTCCTCAGCGTTAGCGCTAGAAGTGCTCATCTCCTCGCCGGCATACCAGAGGACGCGCTGACTGCTGCACAGCCACATGAAGTCTTCTACCGGAGCTCAGATCTAGTGCGGGCCAAGCGGGACGCTGACTGCCCCAAGGGTATGTCCAAGTCGCTGGGCATGTGTTGTATGTTTATGCCAGGAACGCAATTGTGTGTTCCTTCAGGCTAGTCTGTACACAACTTAGTTTGTAATGTGTTAAGGGTTTATTTTATACGAGTTTACATTTTTTTACTTTTATTTTTGTGTAATTACTGTGTACATTGTCACCTGTAAACCTGTGGTTTTTAGGGAGGCTATTTATTCGTGATACTTTCAAATATGGATTTTTTTTTCAATTTTGGATGTTTGTCAGTAGTTTGTTAGCTTGGGTTATTTCTTATCTGGCTCAAGCTCGTAACTTCGCACGCGTGGAGTATCGTCTCGCTAATGTTTATCAAAATAGGTCCATTGAATGACGATATTTTCTCGAACGTGAAGTCGCAACCGTCCTCTTATTATGTAAATTAGTAATAGATAAGAAACTGCAGCATTCGTATGTGAACAACATAACCTTTATTTAATAAAGTGTACCTAATAATGAAAGCTCTTCATAAACAAATTGTTATAAAACAACGAGTGATTTATTTGCTTTCGGCACAACTATATACTTATCCCTTGAATAGGATCATGAAGCGCTCGTGGCCCCGCGGACTCAGTCTTCTGTAATTAACGATCGCTGTATTAAGCAACATTTGCTATGGCCGGTCATGGATGGGTGACCATCACGTGACCACTTTATGACATTTATTTTCGAGCGTTTCCGTGCTTCGGAAGGCATATTAATCCGATGGTCCCGATCGCCAGTAAAATGGCAGTCGTTAAGCCAAGGTGAAGGCCTATAGAGGCGGCTTGAAAAATTTCAACAGCGGGCGGTCACAACCTGCGCCTGTCCTTATCATAGTCCATATTACGTGGTACAAATTCTTAGAAGGTGAAATGTGGGCATAGAATATGCCTCTGCCTACCCTTCGGGGATAAAGGCGTGTCTATTGTAACAGGATCATTAATGAGCAACGATTACCATACATTCTCTTAGATATCCACACAGTGTGATGTATTGTCCTTTAACGTTTGATTCCTAGAATCTGCCATCTGGTTTACCATGGGTTTGCCATGTATACCATGGTATGTTCTATGGTCGATACGCAAATTTTAAGTAAACATCAGTAGTGCAAACAATTTAGAGCATTTAGCTACTAGTATAGAAGTATTAGTAGGTGCCGTCAGTAATGAACCATGCAAAATCCAATTGTGAAACCTTTTGAATATAATGCATGTCCTGTTCGTCCTCTCGTGACAATTTTGGTACGAGTTTATCGATTAGATACAGAGCCGAACCTCGTGTCAGTCTCGTTCACGAGGTCAAGAGCTATCACCGACATGACATGTGCTGACGGTTATTAAACAAATTACTTTATTCAATAAAATTATCTTCCTGTAAGTTGGCCAGATACTTGATGTTTTTGATACACAACTCAAAAACATAACAGGATCAGCATATTTTAAAGTGCCAACTTTGCGAAAGTACATTACATTTTTGTATGTATGGATCACAAGACGGCCAGAGCGGGTCTCTATTTCCTGGGACATCCTTCGAGAAGTAGGCAGGGGCTCCCGGCCTGTAACCTCCAGTACATCGTCAGATGTCGGAATCTCATCTTAGCGACTAATTTCTCCCAAGTATTGACTATTGAGTACTGCTCTGCTCCCTTGACTTGGGTATCAGTTTGATGATACATAGACTATTCTAGGTACTACAGAATAATTAGGCTGGAGACTGAATTTGTAAAATTGGTTTAATTGTTTCCAAGTTGAACGATTACTAAAGAAACAAATCTTTCCTCTTAATGATTAGCATAATTATAATTTAGAGCATTTAGTTACTAGTATATAAGTATAAATGTATATATTTTCTGTAGCAACATTTTCCTGTTCGCGACGCAATAAGAGGGTCATAATAAGTTAGATATGTACACAGATATAATGTGTTTGTGTACACAACATGGGGTGGGTATGTGTGTGTGTGTGTGTGGGTATATCGGTCTAATGGCGGCAAAGGTTAGTCTCTAAGATATCGCGTTCCGTCACTTGACCTTTCATTTACGCTTGAAGAGCCCTTACCCCCCTGTTATAATAGATACTTGGTATTTCGAGGTAAACCAACCGACCACCATTGTCCAGCGATCTCATTAGATTTTTTTTTATACGTACGGCAAATCCTACTCATACCGACTAAAAACGTTCCCTAATGCCTACGGTTGCCATAGCAAAACTTGCCATTATCAATATTAAGAGTACTTTCCCTCCAACTACCGTCTTTAAATTTCCCCCTATATATTACTATACTCTTTGGTTCGAGCTCGGTAAGGTCCAAAGGGGCGTATTTCCGCGAAAGCTTATTGTGTGGAATGACCTCCCTGCCACTGTTTTCCTAAACTTCTACAGTATGGGGTTCCTTCCGGATTCCTTCCCTAAGGAGTTCGGTTCCTCATTCCTCTCTTACAATTAGTTGTGGTTATCCTTGACTGTTGTACGTTAGGATTGACGAATCGAGGGTGTGAGGTGGGTTCCTCTCCTTCCCCTCCTTTATTATCGTTCTAACAATGAGGTTCTTTAAAAGGGTTCTTATAAGGTTCTTGCAGGGCCCGAAGCTCGAGCGTAGCGTTTTTGGTGTTGTCAACGTTTTCAGGCTACGGTGCCTAATCTCTTTCCATCAGGTGTGTAACCGTACGCTTGTCTGCCGCCTTAGTGGTAAAAAAGAGAACAGCTATGCGCTTTATGTGTGTATTTAGAGAGTTAATCTGCAAAGTCCACTAGTTGGTACAACTAAAGCCACTCAAGCCCTTATAAGGATAATTTACTAAACGACCGACGTCCGTACGACTCTAAATGGACTATTATCTTGACCTAGGTCTCGAGACTCGTGAGGTCTAATGAATAACGTTATAAACAAAAATAACTTCAGTTCATGACCTAATAATGCTACACACTCTAGACCAAAAACACGATTACTGATAAAATTCTCCATAGATCTTTTTGTTGAATATACACCGATTTCGTGAAATTTTAAGTACCAACAACATGCAGATTTGCATTTGCACAAACTTGCACACATGACTCTACTGCTTATACTCGTTATAATTCGTCAAAAAACGAGACACTTCTTTTTTCACTTTTTTTTTCTTCTTATTTTCAATTTGTTGTCTGCCTTTCACCAATCTACATGTTGTAGTTTTTTAGGGTTCCGTACCCAAAGGGTAAAAAAACGGTACCCTATTCATAAGACTTTGCTGTCCGTCTGTCTGTCTGTCTGTCTGTCTGTCCGTCAAGAGGCTGTATCTCAGGAACCGATATGGCTAGAAATCTGACATTTTTACAGAGGATGTATTTCTGTTGCCGCTATAGCAACAAATACTAAAATCAGAAAAAAATAGGGGGATAACCATACAATAAACATTATTTTTTCCCATTTTTGGTACGGAACTGTCTGTGCGCGAGTGAGACTTGCACTTACTTGGCCGGTTTTTAGGGTTCCGTAGCCAAATGGCAAAAACGGAACCCTTATAGATTCGTCATGTCTGTCTGTCTGTCTGTCTGTCTGTCTGTCTGTCTGTCCGTCTGTCTGTCCGTCCGTGTGTCACAGCCATTTTTCTCCGAAACTATGAGGTCTATGCTATTGAAACTTGGTAGCTAGATGTATTCTCTGAACCGCACTAAGATTCTTATATAAAACTAGAAAAAAAGCAGTAAATTTTGGGGGTCCCCATACTCAGAACTGAAACTCTATTTTTTTTTTCATCAAACCCATACGTATGGGGTAGGTATCTATAGATAGGTCTTCAAAAATGCTATGGAGGTTTCTAACATCATTTTCTTCTAAAGTGAATAGTTTGCGCAAGAGACACTTGCAAAGTGGAAAAATGTGTCCCCCCCCCCCCCCCTCTAACTTCTAAACTAAGAGAATGATAATTCTAAAAAAAATATATGATGTTCATTGCCATAAAAACTACCAACGAAAATTAGTTTGAACGAGATAGAGCTGGTAGTTTTTTTTAATACGTCATAAACCGCAATTTCCTGTTAGTGAAATCACTACCACTGCGAACGTGTTAAAACATCAGTCAAAGTTACAACGAACTATAAGAACTTTTATATTATGTTACTTGCTGCTACGAAACCCTTCATGGGCGAGTCCAACTCGCACTTGGCCGGTTTTTTTTTTATAATAAAGACAATAGTAAAATCTTCATATGCACTAGACCAGTGTTTTCCTATGTTATAGTTCTTTTAAAATTAATTTATTTTGTTAAAAATGCACGAAAACCGATCGCATCTCTCTCTTTCTTGTGATTCAACCTATTAGAGTCATACGGACTCTTAAAGCCGTCTCCACAAAATCGCCGTCACGTGAGGTATCGCTCAATCTTTTTACTCATTATAAGACTTCGCCTCACTTGTCCAAAAGTTATAAAAAAGTTATTCTCATCGTAATTTAGTACGATCCCACTGACAGCAAACATTTTAAAAATGTGCCCACCTAACAGATTTTAAATGGACGAGATTTATTACAAATCCTACAAAAAATTTAAATGTGAAAGTTATTCTTTTAGTCTGAGCCACAAGCATCATCTAGTTTACCTAAGATAATAAAATGTAAAATCGATATTATGAAAAAGGGTGGAGTAGGTTACATGTATTATCCTCGCAGCTCTACATCTCTACATATAGCTTGTATATTATTGCGCGATATTATGTAATCAATACTAATTTATGTCAGTGCTTTTGCTGCTGTTATGAAAAATTATTCCCTGCCAAGCTCCGTAGAGTCTTCTCTACAATATAAACCCACATACTACGGTAACTAAACCTTTAAGATAGCGGTTAATTTAGAGAGATCACGCTGAAGTGAATTTAATCAAAAGATAAAATCTATTGGCGGTCAAGATTAGCGCGTGTGTGTGACGCAGCTGTCTGTCAGCAATGAGGGGTGCTGAGAAGAAATATTAGGAAATAGAGGTTTTTTAACATGAGGAAAATCTGACAGGGATCCTATGGCGAACTCCTACCGACTCAAAACCACACTTATCCTACCTAACAGCCTACGATTGGGAGCCCCGGGTAGGCCCACGGAAGGATACCCCAGGACTCAGAAACTAGAGGTCTAATTATCAATGTAGAGGTCTAATAAATTAAATGTGTAGCAACATTCGATGAACATGAACTACGGTACATAATACAGCGCGATTAAAGAAATCTTAATAACTTAGATTTTTTATTTATATAACTATGGTGGTTGATTATTGGTGAAATGTGGACGTATATTATGCCTCTGAGAATTCCTTTCTGTTATTGAAAACCTTTATTATTGACCGGTTCATTCTAATTGAGTAAATTGATGGGCCTACCAGGAATGCCGGGATATTCATTCGATGGCTTACCCGGAACTGCCTTTGCAACTGCCTACAGCGAGGAGGGCTGTAGGCAGTTGCAAAGCTACGTATGATTTTAGACAGTAGGAATCCGGTATCCCGACTAATATTATAAATGTGAAAGTCTCTATCTATCTGTCTATTACGTTTCACGCCTGAATAGCTAATGCAATTTAAATGATATTTGGGATAACAGTAGGGAGAGTCTCTAGGAAGGACATAGGCTACTTTTTAACCGCTTGCCCAAAAGGAGAGTAATGATTATACGCAATATCGACTTCTACGCGGGCAAAGCCGCGAGGAACAGCTAGTAACTTATAACATCCAATGGGATTCCAATAACCAAACATTGTAACGTAAGTTAATGATATGGTGTGAAGTGATAATCTTAACTGTTCTTTTTTTTATTTCAACGTGGCCTCACGTGCATAATTTTGGTAGAGATAGCTTGTAAAAGGGCATAGGCTACTTTTAAATAGGCCTGAAAAGGTTGAAATTGAACATAGCTTAATTTGAAATAGGCGATGCCATTGGCATCAGGATCAAAAAGTGTACCTACTTACCTCATATACTCGTAGTACCTACCTACTTGTAATGATCACCATATCAACTGAGTCACATGGAAATCATCTTGGTAGGTATGGCTTCTTGTTTTTATAATCATTTTTCATATTCATTCAGTTGTCATTTAATTCTGTACCCTAACACGCACGTGACGTGCCCAATGGGACCTCTACCTCTTACATACATCCATCTAATACGTATTGTGCTGAAATAAAGAATACCTACGTTCAATAATAGTTTACCCTTTGATATTTCTTGATACTTATATTATTGTGTGTCGTGTGTGCGTCCGATTATTTATGACATACGGTGCCGAGACGTGGACACTTACGGTGGGGCTAGTCCATGCTCTCAAAGTGGCACAGCGAGCTATGGAACGAGCCATGCTTGGAGTATATCTGGGGGATAAACTTCGAAATGAGGTTAATCCGCGGAGAACCAAAGTGGTCGACATAGCTCGCAGAATAAGTACATTAAAGTGGCAGTGGGCTGGCCACATCTGTAGAAGAACCGACGGCCGATGGAGCAAACGAGTTCTAGAGTGGAGACCGCAACTCGGTAAGCGTAGGGTAGGACATCCACCCGCCAGGTGGACCGACGACCTGGTAAAGGTCGCAGGCTGGGAATTTAATGCGAAAGGCACCGGAGCCTAGGCCTACGTCCAGCAGTGGACTGCTATTGACTGATTTGATTGATAGATTGATTAATATTTTATTATGTCACCAGTTTGTGCGGTGGTTAGGAATACGAGTTCATTGTATCTTGTGTTGTCTTTGTCCTATACTGTGGCATATGACGTGGTGACTTAGCCCAACATATAGAGAGAGACAATGGAAGAAGATTAAAGAACCGTGTCAGGAAGTGAGTGAGAATTATTGAGGCAGCACATTGGCCCAACTACTGGCCCAAAGCTCAATTTGACAGGCACTTTGATCAGATTTAGAAGCTTGTTAGCAGTATGAAAATGCACAGAGACGCCAGGATCGTAGCATAGTTTAAGATCGCTCCCAGTTCGGTAGGAAGGGTTACTGGGACCACAGTATATATATGTAGGTGCTGGGACCGAGCAAGAACAAGATGTGATGATAGTGTCCATAGCACTGAATACCTTCTTCAATTCCTATCTACTAACCGTCGTATCAGTTTCTCTTGGAATTTTAGGTACAACTTCGTACAATCTCTAACTCATACATGACTCTACTACAGTTGTCAAATTTTACGTATATAAGTGTAAGAGTGTATTGTATTACGTATTATGAAGTGTATTGACAATAATCACATAAAAGAACGCAGCTATGATACTAAAACTCACGAATTACCTATATTATATCGTTTGAATCGTTTTAGCGATCATCATATCGTTAAATACGATATAATCGCATACCCTTTAGAACATAAAAAATATGATTAAAGATGGCATTGTTTCGACAATACCATGAATATGGAATCCTAGTCGTTCATTTGTTACGTAAATATATGCAAATACCGCTGGATAAGAGCTCGTGGCACCACACAGTAAAAACTACGTCTGCACGGCGATACAAAAAAAAATGGAAATTTATTTTTATTTCGAAAACCGGGTCACATTCTATCGACATTTTATTTGTTTATAAAATTTATTTAATTAAAAACTAAAACTCACCGTATAAATTACTCCCGGTATCTCTCCCTATTTGGACACAAAACAGTTGCTCCTTTTTGAAATCAATTGATATGTTCACCCACAACACTCGCGACGTTACACTCAGTACGCGGACGTGGCGCGATGTGTGCGCGCGGCGGCGACTGCCGTACAACTGCCACAACTGGTGACAGGGCAGTGTTTACGCCACGGCGCGCATGCGTCTTGAACTACCCTCTTTATTAAAAAAATGCTACAGAGAAATCTCACCTTTATTCCTTTGCGTTAAGGGTGGTTCATATATATTTGTATGTTGTGTTGCGGTCACCTCAGCGGTGTCTCGTTCATTATTCTTCACGTTGTCCGTTTCGGGCGCGATATTGTGATTTTCATTTCATAGAGCGCCTCATCGCTCATCAGCTCCGTTTGTTTAGCTTCGTGATCACGATCTCGGGTCGGATTACTGACTGAGGACGTTGGCCTCACTAAATTGCAATTTTGATAGTTCTCTGAGGTGTAACGTGTAAGTAGGTACCTTGCGTAGTCTGACTGTGAGTCAGCAAATCGAGTAGGTATGTAGGGATTTAACAAACTGAGTCAATTTAAATTTTACAATATTTACGTACGGTGTGTAAATGGCGATGGCGTATCCCGTTTATTAGGGTTAAACATATTATGCTACTCACTCGCTACACCGTAAATAGTATTGAATGGAGTTGCACCTACTTAGATCCAATAATTTACGTAGATTTTAATGCACCTTTATTAAGTTTTAAATTAATGATCATGTGTTTCGACTCATTTAGACTTTGATGATGACGTTAAATTGTGGTTAAGCTATGTTCATTGTTCACACATATACATGTATATGTGTGAACAATACATGTGTTTGAAACTAATTTTCGGTCATAATACTGTCTACATATTATCTTAAGCCTTTAAAAATAAAGACCTAAGCTGCCTAAGTCGGTTTGCCACGTTCATAGCACAAAATAATATAATCACAGCAAAGAGTACGTTTAGTCCCACGTTGGGCGCCAAAACGAAACAAAAGTCACCGAAATAAAAATATTGACACGCTTTAATATGCGACACCTTTCATTGTCTTGCTATCAAAAATTACATAAGTATTTTATTACTTTTTATTTATGCGTGTTAAAATACAGCGTACAAAATATTCGTCAAGACGGAATAATCGAAACCCTTGCAAAGTTCCATTACATACAAAATATACCAACTTTAAATAGGTCTTGTTAAGCCCCTCAGGAAGGCTGGTAGAAAATGCCCAAGGTAAACGTTTCAAATAATTAAATCAAGATGCTATCTCGTCACACATTGGCGCGGGTGATGACGGGGCCCACAAAGAGTTAACTAACCCTAATACTAAGTCACGACTACCGTGTACAGAAACGTTTGAAGGGTTCCGTACCCAAAGGGTTAAAACGAGACCCTAGTCATGAGGCTGGCGAGCGTCTGTCTGTCTATTCGTCACGATGCTGTATCTCAGGAGCCGTAAATGCTAAAGAGCTGAAGTTTTCACGAATGATGTATTTTTGTTGCCGCTATAACAAACAATAACATCAGAAAAATGATAGTATTTGAGGTTCCCTTACAAAAAAAAATGTGCGTGTAACCTTTACGCGCGATTGAAGTAAAACTTCTTTGCCATTGACGGCATCAAATGTTATATTAATATCATTCATTCGAATTTTGAATAGCGGAATTCAAATAGCGTTACTTCCGTCAGAAAACAAATCTGAGTTACTCCCTAGGTCGCGCCTAAAGAAGTTTTACTTCAAAAATATTTTTGCCGTTTTAGTACGGAACCCTCTGTGCGCGAGACAGACTCGCACTTGGCTGATTTTTAATTCCAAAATGGCGTGACAAGATACTATTTGAACCGCTGAATGTATTCCTTTCAGCCCCGTTTAGTTCAGCAATGTGTTTGGTAATAGTCGAGTTAGTTAAATCCCCGCAATTAATTACAATGTGCTACATTGTTATCAAAGGAATGAGTTTAACTTTATTTTTTAAACGACACCATAAATCCTGCGTTAGTTAGTTAATTGTTATTTTAGTTGTGTAGCCTGCCTATATTTGGCCGAGCGTTGTACAGTCAGTTGCAGAAAAAAGTAAACGGGGCCGCCCTATAAGGATTGAATTTTCTCGGGAAATCTTAAATATATTATTATGAGATTTTTTATAGTTATAGAATTACACAAATTCAATAACCATAGCAAATTTCATAAATATAGATGAAAGAGTTTTTGAAAAAATTCAATTTTTACAGGGCGGCCCTGTACCTATCCTTTTCTCTACTACCCGTTCGCTCTAAGTTTGCCGTCGTCGCCTCCCATACTACGCCTCTACACCAGCCTCTACGCCAGCGGCAAACTAGAGCGAACGGGATATCATATCTATCTACTGATTTTCAGCGGTGGAAACATTGAGTGTAGGAACCAAGGTAGGTAGTCATATCTTCTCGATTGATTACTCTCAAACTATGCTAAATAGATGATCTTAAAAGTCCTGTGAGAATTCTCAATCGATATCAATAACTATTGGAAGATATCAATATTATAAGACCATCAAAAATACCTATATTAATAGATAGTGGTTTTAGGGTTCCGTAGCCAAATGGCAAAAACGGAACCCTTATAGATTCGTCATGTCTGTCTGTCTGTCCGTCCGTATGTCACAGCCACTGTTATCCGAAACTATAACGCCTATTCTATTGAAACTTGATAAGGGGTCGTCCATTAATCGCGTGAGGTTTTTTTGGGCATTTTTTGGACCCTCCCTCCCCCTTGGTGATATTTGGTGAGGTTTCAGATTACCCCTCCCCCCCTGGGCCGAATCACGTGTATTTTTAGTAACTACAAAGTTCTTTTTTAAAATTTTATTCATAGAAGTCCCTATTGTTATAATCTATCCATACTTCGCGCAACTTCGTTTGCGTCACATAATAGAGACAGATGTGTTAATATTTTATTATATTTCCCGTTGCATTTACTCCCGTCGTGTTTCTATATAATATTCATTATTTTGGAGCTAATAAAGAAGGTGTCACTTTGTCAAGCTTAAAATCTTACGTTGGTTTGATCGCAGTTGGCTAAATAGAAGCGAAGTTATAAACAAAAGTACAATAATCAAGGTTGAATTTCCATGCAATCATTATGCTTTTGGTCACCACGACTATCAATATCCACGTGGACTGAGCTGCGTTTTTTTTTGTTACCGGGGAATGCGGTTTGGCACCATCATCCTAGCTACGGGGCTCCCGGTCCCGAAAAGGGATCGTCCTAACCACTAAACCCCGCGGTGTCTCTCCTCATTCTACAGCCGGCATGGATATCCTAAGATTATTTACGTCGGCTCGGCCCGGCCCGGCCGGGGGCTCCCAATACTTCCGGGGTTCTCGCCCGCATCGCACCGCTCTCGAGCGCTTCTCTGGAAGCAGAGAGGGTAGAGAGCGGTAAGCGGGTGGGCTCTGAAGGCATCTCCGGAACAAGGAGAGGGGCCTTCCCCCAAATGATTATCGGTGGACGGGGTCATAGCTGCGTGCATCGGCTAGTCTAATATATATAACTAATAATAAAGCTATATAGAGTAGAAAATCTGTACGTCGAATATATTTGGTAATTACTTTCCAAGATATATTTTTACTAGACTTTCTATCTATGTAACTTCCATTACATCCGATACTGAAGCTATAATAGTTTTTTTTGTATGTTTATGTATCACGCCAAAACTATGGATGGTACCATTTTGAATAATACTGACGTAGTTTGAGATTATTATTGATCGGATTGATGCCGATAATCTGCGCGGTTCCTTTGGGAGACACAATGAAAAAGAAAATGATTTTTGTGTTGTATGATCAACGCATAGCTATTCCGATTTCAATAAATTTTTGATGTAAAAAAGGATTTAAGAGCTTTATGAATTATTCAATACAAGTTTTAATATTGTAGGTTTTGTTGTTCAGAAATTACAGTGATCTCAAATTCAGGGTTGTAAAGTTGCTGTTCGAAATAAATACACGTGATATCTTACTACACCCCCCACCCCCCCTGGTGATGTTTCGTGATTTTTTTCAGACCCCCTCCCCCCCCTTTCGAGCCTCACGTGATTAATGGACGACCCCTAAGTAGATGTATTCTGTGAACCGCATTAAAATTTTCATATAAAACTTGAAAAAAAGCAGTAAATTTTTGGGGGTCCCCATACTCAGAACTGAAACTCAAATTTTCTTTTTCATCAAACCCATACGTGTATATGCCCACCTAAGATAGGTCTTCAAAAATGATATTTAGGTTTCTAACATGATTTTTTTCTAAAGTGAATATTTTGCGTAAGAGTCACTTCCAAATTGGAAAAAATGTGTCCCCCCCCCCCCCCCTCTAACTTCTGAACTAAGAGAATGACAAATCTAAAAAAACAATTATGTACATTGACATAAAAATTACCAACGAAAATTGGTTTGAACGAGATACGAGTTGGTAGTTTTTTTTAATACGTCATAAACCGCAATTTTCGGTTAGAAAAATCACTACCACTGCGAACGGGTTAAATTAAAACATTAATCAAAGTTACAACGAACTACAAGAACTTTTATATTATGTTACTTGCTGCTACGGAACCCTTCATGGGCGAGTCAAACTCGCACTTGGCCGGTTTTTTTTACCACTAAGGTGACAGACAAGTATACGGCCCCACCAGATGTACCTACCGGTGGTCACCGCAGCCTATGGTCGTTTGCAACACCGGAGGCGCTACGAGCGCGTTGCCGACCCTGTAAAAACTTGCTAAGACCCCTCTAGAATAACCCTATACCTACTGTGTGTTTTCTTGCTTCTTTACAGAATACAAATGGTCAAACCTGTATCCCTGAAGCCAGAGGCCTTTGGATGAATTTACATATAGGTACATTTTACCTTTTTAAACGTATTACATACATATGATCACACCTTTTACCCCCGAAGGGGTAGGCAGAAGCATATAACATGCCCACGTTTTACCTTTTTTAAATTTGTGTTCCACTTAATAGGCGGTGAGCCGTATAACCGTGTTGATATGGACCAGCGCAGATTGTGACTGCCCGCTATTGAAAATTTTCAAGCCGCCCATAAAGGTCTGCAATTTGACTTAACGACTGCCATTTAATTGGCAACAGGGAACAACGGCTTAACGTGCCTTCCGAAACACGAAACGCTCGCATATAAATGTCACAAAGTGGTCACTTGATGGTCACCCATCCATAACCGGCCACAGTAAATGTTGCTTACGACAGTGATTGTTTACAGGACACTGAGTCCGCGCGGCCATGAGCGACTCATACCTAAGTATGTCCGACATAAATGTCGAGAGCCGAATTACGCGTTGTCACCAATATTGAACAGAACAAAACACTAACACAAATTGCTTATCGCCCAATCACCGACAACCTTTCCCTTGTATTCTCGTGATCCATCCATACATACGTACATTGTAGTATTCTCTATTTAGTAGATAGATGAACCGTGATATTACTGCCCCAGGAGTCATGAATGTCATGATGACGGGACCCCGCCAGATTTTGTGAATATCATGCAATAAGGATTAAATACACTTTCTCTACTATTTCATACTTTCATAGTAAAATTCTACACCCATAAAATTACTAAATATCCTACAAAGATAGTGGTCCCGTTATTTTGACGTCATAATGGCGGGACCACTATTAAATTAAAGAAAAAACATGACGTGATCTTAAAACTAACCTCACCAAATTTTAATACGATTTAGTACAACTACTTAAGAATCATTGTTATACTTATAAAACTGCAATTTCAATAGAAAACTAACCCTTACAAAATAAATCCGTAAGAAACATAACGCCTGTATAAATTGCAAGAGCAAAACATAATACTTATGTTAATTGGCTTTGATACTTTTTCTTTTGGCGCTTTTCTAATGTAAACATAATAAACGTATTTTCTATTGAAATTACAGTTTTTTATGTATAACAATGATTCTTAAGTAGTTGTACTATATCGTATTAAAATTTGGTGTGATTAGTTTAAGATCACGTCATGTTTTTTCTTTAATTTAATAGTGGTCCCGCCATTATGACGTCAAAATAGCGGGACCACTTTCTTTGTAGGATATTTAGTAATTTTATGGGTGTAGAATTTTAATATGAAAGTATGAAATAGTAGAGTAAGTGTATTAAATCCTTATTGCATGATATTCACAAAATCTGGCGGGGTCCCGCCATCATGACGTTCATCAGGAGTCGCTCTCAGGGTGACGAGGGTGAGGCGTAGGCAGCAGAAATATGTTAACGAACGTATTTATTTTCTGAATGTTGGTAGAGATACCTACCTATCCACCCATCTTATACCTACTATAGAGTATAATAATAGTATAGTATGGTTCGTTTTTGTTCAGAACTTCGTATTCGTGTAGATTTAACTCCAAACTCCGAATCAACAAAGTGTTGAACACCGTAGCCATTCGTAGTTAAGTAGTATCTACTTACCTGCGTAGTTCGTGAGTTGATTACCTACTTAAGAGAAATCCAATCACTTCAACCATATCCGACTCAAGAACCGACTTACCTCCATCCTAAACCAACACGAGCCCTTCCTCTTGAAGTAACTACCAAGTACAAACATTGACGTAATTTTAGCTAGCAATAAACTCAATCTGAGTTGAAGTGGATCCATTCTCTACCGAGTGTGGCCGATATATCAACAACCAAAGAGTTACTTGTACCTTCATAATAATTATTTGAAAGATGGCTCTTACCCCAAAGAAATGAGTTCGGCGATTTCTTGTATTTGCGTACCGAATTTTTTTTTAATAATTATTTCGAGCTTCACCGCATAGCACTCGAGCTGACAGTGAAATGCGCATTGCACATGTTAGACTTGAACCGACTAAAACCAGACGCCTGTGTACAGACAGACAGACAGATAAACCACAGAGAGATAGGGTTTTGCTTGGTTTTGAATGTGGCCTAAGGGGATTATGCCATTATATTGAACACTTGCCGGTACTGACGAAAAGACTTAGAGACGGGATAATCCAGTCTGAAATGACAAAACGTTAAAGGCGAGGCCGCACTTGCGGTTATCGCGGCGGTTTCTAACCTTAAAATGTCAAAACATTGACTTGATTTCATTGATTTTGACAGTTTGATGACATTTTGAGGTTAGAAACCGCCGAGGAAAAACGCAAATGCGGCCTCGCACTTAGTCTCTTCGTGAAAATGCTATCTATCTAAAGTCCAGTACCTACCTACTCCACGGCGACCGTTATTAAAAAGACGAACGAAAATACTCCATGAAAGCATTCAGTGAGTTTTCTCTCTAAATCAGTAAATCCGCAGACAAAAGGAAGACATTTTTTTAATTAAAGATCTGCCTGGAGAGTAAGTGACTAATTACCCATGTGTTATGCTTTGTTGTCTGTAGAGCCGACGACCGAATTTAGTGCGCACATAGAGATGACTTTTTGAGCACTCTTTCACCCAGCTTCCGCGGACGATTTATGATAATATGACTACGAGGACATTTATATCCTCGTGGTCATACTGGTGTGACAAACTAGTATGACCACGCGGAAACGGCGGAGAATATTTCGGTAGCACAGTCTCTTCAGTTTTAAAATGTCATATCTACTTTTTTTCTAATACGGAAAAAGCTAAGGATTTCTCATCAAAGTAGGTATAATTTTAATTACCAACTTTGGAGGATTAAAGTGCACTTAAAGTGTCTTCGAATCCATTTGGAATTGACTGGTACGATGGACTCAGGTGGAGGAAAAAGTGTACTTGGATCCATCAAATGGATCCAAATGGACGGAGGGATGGTGTCAGTCCCGCTCAGCGTGAAACAAAAGACTAATTAAAACGAGAAAACGAAACCAGCGGATGCATCTTTCAAATAGTTTTTTTTTTTTTTCTTTTCTAGCTTTGATATCTTACCGGGTCTGAAAGAACCTTTTAAGAAAAGGGATTAAATGTGATGTAGATACCTCAGGTGTACAAATTTCCACCAACTTGAACCAGGTAGGTATGCTTGTTTAACACCTGACTGGTGAACGCCAGAAGGGAGACTACAAAGGTTTACCTGTGTTGAGCATCTTAGTTGTGCTACGGGTCCGGAAGGGTATCTACAGCCATATAGGAAGGATGGAAGCGCTACTGCGTTGAGTACCTAATGGATAAATTTGGATCGATGTCGATCAATAGATGAACAAGAAGCCGTGAGATCGTTCTCACCCGACTGCCCCTCGCAAACACGTTTATTGTGAAAGTTCAATCCGATTGACGTTGTCATTTCTGTTTTATTTCAAACTTTGAACAGATGATCCACGTGACCTAGTGACGTAGTTTAATGCAACAGAGTCACAGAGTACAGACAGAGTCTCGACATAATCCTCTCGGAGGGGCTAATAGAAAAACCGTGGCTGTGTACCTACGTATTCTCGTAGGTACCTTATTCTCTACCTACAGAAAGGGTTATAAATATGCTGTTGATAACCTGCTGCACATATTGAATAAACACCACTTGTACTTTTCGACAACATTTGTGGAACAGTACAAGTGGCACAACTGCCGTTATTCAATATATCTACAGAAAGGAGTTTTGATAAATAAAATACAAAATAGCTTTTTCCACTTCATACTCACTGTATGTCTTTATTACTTTTTTTTTGCATTTTTTATTCATTTATTTTAAAACTTTTTTTAAATCATATTAATATTAAATATATAATATATATCTCAAGTGTATTTACAAGATATGTACAACGTGGTATATACACGAGACTTATATACAATGCTTCCTAGCAATATGTATGCTATTCGTAACAATACAGATACTTATACAAAAATCACACAGTGCGGGGGGCGGGGAGTCGCGAATAACATTCCTTGTACATCAATAAATGCATGCTTTGTATTAACCACGCGAAAGCTCCGCGGGCCACCTTTGCAAGTGTTCTGCGTACAGCCAGTAAAGCAACCGAACCATACATTACAAGCACTTTTTATTTATCCAGATTTTCCGCTATCGAGGCAGTCAACAATACTTAGGCCCAGAAATCATCAGTCAACTCCGAGTCTTTTATGGGTTTTAGAAGGAAACTCAAATAAACATCTACTTTTGAATAAAATCTAATTCCGGGACACACATTTATCTTTCTGAGTCGGTTTTCAAAAACCTTACCACCGCGTTGAGTTCGGACTACAAATCTAGCCACGCGCCTGTATCGTGGCCGATCAACTGGGCAGAACTTCCAGGAACTTGTGATTTGCGGCAAGTTTACTGGATATACGCTGTGGCACGTGTCAGGAGCTGTGCGGTTGCTGCAGAGACAGTGAATACAAAAGTGTGTATGATATTAAGCAAGACGAAGTCCGCAGTAACCGCCCACGCCCCTGTCGGTCGCTACCCTCGACGCGACGCCCGCGCCCCATCGCGACGCACTTACTATAATAACTACATCGTACGTGCGTTTTAGTTGCACTCGTTATTTTTTTTATCACTTTCTTATTTATTTCGTTTTCTAGCAAACAATATTTTTTCGAATTACATTAATTTTAGATTGTATCACTTACTGTGTGAATGTGCTCGCGTAGCGCAGAGTTATGGCTCTTCTATCAAAATATACTCGAAGAGACAATGGTTTGAAAGTTGCCAACACAGTAATAGTGATTCGGTTAAAATGAGCACAATTTTGCTCATTTAACCGAGTCACAGCATGCATCACTAACAAAGCAACACCGCAACGGTAGGTTGCTCTCCCCATACTCCGCGATGTACAAGCGTTTCAACAGCTTTCAAGTTTTAAGACATTTTTTAAAAACATATTATTATCTAACAACACAGTCGGTTTGTACTAAGCGTATCAAATACAAAACGTGAGACAAATGCGCTTAAAATCAACGTAACTATTAACCGTCATAAAATGTGAATAAATAATTCCTTCTACGTACAGTTTCTGATACGAACCATGCTTTGTGACGCAGTGCGGAGCTGTGACGCGAGGGTTCACATGCTAATAGCTTATTTATTTGTCAAATTATTGTCACCTACACCTAGTTTAGCTTTACATACTAAATTTGGCTTTAAACTTTTTCAAATATCGTCACATTTATGATTGGATCGCACAAAGAAAGTGTTCATATATTAACAACGTTACATTTTCAGCCTGAAAATATTTGATACGTGGAGAAGTTCTATGTGTGAGCACCACAAAGTTACTTTTTATTGAAAGTCAGGTCATAATAACCACCTAAAGGCAATTTCACGCTATACAAAACTAAGCTTACATCGGAGAATTTTCCTTCCTTGCGCCCTTGCAGCGAAGTTAGCATCTTGCTAAACTGTTAACAATTCACCCCGACTAGAACAATGCGGGTAAGAAATACCAAATAGCTCGCTCCAACAATGTCGCAAATAATATCTTCCGAGAAATGCAACACATTTCACAACTAAGTAAGGCTGCGTCTGTATAAGGCTAAGAGTTTGTTTACCACCACATTTTTGGTGACGAGTGAAATACCTTATTATATAAAGTTACTTTGACAGAAAAGGGGTTAGGCAAGGGACCCCCACCGAGGGACTATGACGACGATGTGAAATAGGTGTCCGTAGGTAGAGGGTTTCAAATGGAAATTCCTTCCTTAATCAATGCAGATGTTGTTCACTACCAGGACTTCACGTTAAAATGAGAAAAAGACAAGAACAAGAAGTCATAGTCAAAGAATAGAAAGGTATTAAACAGCAAAAAATTGCTAGCAAACTATTAGCGTAAATTGCCTACAAGTTATTGAACATAGCGACATACCAACGTTTCTTGCTAGTAACAAATTTATCGTTAGCAAGGAAGTCCGCGCGAGGCGCGCGGCGATCATTAATCACGTCGCATTTAACAGATTACCTGCTATTTTATTGCCTTTCGTTTTATTGATCCGCGAACGCGTGTCGTATCTTATGTATGATAGCATCAATGCGGTAAATATAATTTCGTTACATGACGTTTTTCGTATCACAATCTATTTATATTTAGTTGTCAAAACGTCAGCTGATAGTAAGTCATAGTGTCATCTAGCGAATTGGAGGTCGCTCTCACGAGTTCACAAGCCTATTTAGACAGCAGTCCTCAAGTGGCAGCCGCTTCGCATGAAGAAACCAGGGTTATGAGAGTTTGGCAATACGTTATTGGCACAGGTTTTTAATGATTTAGTCTTTGGGCTGAGGATGAAATCCGAAATCCCTATTTAAGACCCGGAAATGCTTCACTAGTTTGAACACTAGTAGTTATCACATTTTTTAATTTTAATGGAATATCTAATGACTGTATTATTGTGAAAACGCTCCGCTTATCGCTCTCGTCAGCTTTCACATGGCGTCATGCAATTATTAACGGTGCACAAGACATATCTGTGCCACAATGACTAATAATGCACGCTCTATTACATTTTCACAGCCATTGTGATCGCTTTCAGTGCAAGCAAACACCGCGCCCTGTGCACACCCCGGCCATAACTCACTTACCGTTCGAATGCATGCAAAAATAATTATTGACATTTCATTTTAAAAGAACTTTACTTTATCAGAATACACAACCCAAGACAGTTTTGGTCAGGACAGTGGTTGTTCTAGCCAAAAACTATTTAGTCCTTTAAACATGATCGTCGAACCAGCCCACGAGGGCTTTCTCTGATTTCGTCAAATAAACCGAAATACAATATTGAATCTTTACTAATATTATAGGCTGGGGCGACCACCGGTCCTTCTGGTGGGCCGTATGCTTGTCTGCCACCTCAGTGGTATAAAAAAATATATTATAAAGAGCATAATTATTTTTAGTTTGTAATCGATTAACTATAAAACGACTGAACCGATTTTCAAAAATTCTTTCGCCATTCGAACTCATTTCGCGTGCGAGTTAAATGGAGTTCGTAGTATGTCACAGCTAGTTAAATGTAATTCGCTCACCTACAGTTAGGCATAATAGAAGAGTCAATGGCTACCACCGAATACACGAAAATTTGTCTCAAAATAAAGAAAACTGTCTGCGTAAAATTACGTTCTTACGCACTTCAAGCGTTGTCCAAACAAACAAATAACGAATGATGGTCTCTTCGAATGCAAGCGAGGGAAGTGTTGACTTTCGTTCGTTAACTTCGTCCACAGTTCGACACCTATGTATATTAATATCGTAACGGCATTTAACCATCTATAAAGTACCGTCAGAATTCTAACTGTTTAAAAATCTTTATCCGATGCTAATTTCAAAATCTTATAAAGATTTCTAATCAATTTATTCGTCTTCTGTTTAGAAATCTTAACCTGAGTATACCGTTCAATTGGTAAAATGCAGTTACGATAATATACGCAAGGTCTCGCAATGGACGCTAAAGAAAATGCGAGCGAACAACCTTAGTTCAACAACGAATACAAATTTAGTTCGTTCAGTCTGGGCCTAGCCTTATAAGCAACACAACAGGGCACTACACCAAACGACTTACAATAGTTCCTTACCCATTACAAAGTATTAATATTTCATATCATTAGTTATCACAATTCGATAGCGTTACGCTACAATAGTTCGTCTACAGTAAGTACGGTCGGCAAAGAATATAAGTGTATAAAGTCACCTTGGATTTTTTTTTTTCAGAAAACTTTATATATTTTAATGAGTTTCCTTTAGTTATTTAATGATTATAGGGTGGTTTTCTATATAATATATGTATCCTTTGCCGACCGTCATCGCACAGAAACGGACAATGATCTCTCGTAATATATTTGCGTTCAAACTATACCTATCGCTTTCAATACATTTCCCAATTGTCACTCCGCCTAGCTCTGGGGTACCATTTTATTTTTCATTTTGTATTTTTCGTCTTGAGAATTTTGAGCGAGTCAAATATTTTGAGTATTTTTTGTTATCCTATAGACTTAGCGAATTCGTGTCTAAATTTGGTCAAAGTTTTACTTCAGTAGAGCAATGGAAACACAACTGGAAGTATCTTTCGAGCTTGGGGAGCAATAAGAAAAGGCACATTTCACGGCGTTATCATTATCACACTTCTCAACAAATAAACAGATTTTGAAAAATTATATAGCTGAGTGACGTTCGCGTCTCTTTCCGTTCCCGCCAAAACCCCGCGAGGGTACTACAAAACGCGCTGCTAAGGTAAATATGAAATATATTGACAGCAAACGTCATTTCAAAAGGTCATTGTTCATCACTGGGCCTGGTCTAGACGCAACTATTATTATCATAGTATAAATACGAATCTGACTAAGCAATGTAGCACTTATTAAATACAAGTATAGTTACAAATCTCACTGAACCGATGCAATATTGCTTGTCAATTTATATACAAGGCGTTTCTTATTTATCTATACGAGACGACCATTAAGCCTCACCATAAAGGTACGAGTCCGAACTCGCCCGCAAGCAGCACTGCGGTCGCTGCAGTGCCGCGACCGCACCTCTGGTCCCCATACATTCTTTACAGATTTGCATTAGAATACATTCCGAATTTGGCAGCAGCGTCGCGACTGCACTCAGTACTGTCGCCTTGCCGCCGCGACAGCAATGCTGCTTGCGGTCGAGTTCGGACTCATACCTTAACGACGACATATTTTAATAATGGGATGACTCACTTTCAAATTGACGTTTAGCCAAACCCCTTACACCCAGAAACTCGACGTTTTTAGGGTAAGAAACGCTTACATTGCAGACATCGTTTAAGAATTTAAGTTTCAAATTCCAACCCCAATAGGTTAAAATTAGTCGAAGTATTTCATAGGCTAAAGTAGGAGCACATCTAACATGGGCGTCGCCGTCGTCAGAATTATTTCACTTTTACACAATACATAATATTTTCTATGCACTTTCTTGCATGTCACACAAACATTTCTTTTCTGTCAGAGAGGTGCAAGTACAACACCTTGCACCCCGCTTCAAATACTGAAAGTCATTCCTTTGAAGGTAAACGTAAAATGTTCATGATTTTATTTTTTTGCTATTTTTCTTTGTAGTTTTAAACGAATGAATATTTTCTAGTAAAATATAAATCTGCGCTAATGCGCGGCTGTGTAATATAAGTTAATGCGTCGTATGGTGTCGAGGCAGGTCGTCTCCACAACAATCAAACGTCTAAAACTAAATGCTGCACTCGGCGACACTTAACAATTATTTAGGCATACTTTGTAAAATTCACAGTGCCTAGCACTCAGCCGTGGTCTCCTGGTGTATTCGCCACAGATACCTAACGAAGCTACCGTGTCCGGTTAGTATCTGCGACAACCGGTAGGAGAGAGCACCGTGTCTTCTCTCCAGCCACTCGTCCATGGCCGGTCTGACGGCCGCGATTGTGGCGAATCCCCCCTTTGGTTGCTCAAGTCGCACCTTCCATGTCTCCACGGTCTCCTGGTGGAGCAGGGACCACTGGGCCTCGATTTCTTGAGACGCAGACCTCTGGCGGTAATTATTTGTAACACCTATACCAGGTTGTCATGACGTTTCCCCAGCCACTTTTCTAACAGTAAGCAATGCCTGAAAAGTTTTTCGGTATACCCTGTTCAACTCAGCAATCTGTTATTTTAGCCAATAATGCCTAAATAATCGTCAACTGTACACAAGTGCGCAACGAAAAACTCATTACACCTAAACCTTATGCACGTACAAATAAATAACTGACATCAAACGAGATCTAATGCTAGGTGGAGTGGTGTTCGATTAAGGCAAGTTGTCCAACTTCTAACCCGACTATACACATGTTATACAATGTACAATATATACACTATGTACAATTAACGCTAAACTATTGGCTCGTTTCGTATATCCACATCTGGCAGATAATATGTAGCGCATTGTCAGTCGCGTAACGCCAGCACATAGCATTTCATAATTCTATGCTTGTTTGTCAAGTAATATTTTTGTAATGTTTTGTTGCTTTTTAAGAACTTATCAGATAATGAACACTAGTACATAATCAAAATTCTATGTCAGACATAACCAACGATATGTCAAAAGTATAACTTTCATCAGGGTTGTCGCATCGTAAAATTGCTATTTTATATTCGTGAATTTATTTATCAGCTTTATAGGTGTTTAATGTTATATATCCTTCCTCCCTTTCTTCTTCTGCAGATAACAAAGTGAATCAAAAAATGTGACAGAGCCATGACAGCCCTATTCTTATTGAAACCAAGAGATTCCCATCTCTTCCCACAGTTGTCACCACTAGGAGCAAGTCTATTATCACCATGACACACCTAATAAAGCATCATCACCCATGCAGTTCTTAAAATACCAGCTTTTTCAGTAAGCTTGAGGAAGTCAGGTAAAATTAGTTCATAGTAGTCACTGCCACAATGTGACAGTTCCTGCACCACATACACAAATAAGTGTGTGTATGCTGTAATATAGTCTGCAGATAATGCAGTGTTAACAGAGCACAATTTATTTATTTTATTTATCTTAAATGCCTTAAAAGTATATGTAAGCTATCTGTATGTGCGTTCATAGCTTATGTGGTTGTACTGTTTTATTTTGCCCGAATATTCAATTTTCAAAAATAAAGTACGTCACTAAAGTGACAAGGATTCGTAAGTAGTATTTCATGAAAGTGACATTTTGACAACCCTGTTTGCTTAGTTTTTTTGTTACGCTACCGCGGTGCTACGTCGTAGCACACGCGAGCTCTACGCCGCAATATATTCGTAGCGCTACGAAATTATAGAACTTGTAGATAATAAATAATAGCCGACGATATACACAATAAAACGTTCAAAGAATCCTTTTACAATTTCGTGCATATATCGTAGGGTACCCTAACAATATGCCGATCGCATTTCACCGTACATAACAAAAGTGTTGCGCAACGTACGACGCTGACTAGGGAACTGTATATACCACTATAAATAACGCACTGTACAATAACGTCAGGCACTCAACTCGCGAACACGCTCAGTGCTCGCTGCCCGCGCGTCGGTCGCGACACACCCTGCGCCATGCACCACACCACGCGCGGTGACGTCACCGCCCCGGCCGCACTGCCACTATTGTCTGTGCGCGTGCGCGTGCGGGGGCGGCGCGTATCATCGCTGCGGCGCGGGCGCGTACGGCCTCCTCTTCTTGTGGTGGCGCTCGCCCCCGCCCCCGCCCCCTCCCGCGCCGCTGTTCCCCCCGCCGCCTCCCCCGCCCGCGTGCGGCGCGGGGCGGTAGCGCGCGTGCGCGTGCGCGTGCGCGGGCGGCGAGGCGTAGCGGCGCTGCTTGGACGAGAAGGAGCGCTGGTGGCGCACCTTCGCGTTGCCGTCGCCGCCGCCGTACCGCACCACTCCTGTACACAAACAACTTATTATTTTTGTAGTGTATGTCAAACACGATATGCATGTGGAGCAACTCGCCGATAGAGCATTTATCTCATAGCAGAACAGGGTACCTAACAAATTTGAATAAAATGTGGGTAGTAATAATTTTGAATGCTCCGTGTTGAATCCACTATATAAGGACGTGGAACGGTTTTGATTCTAGCCTAGTCGAGTTTCGGCCGGGGCTATGGCGGATGATGGATGAGTGTTGAGGTTCAGTAGAACAAAAATTAATGCAGACTTGAAAAAGTAATGGCAAGAACTTAATACAAAAATGAGGGTAGTTTGAAAATAAAAAGAAATCAGAGGGTGGGTCGAGGCGCTGAAACAAAAAGGTGTATAAAGTGCGAACGTACGGATGGGCTGTGGCGGTGGTGGCGTGGCGTGCGGGAGGGGGTGGGTGGCCGCACCTGCCTGCAGGTTGTGGAAGTCCGAGTTGCTGGTGATGTGGTGGATGATGAGGCTCTGGTGCGCCGACACGCGGCGCGGCAGCGGCGACGAGCACTGCAGCGCCGACAGCGGCGGCGGCGTCGTGCGGGCCGCCGTGGTCGCCGCGCCGCCGCCCCCGTCCGACCACTCCGCCTCGCTGTCGGAGAGCGAGGGCGAGGTGGAGGCGGGGGGCGGGTGCGCGGGGCGGACGGCGGGGGGCGGCGGCAGCGGGCGGTGCGGCGGGAAGAAGAACGCGTGGAAGGTGTCGCGCACCCAGCGCCGGTAGCGCAGCACGTGGTCCGTCACGCGCACCACGCGCCCCAGCACGCTCGCCCCGCCACCGTCCGCGCTCACGCCCTGCTGCAGAATTATGTAGCCGTAGTCGAACGCCTGCGCACAACACACACAATATTAGGCACACTAGAACAATTTTATGTAAGATAAGTACGATTCGAAAGACCAAAATGTACTCTCAGTATTGGCCGTACCCTTGAGCTATGTATGTATATTTTCAATAGGATAAATCTCCGGGTGCATTAAAAGTAAAATAACGCTATCAAAATTGCACCCCTCGAGAAGTGCACTCCCTCTGATATTCGCGAGCAACCGCACACACGTAGAGGCTCACTTCAACTCTGACGCGCACACACAAGATGCTCATTGTAAATTCGTTAATACGAACGGAACTTAATTTACCCGCTCATTTTGCTCTCATTAAAACCCAGCAACAGCAGTACCAGATCGCACTACGCAGCACAAAGTTGGTTACACGATCACATCGACAGTGTGACTGTGTAGTGTGTAGTTAGCGAAACAAACGCCTAACCAATCAACACTGGTCCTTCGAGCCGAATTGTAGTACGTCACACTTTAAATTCGTTACTACGAACGCAACATAATTCTCCCTCATTTTGTTCTCATTAAAACCCAGCAACAGCAGTACCAGATCGCACTACGCAGCACAAATGTTGGTTACACGATCACATCGACAGTGTGACTGTGTTGCTAGCGAAACAAACGCCTAACCAATCAACACTGGTCCTTCGAGCCGGATTGTAGTACGTCACACTTTAAATTCGTTACTACGAACGCAACATAATTCTCCCTCATTTTGCTCTCATCAAAATCCAGCAACAGCAGTATCAGATCGCACAACGCAGCTTAAAAGTTGGTTACACGATCATATCGACAGTGTGACTGTTTAGTTAGCGAAACAAACACCTTAACAAACCAACACTGGTCCTTCGAGCCGGATTGTAGGACGGCACACTGTTCGTGCATAGGATTCACTTTTTCGTATTAAACGAGTTTTGACACATGTGGGATTATTCCCATACGTGTCGTGCACGTCAATAGGCTCATAACTCCAATGTAAGTGGATCAACAAGGCAAGTAAACACAGAGCAAGCCGCGACGGCTGCAAAGCAAGCGGCACTGACCTGTTTGACTTGCAAGGCCCCGTAGCTGGAGCGGCCGATGTCGTTGCCGGGTGTTAAGGGGTCCTCTATACACAGCAACGACGGCCGGTGTCCGTCATTCATCTCCTGGAAGTAGACCACACTCTGTTAGGCAAGGCACAGAATAATGAAGTAGTACCTACTCTTCTCGCGACCTCTGGGAAAGCAAGAATCCGATGGGCTGTAAGCTATTTCATCAAATTTAAGCTTGGACATCATCTTTGGCAGCTACTGCAATACCTGGTAAGTTACTGTACGATTAGATATCGAAAAATTTAAACTCACGGAGCTCAAACAATATAATGCAATTGAACTCAGAACTTATTTTCATAGACATTACAATAGTCAATTTTTAAAATGTCATTTCTTACTTTAAAGAGTTTGCTACTACTCAGATGGAGATTTGAGCTCTACAGATAACTACTATAGCTCTACATGACAAATTTCTCAATATACGATTAGGATCTACACAAATAACACTTCTACATAACGTCTACATACCTTCTGTATTTCATCTTTAGACACATAGGAGCCTCCGTTCTTCACCCTAATCGCAGTCTTGACATAGTTGAACTTCCTTCCATATAGCTCAAAGAACTCAATGAGCAACACCCCCAGGTTGTTCGGCTGCTGGAGCCTCTCTGGTCGAGGGTGTAGTTGTAGGAAGCTGATGCACATGAGGATCAACGAGTAGGAGGAGATGCCGCCCGTGAACACCTCGTTTAGGTCTCGTTGGAGGAGAAACTGCTTGAGTACCATCACTAGCCGCGTCAGGACGGGGTATTTTTCCTGCAATTGACACATACATTTTGTAACATTTATATTTAGCTCGCCAAAACAAGCTTGACGGAAAGCCTTGGCGATATCTAGCTATAAGGGATGAAAATTGACAGTTCACAAGACAGTGGTCCTCTTCACGCATCGCTTGAAAACCTCGGAGATATAAAATGAGGGAAACATGTACGCTGGCAGAGCATTCTAAGTATCTATCCATACCAATATTATAAAGCTGAAGAGTTTGTTTGTTTGTTCGTTTGTTTGAACGCTAGGATCTCAGGAAGTACTGGTTGGATTTCAAAACTTTTTTTACAGTTTGATAGTCCATTTATTGAGGATGGCTATAGGCTATGTAACATCACGCTAAGGTGAATAGGAGCGGAGCAGCAACGAAGAATGTTTCGAAAACGGGGAATTATTTTTACAGTCTGAGAGCTTCCGAGGCGTACGCTGCCTAAATGGTTAAAGTTACGTAAAAATTGTGTATTAAAAATGGTTGCTCTTAAAAAGTTCTATAAAAAAGTCCGCGACAGCATATGTCTATCTTTAAAGGTTGCTCACAATAACCTAATTTGTCTTTCTTTTAAGGTTAGCTCACAATATTATCAAACTGAAGAGTTTGTTTGTGCTAGGATCTCAGAAACTGCTGATTGCATTTTAAAAATAACTTCACAGTTTTATAGTCCATTTATTGAGGATGGCTAATGGCTGTATAACATCACGCTAAGACAAATAGGAGCGGAGCAGCCATGAATAATGTTTTGAGAACGGGGAAAATTTATTTCTTTTGAGAGCTTCCTTTGCGTACGTTGCGTAAATGGTTAAAGTTACCTAAAAATTGTGTACTACAATTTTTTTCCTTTTAAACAGTTACAAAAAAATGTCCTGAACAGCATGCCTATCTTTTATGGTTCACTTACAATAGCCGTCTAAATATTTTTTTAAATATGAGCGAGGCAACTCGACGATAGTCGATTCAGTCAACTGAAAGATAATACCGCCCAAGTGCGAGTCGGACTCGCATACGATTAGTTCCGAACAAAAATTAATGCGACGGGAAACATTATATCACTTCAACAAAGTTGTGCGGGTCAACTCTAATGGTAATGAATATAAGCGACGTGACGCGACGGGAAAAAATATATCACTTTAAATATTAATACCTACCACACCTCTCTAATAAATATAAGACACGCGACGGGAGTAAGCGCGACGGGATTATATTACTTAAAATATTAATACTATACCACTCTCTTTCTTACTCTCATGTGACGCTAACGAAGTTGCGCGGGTCAGCTAGTGGTTTTATAAAGAAACAATCTTATGAATCACTCGGTTCTAGCGAAGATACTCTCCACCATACAGCGTCACACGAAAATTTTTTATTTTTAGGGTACTCACTAACGCGGGCCTGGGATCCTTGTTGGGATCCCGCCGCTGCCACTTTTGTGAGTACGTAGGCATTAGTACCTGACATGTTTCAATGCTGTATTACTAAATATCCCTATCAATGATGGCATTTGAGTGTCGACTCTTGCCATTTATGATTCATGTAGTCGAAAAAACGCTATAATAATTATGTAGATCCGTAGAGTTCGTTCTGTTTTACTGTAAGTATCTATGTAGCTACTATTACAAAAGCTATAAGCGTTAATAGATTCACGTATTACTGAGGAAGCTACCACATTACTCATCATTACATCACAACTATCAAGATGTTCTGACATAATGGCTATAATTATTCGCTTACAAGTCTGTTTCACTCACCTTAAACTGTTTAATAAGTTCTGCACTTTTGACGCCGCTGCTCATGTTAAACGATATATCCACCTGGAGACAAAAGGAAATATATTGTTAGTTTAAATTAAATGTAGAGGATTCATCTTTTCATGGGTGTCATAGGCCTCTATAAGAAAAGCTCTATGACTAAAGACCATTCGTTTAAGCAAATATTTTTGTTGTACACCGATTGGCATAGGTACTGTGAACAGAGTCAGAGTAGGCGTAGGTACTCTTACATCTTTTTACTTTATGGCGTCTTCCTGTTCCTCCCCACTAGTGGCCCCGAAACGAGTTTCGTACTATGGGCAGTCAGTAATTGAATTGAAATTTATATTGTTGCTATATTGTTTGCTAGCTTCCTGAAGTATCCTTCCCAGGATAGACGCGAGGAACGCGGTGCGCGATTCAAAGGGAGGGTCCCTTTTGTATTTGAGAGTACTCTTAAATCAAATACTCTTTATAACATTAGTAAAATATGAGATACAATACTGGTTTACAACAATAAAAAAAAGCAATAAAACCAGTAACATTGTTAGCTATTAATAAACACACTTCGGGATCTTGTTAATTTGGTTAACACTTCCAAATAAGGCACCAGACTGGTGATGTGATAAGGATTGGCGATTAACTGAGACCGTAGACTAATGGTTCAATTGAAATGGTCACTGGTCTGCCCCGTCACCCCGTGTGGCTACGGGTCCCGTGTTGCGACGGCTCTGAAAAATGTCGCCACCCTGATACAACTCGAGGGTGTCGTAAGAGGCGACTAAGGGAACACTTTAGCAATAGATCCATTGCGTGGAGAAGGAAATCTCGAAATGAAATCCGGCTGTCAGTAAAAAAAATGACAATCGTTAAGTCAAGTTGATGGGCGGCTTAAAAAATTTCAACTGCGGGTCGAGGCGACCTGCGCCTGTCTATCTCAACACGGCAATACGGCTCACCACTAGGGAATGCAATACCGGGATACCGGGATCCCGCAGTATTTTTGCGGGACCAGTCCCGCACGTAAATCGTGCGGGATCCCGCGGGATTAGCGGGATTGTGCAAAGGTAAACGCCATGTGTTATTCTGTAAGCGGAAGCGCACAAACTGATTCGGTTTGAGAAAGTTTTTTGTAATTGTGACGTAATATATAACCTAATAACGTACTTATTTGATTTTAGTGATTTAATCAGGGAGATTTGACTTTTCTTGTACTATAAAAGTATTCAATTATCTCGTACATTGCTTGCTGGCTATCTGACATGTAAAGTTAGGAGTCTATTCTATTCTATTTTTTGGTTATGGCTTTCTGCCGGGGCCGATGCCGGCAACTCCGCCAAGTTAGGAGTCGTTTGGCAGAAATTTTTTTTGACATGCTACGTTTTCTGCGCTTCTAATAATTTGCAGTAGCTATTTTATTACTTAAGTACCGTCAATCGTGGCAACTTTACCATATTATTGACGTTTATGCAATTTACTACAACATGAAGCTGGCTATGGAAGTTTTGCTTAATCAATTTGCGGAAGCTTTGCTGCGCTCCGCTCCGGCCTTAGCCTTCTAACCTAACCTATCCAAGTCGGATTGAGCGGGGTTAATCCTGTAGTGCACTGCACATATTTTGAGAATGGGAAATTTTGAGAAAAGAACATTAGGTATGAGATGAGACCATATGCCTCGTCCTGCCTACTCCTTCGGGGATTAAGGGGGTGACTATTTTTCAGTTCTAGATGGATGTATGATACAGAATTCTATTCTTTTCTCAATGACTTTCAGAAATATGCGGGATCCCGCAAATACCAGGATCCCGCGGGGAGATTGCTCAGTCCCGCAAATACCGGGATTACAATCTTGTTGCGGGATTGCATTCCCTACTCACCACCTATTACGTGGGATAAAATTCTAAGAAGGTTAAATATGGGGCATCATATAATATGCCTCTGCCTACTCCCTTCGGGGATAAAGGCGTGACCATTATATGTAGGTATGTACTACTAGTAAGACATTAATGACAGTCCTCCAACATGGTTCTGTTACAGCAGAGTTTATATTTTTACTATGGTTACAGGGAACAACCATTTTAGCATAGAAGCGTTGCAGTTTTCACAAACTCATTTGAACATGAGAGGTAAGCGATCAGGTCCATGTGCCAATAGCAATAAGTTGTAATGGCTGTGTGAATGCGTCACGCACCATGAGTACCATACAAGTTGCACATGTCGCTGTCGTGGGACGTCGCTAAGGTTAATCACATTATTTCGCATTATTTGTGGAAAGATAGCGATAACGTGCACAAACACGTGGATTTCCCCAATAATATACATTTTTATACAAAATAAAATAGTTAGATTTACCACATACTAGAGGTATTAATTTAAGCAGGATCTTGCCACGGATCTGACACTTGGTGATCTTGATCACTATTTCCAATTGATCAAGCACTGTATACACTCGCACGGTTCTTTAGACTAAGGTAATTTCTAATGCGCCATTTGTTTGTTTGTGTATTGAACAACTAGGTATTGAACATACATATAGTCACACCTTAATGCGAAGGAAAAAGATGAGTGAGGCAAGACCACATTTCACCATTTTGTCCCACACAGGTGGTGATTACTAAGCTCCCAATGCTAAGCTCAATGACTACCGTGCTACTGGCAACCGGGACCATCGGCTTAGCGTGCCATCCGACGCACGCACGGAAACGCTAGTAACTGAGTAATGCTACAAAACAATTGCTCTTCCCATCGACGAAGTGGAATTGTATACTCCAAGGAAGCGGGATAGCACCCGAACCCAACGGAGTGGTATAAAACCCAAACCTTAGGGGAATGTCTGCAACGGGAGACTAGGCTTGTCGGGACCTGGGGTTATACTTCCGAGAGCATTCCCAGGACTCCCCGCCATAGGCAGATGGTACTGCATCGTATGGTTTTAGCCGCTAGCAGTCCAAGAGGATTCCCACACGTAAAAGAAAAAGAAATGGTTTCAGAGCACCGAGTGGGCTTAGAACATCCCCCTTTTTACTTGGCTAGCCACTACGACATGCAAGGCTACTTAGTTTTAACTCCTGTGTGTATAATATCCAGCTAAACTCAGATGTATACTGCAGACAAAGCGGCACCTCCTTGCAGCGTCGGAACATTGACAATGCGCACACGCATGCAATGTGACTATGTGCGTGGACACGTGCACGCGGCGCGGCGCGGTGACGTCACAACCATTACCATACCAGAGCGAGGTGAACTCGCTAATTATACATGAGCCGACTCGCATGCCTCACGTAATCAGTCTATTATGTACTGAATGGTTTGATTGATTCGTACGTGTAGGTAAAGCAACCCACTATGATCTCTGGTATGGTTCAAGTTGGCATGGCCTGTACGACTACGTGTAGCAATTGGCAAGGTGGATGCTTTTTTAAGGGGGTTGGAAGGTTATGCCACAGGGCGGAAACTCCATACAAATTATTTTGTTTTTAATTCTGTCACCCACACTAAAAACACGATATGTTTGTACAGAGCTTGAATGCGTCTGTGGACCACTAAGGTTAAGCAAACGTTCCTTCAAAATACCCTCCGACTATATGAAAGCTGTGGTGGCGGTGTGTAAGCTTGCTCAGTGGGGGGCAGAGAGTTGCCTATCTATATGTAATAGTATTATATTATCTTTGGTTATAAGGTATTAGCTTCAAACATTGCCAAGAAAGAAACCAAATGACCGTCTCCATACTAAAGGTTTTGAATGCGATTGAGACAAAATTAAGCAGATGTATCATTAGAACCAAGCTGTTAGGCTTGTGCATTGAGCTCTTGTGAATCTTTTACATCTTTAAATGATCATTGAAACTACTGCACTTATTTATTGTTAGATAACAATAAGAGGCGCTGTGTAGGCACATAACTCTTGGCACTACCTATTGATAGCAGTAATAAGTAGTAGATAACAGGCATATAAACCCAAATATAAACAAATTGTGTCGCATTTCTTCACATAATAATGACGAGTCATAAAGAGTGGAGAAGAGGTATAATAAATTGTATTTTATCTACGTAATAAGTAGCAAGCGTATTCCCGTGCTACGGTGAGGTGGATGTCAGCAGGTGTCAGCAAGGTCTTACCGTACAGAGGGGTTGGGTAGCCCCACAGGCCCTGAATATTTCACTCACTGGTCCTTTACGAATTAACCAAGAAAATAACCCTAACGTGTATTCTAGGCATTACACACTAGATCTAGGGTACATAAAAAGTGCAATTACCTTAACATCTGAATATTTGTCAGTCATCTTAACGATGGGAACGGTGGCTTTCTCCAGCACCTTGATGCTCTTCTCCTCGGCGATGTCCTGGTTCACCAGCTCGCGCTCCAACGTCCACAGCGGCAGTTTCTCCCAATGTCCTGGACCAACAACCGGAGATTTAGAGAAACACATACAACAATACATTTTTATACATTCAAATACAACAATTAGGTTTAAAGATCTTTATTATCACGAAAGACACTTCTTTTTTATACCACTAAGGTTTGCAGACAAGCACACGGCCCACCAGATGGGCTGGTGGTCACCACTGCCTAAGGAAGGAAGTTTGCAACACCGGAGGCGCCACATTCGCGCTGCCGACTCCGTAAAAACCTTCTAAGACTGCTTTTGAAGAACCTCATACTTTAGGCGTTTGGGAAAACTGACACAGGGAGATCAGTCCACTATCTAAGCGGCGCGGAACCCTGGGACATCCTTCCGAGGGCTTACTCGGGACTCCCGGCCGTAGACAGTTGTAGGGCATCGTGTGGTTTTAATCGGTAGGAGTCCGGCATAGCATCTATGTAGGATTTCCACACGTAAAAAATAAAAAAATAAAAAAGCGGCGCGGAAGAAAGCTTCTATCTGATCTGACCTTGCTCGAACGGTCCGGACGCAAAGACACTAACTTGTCACTCATGTAACAACATTTGATTTGAGGGGATAGGTTCGTAATAATACAAAGGTTGCATCGGGAGTCCTGGGGGTTATTCGGGACTCCTGGCCCTACTAGACATTATGGCATGGCATCGTGTGGTTTTAGTCGGTAGAAGTCCGGTGTGGAACCATGAAGATTCTCACACGAAGAAAATACAAAGTGGCTACAGTACCCAGCTCTGACAGCTCTGACCTAATAATTGTGCAATGAGTGTATAGAATTCGTAATGTATTAAAATTAAAATTTGTTTTGTGATTGGTAATTGCAGGACATTCTATATTGAATATTTAATTTTGACATTGTATAAAAAATGAATAAAATAATGCACTATTAGACATGTGACATGGATAATATTATAATGTAATGTGAAAAATTAAATGCCTATTATGTACCTAGCATTAAGTTTAAGTTTGCATGCTATACCTAATATATGGCTAAATGGGCCTGTGCTATGTAAAACTCAATATCATGTTAAATGTACCCCATTTATGGCAAATAAATAATTATTCTATTCTATTCTGACTAATTTCTGCTTCATCAATCAAATCCATATTAAAGTAGCCGTCTGTCCACCCGTTACTTTCTCACAAATACCGACTGTACCGGACTCCTTCACGATGGTTCAGTATGCAGTGCTAGGAAAAGTTATAAGAAAGGCAATTCCTGGCACAGCTATACCCCGAATGTAGGTACGTCTTTTTATCCTACTTCTAGACTGGGGGCGTGCTAATATGAGCTAAATAAAACCCATCAGTCACACAGCAATTTCAGACAGCGTACGCGCACAATAGGATAAATAAAATTACGCAACATTATCTAACAGCAGATATCAATGAGCGGAACTAGGCGTGGGATGAGTCACGCATACCGTGTGTAGAGGTTGTAGGAGCCTACGTACATTCGTCTCTCTTACCACATACCAAAGATTTCTATATAAAATGAGGTAGATACGCTCTACTATAAGAAACGAAAGCATAAAAGCAATCCTCATACACACACATTGCTAAAACTACACGCACTAATAAACTATATTTACGTAATTGTAACTGCAATAGCAATATACGAATAGAACAAGAGTAACAGAGAAGGCGTATGGACTCCAATTACAAGCCGAGTACCAACGAATACTCTCGAAGTTTTACGATTCTGTATCACAGGTACTGACTGCAGAAAAATGTTAATTAGGTATAAAGGAAGACTGCAGAAAATTTTAAGTAGGTATAAAGTGCAAAATTTACCAATCTATATATATAAAAATCAATGCCACTTTTCGTTGTAATTTTATAACTCAAGAACGGGCTCACCTATCCAAACCTAATGTTTAGGCTTTGTTCGGACTATTTAGTAGATGGTTTAAGTGAAGTTTGCACAAAATCGGTCGAGCGGTTTCATCACTTATCACGCAAACGAAGTTGCGCGGGTCAGCTAGTGATGTATATATTTAAATGTAAACTTAAAAAACTGATTACATACCTATTTAATGATATTTAATCGATATCTGAATATTTCGAACCCTTTTCCGAACAAAATATTTCAAAGTTAAACTAAAAATACTGACTTGAACACTAATTATGCACACCAAATAAATCAAATTAAATGTACTATTTAATGGTATTTGCACAACTGTTTTACTGAACGAATAACTATTTTCAAAATAGTTTATCTAACAATTCCATAGTTCAACAAACATAATATCTAAGCGTTTTGAAGGAAAACCGACGATTAATATTGCCGAAAACGATTATTATTATTGAATAAAAAAATTCAAACATAACCTAACCTATTCAGTTATAAGATTGTACCATTTAGAGTCTGGTATGCATTCAGTTAGTGGAGTTACCTGGTGTGCTGAAAATTACACAGATGTGTATATAAAAATATCCCATTAATTAATTACAAATTCTTATTAAAAAAATACCTGTGAAAGATTTAGTAAACTCCACAAGATTTGTTGCATTTTGATGTGTAATTTTTACAAAATCTTAGTACACAAGATGGCATTATAATGACAGACTCGATCGCAATCGTTGTAAGTACCTTAAAAGTAAAACATATAAATTAAATTTTCTTGCAAACCGTCCTTGCGAAGAACTATAACTATTCGGGGAATCCCCGTGCCTTGACTCTCGCTTGGCATATTCAGCGAGTATAATGCTGTCAAAATACGAAGTACAACAAAAGCATTGGGCGCGTCAGATTAGTTAGGCATATACAATTTGGTGGGTTAATAAGATTGAGAATAATCATTAAATTGATGAAAAATAATTAATTACCCATAAATTGTGCGTACTTACCAAATAAATTAGTACTCCTTTGTAAACTACCTAATCTTAAGCACTTTTAAGAGGTTAATTATGTACTTTTCCACGTCAAAAATACACATTTGTTGTTAAATCGTGGGAGATACGACAGTGACATAGTGTCAGCGCGAACTGCGCGCAACCGCGCTAACTAGCTCAGTTTATACGCTTCAAAAATTGGTGCGTAGGGCAGGTCTACCTCTTTATATAGAAGTCTTTGCCACATACATAAATCGCATCTCATAATCACAGCGTGGATGGTAACAATACTAAATTTTCACCAACAAGGCCGGGGTTGAAGGCCCGGTATCATAGCCCCGCGAAGTAAGTTGGTGTAGTGTAAACAAAACGTGAACCACGTGGTGCATCATAATGCGCGCGCGCACAACCCACACGTCACTACCATGACGTGCAGACAGAGTTCAATTTTAACAACATAAGCTCTCATGGTACGAGGGCGCGACATTCTCGGGCGTATGATTTAATGATGAGGTGTAGCTGTGGGTTGGATGAGACTGCCAGACCAAAGTCTCACAGTCTCTTCCAACCAGTGGTTAAAATCAGCCAATCAAAGCCTTCCCTGAACTCCACAAATGGGAGATTTTAAAGGCAGTCGGGTTTCCAAGTAAGACCTGCAATAGTTGCCCAGCTCTGATCGTAAACGCACACGCTGGCCCACATTAGTCACAGTCATTATCAGCCAGTAACTATGCGTGGGTACACAGCGCGTATGCGGCTCGGCTCAATGATGCCGAGGCCAGAGCGATGCTCGTAGCTTCAAAATAGATGTTTCACGCTACCCTAATATAAGATTAGTGACACCGCGTACCGAAATGTCCACGCAATTGTCGCTGTTATAGTTTTTATTGATTCTTGCATGAGAGACGCATATGGAATGAAAATAATGCAAGTTGATAACTAACTACGAAATGCATGGAGTAAGAGCAGTAATTTGGAGAGTCAATTTTGTTACACCCAGTATAAAACAACAAATGCAAAGTAGACTAGACACCAAGAAGGCTAAAGCTCCAGTCCAGTATATTAGCCAACGCTGACGATAGCTGTCAATTGTACTTTTTTTTATACCACCAAGTTGGCAGACAAGCCCACCAGATGTACCGGTGGTCACCGCTGCCTATGGACGTTTGCAACACCGGAGGCGCTACACTCGCGCTGCCGACCCTGTAAAAACCTTCTAATACCACTTTTGAAGATTCCCATACTGTAGGCGTTTGGGAAAACCGAGGCAGGGAGATCATTCCACAACCTTGATACCATACAGCTTTCCCCTATACTGGGATCTCTCCAGAAGGTGCAAGTGGCGCACCTATTGACCAACGGACGAGCGAGACTCTGGTGGAGGCAAACTTCCTTACGGTAGGAGGGTAAGGTGGCTATCGCTCCGAACAATGTCGAAAATAATAAACCAATTGATGGCTGCTCCTAACATGCAATAAAAGCGGACCCCCAAGCGCCAAATTCAGGTAGAATTGGGAAGACTGCTCATCACCAAGAGTCAGTGAGATCTTCCAGTCTAGTCGAGCGTCAAATATAACGCCTATCACATCGGAATATCCCTCATCTCCTCACTAAATATTATTATCATTATTGGGGATGTTTCCCAAAATTACAAAGATATTTTGAAAATAAGTAATTTTCAAAGACCTGTCATCATTTTACACTTAACTGCAATGCAAAGTTGTTATGAAACAAAATAATGTAAAAATAGAACAGAAGAAGGTGGGTGCGTACCTTAACTGATTCACTTTGCTATTTCAGCTACCATTGGCGCCTTACCAACGTCGTTCATTTAACATTTCTTTCACAATTTACTTCTTGTAGCTATTAGTTGGTAAGGACAGACGTTTAGAACGCGGCGAAGTGTCATTTTGAGGTGTCTAAACACTACCAATATTTCTAAACACTGTCGCGTTGAACAAAATTGAGGGATAGGTGTTTTTGTTTTGTGCTGGCAGAAATGCAAAGTTCTATTGTAAAAGTTGCACAAATAATAAAAAAAAGTTAATAAGCGGAAGTATATATCACAAACTAATAAAAATTGTGTAAAAATCTGTTGTGCCAATTTTTTTACAACTTTCGCGCGTTATATCCGCCATAGTCCCAAATTCTCAATTTACCTTTTTTTGAGTCAGTTGAAAGACACGCTTTCTGTTTGCGATTTTACGCCTTGGGGTAGGTGACCTGCTTTAGGAGTTCAACTGGATGAATCTGAGCGGCTTAGGTTTAAGCCACATCAGGCCAATAGTTTGCAATTTTTTACCCACGACTACCGACCATAGGCAGTTTTAGGGCACCGTGTGATTTTAGCCGGCAGGAATTCGGAATAGCATTCCACGAGGATTTCCACACGTAAGAAATAAATAATATAAGACTGTTTGAAAATACCAGGTTGTTTTAGATTTCATAAGATTGCAATTTCTCTGTCGAGCGGAAAATAGTGCTGCGTGTGAACACAGCCCTTATATATTCGGAGGTCGTTGGCCGTGACCCGCGTAGTTTTATCCACTCCGACACAGTGACTGCACATTACAGCTGGCTGCTGTCTGCAAACTTTGCGTCAGACAGTCACTTACTATATTTGTGACAATAGGTTAGTTACAGAATATCTTTATAGATACTTTCTCTTTGGCATCTGTACAAGGAACAACTTTACTGTCAGAGTAACCGCGTCAAACCTTTGGTCAGTTAGTTAAGGTGATTGTGCACTAGCAACTTGCTATTGGAGATCTCCAAAGTCAACCGAATCTTTTCCCTTTATAGGTAGGTATAGTGCACGGCATCTGAAGTGGCAAGGTTTTGGAGTGAGTGGAACACTTTTTGGGAGTAAGTGGAGCACTTTTTTGGGAGTGGAGCACAATTCTTTGTGCCTCTAACTAAGTACGATGCGCGAACTTACCCCCACTTCTCCAAAACCTTGGCAAGTTGGATGCCGTGCATTGTAACTAAGCTATATTTTAGTTCGTCAACCCAACAATATCATAAATGTGAAAGTTTGCAATGATGTTTGTAGCTCAATGACACTGTAAACCCAGAACCAATTGAGACTCGCCACCTAAAAATATAGGCGATTATGTTTTCGACACTATTCGGCAGCCAGTAATACTCTATATGTATATCAACATGAGCATTCAATTCACCTGTGAATGATAAGAACACGCTCTGTAATCAGTAGAGCGGGTACACAGTGCACGCCAGACACGCTCCCGCGCAATGCGACAAGATGTATACATATAAATGTTACGTGTTATCTACGATCCAAAACATTGGTGTGATAAGTGGATTATGGACGTAGATACAGCGAAACCTAGTGAACTAATTTCTGATAAGAATGAAGAACAGACGCAATAGATTGTGTTTCTAACGCAAAAACCAAAAAGAAAGATCAATCAACCAGAATCGTGAAACTTAGTGTCATGATTATTGTATTTCCCACCCACGAATGGTCATGGTCATATTATTATATGGCGGCTGGCACGTAAACTTACCTACAGCAAAAATTCCTCCATAATTTTTTGGGGCTTTGCATTACGTACTATACGAAAAATACGTACATATCAGCTTATCGCAACAATGGACGCAAGTCTGCATATCAATAAGAATTATAACGAAGCCTAAGTGACAGTAATTGGATTGGAGCAAAATCTCTCGATAGGTACTACAAAATATGTTGGCACATTGCTAATTAGATATTCAAGGCGGGCGATAGTCGTACAATGATTATGTCAATGACGAGACGCTCGTACCCCCGCCAACTTTATCGGTCAAGACAGATTTAGCTGAATAAAGCTCAAAGCAACCATCACCGACTGTTCGATCAGTGCAGATCTCAACTGCTCCAATGATTTGGCTCAAATTTGACATGTAACAGTAAGAATGCTCGCGGAACCCAAAACATATCGCTGTCTAACCGTACTAACTACATTTGTTCCCACCCGTTAACGCTGTCCCTAGCAACAACAAACTATCTATCACCGACTGTCCCATCAGTGCAGATCTAAACTGCTCAAATGAGTGGGCGTAGTTAGAACGCCCGGCGGAACCCTAAACATATCCGCTGTCCCTAACAACAACATACATACAATTCACGCTAATAGATACGACAATAAATTAGCATTAACCAAATTATTACGAGTATGTTCTACATTCCGAACACTGATTAGATAACATCGATAGCTACTACTTTAGGACGGCACCTTTATTGCTTTCAAGCCCATCATCTGAACTTCACTAGATAGTTTCGAGAAATAACGAGGGCAAGTAACATAAACCCAAAATAATGGTCCAGTGTGATTTCTCCTTTTAGCCTTTTCCCGATTGATAAATAATATCAAGCATGAGAGCTTGGCATTCCTAGAATCAAATGAAAACCCAGTGTACACTGATCTTAGTTCATTCCATTCAAAGCGCATGGGCTACCTGTCAAAATTATAGGAAGACATTTTACTGGGACTGGGAGATGTCAATCAAAGGTATATTCTCTTCATACAAAGCGGGCGGGAGCCTTAACCCCTTTCATTCCCATGCTAATAAAACATAATATGTTGCAGGTAGGTTAAGGATAATCCTCTTTAGAAGACTAAATCACTTACCAATAACGACCAAGTCGATATCACTGGTGGGCAGGTAGAGGCCGGTGCGGAAGGAGCCGAACACCTCGACGCGCGCCTGCGGCCACAGCGCGAGGATGGCGCCGCGGATGCGGTTCACCACCGTGGAGCGCACCATGTGCTCCGTCTCCGTCGGAGACATGTACAGAAAGAAGTGTTCGATCTCCTCGTGTAACCTGCAATACAACAATTTATCCTTTAGAAGAATAATTCTGAGAGATAGACACATTTAAACTGTAAGAAAGGGTTATGCGATTAATTTAACAAAAAAATATTGTAGTGGCCCTCAGTGAAGCAGTTCAGAAGAGCCTTTGCTGCAACAATCAGCCACCCAATAGCTACAGAATCGTAGCTCACCCAAACGAAACCATTAGAACCATCGGGATGTGGAAAAAAGTAACTCGTGAAAACTAACCTTAAGTAAACTAAACAAATTTCAAATATTCAGGGTTATGAAGTTGGGAACCGCAACGTAGTGCACCTCACGGGATTGGCAAGGCAATGCCTATTCAACCACCAGTAAACAGTAAAGGTTCACCACCGTCGGATTAGTCCAGCGGTGATGAAACCCTTCGAGGTGAAGGTTGGCCTACTTCTAATAAACTCCCTCCCCACAGTTACCATCGCTGATTAAAGTTCACTAAACTGCAGCAGTTAACAGAAATAAACAAAACGCAAGCGAAAGTAAAAATGCACAACATTGTAACTGCGAGACAATTTCACGGGCGGGCGGCGCGCGCTCGCTAATGTTTATGTTGCATCATTTACATTCTCGCCGAGGTTAGACTTAAAATCAAAGACTTCTATATAAACTGAGGTAGACATGCCGTACTCTAACAAACGAGATTTCAAAAGCAATCCTCAAACACACACATTGCTAAGACTACACTCACTTATAACTTACTAATATTTACGTAATTGTCACCACAATAGCAATGTACGAAAAGAACAAGAGTAAAAGAGAAGGCGTAGGACTCCGATTGCAAGCCGAGTACTCTCGAAGTTTTGACTCACTACATTACAGTGCTAGCAACGCTGCTAATTAGCTCAGTTTATAGGTTTCAAAAATCGGTGCGTAGGGCATGTCTACCTCAGTTTATATAGAAGTCTTTGCTTAAAATAGCAACCTCACTTGACGACCAGACCACACTAACACGACTAGTCGACAAAATGTTATCATAATAACGAAATAATGATGGTATAAAAAGGGAACACCACAATCATTTTATACCATCTTACCATCTTTCTACCAGCAGCAGTCGTTCCTTTGATGGTCTTTGTCCAAATTATTGTGTGTAATCCCATAACAGGGTTTAAAAGTCAAACATGGGTCGCCTTGTCATTCAATCTAAATGAAGACAAGACTGCCTGGCAGTGACACGAATTGCTCCTTTCTACATTTAAAAAAAAACTGTATTAGATACTAAGACGAATAAGAGGGACCGGACTGAGTTTCTTGGGGTGTTCTTCTCAGTCTGTAGCATTTCCGAACCCCCGGTAGAGTCACAAAAATTTTGACAAACCTAAATAAATTTTTAAAAATTTCAAAGGGAATAAATTTTATTTTATTTTATCTTATTTTGTGAACGTAATAGTGTGAACCTAAGTACAAAAAGATGAAGCAGCTAAAGCGAAGCTGACTATCTAAGCACGTGTGGTGACGCAGCAACTGAGCTAGTTACCTCGGGTCACGGCACCACCTGTTACCTTGAGCTCCTGTCCGCGGCCGACCTTGCACCACCTTTCACCCAAACACTGCACTACTGGTTTTGGACCACATTCTATTATAAATCTGGTCGGCAGTTAATTATATCGGCGCGCCTTTATCACGATCAAGTGCAATACGTAATTTCAGTAACAATTACGCGTTACTTAGGTAGTTCTGTTGAGTTGGATACCAGATGTCTAAGGCGGTAATATGCCACAATAATTAAATATTTCTACTAGGGAAACCCATTCTCAAAAGATCAAAGTCGGTTTACAGTAATACAATAAGAATGAGGGTCTGTGGCAGAACATAAACACAAGTAAGGGACTTATTCAAAAAATCGGTCAGGAATGGTAAAATACAGACATACAAGTCGTTGCATTTTTTTTTTCGCTGAACAGTACTCCAGAGAACAGAACTGTATATTTAGGCCATAAAAAAGCTAGGGCGTCGTAAATGCCTCACTTCGTTCCTGTTTCTAAGGTGCTCCAAACGAGGTGAGATATTTATATCGTGAGTGAGGAAAGGATACCTGGACTGTAAAGGCAGTCTGTGTGTGACTGTAAAGGCAGTCTGTGTGTGCCATAACAGGGAGATGTGTAGACGGCATTACGATACGATACTAGCTGAAATTTATCGGCCGGATGTGGAACAGACACCAATTTAGCAAACAAATGATGAGCCGTGACATTTACTTGTAAACCGGTTCAGTCTTGACTATAAATATTCCTATACCTTACAAACTTGAATTATGTTTGGCATATTTAAATATTATTTTCGATACAAATTAGAGGACGACGCTTTTGTATAGAGGTGTTTTAAACATGTATAGTCAAGGACAGGAAAGCTGATCCGGTCTTCAGTCGCGTTTAGTGCACCTGGTGTGGTGCACCCAGCGTTCTTGTGTACTTCAAGGCCTCACACACTACTTTTGGTAGTCCTAGGACATCCTTACGAGGGCTTACCAGGGGCTCCCAACCGTAGGCTGTTGGGTGTTACGTGAGGTTTTTTTAGTCGGTAGGAGTCCGGCATAGTTCCATGAAGGATTTTCCCTCACGTTAAATAAAAATAAAAAAAGGTCACTACTTTGACCTCTTTTTCTGAAATTTCGATCGAAGACCAACTAACATAACATCAAAGCTGTTATATTAGTTGATTACTCGTAAGATTGTTTTAACGACTCATCTCGCGACTGCATCTGTTTTCCCAAACAACTTTTACGATGTTCGATACGAACTAATGTTAGTGTCGTTTCCTTGTAACTGCTGGCACTAAATGTGTTTATAGTCGGCCTAACAGTTGTTATGAGCACGGTGTTTTGGCAAATCAATCACTTTTGAACAAAAGACGCCTTCTTGGATGCAATTTAGGGACGTCGTGCTCGCACGCTCTGTGTACTTTTACTACGAGGATAATGTTTTTGGAAACCCGCGATCTCGGGCTTTTTTTTTTACGTGAGGGAAAATCCTCATGGATGTTATGCCGGACTCCTACCGACTAAAAAACCTCACGTAACTCCCAACAGCCTATGGTTGTGAGCCCCGGGTAAGCCCTCGGAAGGATGTCCCAGGACTCCCAACAGACCCACGGCCGCCAGTGCGGCCTCGCCCAGGGGGAGGTTCGGGTGCTAGCCGCGTCTTTGGGGGGTTTCGGGTGTGATCCTTCTTCTAAGGGGGGGCGTGCGTAGGGAATGCAAATCTCGCGAGATTCGGCTCAGGCGAGATCTCGCGAGATTACGGATAACAATACCGCGAGATCTCGCCAATTACGAGATCTCGCGAGATCAGCAGTTTTGTATGTTTATTCCTAGAAATAATCAAAATATTTGGATAAATTAGGAAACAAATAATGAGAATTGTAGGTACTTATAGAGAAATGAACATTTGAGTAAATGTTTATAAAAAATACATAGTTTTTTAAATAAAAAAATTAAGTTATTGCAAAATATGTTAGAAATTTAGAGACTTATTAACAAAATAATATCAATTAACAAAAAATGTCTGAACATTATAAATTAATATGAACTACTTTAAGCAGCTTCTTAAAAACACAAAATGTTCAAGTAGGTACAATCTGTTAAAAGGCTTCTTATTTTGCTGTTCAAATTACCAGCCACTGAGATTTAACGCTAGTGGGAACCACCTATCTTAGGCTGTCATTAGCCGTTTATGCCTTGTCTAAGTTCACTAAAACCGCATGTTCTTCCGCACTAAAATAGTAGTTCGGATCAGCTTCAGGCCCAATTCGAACAAAAACAAAGCTTTGCTGTCACACATCTTGACTCTATTAATATGTACGAGTAGAAATCATGTCTGCTAGGCTCGACCAAAGTTCTTACTTGAGATTGTAAAACCCGATGTTTTACAATCAAGTAAGAACTTTATATCTTTCCCAAATTCTTGCTTCATGTATATTTGCAGAGTATCAGTTTTAGTACCTGATCTTATAAATTGTCATCAATATCTTAACTATCTCAATAATGCCCGCATATTCTGCATCTAGCAGTTCGCGTTCACGTGCAATATTTGTATGCTCGAGTACAATCTCGTTAAGGGGCGGTTAACCCGCACAAGTAGGCATTTGGCGCTCCCCTCGCCCCGGGCGCAAGACACACCGCGCGCCGGCAGCGGCAGTCAACTCTCATGCCACAGTATACAGTATAGTAGAAAGAAACAGCATGCTAACTTTGTTTGACGTAGTAAATGCATCTAACTTTATTAAGTGTAGTGATTTATTAGTTTCGTAAATAAAAATAAATGAGTTAATCGTAAATAAATTATGTATATTATACTATTATTTTTAAGCTAAAGAGTTTGTTTGTTTGTTTAGTTGTTCTAACTCTAGAGTCTAAGAGACTGCTAGGTGAATTTCAAGAGTTTCTTAACAGAATGTCCATTTTTGAAAAATACCAAAATATATAACATCACGCTAAGGCGAATAAGAGCTTAGCAGCAACGAAACATTTTTCGACAACTAGGATATTTCATTTCTTTTGAGAGTTTCCGTTGCGTACGTTTGCTACAGTTGCATAAAAAATGTAAAAAACATAATAGCTGGTCATAAAAACATCTAAAGTTTTCTAAAGTTGGTATGCTAAGTATGAATCACGGGATCATTGTGCAATCCAAAATGGCCGCCGCGGTGTAATCACAAAATTTCATGATGGGTGTCGTTTAAAGGGTTTTTTGGTATGCTGAGTACGAATCACGTACTAATTTTGCAATCCAATATGGACGCCGCGCCGTAATCACAAAATGTCATGATGGGTATCGTTTAAGGGGTTTCTTGGTATGCTGAGTACGAATCACGTGATATTTTTGCAATCCAAAATGGCGGCCACGGTGTAATCACAAAAATTCATGATGGGTATCGTTTAAAGGGTTTTTTGGTATGCTGAGTACGAATTACGTACTAATTTTGCAATCCAATATGGCCACCGCGCCGTAATCACAAAATTTCATGATGGGTATAGTTTAAGGGAATTCTTGGTATGCTAAGTATGAATCACATGATAATTTTGAAATCCAATATGGCCACCGCGGTGTGATCACAAAATTTCATGATGGGTATCGTTTAAGGGGTTTTTTGGTATGCTGAGTACGAATCACATGATAATTTTGCAATCCAATATGGGCGCCAAGCCGTAATCACAAAATTTCATGATGGGTATCGTTTAAGGGGTTTCTTGGTATGCTGAGTTCGAATCACGTGATAATTTTGCAATCCAAAATGGCGGCCGCGGTGTAATCACAATAATTCATGATGGGTATCGTTTAAAGGGTTTTTTGGTATGCTGAGTACGAATTACGTACTAATTTTGCAATCCAATATGGCCACCGCGCCGTAATCACACAATTTCATGATGGGTATAGTTGAAGGGAATTCTTGGTATGCTAAGTATGAATCACATGATAATTTTGCAATCCAATATGGGCGCCGCGCCGTAATCACAAAATTTCATGATGGGTATCGTTTAAAGGGTTTTTGGTATGCTGAGTACGAATCGCGTACTAATTTTGCAATATAAGATGGCCGCCGCGCCGTAATCACAAAATTTCATGATGGGTATCGTTTAAGGGGTTTTTTGGTATGCTGAGTACGAATCCCGTGATAATTTTGCAATCCAATATGGCCGCCGTGCCATAATCACAAAATTTCATGATGGGTATCGTTTAAGGGGTGTATTGGTATGATGAGTACGAATCCTGTGATAATTTTGAAATGCAATATGGCCGCCGCGCCGTAATTGCAAAAATCCATGATGGTTATCGTTTAAGGGGTTTTTTGGTATGCTGAGTACGAATAACATGATCATTTTGGAATTCAATTTGGCCGCTTAAGCTATTTAGGCCCACTTGCGCTAAGAGTCGAGTTAAATTTATAAATATAGAGTTAGTAAGCTCTGAGTTAAATAAATAACTTCTTAACTCTGACCACGTCTTGCACAATTGCAAATTGACACGCGGTTAACTAACTCACAGTAAACTGAACAAGTTTTTTTAGTCTGTGTCGTTCCATGCAATCCAACCACACACAAATGTTAGAACGAAGAATGGAACATGTGTCTCTATCTCTTTTACACTACAGTCTGCTACGTATGATTTACGATACTACCATTTACGATACCAATCATAAAATTTTCTGATTACGGCGCGGCGGGCATATTGGATTGCAAAATTATCACGTGATTCGTACTCAGCATACCAAAAAACCCCTTAAACGATACCCATCATGAAATTTTGTGATTATGGCACGGCGGCCATATTGGATTGCAAAATTATCACGTGATTCGTACTCAGCATACCAAAAAACCCCTTAAACGATACCCATCATGAAATTTTGTGATTACGGCGCGGCGGCCATCTTGTATTGCAAAATTAGTACGCGATTCGTACTCAGCATACCAAAAAACCCCTTAAACGATACCCATCATAAAATTTTCTGATTACGGCGCGGCGGGCATATTGGATTGCAAAATTATCACGTGATTCGTACTCAGCATACCAAAAAACCCCTTAAACGATACCCATCATGAAATTTTGTGATTATGGCACGGCGGCCATATTGGATTGCAAAATTATCACGTGATTCGTACTCAGCATACCAAAAAACCCCTTAAACGATACCCATCATGAAATTTTGTGATTACGGCGCGGCGGCCATCTTATATTGCAAAATTAGTACGCGATTCGTACTCAGCATACCAAAAAACCCCTTAAACGATACCCATCATGAAATTTTGTGATTAAGGCGCGGCGGCTATATTCGATTGCAAAAATATCACGTGATTCGTACTCAGCATACCAAAAAACCCCTTAAACGATACCCATCATGAAATTTTGTGATTACGGCGCGGCGACCATATTGGATTGCAAAATTATCACGTACTTCGTACTCAGCATACCAAAAAACCCCTTAAACGATACCCATCATGAAATTTTGTGATTACGGCGTGGCCGCCATGTTGGATTGCGAAATTATCATGTAATTCGTAGACATTTTAATGCATTAGGTAGCTGGTTACCATGTCGTGAAAACACTTAAAAAGTAAAAGATCACCACATTTTTACCATGAGTCGCGTATGTATTTGTAACGGTTAATCTAATTACATTTTGCCCATTACTGATATTTTTATACTGTGGCGCGATTTCAACGTAATTTGGCATAATAATTACGAAATAGTTGCGAAAAAAACTGACACAGGTCCTGCCTCCACAAGCGCCAGGGCGAGACTGATCGGCCGTCAGCGGCGCAATTCTATTGCGTTTGGTAGATATTCGTACATGATAACTATGTAAATAGTTGTTTATAGAAAAACGCTCGGAAAATGTGTATAAAAACTTAATACCTTTAATTGAGTGCAAAAAAAATATATAAAATGTTAATAGTTTAGCCACAGTATTGAAAAAACTTTTCTGAGAGAGTCAACTTTGGGATTTTTTTCTATCTAGTGAAATTTATTGCATCGTGTAACGGGCTCGGAATATGTTTAGCTTATATCCTTAACTATTATATATATATTTTTCAGATTTAAAAACCCTTTACTTTTTGACTAGGATTGTTTCAAAAAACTCAAAATCTGACCCACGCGGCCTTAACCTCGCGAGATCTCGCCTATTTGTCGGCCGAGATCAATCTCGTAAAAACAGGCCGAGATCTCGCGAGTTCGAGATCTCGCGAGATCGAGATTGCATTCCTTAGGCGTGCGTGAGTTTCTCACGTCACGCTGCCGTCACGGGCCTGCCTCTGTAAGGACGGTAATCGACCCTCTCACCGTCCTCAGACCCCCGGTCATGGAGGCCGATAGTCCTCGGCGAAGACACGTCGGCGGCGCCCAGGCCGCCGACTGCGGAACTCGGGTGGGAGAGTTCTCTCCCGTACCCGCCCCGCCGCCTCCTTCCCTCACATGATCTGCTCGCAGAAGGAGGCGGCGCAGTCCCACTTACTCCCGCTGGAGATCATGGCTCGCACCATGGCCTCGAGCGAGAGAGTGTCCACGTCCAGACCCACTACGAGGACCTGGCGCTGTTGCGCCCACGCCGTGCACTCCACTAGCGTTGGAGCGCTGTGTCATCGCTGCGGTCCTCGCCGCGATCTCGGGCTATCCACTTTTGTGAGACAGGGGGGAATTCTGTTACTATTTTGGATGATATTCGGAGAACTTAATAACTTACAGCTTTTTTTAGGTTCAATAGAAGAAAAAAAAAAGTTGTTCTAGTCTAGTAAACCGGATTCGTGGCACTACTTCCTCCTATACTAAGGTATAATTCGTTTCATACATGCAGTTGTTGAGATCATAAATAACGTTATGATTTCACACCATGTGCTAGTTGCGGCTCGCACCAGAACGAATACACTGAACATCTGTTCGTCATTAAATCTAAGCATTAGCATAATAATAAGTCATACATTACAAGCTACCTTGGAAGACGAGTCCCAAGGGCGCGGGCGCCTCAATGTAAACGAAGTTGCCACTAAGAGTAAAAATGTCCCTGAAATCACCATTATGGCACAGTATGGTACCAAACCTCGGTGAGGTACGAAATAAACAACCGCGTCGTTAGATCATGAATCAGCTTTTAGAAGCAGGGTCTACAGATAGTTCTCTCATTGTCAAACGTGTTGCCTGAATATTATCATCTTCTAAACAAGTATTGTGCAATGTAAACATGTTGCAAAGTCCGATTGTATGTGCTACGTAATGAGTTTCTTCATGTTGGTGTTCCCCGATAAGAAATCATAATGATAATCGTCTGTTGCTGGCGATTGGTATAATAGTTTTATGAAAAGGGGAATCCCCGTACCTCCTGGGCATAATATTAAGCGTATTTGTAAAGTGGACCCGCTCGAACGGACTACTCATTTCCGCACCGGAGTTTCGTTGTGCAATGTTTGTGTTTGGTTGGTCCAGCGCGGGTCTACAGGATTTTCAATTTTTATATAAATAGTAGTAAAATGCGATGAGCGTTAAATGCGTAGTTGTTAGATGCGCGGCCACCCGTAACCCGTATAATGGAGGTCAGTGACTATGACGGAATAACATCCAAACAGTGTTGCATACCGCATACCGCGAGTGAGCTTGAAACAAGCAGGCTGAGCTTTGCGGGTAGTCTTTGTAATGTAAACAAACATTACATCATCATATTTTGAACTCGTGGCGTACAAGGTTTTTCACACAAGTCGCTCTGTATAACGCAACTGTTATAATTGTTGCTTTAGTGAGCGAACAAGCTCAGGCGTAGGGCAGTCTTTTTTGTCTTTAGGTTTTACAGACGAGATTTGCTTCAGATTCCAAGGTATTTGCAGACATTGGCAGGGAAGATATTAAAATAATGCCGGGTACTGCTCACTGCGAATTCACGTCAACTCTCATACTTTTCAGCTCTACGCTACGCTATGACTTGCGGATTCACGTCCACTTTTCAGCTCTACGCTACGCAATGAATACGAAGTAGGCCACCATGAAATCAAGTTAGTACACAACACAAAGGCGCCCTCAAAAGTGAGCTCGCAACAAAGTCAAGTTCAAGGTTCGCCCCTCGGAAGCGACTTTTTTGGAGTGATGTCACTGACCTCAGACACAGCCGATTTGGTAACACACCGCATAATGAAACTTTGCCACGAAACTACATACATACTTTGAATTAATTGTGGAGATGTCAATACGTAGGCTATCACAAATAACAGATTCAGAATAAGAGATTAACAGCTAAGCACAAAACAACGATAATAAATAATTAGTTCGTGAAAACCTCAACCACGCCATCCCAGATGGAAATCATGCTGATATTTAGAGATAGCAGGTCACATTAATAGACAGAAAGACTTTGAAACAGGCCCTTAATTCGAGATCTTGAACCTTCACATCCCACCTGTATACTCCCGGGGTTTTAGAGGGAGTCATTACCGTATCCACCATCTATTTAGCTTTAAAGTATGCCGAATATTTTCCTGTTACCACGATTCCACTTCTTCCGGTTCCGATAGTGAAATCATTGACATACATGGACCGTTTACTTAGCGAGTTCCGTATAGATGCATTCATTAGATATTCTTGTGTTGACCTACTCGTCGTCACCAGTGCTCACTGGTCACCCGGTCCACTTATGAGCGTTTCTCGATGCACCGAACGTTACGCAATTGTTTACGTCCACGCGGATATTTATAGAATTAATACTCAGCAACCATTGTATGATATCAAGGTTTTGTTGAAACTATTTCTTTGCTCGATAATTTTTTCATTTGTGTTGGTTGTATTGTAAGCTGAAACATATTCAAAAACTTCACTTGTACTATTCCACAACATTTGTGTTCACAAATGTTGTGGAACAGTACAAGTGAAGTTTTTCAATATGTGTAGCAAGTTCCATCAAGTGCCATCAATCAACAGTATCAATAATCAGTGAGCTGAAACATTGTATCTCCCTGATTCTCGCTCACCACTTTGAATAAGGGGAGAAAGAGAAAGGGGCACACTGTGCTCCCAAATCCATAAATTGTATTTTGATCAGCGCAATATGGAATGAAATTGAAAGGCCCAGGAAGTTGTAAGGTCTTCAACTTGGTTACGACTACTACCCTACTACTAGTAGGTAACTCTACATACCTACATAAAGTAACTCAGTCTGTACGTTACGTTTCACGCCAGAGCCACTGAATCGAATGAGATGAAATTTGGTACAAAAAAAATAGAAAAGAGCTTGGGGAAGGACATAAAAGACTACATTATATGGTAAAACCTCCCCATAGCGGCAGAAGCGACCGTTCATATTGACATAAATACGACCAGAGTCGGCTAGATTTAACATGATATTGGATTGCATTAATCTGCTTCCTTAGAAGTCGTTCACCTTGACATTATGGTGGTATCGTAGGAAAAGGTTGTGTGTGGTATGTACTGTTTTTAGTTTCGGAACAAGCTCCGAGCTTGGGAAGGAACCGGCTCTAACATACTAGACTAGAGGTACCTACTCTACCCCGCTTGATTTCAGAGCTGTGAATGTGCAATAGATCGCAATCGCATTTAATAATAAACTGGTTCTATTATTTACCCAATATGATATTATTCACCCGTGAAATTTGTGTATTACACGCTCGATCACCGGGCTCAACGGCACGCCAATAAAGGCCATTTATGCACATTATATTACCCCGAAACGGAATTGATCAATTTGAATTAAAGACGCAGTTTATGAGTACACAAATAGTTACGTTTTTACGTTGAAAGCTGCCGTGACGATAGTACGTACGTAACGTAGCGAATTTTAAAATATAATACAATCATACCATAAATCTTTCTTTTTTTTTACGTGATTGATGATCCTCATGCATGTTATGCCGGACTTTTATCGACTAAAAAACCTCACGTGTCCTGCTAACAGCCTACGGTTGGGAGCCCAGGGTAAGCCCTCGGAAGGATACCCCAGGACTCCCAACAGTCATACCATACTTCTTACAAGGTTATATATTAAAATACCAGAAATCAAAATGCCTTTACATAAAATGCATTAGACCGAAATACCCGAATTCGAAATACCTTAACATTCAAAATACCTTATTTCAGTACACCTTACCGTAAAATGTCTAAATTTAAAATACAAATAATTATTATATCAGAATTCAAAATACAAATTTTCAAATAGCCTTAATTTGAAATACCGAAAATAGAATACAATGTGTCACTGTCACTCACACGTTTTGTTATTTGGCTTTAACTTATTTACACCCCCCCCTCCCCCGCCTAAGTGAAGCCGCAGTTGTAGCCGTAGGTCTGTTGGTCCTTGGGTATCATTCTGAGGGCTTAGCCGGGCTCCCAACTGTAGGCTGTTATGTAGGATACGTGTGGTTTTTAGTCGGTAGGAGTCCGGCATAGTATCCATGTAGGATTTACCTCATGTTAAAACACTTTGATTCAGAGTTACAAAAGTACTACAGTGGGCTAACGAAAAATTAAAAAAAAAAAAACCACTTTCTAACCTAACCTATCCGAGTCGGGATACTCTGAGTCGGGGTGTTAACCATTCACAGTTAAATAGCATCCATGTAGGATTTAAATCATGTTAAAAAAAAGGTATTTTGTGTTTGAACATTTTAGGATAAGGTATTTGATAAATTAATTTTTTGGGTTTCGGTTATTCGACCGTAAGGCATTTTAAATTATTTATTTTATAAATATTTGCCTTTTGAATATTGATATTTCGATTTCGGGTATTTTGGGCTCGGGCATTTTAAGTAAAGGCATTATGATTTCTGGTATTGTGACGGTATACCTTCTTACAATCATACTGACCAACTTTGCTAGTTCGTCGAGTCAGTGGGTACTGGGGCTTAAAGATTTTGAATATCCCAGAAGTATAGTCTTCTGTAGCTGTAGGAGTGTAGGGTCATGGTAGCGGTATCACACAAACAATACCCCCATACATCGAGATTTTACTCGTAGAAATTAAAGGAAACTATTTCACTTGAGCGTGCGCCTAAAAAAGGATAAATCGCTGTTAGAGCATTGTTAATAGTTCCAGTAAGTAACAGAGTTAATTGATTCACTAATTAACTGTTTTTGTGTGCGTGCTACTCATTATTTTGTATTCTATTCTAATTGTTGCATAACTATTGTCATGTCATACGGTTAATAGATTTTATTCCAAGCAATGTAAATTAACAATACTATCGAAGCGAAGGTGGTAAATAACGCTCATAGCTCGCTTCGACCTGCTGGCCAAATCCACGTGCCTTTTCAAAACAGACGCACTCTTTACGATCTTCTTAAGATAAATGCATCCAGAATTTGAAAACGTGTTGAGAAAAAGAAGTAGGAACCTAAACGTAAAAGATGTCGGTTGCTGGTCTTACATGCCCAGTCGCAATTAGACCTTTTAACTAAAGGATTGGTCGGCGATTCAAAGTTTCGATGCGGTACGCGATCTTTTGACAGATATTTCAGCACTCGTCGCGGTCTGCATGAGCGGGTTCAGAGTCGAGCATTTCAACTTATGAAGCAGGACTTCTTAGTGACCGTGGATATTCCAAACATTTGTCTTGTAGTATCATAGTAGAATTAGAATCTACTCAGGGCGCTGATTCTCGTACACAAGATGTGTTTGCGTGGACAAAAATTTACGGGTCGTCCGTCTCATGTTTTGAATTCCTAAATATGAGACAGGTGACGTTTCACTCGTCGATTTTCGTCCACGTATTCATGTCGTGTGAAGCGAGAATCGGCGCCCTGATACTATGGTCGTCTTTTTTACGGGAAATATAATAACATCTTTTCCAATTTCAGTGTGTTGTTTGTTACCCTATCCTCCCTCAGAGCATTATCACTCAGAAGGGTCAAATGGTGCCCTTATCCGATCTTGTATACCTACCTAATTATAATGTGACATTCGCTTGCTCTGCTACTTCTCGTTATAAGTAGTAGTAGGTACTTTTATAGGTGTATAATCTTTGTTGATAATAGTAAAAATCATAAGTTAATAATTATTAATTTCTGAATACTCCTTTTTATTACTTGCTTTTTATTATTTTCGAGTGGCAACTGCTTACTGAAAAAGCAGCGCGAGCCCCACGCAGCTTTGAGACCAAGAAAATGTTGCAGTGGGTCTCTCAATGCAAGAAGCACTAGAGTACTAGACCATACATTGTGACCATACATTGTGGTGATATTTAAGTGATGTAGCAATAGGTGTCAGCTGCAGCTGAGACGATGATGATGACAGCACATACATTTTAAATAATAATAATAATATTATAAAGAGGAAAGATTTGTTTTTTTGTTAGTTTGTTTGTAACAAATAGGCTCCGGAACTACTGGACCGATTTGAAAAATACTTTCACTGTTGGAAAGCTACACTCTGTGCAGTAAACATAGACTACATTTTATTCCCGTATTCCCACGGGAACGGGAACTACGCGGGTGAAACTGCGTGACGTCCGCTAGTTTTAAATATGTGAAAGAGGTGATTGTCTACCAAAAATATCCAAATATCTTCACAAACTATCACATTTATAATATTAGTAGAATACTAGGAAGTAGGAGACACACATGGCTTTACAAGAGTTGTTTGAAGAACTGATCTGAGGAGCATTTAGTATGATATCATGACGTAATTACATGCACACAAATAATAACTACATAACACTAATTACTGTTGTCTAACTACCCTCTCACTGCTTTGACTACTTTTAGCAGTTGGACCTCTCAACTAGAAACTCAAATTGTTAACATATATCTTGGTAAGTACCCAAGTAAAATCAATTGTCAGATTCATTTTCATTGGTGACACCTATTACAAGGGGACCATAGTCAATTAGAAGATAAAGGTAAGTTGATTTCAAATATCACAGAGTATTCTGATGAATCTTTTGATGATAAGAGACTACCTCCTGGAACATATTCTATGACTTATAAATAGTTTATAATAATATTATAAAGAAGTAAAGTTTGTGTGTTTGTTAAATTGTAAGGGGTAATCTCGGGATCTACTGAACCGATTTTAATAATTCTTTCACCAATAGAAAGCTTCGTTATTGTGGAGTGTCATAGGCTATATATCATTACGCTACAACGAATAGGAGCGGAGCAGTAATAGTAAATGTTTCAAAAATGGGGGGAAATGCGACGGGAACAGGTAATACTCTCTTATGTGGCGCAAACGAAGTTGCGCGGGTCAGCTAGTAGTTTATAATTTGAGTTATTGCTCAAAGTTGCTCCCAATGCTATTTTCACAATTAACACACAGATTGCAGTCAGAGCACTTGCAACAGTGCTATGAAAAATAAGCGCAAGTTGTTTTACCAAATGAGTGAAATGTTCTTCTAAAGGGGACTTTATAAACAGATCTATCAAGCTCCTAGTAATTTGAGAAGCATAATAATCATACAGCGAGAAGCGCGTAAGTCACACGGAAGCAAAGTTATTGAATGTTCTTTACGTCCAGTTGTATTGACATCTTTGTGGAAATTCCGGTTGCCAGGTACTGTATGAAAAGGTTTTTACAAGGTGGCAAACTGCAAGTGTGGCATCGCTAGCATTGTCCATTGCTTGAGATATGACAAAAAAAAGGAAAAACAATTTTTTATGGATGTCACAATTATTACACTGAACTTAAATACATAGTTATAGAAACTTTGTTTTGAATAATATCGATTTCATTTTATTTTTTATCTTTAATGTGTGAAATGAAAAAACTATGCAAAGAACACATAAACATAATAGGTAATCAGTACCTCCACTTCATTGACAAATGTAGCAGGTATTATGAGTATCATAAAGGTTTACTTCTGGAGGCATAAAATTACATGTCTTTGTAAAAATATAAAGTGCATGTGAAGTGGCGCCGTAGAAATAGAGGAGGGTACGACGTTCAAGCTCAGCAAATATGTACCAAGTGACTAGACCTAAAATACGAAAATTAACTTGTGTGATTGACAAGTTCACTTTATCAATTTGGAGTTGGTTCACGATCGCTCTAATCGTTGGGAGGTCGCCGCAGCTCTGCTTCTTCGAACGTACTGTACTGTCATGCCGCATCGCGCCGCGGCAAGAATTCTAACCAACACGTCAAACACGTTGACACATTAGCGAGCATTAAAATAATAAATTAAAACATCGCTCACCCCATGATTCCTGGCTTGTAATGATAATTGGGTATCCTCCACGGACAGCCTCCGAATGCACCTATGAGAGCATCGTGGTTTTTGTTCAGGTTAAACGTCGATGCGCGGTTATCGTTCATTTTCCTCCGCGCGGGGTTAAAATAATTATTATTTCTACTTTCACCGTTCACATCATTTATAGGTATAAAGTCTTGTGCTTTATTCACATTGGGGTTAGAGTTTTCTAAGTTTTTCATGTTCATTTTTTCTATATCACTTTGAGTTTCCCAAATACGAAGCCACAGGCGCTTCGCGGGTCCTTCCTGCTCGGGCTGATACCACGCGACGGCGGGATCCATTCAGCCGGAGCAAGGTTTCACTATATGGGATGACACATACCGTTACATTTCACATTTAGTCTATCCTACTGGAAATTAACACAAAACAAAAATAAAGTCACACCACGAAATCGGAACATGGACGACATGCGTATGGTTGACAATTCAACAACTAGAGGGAGCCATCTTAGCAAAATAAATTCTAGATTATTACTCAAAATAGAAACTAATAAAATTAAAATATCTGAAAACTATATAGAATCTGCTTTATCACTTAAATATACCCTCATAAAATTAATATGTATGTTTAAGCAATAACAATTATTAATATAAGGAAGTAAAAATTAAAGGTTAGTTATTGTGATAAACCAAACAGGAAATAATTTATAGTGAAAGATCGGATACACACATGAAGTTTGTGAAGGAAATGCGTCAGAACGACTATCAAAATGACTTGACAAGCCTCATGTACACATTACGGACCTTCGTACACGGTCAATATGCACTTGACTAATCTGTTAAAGAAATGAGTGAAAGCAGCTTCAGAGTGCGTGATTTCTTTGCACGTATTGACGACGAGCTCTTGGGTCAGCAATCTTGGCACGTAATCTTGCAGGTATTATTATTATATTATTATTATTATGTAGGTAGGTACAGATAGGTGACGGTATAAATACAATGAGGTAGTAAAGTAAGTGACAGCCGCAGCTGTAGATCAGTGAGTGGGGCGCGTGGACCCCCCCCCCCCCGGCGTCTCCAGCAGCCCTGCATCAGCCTGGACGACGATATGTCAATCAACGTAAGGTGCGTCTCTCGCACGAGCTGGAGTTGAGACGGCGTCAGAGCACGGGTGCATAAGTGGCGCACCGCTTCTACGTTTCCTTCAGAAATACATGGCAGTGAGCTCATACACTAGAGTCGCGTCAGGGGTGAGGGCAAGTCAAGATGGAGGCGGGGTGGGGGTGCTGGGCTCGACCACGCCACGACTCCATCACTTTTTTGTAATTTCGTTTCGTGCATAGACGTGTTTACACTCTTCAAACATGCGTGACGATTTTGAAACAAATGTAAAATTCATTAAAATTCTACGAATGAATCCTTGTATTTATGATTAAACACGATCCGATTGTTGAGGTTTAACCTCTTTGGTAGCCGATGTATGACCGGCGTTCTATTTTCATATTATGTTTTTTCTGTCTGTCATCTATTGTTGTTTATCTACTCTGATCACTGATCTGTAATATTAAATACAGATCAGTGACTCTGATACTATAATACAAAGATTATAAAATTGAAATCAATACTCTTATGACAAACATTACGCACAGGCCAAAAAAAAAGTTTTATTACGATACAGGTCTTGTATGGACAGGACACTGATGGACACCTATCATATTAAAACTTTTTAATCATTACGATACACCATAAACAATCTCCAGCTGGAAAAAAAAGTTTGAACCTCTACTTTAAAAAAAATGTGCCTCCGCAGCCTAAAAAAAAAAAGAAACACGCATGCGCAATCGATGTTTGCGCCTTGGCGCCAACATTTTACATTTAAATTAAACAAAGTTTGGTTTTGTTTGTAAAATAAATTAGTTTTTGTGTAAAAGCATGTCTTTAAGCGAGGATGGTGGTAATTGTACACCACCAGACATTCTGGAAACTGCGTCAAACATGACCATGAACCTGTTACCGGCGAAATCAAGGAGCAACTATATAACCAGAGATGTGTTAAGTAGGTAGATAGTCTCTGAACGACAGCAAAGCGTCCAAAATTTTAAGCGCTAACTGTTGGCGGATAAGTGCCGATCCGCCATTTAGTGCACATTGCACATTCTGTTGTCAAGAGATAAGCTTGTGTCACGTGACAAAATTTTATTGTTTAAAATGTCGAATTGTGCAATAAAAGTGTGTCGAAATTACAGAAAATATTTAAAAACAGCCAGGAATGTCTGTAAGTAACTCGAAACTTATCACAATTTTATGAAATCTATTTATTTACGCATGTCTAATTTCTAGTTATAAATAGTGAAATCTGTACAAATGTTCTTAAGCTGAAGGGTTTGTTCGTTTGTTTGAACGCTAGGATCTCGGGAACTACTAGTCGGATTTCAAAAAGTCTTTTACGTTTCGTTAGTTCATTTATGGAGTTCATACCACTAGACTTGGGTAGGTACAGTTCGTACTGCCTAAGGTGCTCCCTCACCGGGAGCATTCGCCTGTAATGTAAAATAAAAATAAAATAAAATAAAATAAAATAAAATTTATTCCCTTTGAAATTTTTAAAAAATTATTTAGGTTTGTCAAAATTTTTGTGACTCTACCGGGGGTTCGGAAATGCTACAGACTGAGAAGAACACCCCAAGAAACTCAGTCCGGTCCCTCTTATTCATCTTAGTATCTAATACAGTTTTGTTTTTTAAATGTAGAAAGGAGCAATTCGTGTCACTGCCAGGCAGTCTTGTCTTCTAGAAAGTCTTTAATGCTATAATAAGCTTTCTGGTACAATTTAAGTTTTACTAGTTTTTTAAATTTATTAACTGACAAACCTGTTATGGCTGTCGGCAATGTATTGTACATTCGAATACAATTGCCCGCAAAAGAATTGCTTATTTTATTAAGCCTAAATCTAGGTACAGCCAATTTATTCTTATTTCTTAAGTTTAGGTTATGGATATCACTATTTTTAATAAATTTACTGTTATTTTTATGAGTATATAATAAGTTTTCATATATGTACTGTGAATACACAGTAAGGATGTTGATATCCTTAAACTTTTCTCTTAATGACTCCCGAAACCCCATACCATAGATAGCCCGGACAGCCCTTTTCTGCAACACAAAGATACATTCGATGTCGGCAGCGTTACCCCATAATAGTATGCCATAGGTCATGACACTGTGGAAGTAGCTAAAGTAGACAAGACGCGCTGTTTTAATGTCTGTCAGTTGTCGGATCTTTTTAACGGCATAGGCTGCAGAGCTCAGTCTGCCCGAGACTCTCCCGATATGAGGCCCCCACTGCAAGTTGGAGTCTAACTTTATGCCCAGAAAGACAGTTTCATCGACCAATTCTACTTGATCATCCCTAATCTTAATACTGGTGTTAACGAGCCTAACATTTGGCAAGGTGAATCTAATACATTTTGTTTTAGTTTCGTTTAACAATAAATTATTAGCGTTAAACCAGTGGACTACCCTAGAGAGGGCATTGTTTACTTCGTCAAGATCGCGTTGTCCACGTTCAACTTTAAATATTAAAGATGTGTCATCAGCAAACAAAACTACCTCGTGATCGTCTCTTATACGGTGAGGGAGATCATTTATGTACACTAAAAATAGAAAAGGTCCCAGAATTGAACCCTGAGGCACCCCCATTGTTACAGCAGAACCATTTGACTGTTTACCATTTATAACTACTCTCTGTACTCTATCTCTAAGGTAAGAACTAATTAAATCCAAGGCCGTCCCCCGGATTCCATAATGATCAAGTTTTTGAATTAAAGTCTGATGCTGGACGCAATCGAAGGCCTTAGATAAGTCGCAGAATACACCATAAGCATCATACGACTCCTCCCAGGCCTCATATATACACTCTAACAATTTGATTCCAGCATCCGTGGTAGACCGACCGCGCGTGAAACCGAATTGTTTAGTATGGAATAGTTTATTTGTATTAAAATGATTTTGCATTTGATTAAGCATTACCTTTTCAAAGATTTTACTAAACGTGGGTAGTACAGAAATAGGACGAAAATTGGACGGATCTGAGGTGCTACCCGATTTAAACAGAGGAGTTATTTTACTAAACTTCATTAAGTCAGGAAACACACCACTATCAACACAATTATTAAATATTATTGATAATTCAGGGGCAACCATTTCAATTAACGAATTAACTAAATGTACAGAAATTCCCCAGAGGTCAGCAGTTTTCTTAATATTTAAAGATTTAAAAGTTTTTATGACAGTGTGTATACTAATTTTACTGAATTTGAATATTTCATTACAGCAAGGAACATTTGCTTTTAACAAGGATTCTGCTTTTGGGGTAGAAGAACCTAGGGCTCTGGTCAAATCTACTGGAATTCGAGAAAAAAATTGTTCAAATTCGTTAGCGACTTCGGCATCTGTTGTAATTATGTTACCATTTACTTTAAGTTTAAAATTATTATCATTCGATTTTGCTTGGCCTCTTTCTGCGTTAATTATTTTCCAAGTAGATTTAACTTTGTCTACACTATTGAGAATTTTATTACTTATATACTTTCTTTTGGCTGCTAAGCAGTCTGCTTTAAACTTTTTTGAATAAGTTTTAACATAATTTAGAAATTCATCTGTTCTATTAAGCTGTCTTTCTGAGTATAGTTCATACAGTTTTTGTTTACTTTTATGTATATCCTCAGTGGCCCATTCACTGAAGGCTGGCCTATCACCGACTGTGACTTCCTTAGACTTGAATACGGAGTTGAACTCATTGTAAAAGGAATCAAAAAATAACTTATACATTACATTTGGATCTAAGCCAGTGTCTAAAAATGGAAGTTTATTGCAAAGTCCAACTCGCATACGTTCCAAGCGGTCACTAGTTACTGGTCTACATAATATTTTACGTCTTTTAACTTTTTCTCTTGTGATCTTGAAAGATGCTATTTGCCCAGTATGATCTGATTTTATCTTATTTATGATACTCTTACTTTCTGGCAACATATCACTGTATATATTGTCCAGACAAGTAGCTGTTGTATCACAATATCTAGTAGGCTCTAAAAATAAGTTAGTGAGATTGTGTGATTTAAATAAATTTAAGATATCATTGGTCTGACGCGTATTTATAAGTATATTAACATTAAAATCACCGCACACTATTAGGTGTTTATTAGTTTTTCCAAGTTTAAATAGCACTTTATCCATTACTTCCTCAAACTCACAAAAGGGTGAGACTCCAGGTTTATATACGCATACTACTATGAATTGCTCCAATTCTACGCACGATATTTCAACTGTACACTCTACAGAGAGGGACACAACGTCTTTCCGTTCCTTATATTTTAATTTCTTATTTAATAAAATCAACGAACCCCCCCGTGTTGTGTTGACCCTGCAGAACGCACTACCAACCCGGTGACTACTGAAACTGAACATGAGCTCATACTCCTTACGCATATGTTCTGTAAGACAAACAATTTCAATATTTTCTGAGCTCATGAACAGCTCCAATTCAAACTCTTTGACCTGTGTTAATGTTGCAATATTATAATGCACCAGGCTGATGTAATCTACATTTTTTAATTTAGTTTTGTTCGGAGGACAGTTTCCGATAAAATTACGGTTTGCAATTAAATTTAACTCCATTAATTTACAATTTTGGCTAGAGGGTAATTCCTCTGTTGTCCCAGAAACAAATTAGTGTTGTAACAAATTAGATTCGACTCGAGCATTACATTACGATGCTACCTCCCTGACCGACGAGCGTTCGCATGTAATGTAACATTTATAGATTCGACTCGAGCATTACGTTACGATGCTACTTACCTGACTGACTCGAGCATTCGCGTGTAACGTAAGATTTATAGATTCGACTCGAGCATTACGTTACGATGCTACCTCCCTGACCGACACGAGCATTCGCGTGTAATGTAACATTTATTATAGACTAGCTGATGCCCGCAGCTTCGCCTGCGTGAAATTTTCTTTTCTTTTCCGCGTCTCATGGGAACTTATTCCCGGGGTAAAACTTGTATCATTTCAGACTATAATCTATCTCTGTAGGTGATTACATGATAATTTTGCAATCCAATATGGCCGCCGCGCCGAAATCACAAAATTTCATGATGGGTATCGTTTAAGGGGGTTTTTGGTATGCTGAGTACGAATTTCGGGTTAATTTAGAGATCCAAAATGGCCGCCGCGCCGAAATCACAAAATTTCATGATGGGTATCGTTTAAGGGGTTTTTTGGTATGCTGAGTACGAATTTCGGGTTAATTTAGAGATCCAATAGGCCGCCGCCCCAAAATCACAAAATTTCATGATGGGTATCGTTAAAGGGGTTTTTTGATATGCTGAGTACGAAATTTATGATAATTTTGCAATTCAAAATGGCCGCCGCGCCACTATCACAAAATTTCATGATGGGTATCGTTTAAGGGGTTTTTTGGTATGCTGAGTACGAATTTCGGGTTAATTTAGAGATCCAATATGGCCGCCGCGCCGAAATCACAAAATTTCATGATGGGTATCGTTTAAGAGGTTTTTTGGTATGCTGAGTACGAATTTCGGGTTAATTTAGAGATCCAATATGGCCGCCGCCCCAAAATCACAAAATTTCATGATGGGTATCGTTAAAGGGGTTTTCTGGTATGCTGAGTACGAAATTTATGATAATTTTGCAATCCAAAGTGGCCGCCGCGCCACTATCACAAAATTTCATGATGGGTATCGTTCAAGGGGTTTTTTGGTATGCTGAGTACGAATTCGGGTTAATTTAGAGATCCAATATGGCCGCCGCGCCGAAACCACAAAATTTCGTGATGGGTATCGTTTAAGGGGTTTTTTGGTATGCTGAGTATGAAATTTTGTGATAACGGCGCGGCGGCCATATTCGAATCTTTAAATTAACCTTAAATTCGTACTCAGCGTACCAAAAAACCCCTTCAACGATAACGGCGCGGCGGCCATATTGGATCTCTAAATTGACCCGAAATTCGTACTCAGCATATCAAAAAACCCCTTAAACGATACCCATTATGAAATTTTGTGATAACGGCGCGGCGGCCATATTGGATCTCTAAATTAACCCGAAATTCGTACACAGCATACCAAAAAACCCCTTAAACGATACCCATCATGAAATTTTGTGATAACGGCGCGGCGGCCATATTCGAATCTTTAAATTAACCTTAAATTCGTACTCAGCCTACCGAAAAACCCCTTAAACGATACCCATCATGAAATTTTGTGATAACGGCGCGGCGGCCATATTCGAATCTTTAAATTAACCTTAAATTCGTACTCAGCCTACCGAAAAACCCCTTAAACGATACCCATCATGAAATTTTGTGATAACGGCGCGGCGGCCATATTGGATCTCTAAATTGACCCGAAATTCGTACTCAGCATATCAAAAAACCTCTTAAACGATACCCATTATGAAATTTTGTGATAACGGCGCGGCGGCCATATTGGATCTCTAAATTATACAATACAATACAAATACTCTTTATTGCACACCAGGAAATACATCAAACAAATTATTAATAAAGTTGTTGGTATAACAATTGGCGGCCTTATCGCACAAGGCAATCTTTTAGAGGCAACCTTTGGATGGAAACCGGAGGGTGGGAAATATTTAGGGCAGTTTGGGGTGCAGTATAAATAAAGTAGGTATATATCTAAATTAAAATAATTGTGTACATACATACATACACATGTACATACATACATACACACATATATAAATACACAGATACGTATGTTAACTACAAGGTATAAATTATAATAATACATATTCATACATAATAAATACAAAAATATACATTAAAACATACTTGTGATAATAGAGGAGATGTACTAATAAGTTATATGCAGTCATTGACACGTAGGTTATATATAGGTTATGGGCCCAGACTTACCAGATTAAGCGACCAGACCAGACCCAGAAGTTAAGTGAAATGGAGCTCACGAAAATTCAAATTGTGAAACTTGATGGCCACAATTGGATATCATGGAAGTACCGGATGGTAGCCTTGCTGAGAGGTATGGACGAACTCATGAATATTGTGGAAGGTAAAACACAAAGGCCAGCTAGACCTGTAGAAGGAAGCGGAGATGCTGCAGTAGAACTGTACAATACAAGTCTACGTGATTTTGTGAAGTTAGAGAGTACAGCCCTGCTCTTGATAACTAACAATGTGACAGATGAGATGCTTGGCAAAGTAATCAGATTATCTACTCCGAAAGAAGTTTGGGACGAACTACATAGATTATATGAGGGACCTAACGAAGGCCGTCTCTATGACATATGTTTGGACTTCTTTAAGCTTAAGAGGGATCCATCAGATGACATGTCAACTCATGTATCGAAATTAAAGAACCTGTGGCATAATTTGAAGGAAGAACTACTAAAAGAAGAGAAGGTAGAGTTACCTGAAATTCTCTTGATTTGTAAGATCCTTGATACTTTGCCTGAAACTTATTTCTCGTTCAAGTCGAGTTGGCTGTTAATGTCAAAGAAAGATAGAACAGTAGATAACATTACAGGCCAGTTGTGTGCACATGAAAAAGCGCTTAATACTAAGATAGCCGATGCTGAATCAAGTGAAACAGCGCTTTATGTGAAGACAAATAAAAAGGTTGCTAAAGGATACGAACAAAGAGACCAAGGGACTAAGAAAAAGTACAAATGCTTTATTTGCAAGGAGCCTGGTCATCTCAAAAAGGATTGCCCAAAAACTGGGATCAAGGATAAGGAAAATAAAGCTCATAGTTCCAACATGATGTTACTAACGGTGAATTCGACGGATTCTGGCAATGATCGTGATGATTGGTATGTGGACAATGGGGCTACTCACCATGTCACAATGCGAGGAGATCTGTTTCAAGATTTTAAACATTTTGATGAAGTACACACAGTAACTACGGCGGATGGAAACATGATTAAGGCTGTTGGGAAAGGCACAGTCCATGTTAAGGCCAATGTTAAAGGACAGATTGAGAACCTTTTTTTGAGAGATGTTTGGTATGTTCCTCAGATTAGTAAAAACCTTTTCTCTGTGCTTAGTTCACAGGATAAAAACCCTACAAGCGTATTTGAGTCGCGGGTTACAAATTGTTCCATGAAGATCAATGGTAGGACTGTTGTAACAGGAACAAGGGAAAGATATGGAGGTTTATATAAGATAGATTGTAAAGCCGTTCGCCCTTCTGTTTCAGTCAACTTAGTTCATCATGAAAATACGCTACAACTCTACCACGAGCGTATGGGACATCAAGACAAGAAACATGTCAAGAGATTAATAGAGAAGGAGCTAGGAGTAAAGACCTCTGACAGTGGAGAATTATGCGAAGGTTGCATCTTTGGAAAAGCTCACAGACTGCGAATTGGTGTTCGCGAGAAAGCGACCATACCAGGTGAGCGCATACATTCTGACGTCTGTGGTCCATTCCCTAAAAGTATCTCAGGTTATCGATACTTCGTATTATTTAAAGATGAGTATACACAGTACAGGTATGTGTATTTCTTGAAAAATAAATCCGACGTTTATGAGAAGCTAAAACTGATGCTGTCTGAAGCTAAGAATGCTGGACACATTGTAAAGGAGCTTTCAAGCGACAATGGAGGTGAATACGATAATAAGCGAGTACGTGATCTCCTTGAAAATAAGGGAGTAAAGCAAAGGCTCATTATGCCGTACACCCCTGAACAAAATGGATGTAGTGAAAGAGAGAACCGGACTATTGTCGAATCTGCTAGAGCAATCATGCACGCGCATGAAGTAATTCCTGAAAATTTGTGGGCAGAGATGGTCAACACTGCTGTGAATATATTGAACAGGACAGGACCAACTCTGGTGGAACACAAGTCTCCTTATGAGCTGTGGCTAAACAAAAAGCCGCAGATTAAGCACTTGAGGAAAATTGGCTCACCATGCTATGCGCATGTACCGAAGCAGAGGAGAAAGAAGTTACAGAAGAAGGCTACACGTTGCATTTTGATTGGGTACGATAATGACGATGGTTACAGATTATGGAACAAGCAATCGAACTCTCTCGTAAGATCTCGTGACGTCACATTCAACGAAAGACCCATAGAATCGAAGATTTACACAGAAGATTCGGAAGTCGGAAAAGAAGTGACCGAAGTGGAAGTTCCTTTATATGTCAGAAAAGAAACATCTAATTCTGTCATTGAAGTGAACGAAGACACACCAGTGGAAAAACATGTCGAGATTGGACTAGAGGAAAACAAGGATGATGTTGAAGCTCCTGTTGCTGGTGATGATGCTGAGTTCGAGGATGCGTTACCAGAGTTACCAGAACAAGACGAATCTATTGAATTAAAGGGGGAGAATGAGGAGAACTGTGGTGAAGAGCAGGTCAGAGAACATGATGAAAATGAAGGCGAGATCATCGAGCAGTAAGCAAGACATGGTATGCACTTAAGGGACCGAACTCTCCTCAACCGCCCGGTTAAATTCAATGATTATGTGTCTTACGTCGGCACGGATTCTTATGTAGAACCAAATACATATAAGGAAGCTATTGCCTGCCCTGATAAGAATTTGTGGAATGAAGCTATGGATAGCGAAATTGAATCCCTGAAAGAGAATAAAACTTGGATTCTAGAGAAGCTACCTAAGAACCGGAAAGCTATTCCATGCAAATGGGTCTATAAGGTGAAGTTGAACCCTGACGGAACAGTCAGTAAGTACAAGGCTCGGTTAGTCGTAAAAGGCTTTCGACAAAAGAAGGGAGAAGACTACGATCAAACTTTTAGCCCTGTAGCCAAGATGGCAACAGTAAGAGCTGTGTTGAGCATTGCAGCTAGTGAAGGCATGAAATTAAGTCAGTTCGATGTGTCAACAGCTTTCCTGTACGGATCTCTATCTGACGAAGAGATATACATGAAGCAACCAGAAGGGTATGACGACGGGACGGGTCGAGTTTGCCTGTTAAAGAAAAGTCTTTACGGTCTTAAGCAAGCTTCTCGTTGCTGGAACAGAACTATTCTGAACTTCTTCAAGGAAATTGGTTTTGTAGTCAGTGAGGCTGATCCGTGTCTTTTCAAGAGGAAGAAGGCTAATGGAGAACTGATTGTGGCTCTCTATGTCGATGATGGGCTGATTGCTGGTTCAAGCGAGGAAATAATTAAGGAGTTCCTCGAGCAATTAAAGTCAAAATTTAAAATTACTACGAAATCTATATCGTATTTTCTGGGAATAGAGATAGAAACCAGAGAAGGTGGTGATAGAAGAATTCATCAGACGGCCTACGTAAAGAAAATTTTGAAGCGGTTTGGAATGCAAGAGTGCCGACCTGTGACCACTCCAATAGTAAAAGATGAAGTAGTTCAAAGACCAGAGAAGGTTGAAGACTTCTTTCTTAGCAACTACAGACAAGTGGTTGGTGCGCTAGCATATCTGATGGTTGGCACGAGACCAGATATAGCTTACTCCGTGAGTGTGGTCTCCAGAAGCCTTGAAAACCCAACTCAAGCAGATTGCGTAAGGCTGAAGCGCATTCTTCGCTATTTGCAGTATACTCCAGATATGGGAATACTATACAAAAGGAACTATAAAAGGGGTAACATAGAATGTTACAGTGACGCCGATCACGGTGGAGATATTGCGACAGGAAGATCGACTACTGGAGTTCTATGCCTATATGCTGGTGGAGCAGTATCATGGCTCAGCCAGAGACAGCAAAGCGTTGCAATTTCAACAACGGAAGCTGAAATAGTCGCAGCCAGCGAGGCCGGAAGAGAGAGCATTTGGCTCACTCGTCTTATCGATGGCTTAATTAAGACAGAAGGTCTACCCGTATTGTATGTGGATAATGAGGCAGCTGTTAATGTTAGCAAGATAAAGTGTGGACTGATATTGTAAAACAATTAAAATTATTTTTTGGTTTTTCCATTAGTAAACAAAAGCTACCATGTGACATCCTATAAAACTTGTTATGCTTCCTCCACATTATTCGCGAAGTTGAACGAAGTTGGACGAGTACGAGAGTGTAAAGGGGCACCTCGGCCTACTTCGTCAAAAATTTTCTTTGCCTCGGGCAACTTCACCGACGAACTTCGTTCAACTTCGCGATAATGTAGAGCAAGCATAAAACTATTCGGGATACTTTCTTATGTCACGAGTATCTTTGAATGCTCCTCTTCTGTCACAGTGTAATAGTGTTTTTTGTCTAGGGCCCCGGATATATAATAAAATTCCGCGATCTGTAAAAAACCTAGAACAAACACATCATTTTAAGCAAAAATTACAACAATTGCTTATCAATAAATGTTTTTTTCGGTGCAAGATTTCTTAGATGATAAAAATGTTGACATTGTGTAATAGAATATTTAGTTTTAGTTCTTGACATTGTATTTATAACCAATTTATAACCTAATCTAGGTAATCCTAATTTATGTACTTGATAATGTGTATTAGATCGTGACATTTTATTTGTGCTTATATTTATGTTCAAATTAGTTTATATTCAAATTACTTATTTAAAATATTGTGTGCCTAAAGGGCAGGACATAGCTGAACTTGTACTAAAAATCTGTGAACATCTCTTGTAACCTATGATCCACAATAAAGTTATTGAAATTGAAATTGAAATTGAAGTGTTTCAAATATGGGTGTATTCGAAATCTTCTATTTAAATTAATAATTTGTATGAGTGCAAGCGCGTCTTCATCTTCTGACGACGACATGGTGAATAAATAAATTGGAATGGAATGTCTGAAGGACTCTATAATAACGTCACGCATCGACCGCGCCGCGACGTCGCCGCTACCGCGTCTCGACTTACCAGTGGGCGATGCGCCTAACGTGTACGTACTCATGATATTGACTTAAGTCGCTTGGCTATCGTTATAGCGCCAATTACACCTGCCTAAATTTAGAATCCGATATTTAGAGTGTCCTGAATTCAGAAAAGTGTAATCGCATTTAGGAAGAGTAGCTTCCTAATTAGGGAACGATTTAGGGAAAGGATGGTTTCCGACGTCCTAACTGGCTAAATCGGATGAGTGTAATCACATTTCCTAATTCAGGACGCTCAGTCGCCGCTCACCTGCCGTCAAGAGCGCACGTTTTGTCTTTGACTCCCAAACAAAATGACGACCGAAAAGGACACAATCCAAAATATTTTGGAATTATAATATAAGGATATCCTTATAGGCATATGCCTTATCTATGGAACAAAAGTGATCCAAATAATAATATAAACAAAAGTATAAGAAACGAAGGGTTCAATATCTTATTAGGAATTTATAAAAACAATGTTATTAGATTGTCTCGGTAGGTAGCGCTTTCGGTAGTAATGCCGCCTGCCGCGCTGAGGTCCCGGGTTCGATTCCCCGGGTCCCGGTATGCTTTTTTTCCACTGTCTAGGTGGTAGGTAGCGTAACCGCCTGCCGCGCTTGAAGTCCTGGGTTTGATTCCCGGGTTGGTCCATTTGTGTGATTCACAAATGTTTGTTTCGAAGTTTGGGTGTTTTAAATAAATAAATAAATAAATAAATAAATAAGCTTATATTAGCTTAATTTGGGCTAAATTTAACCGACTACGCAAAAAGTAGTTTATGTCCTTCCCAAGGACTCAAACTATCTCTAAACGAAATTTCATCTAAATCGCTTCAGCGTTTTAGGCGTGAAAGCGTCAGACAGACAGACAGAGTTACTTTCGCAAATATATTAGTAGGGATAAAAAATTATATTGGAGGCATTTTGTCACACTTCACTCGACACGTCCTTCGCTTGTCGCTCGTCCTCCAAAACTGATTTAGAATCCTAATTAGTGAACGTGTAATCGCGAGCTTCGGCGACTGAATTTCTTTACCTAAATCGTATCCGATATTTAGGGTTCTAAATTTAGGCAGATGTAATACCCCTTTATGTCTATATAACTATGTATGAATAAAAACATATAATAAAATCGTAACAAGTCACTGTCTGTACATGGAAAAAAAATAAGAAAAAATATTATAGGGGGGGGGGGGGCTTTATAAACGCAATAGAACCCAAAACAATGATTTTTAGAATTTTTGTCTGTTTGTCTGTACGTTTGTGCACGCTAATCTCAGTAACCGTTTAACCGATTGCGGTTTTCTTTATTATGTTGAGGATTGCTCCACTTAACATTAAGTGTTTATTTTATGGCAATCGGTTTATAAACAAAAAAGTTATATCACTTTAAAGAATCGTACATAGACATAAGAATCTAAAAATGGGTAAATCTAAACTGGCGTGTTGGCTTAATCATAAAAGAGCTTAATGATTAAGGCAATTCAGTCCACGCCTTCGGCGCGGACTGAATTGTTTTAGAGTAGACTTAATTTTTAAGCTCTTTTATGATTAAGCAAACAGGGCAGTTTCACACGCTGCGTGATGAGTCTGCTGAAGCTACCTCTCCTTTCATACACCATAAGTGACGTAAACAAAGTTGCGGGTTCAGCTAGTCGTAAATATGAATGGAAGTTGCTTCAGTGTGCGTGATTTCTTTGCATTTGCATGTGTGTGTGTGCATCGACCATGAAGCTATAGATAAACATGGAGGCCACACTTCGAATACGTACTTGAAGCGTAGTCTGTATATTAATGTCTTGCTCTGTGTGGGCTCTACGTCTCTTTCTAAGTAGGGTAGCCCTATTTTTATTTTTGCCAGGATATTTCATTTTCTATATATTCTTTATTGTACACAATAAAGACACTATATATTCATAATACAATTAGATGTACAATACATACATACATACAGTCACGCCTTTATCCCCGAAGGGGTAGCCAGAGGTATATTAACATTTCACCTTTTTAAGAATTGGTCCCACGGAATAGGTGGTGAAAATTTATTATATAAATTAGATGTACAAAGGCGAGATTAACTATTTTCTCTGTTTTTTACGAAGACTGATAGGTAGTATTCTCTGCAGATCGCATAGGTAGGTACATTGCGAATAACGAAGCTATTCATCCAAGTGGGCTATTTTTCTAAGTTAATCTACTGTAGGGTCTCGCTCGCTGCGGCTTCTCGTGGTACCTGGTACAAAGGATAACTATTCAGCGCGGCAACGCTGCTAGTGTATTGGGCACCTTTGCGCCTGGTATGATCAGGGGTGGAATGTTCAGTAGGCAATAGTTTAGTAGTTTAGTTATTTAATCTATTTATTTAATTTTTATGTATGTGTTTTTAATTTGATTATTGGACAATAAGTTAGGAACTGTAATCCTGGCGCTTTCATAGAACTTCATTTTTTTTTAATATGGAAAAGGAGGCATCATCTACCGGCACTTTTTAGAAAGGTACATGACACGAATGTATAGAATTGCACCTATATCCATTCGATTTATAAGGTACTCGAGAAGACGCAGGTTCGAATCCAACTCCTTTTCCATATTTAAAATTTATGATTAGTTAGCATACTAATTGCTTTTCAAAAAAATATTTTAATGTTCGGGCAGGTTTCATTATAAATCGAATGAATATGTAGGTTCAATTCTATACATTCGTGCCGTGTAACTTTCTAAAAAGTGTCGGAAGATGGTGCATGCGTCGCCCCAAGACGTATATAAGGTGGAAAATTTGGTTGGTCCCGAGTAAGTTTCGGTGGCCGAGTGGTTAAAGCGTACGCACGGTACTCGAGAAGATGCAGGTTCGAATCCCGCTCCGAAATCAACTCCTTTTCCATATTTAAAATTTATGATCAGTTAGCATACTAATTGCTTTTATAAAAAATATCTTAACTTAATTTTTAATGGTACAATGGATAACCATATTTCTCGCTGAATACAATTTTTAGGAAACCTAAAACAATTATTCATCATTAACATACGATAACAATACTTAACTTATTTTATTTTACACCAGTCCAGACCCCGATAAGGCCTCAGAAAAGCTTCAGAACCACCTCCTTGAAATAGAGACATGGCTTAAAACGTGGAGAGTCAGGGCCAATCAAAGCAAATCGGTGCATGTTACATTCACTCTAAGAAAGGAAACTTGCCCACCGATATTGCTCAATGGTGAGACCATACCTCAACATGAAAGTGCTCGGTACCTGGGCATGCACTTGGACAGAAGGCTAACATGGCGAAAACACATCTGGGCCAAGAGGAAGCAACTAGACACCAAACTGCGGGAAATGTACTGGATGATCGGACGACACTCACAAATGAGTATGGACAGTAAGATCACGGTCTACAAAACAATTTTGAAGCCAATATGGACCTACGGAATTGAACTCTGGGGCACGGCCAGCAATAGCAACATCGATATCCTCGAGAGGTTCCAAACTAAAACATTCCGAGCCATATTCAACATCCCGCAGTGTATAAGCAACAGATATATATATCAGGATTTGAAGCTGCCCACGGTCAGACAAGAAGTGACTCGATACGGTGTTATGTACCAGAGGAGGCTGTCTAAACATGGAAATGTGCTGGCTCTGAACCTTTGGGGCGATGGAAGCTCACGGCACAGAAGATTGAGAAGACATAGCGTGCCAACACTGCGAATTAGATTTGCCAGTATGGAGTGAGGCACCCAATTGTGTAATGCCGCTCCACCTCAAATGACATAGTCAGATGAATTGCATCGGACAGATGAGTGGCCTATTGTTGTATAACAGATTGCCTCGATGCAGCATAACAAAGAAAAAAAAAAAAAAAAATTTTATTTACTCTAATAATGACATTCGTGTTTCTTCTAATAATACACAGGAAGTCCCAGATAAATCCTCAATATAGTCACACTACTTCACAACGTTTCCTATTGTGTGAAAACAAAGAAGTCAACCGCCATTCCATTGTTGGTTGACACTTTGACAGTTGACATGTAGTACCAATGTTGCCACATTACAGAATCCTTAGAAAATGGGAATGTAATTCACTGATTCGACAACCCAATCATGCATATTATGGTATAAAATATATCAATTTATGCATTAAATAATCGTAGTCGAACTATAGAGCTATTTATAAATTATTTTACTTGCATTTTTGGTTAGTATGGTCTATTTCTATTATTTTTTAGGAGATACTAATAAGAAGATAGCAGCACTGCACAATTCCCTAGAAAGAGAAGGTTAGCCCACAGAGAGTGAGATAGAGATATGTAGGTATTTGACTCAAGCGGTTGTTCGAAGTGTGGCCTCCATGTTTATCTATAGCTTCATGGCATCGACGTATACCTATGTACCACTGACCTGTAATAATAATCGCTGGACTGGCTATTCCATACAAAATGACAGCTACTTTTTTGTGCCGATTCAAAGCGCCTCTGCCGAGTGCACTGAGAACTAAATTAGTTTGCAAATGGCCGTTGTTTGTTTATTTCAGAAGGAGTTTATGTGTGAAATTTCGAATATTTTTAAGTTATTACTGTGATTGGTATAAATTTGAAGTGTTTTGATGTATAAATTTAGTTCATAGTGTAATTAAGTAGATATTTAGCATGAGATCGTGTGTATATTGTAAAACAAGATACGAGAAGGGCTGTGGCGTCTCTTTTCACAAGTAAGTAAATCTAAGAATCTAATTCATAAACAATTATTATAAAACCATAATTTAGGTTTTTTTTTACTATCATAAGCGAATACCCTTCGAGTTTCGGGGATTTTACGAATATTTTTATAACCTATAATGATTAATAGGGATGTCAAAATGTATATCGATAATTTTCTGTCCAATGCCAAAATTCGTAGTTTAAAAAACAAGAGGCATGGTAAAAGTTCTTTAATAATTTAATGAACATATTAAAATTATTAGTTTTAAACTGTAATCGGAGGGAAACCTGTAATGGTTTCCCTCCGATTACAGTTTAAAACTGTGGCTAAAAAAATGAAGCTTGTCAATTGGACTCTGAAAACATCAGATTATCTTTGTTCAAAACATTTTACTGATGACTGTTTATAAAAACATGGGTCACGGACTGCTTTAAAAAGTGCAGTATACCTACAATATTTATTGGTGGTGTAAATTAGTTAGTGAATACTTCTTTGGTATTTAAGAAATATAATTGAATATAAATAACCAACACTCAATATTTTTCAGAAACTGATTCATCGTTGGTCACTGCAGAAACTGATTCATCTACATATGATGACCCATGCTCCCGTGATAGTCCAATCAACTTATCTAAATCTAATTCACCTGTAGTACATATGCAAGTCCAGTTACCAACTGATGATTCTCAGCATAGCCAAATGAATCCAGAGGAAGCAGGTATTTTTTATCCGTTAGTTTTTTTTTTTTTTTTTTTTTTTTTGTCCGGTGTACAAACCAAATTTTTGGTGTGAATTCGATACAAAAAGGTCATCTCGTTTTGTGTAAAATTTTAGTTTTTTTAAGCAGTACATGCTTAGTTAATCAATTTGGTTTCGGTACAGCATTCAGATTTCTGGTGTGCATTCAGTTAATTAGTGGAGTTACCTAGTGTGCAGAAAAAAAATATAGATGTACATTTAAAAATATCCCAATTTAAATTTGTATCGAAAACGCTCCAAACTGTCATGGTGCCTCGTGTGACGTCACTTGTTGCCAAATAAAACAAAAAGAAAATGTGTATTATTTTTTTATGAGTCCTTTCAATGATTTGTTTTGTGATTTAGATTTTTAAAAAGTTTTAGTACTAAAAAGAAACGTTTAGGGGTGAACCTTTACTGTTGAAATCTGTTGTATTTTATGAAAACGTGTGAGAATCTAAGCAATTACACAAGATGACACGACTTGTGACATAAGATGTCAAGACTCAAGACTGCCAGAGTGCGTCAAACGTCAAAGTAGCAATCTGTTACGTCACACTTTCTGATAGAGGTATTTGATGTGACGTGACGGCATGCCTATTTATTCCAATCTTATTTTCTAAAAATAATAGTACCTAAACCTTAATTTGTGTACCAATTTATATTACTTTTTGTTATTTATATATTGGACATAGTCGTTAGAAACACACATCAATCAGATTTATTCTCAGTGGACACAAGCCTATTTTTAGAGAATCTACTTTGTTTTTCAATCTTTTTAAAATATGTGACTTATTTATATAGATAATTTCCTTTTAAAAATTATACAGATGTGCATTTAAAAATATACCGTAATAAATGTGTGATTTCATATTTTTTTTAAATACCTACCCTCCTCTGTACTTACCTACTGCAATCAAACAAAACTACAATAAATCCTAATCCTAATTAACCTGTCACTTAACAAAATTCCTCTCTGGGCACGGCTGCTTCGGGAAGTAAATGGGAAATAGTTGCCATTGAGGCGGAATAGCAAGTTGGCATTGGCTGCTTCGGGGAGCACGCTCGCACGGCTCACGTTAAGCGAGGCGTCCACCAGGCGGACCGGGCCGCAGCGCAGAGCAAAAATTCGCGTGCCGTACGTTTCATATGAAATTGTGTAGCATCTGCCTTTACTAGAGGCGGGCCGCAACGAAACACAGTTTCATTAAAAACGTATGGCATGCGGATTTTTGTGTTGCGGCCCGGCCCGGCCCATCCGCCTATTGGACGCCTAGCTTTAAGTTCTAAGATGACCCAATTATGATTAAAGACAACCAATGACTGTGTGGGCTGTGTCCGGTGTCATTTTTCAGCCGATTTACAATAGTAACACTACTTTGGCAACATACCTGCGACCACTGTTTAAGCAAACACTATTTTTTTATATTAAGCTCGCCAAACTGAATTCGCGAGCCTGATGGTTAGCCTACTTAGGTACTTTAAAGTAGTCATTCATATTATGTAAACATCATTGGTACAAAAATAAAATTAACATTGTAGTCGATATCTGGTAAAGTTTTTATCGACACCAAGACAGGTGTTGTACATCACTAGTATTAGTTCCAGGTACATTCGCTAGCTGCCGTCAGCGCCAAATGGCGATTTTCAATTAGGCACACTTTTATGAAACCGATCACCAGTCCAGATACTATTACAGGTCAGTGCTATGTACACATGATAATTAACGTGCATGACAATTTGTCAATTTATCGATATCGGGACCCGTTTAAACCGTTATAAGCTCCGGACACGGTCAATTAAGCATCAAAAAGTTTACGTCAATAAATGTGAACATACACGTCGATGCCCACACGAGCAAAGTAGGTATGCCACGCATACTGAAGCTGCATTCATTCTTATTTTAACAGACTTGACGCAGTATATTGACAGTGTCAGGAGCTCAGTATGCTAACATGCGTGCAAGTTCATCTTCGAATTGTACAAGCAATGGCTACCTTGAGAGGTTAAAAGCAACTACCTTACACAGATACTATGCAATTTTTATGATGTATTGTTATATTAACCAATGGTGGTCCTAATAAATAAATAAAAAGTTCATTTTTACTTAAATAAATAAATAAATATTCACGGACATTTCACACAACGCTATCTGATCCCAAAGTAAGCTAGGAATAACATGCTTGTGTTATGGGTATAAATAAATGGACTTTCTTTTCAAGTCACATTTTTCGCTCTTGAAGCCCATCACATAAGGCTCGGCTGTCCCAGCTCCTCCAGCAAGCATGATAAACCTCTCACCTCCTCCAAAAAAAGAGGGATTTGCCTCAATCGTGGCGCGGTGGTTAGACGGGTCATGGACGAGTGACTGGAGAGGAGACATGGTGCTCTCTCCTACCGGTTGTCACAGATACCTACCGTGCACGGGAGCTTCGGTAAGTACCTGGGTCGAATACACCAGGAAACCACGGCTGAGTGCCAGTACTGCGAGGAGCGCAGCGAGGATACAGCGCTCCACACATTGGTGGGGTGCACGGCGTGGGCGCAACAGGGCCAGGTCCTTGAGGCAGGTCCGAACGCTCTCACTGTGAACAATCTCTTGCTGGAGACCATGGTGAGAGCCATGTGCGGGACTCCACTGCCTCTTTCTGCGAGCAGGTCATGCCCGTGAAAGAGGCGGGCGGCGGGTAGGGAGTGGGAGAAAACTCTCCCAGCCGAACCCCAGAAAAAACCCCCAAAGACGCGGGATAGCACCCGATCGATAGATGTCTTGCATAGCATCATCCAGACTCTCGTGGAGGCGCCTCCTAGCCTGAAGGCGGTCGACAGAGACTAGGGGAGCGGAGGCGACAGGAGTGCTTCTACCCAGACTCTCGCGAGGTGCGTTTTTCGACTCCGTCCCAAAAACCGACACGGAGCGGAGCGCACAGGAGGCGAGCTAAGGCTCTATCCACTCTCTCACGCTCGCCTCGCCTCCTGTCGCCTCCACGAGAGTCTGGATCGTGCATGAGGATTTTCCCTCACTTAAAAAAACATTTTTTTTGTCTTGGTCCCAGACCATCCCCACTTCCTTTTTAATCGCTACTAATATTATAAATGCGAAAGTAACTCTGTCTGTCTGTCTGTTAATGTTTGTTCACGCCTAAACGGCTGGAGCGATTGAGATGAAATTTGGTTTGGTATAGTTCGAGGCCCTGGGAAGGACATAGGCTACCTTTTAACCAACTGCTCAAAAGGAGGGTCATGATTTTACGCGTTAATGACTTCTATGCGGTGGAAGCCGCAGGGAACGGCTAGTAGCTTAAATGCTTAATATAATGTCTTTTTTTTTTTCATTCAAATTCCATGCCAAATTTATAGGCTCCCGAGACGATCATGCCTTGCAATTGTCAATCACGTTAAATATGAATGGAAGTTGCTTCAGTGTGCGTGATTGCTGTGCATGCGTGTGTGCATCGACGTATACGTACAGATGAAATTCTACGTGCTTGACAATTGCCAATTGACCATGTCGGGACCCCTTAATGATAATGTTAAGCCGGCTTAAATACCAAAACAAATGAAAAAAAAATGTTTAATGTCACTTTTGGCGCCTAAAAACAAAAATGTCAATGTCTAACGCACAGTTTAATTTATTCGCCGTTCGCATTAGTTCCAAATGTTTTAAAGTTTATGAATGCGCTTTTGTATTTCAAATTATGAGAGTCTTCTCATTAATGTGCTTTTACACTTAGAACTGATAATAACTTTAGTTGGTTGACGGAACGTATGAACCCCCATCACCCTGAATAAGCAGTAAGTTTACATCTTTTAAAAAAATAACAACAGTTCACAGTACCGTTCTCATGATAACATGATGCTGTCTAAAAATAAGCCTAATTTTGAATCCGAACGGATTGACTGGACATACATCTAGCTTCATAAAATAGTTAGATATAAAATTCTCAGCTAAAGATACATCTTTTTGTTAGCAATCATAATATCAGCCTGTAGCAGTCCACTGCAGCTGTCCAAGGCCTATTCCAATTTACCTTTATGATAAACCTATTCTATATTTCGTATAAAGTGAATTCAATTACCTATGTAAATTGAATGCTATGAATCATGATTATGGTGTATTAAATAATACATACCTACTTACTACATTTCAGAAGATAAACAGAGAGAGAACAGATGTACGAACATGAACTTACCTCAAAATGTGAACCAGTGTAATTAAAAACAACTTTAAATTATCCATCAATTTTATGCCTGCAAAAAAATAATTATAGTTTGACCGCAACGGCTGTACCACTCCTTGCGTATGATTTTGTATGCAAGGAGCAGTACTGGGGTTGCGGTCAAACTATAGTGTGCATCAGCAAAATTGGGTATAACCAGTAGTTTTTCAACTGCCTGCTTTTTGTGAGACTGAAAGATTTAACAAATTATCTTTAACTATTTTTATGTAATAACACTCTATGATACATGCCATGTCATTCTTTTCCAGGAAAATGTTAAAGATTGAAGCACATGATATATGAACATCATTCCTAGACTGGTCAGGAGACCATGTAGGATATTAGTACAATCATATCCCTCTGTCCTAGACCAGCTTCCTAAACAAGCATACCTTGTACCTCCAGTTCCTACGTACATAAATGTTAGAACAATGGCACAAAGAAGTATAAAATCATTTTTTATGTCAACACCAGCCAAAGGTAATAAGCAAGAAAAGAAAACTGAAGAGAAGAGTAAAGTAGAGAGTCCTAAAGACGATAGCAGCCCTTCAAATGACAAAGAAAAGGTTTGTATTGAGGAGGATAACATTAATATCTAATTTGGTAGCTTCGACCAAGTAATAGTATAGACGGGCCCACGTCGTACATTACAAACTCAAAAAGTGAGACTAGTTCACACACAGAGATGTTGTAGCAACGACACGACATCCACACATTCATTCTTTTTTTGAATTTAGGGTAGTGTTTTTACACTTCATGAACGCACAGGAAGGCATATTAGCTTAATTTGGGCTACATGATGTTGTGTGAGATTGTCTACAAATATTTATTTATTTATTTACAGCCACAGGCATCAGCTAAAAGACCTCGGCTAGAGAGCAGCGACAGTGATGGGTCACCTGTTAAGAAACGTGTCAGCTCCACAACTGGATCTCATAAGGTATAATGTCTCCATTGATCATGTAGTGCAATACTCTCTCTTGAATGTTGTTAGCGTGTGGAGTCTGAGCTTGAGTAGGGTTGGATTTAGAATTATGCCAATCGAATTTAGGGTTGTTAGGGATTGTGTTAGATAGGGGTGGGTCTCCCCCTTCTCAAAAATACCCCTCCCCGCGCGGAGATGCATGGTTTTTTAAGGGCTTTAATAAGTTTCCTGAAATAGAATGAAGTAATGTGTAATAAAACGCTATATTATTATTTATACATATATGTTATAAATATAGTTTATTTGAATAAATGTACTATTTGAATATATATTAACGTCTGTATTATTTAAAATTGCAAAAAATAGCAAATAAATGATTAAAAACAAAAAAAATTTTCGTGAAATGAAACTTCTCGAGTGACAAGAGTAAAAGAAGATTCAATTGGGTTAGGTAAGGTTAGAACTGTGACCCCCCGCATCGTATAAAAGTGTGGACGAAGGACTATCATCCATCTAGGTTAGTTTATGAAATGTTCATAACTTAAAAACTAAGCGTTTCCGCGGAGGGGAGTTAGTGTGTGGGAAAAGCCCTCCACTCCCCCCCTTAATTCGATTGGCACGATTCTAAAGCAACCCCCTTGAGTATGCAGAATTTACAATAAAATTAAAACAGCAAGCTTGTCACTAAAAATGTATCAAGGCTTAAACCTTGGCTTACCGTAAGCGCCACATAGAGTGTGTGAGAAAAGAATCTGGCAATTATAACTCATGGACATTCCTTTCTAATTATCTGAAATTTCAAGCTTACATTTTAAATGCTTTCAGAAAGTAAATCGTAAGCGCATAGTAAGTTCTGATAGTGAATCTGATACATCATCACAACCAGAACCAAAGATTGAAAAAGTAGAAGAAAAATGTGATGAAAAGGTTGCAGTTAAAGAAGAAACAGATTCACCAGTCAAGAAAAAACAAATCAAAGTTGAGAGAACTAGCTCTCCAAAGACATATTCATCACCTAAAGCTAAAAAGGCGAAGGTTCTGACTCAGATTAATGGGAATAACAGTAGCAAAGTTAAAGAATCTCCAACCAAAGGGAAAGGGAAGAAAAATTCAGACGTTAACAAAAGTCCTTCTCCCGTCAAAATAAAGAAAGAAGATGAGGCTAAAAAGAGTAAGGTAGAACAGAAAGCAGCTGTGAGTGTAAAAGATGAAGCTAATGGCGACAGTAAAGGGTTGGTACCAGGTGAGTGTAGCATAGTAGTTCAAAAAGCGCATTTTTAGTGCTCCCTGTCCCTTGTGACCCAACATTAGCAAATATACTACTACTAACAAATATGAGCCATTGTTGCTTTTTATTAAATGAACTCATTCATTCATTAGCGCCTGAGCAGGTCGCATAACGAAATGCAAGCGCATCACTCACAAGCCTTCAGCGAGCAGGTATACTGGCGGCACAGCACAGTGATCTGTATGCACCCTTACAGATATATGTAACAGAATATATTCCAAAGTTGTGTGTGAGCCTCGCCTTGGTGACATGCCTGGGTTATCCAGTTGCATAATGAAACCTTACTCTTGTATCCTTCTACATTTCCATGGAAACAGATTACATCGGTAGCACATTAATCCTTGGTTTCAGAAACCGAATACGACCCATCAAAGAAAAAGTACCACCCAGTAAAGGATGCTTGCTGGGCAAAGGGTGCTGCAGTGCCTTATCTGGCACTGGCGAGGACCCTGGAGCTCATCGAAGGCACCTCAGCTCGCCTGAAGATTATCGACATTCTCGCCAACTACCTGCGCTCGGTGATCGTGCTGACGCCTGAAGACTTGCTGCCCAGCATCTACATGTGTCTCAATCAGCTCGCACCGGCTTATCATAGTTTGGAATTGGGTGAGTTTTTGTATTGTGATGTAGTTGCTTTTCTGTAAACACATCCTTTAAATCTAGAATTCTAGTTGATGAATTTATATCAGTATCGCTGTCTACCTAAACAATGTACTTTTTCACATATCACTCGGAAGAACTCAGGGTTTTAAGTATTACATTTGTTTTTTTTTTTGGATTAATTTGGATTGTAAGATGAAAGAAACACGTGTGCGGCCAGGTCATTCCATGTTTTTATAGTTCGACAGAGGAACTATCTTTTGGAACGCTCAGTTCTGGCGAAGATTCTCTCCACTGTGTGGGTACACGTTATTCGGGATCGAAAACAAGAGGGTGGGATCAGGTTGAAGAGCTCTGCAGAACATTCGCATTGTGATGAATACTTGTGTTGTGATACAGGCATAGCAGAGACATACCTGATGAAGGCCATCGGGCAGTGCACGGGGCGCACCGTGGCGCAGGTGAAGGCAGCTGCTTCCAAGTGCGGCGACCTGGGCTGCGTGGCGGAGCAGGCGCGCGCCACGCAGCGGACCATGTTCGCGCCCGCGCACCTCACCGCCAGGAAGGTGTTCCACTCGCTCAAGGAGATCGCGCACATGACGGGTGAGTTACACCTGCCCACTGGCACCACTACTGCTCATAGCAGACAGCGAGTGGGACCTCAGGGTCTCAATCCAGGGAGGGTTAGAAGTAACTGCGAGGACTTACATTGTTGAACTTAGCCCAACTTAACATTGATATAATATGTTCATGTACTTGACACTTGCAACACCATGTCTTACATATACGACATACAATTACCCTACTCCAGTTGCTTCTAGCTCAAGCACATGCGTCATATCAGTGTATCTGTAAATGCTGCTACTGCTAAATGCCCTTGTTAGATGGTTACGAAGCTGTGAGTCAAATCCTAACAAATAACCGTATCATTTGTGTGGTGCAGGCCATGCGTCCGTGAACAAGAAGATCAGCAAGATTCAGTCGCTGTACGTGGCGTGCCGACACTCCGAAGCCAAGTACCTCATTAGGTAGGCACTCATACTTACATGTTACATAGACAACACAGACTCTCTACTCTAATTAGAGATAGTACAGATGGTAACCTACATACTAAATTCGCTGAACGTTGTGCATAACGCTCACTGAGTTCACAGACACGAGGTCAGGCGGTTAGAGGCTAGTTTTCGATACTGATTTGTGCGCGAGTGTGCATAGCAGAGGGTAGATGTGAAAAAAAAAGTACAAACATGAGATTTCCATCTGTACTATCTCTAATTTGTGCTCTCTGCCTATACCTATGACACACACAGAAATATGACCAGTCAAACAAGTATTATAAGGGCTGCACACATTGGCAGCATTTTATAAATTATGTTTAGCTGTTTCTACACTGGTGTACCTACCAATCATTCTGCATTGACTGTTTAATAAAGATGGCCTTAAAATCTCTTGTATGGCAGCCGCTGCAGTTTGTTTCTATTGGGCTCTCCTCCTCCATGCTTGTCCAGTTTTGGTTCTTTGTCCAATAAATAACATGTGGTTGGCAGGTCCCTGGAAGGTAAACTGCGCATAGGTCTGGCCGAGCAGTCCGTCCTACAGGCACTGGCAGTGGCCACCGCGACCACGCCGCCCGCACCAGGGGGGGTTACTGTGATGGACGCCTCCAAAGGACTGTCCCCGGAGAAGTTCAAGGTGAGCTTGACTAAGTTATAGTTCAACTCGAATCTGATTTATACATCATTCATTTGTGTGACAGTGATGGTGAGATGGCTGCATCACTGTCCTATATAACTAGAAATCTAATAATTGGTTGTTTTCCAGGCGATAGTGGACTCCCACGCTCTTACCATCAAGACCACATACTGCGAGTGCCCCAACTACGACGCCGTGGTGCCAGTACTGCTGCAGCACGGAGTGGCAGCCCTGCCGCAGCACTGCCGCCTCACGCCCGGGGTGCCTCTCAAGCCCATGTTGGCGCACCCCACCAGGGGAGTGTCCGAGGTGTTCGACAGGTAACCACTGCTGTACTGCAGCACTGCTACAACATGCAGTGGCAGCCCTGCCGCAGCACTGCCGCCTCACGCCCGGGGTGCCTCTCAAGCCCATGTTGGCGCACCCCACCAGGGGAGTGTCCGAGGTGTTCGACAGGTAACCACTGCTGTACTGCAGCACTGCTACAACATGCAGTGGCAGCCCTGCCGCAGCACTGCCGCCTCACGCCCGGGGTGCCTCTCAAGCCCATGTTGGCGCACCACACCAGGGGAGTGTCCGAGGTGTTCGACAGGTAACCACTGCTGTACTGCAGCACTGCTACAACATGCAGTGGCAGCCCTGCCGCAGCACTGCCGCCTCACGCCCGGGGTGCCTCTCAAGCCCATGTTGGCGCACCACACCAGGGGAGTGTCCGAGGTGTTCGACAGGTAACCACTGCTGTACTGCAGCACTGCTACAACATGCAGTGGCAGCCCTGCCGCAGCACTGCCGCCTCACGCCCGGGGTGCCTCTCAAGCCCGTGTTGGCGCACCCCACCAGGGGAGTGTCCGAGGTGTTCGACAGGTAACTACTGCTGTACTGCAGCACTGCTACAACATGCAGTGGCAGCCCTGCCGCAGCACTGCCGCCTCACGCCCGGGGTGCCTCTCAAGCCCATGTTGGCGATTACTTAATACTTTTTGACATTATTTAGTTCGCCAAAATGATACCGCTTGTAAACCACAGGGTTATAATCCTAGAGAAACACAATCACAAATCGTTCCAAGTGTATAGTGCGACAGATAAACGCTCGTGTAACGTCAACTTGTGTGCCAGGTTCGAGAAGGAGCAGTTCACGTGCGAGTGGAAGTACGACGGCGAGCGCGCGCAGATACACGTGCCTTGCTCTAGTGGGGGAGAGGGAGGGGAGGGGGAGGGGCCGCTCCTGGACAAGGCGTCCATCTTCAGCCGCAACCAGGAGAACAACACCACGTGAGTACATCGCCACTGTCATGTGAAACATCTATAGCCGGGGGTAAATTGAATTCATATGGCGACGCTATCGTCAAAAAAATCTATATTTAAATTTTATAATTAGAATTTTGACATTTTTTGAAGTGAAACTTCTTTATCGGCGTTGGAAAAAAATTAGCGTCACGTCACGTCACGTCACGTATTTTGGTTACGCGCCATCTTTGTTCTCTTCCCCACCACGGTGGATTCGAATTAAGAGTACTTTATCCAGGGATAGCATGTCATTTAAGGATTTTTGGACTTAGGGAGTTAGGGACTTTTGCACTTTGGTACTTTGGGACTTTTAGACTTTAGGACTTTAGGACTTTTGGACTTTTGGACTTTTGTACTTTTGGACTTTTGGACCTTTGGACTTTTGGACTTTTGGACTTTTGAACTTTTGGACTTTTGGACTTTTGGACTTTTGGACTTTTGGACTTTTGGACTTTTGGACTTTTGGACTTTTAGACTTTTAGACTTTTGGACTTTTGGACTTTTGTACTTTTGGACTTAGGACTTTTGGACTTTTGGACTTTTGGACTCTTGGACTTTTGGACTTTTTGACTCTTGGACTTTTTGACTCTTGAACTTTTGGACTTTTGTATTTTTGGACTTTTGGACTTTGGGACTTTTGGACTTTTGGACTTTTGGACTTTTGGACTTTTGGACTCTTGGACTTTTGGACTTTTGGACTTTTTGACTCTTGGACTTTTGGACTTTTGTATTTTTGGACTTTTGGACTTTGGGACTTTGGGACTTTTGGACTTTTGGACTTTTGGACATTTGGACTTTAGGACGTTTGGACGTTTGGACTTTTAGACTTTTGGACTTTTGGACTTTTGAACTTTTGAACTTTTGAACTTTTGAACTTTTGAACTTTTGAACTTTTGAACTTTTGAACTTTGGGACTTTGGGACTTAGGGACTTAGGACTAAGGGACTTAGGGACTTTGGGACTTTGGAACTTTGGGACTTTGGGACTTTGGGACTTTGGGACTTTGGGACTTTGGGACTTTGGGACTTTGGGACTTTGGGACTTTGGGACTTTGGGACTTTGGGACTTTGGGACTTTGGGACTTTGGGACTTTGGGACTTTGGGACTTTTGGACTTTTGTACTTTTGGACTTAGGACTTTTGGACTTTTGGACTCTTGGACTTTTGGAATTTTTGACTCTTGGACTTTTGGACTTTTGTATTTTTGGACTTTTGGACTTTGGGACTTTGGGACTTTTGGACTTTTGGACTTTTGGACTTTTGGACATTTGGACTTTTGGACTTTTGGACTCTTGGACTTTTGGACTTTTTGACTCTTGGACTTTTGGACTTTTTGACTCTTGGACTTTTGGACTTTTGGACTTTGGGACTTTGGGACTTTTGGACTTTTGGACTTTTGGACTCTTGGACTTTTGGACTTTTTGACTCTTGGACTTTTGGACTTTTTGACTCTTGGAGTTTTGGACTTTTGTATTTTTGGACTTTTGGACTTTTGAACTTTTGAACTTTTGAACTTTTGAACTTTTAAACTTTTAAACTTTTGAACTTTTGAACTTTTGAACTTTTGAACTTTTGAACTTTTGAACTTTTGAACTTTTGAACTTTTGAACTTTTGAACTTTTGAACTTTTGAACTTTTGAACTTTTGAACTTTGGTACTTAGGGACTTAGGACTAAGGGACTTTGGGACTTTGGGACTTTGGGACTTTGGGACTTTGGGACTTTGGGACTTTGGGACTTTTGGACTTTTGGACTTTTTGACTTTTGGACTTTTTGACTTTTGGACTTTTGGTCTTTTGGACTTTTGGACTATTGGACTTTTGGACATTTGGACTTTTGGACTTTTGTACTTTTGGACTTAGGACTTTTGGACTCTTGGACTTTTGGACTTTTTGACTCTTGGACTTTTGGATTTTTGGACTTTTGGACTTTGGGACTTTTGGACTTTTGGACTTTTGGACTTTTGGACTTTTGGACTTTTGGACTTTTGGACTTTTGGACTTTTGTACTTTTGGACTTAGGACTTTTGGACTTTTGGACTCTTGGACTTTTGGACTTTTTGACTCTTGGACTTTTGGACTTTTGTATTTTTGGACTTTTGGACTTTGGGACTTTGGGACTTTTGGACTTTTGGACTTTTGGACTTTTGGACATTTGGACTTTTGGACTTTTGGACTCTTGGACTTTTGGACTTTTTGACTCTTGGACTTTTGGACTTTTTGACTCTTGGACTTTTGGACTTTTGGACTTTGGGACTTTGGGACTTTTGGACTTTTGGACTTTTGGACTTTTGGACTCTTGGACTTTTGGACTTTTTGACTCTTGGACTTTTGGACTTTTTGACTCTTGGAGTTTTGGACTTTTGTATTTTTGGACTTTTGGACTTTGGGACTTTTGGACTTTTGGACTTTTGGACATTTGGACTTTAGGATGTTTGGACGTTTGGACTTTTGGACTTTTGGACTTTTGAACTTTTGGACTTTTGGACTTTTGAACTTTTGAACTTTTAAACTTTTGAACTTTTGAACTTTTGAACTTTTGAACTTTTGAACTTTTGAACTTTTGAACTTTTGAACTTTTGAACTTTTGAACTTTTGAACTTTTGAACTTTTGAACTTTTGAACTTTTGAACTTTTGAACTTTTGAACTTTGGTACTTAGGGACTTAGGACTAAGGGACTTTGGGACTTTGGGACTTTGGGACTTTGGGACTTTGGGACTTTGGGACTTTTGGACTTTTGGACTTTTAGAATTTGGACTTTTGGACTTTTGGACTTACGGACTTAGGGACTTAGGGACCTTGGGACTTTGGGACTTTGGGACTTTGGGACTTAGAGACTTAGGGACGTAGGGACTTAGGGACTTTTAGACTTTGGGACTTTGGGACTTTATTTAAGGTGCGGTGAAAATTAAGTTTATGGAGAAGTTTCACTTCTTACGTGTGTACACTAGTACACGCAATTTTTTATTATTAAATGCAGAGGCATTAAGGTATTCAATCATTTCATCCGTCGGAAGAAGTCGCCGTAGCCAGTGCCTATAGCGCTACCGACCTTGTAAAATCCATTCTGTAACTAAACTATATTTTGTACTACATTTGTACTAGGCACGTATCTTTTGTACTACAGACGATGTCGTGACTAAGATAGAGAAAGGGATGCTCAGATGGTTCGAACATGTGGAGACAATGAATGAAAACAGACTGAAAAAAGAGATTTATAAGGCGAGAGTGAATGGACCATCTGGTAGGGGTCGGCCGCGTCGCACTTATGTTGATCAAATTGAAAACCTTTTGAATAAAGGCCAGGTCAAGAATACCCTTAATCGGTGAGCATGTATGAAAACACTAATGAAAGTAGAAAAAGTGAAAGTGATATGTCAGGATCGTAGCAAGTAGAAAGTCTTTGCTTACCCCCTTGGGAAACAGACGTGATGTATGTAATTTTTGTGTTATGCTAAATAGTATAGTATGGTATACAGCACAGATCTATCATTTCCCTTCTCACTTTAGGCTTCCTCTAGATTGCAGCTTGCGATACGATGTCAAGTCAACTGCTGCAGAGCAAAGCAACAAAATTGTGAAGATTATTTCGTGATAGGGAATAGAGGCTTGCTAATTATGCATCAAACCGTTATAGGCCCTATAGAATTTAACACGAAGTTTGTTGACTGCCTTAAAATTTTGTTGTCCAAACTCGCTATGACAGTATATGTTTTGCGTTCCCCCAGCAAGTACCCGGACATCCTGAAGCGCCTGCCCACTCTGCTGAAGGAGACAGTGAGCAGCTGCGTGCTGGACTGCGAGGCCGTCGCTTACGATACCGAGACCAAGCAGATCCTGCCCTTCCAGGTGAGATTCCTTCAACACGAATGTCAGCTAATCACGAATGAGCCATCGTAACGCGCGGTTCGCAAGTGCACGCTGGAAGTAAATACCAGTTGTGTAATACTTGTTTTATTTGATATCCGCCAATGCACCCCTGTAGGACCTACGCATACGAACAATAGTCAGGTTAGATACCACCTTGAGAGTGGGGACACAACCTTAACAAAGGGAAACTGGGGACACTTGATCCCCCCTTTTGTTTTTATCCCTAATTTCTTTATTGAGTATCCGTTTAAAAAACCGTTGGTACTAAAAAAAAACTTGAGAGGTGTCAAGGGACACCCGGATGGAACGAAGTTCCTTTCGATTAAAGTGAAGGAATTGTAATAAAATTTTATTTTAATTTTAAAATTTTATTGTAAGCAAAAACAAAAACAAAAAGATAACTAATATAAAAAAAAAGTGAGTGCGTGTAACCTTTACGCGCGACTGAAACTGAACAGAGCGAAACTCCTATTTGCTTTGGTGTTGCTCGTAGAGTTCATGTTCATCCCCTGGCTAGCACTAGCACTACCACTATCACTACCACTATCACTATCACTATCACTATCACTACCACTACCACTACCACTATCATTACTACTATTACTACCACTATCACTACCACTACCACTATCACTACCACTATCACTACCACTATCACTACCACTATCACTACCACTATCACTATCACTATCACTACCACTATCACTACCACTATCACTACCACTATCACTACCACTATCACTACCACTACCACTATCACTACCACTATCACTACCACTATCACTACCACTATTACTACCCCTATCACTACCAAAAGTGTCGTTACAACTTTTCGTGAGATTTTTTTCCGTCTAGCCTCCTTTCACAACGCGCGATAAGGAACTTCGTTCCAATACGTGAAATTTATTTGCTTATAATTGCTGTAAGAGCCAAAGATATGAATATCTAAATTTAGTAGTTATTTGACTAAAATCAATAATAAGGAATTGTACCATGTGTCCCGTATATACGTAAGACTTGATCCCCCCGGTCTGGGTGACTTGATCCTGGGGAATCAAGTCTCCCGTATTTAGGGTCACATGATACCTATACTAAGGAGTTAAATAAAAAATGTCTTGTCTGTTTATTCATTTTCAAAATCACATATTTCTTTATATATCTATATCACGGTTTATTGGTAACGCACGTGGCCCCGCGGTTTCAGTGTTCTGTAAACGATTACTGCAGTAGCGACTTTCACTAAGAGCCATTCCTTGGATGGGTGAACATCCATGTGATGACTTTGTGACATTTATTTGGGAGTTTCCGTGCTTCGGAAGGCACGTTAAGCAGTTGATCCCGGTTGCCAGTAAAATGGCAGTCGTTAAGCCAAGTTGAAAGCCTTTTCAGGTGGCTTGAAAAATTTTAACAGCAGGCCACTCCACTACTCGTTTGCTCCACCGACCATCGGTTCTCCTACAGAGATGTGGCCAGCCCACTTCCATTTCAAGACGCATGCTTCTGCGAGCTATGTCGACCACTCTAGTTCTCTAACGGAGAACATCGTTCCAGATTTTATCCCTCAGAGACATCCATAGCATAGCTCGTTTAATTGCTCGCTGTGCGACTTTAAGGGCATGGACTAGCTTTATTTACGTTCCCTGGCACTATTTTTCGGGCACCTTCTCTGGTTTTGTAGGCTCTTGGCATATTGTTCTGCAATGAATTGAAAAAAAAAAAGGTAGGGGACACTTGAGCCAAGTGGATCAAATCTCCCATAATTAAGTGTACCAAGTATACCCTGAACTATTTGAGGTTATAAACAAAAATATTTTGAAATGTCTATAATATTACCACTTTATTACGTAATGAATGGCTAATAATATAGATAATGGCTCGTATTAAATGCATACACACTTAAAAGGCCTATTTTAAATAACTGTTTGGTCACAATAAAAACTAATCAAAATTTTCTTTCTGCCGCAACAGTTACTTACTCGCTCGCCATTTGCCATCTAACTTTCTAAAGATGGTTTACCATCTTTAGAAAGTTATCGTGTACCATATACAATCGATATTGCCACTATATAATTAAATAAGACTTATACAGGTTCTGTAAATCTTGTGTACCTAGTCTCCCGTAAGGATCAAGTATCCCCAGTTTCCCCTATAGATACGTATAAAAACAATCATTTAGAACGCCAGCGTTGAACTCAGGTGTGACGATCTGGATACTCTATGAGATTTTCCAGTTGCGTGAAAACTCTATGATCCTGTCTTGCTTACCATACAAGATGTACCGCATATCTTCTGATACTTTGTAAGTTGTCTAAAGGGCTAAGGTCCAGGGCTTGCATATTCTCTTCATTCGACGAAGAAGACGTCATGTCGCGTTGAAATGAAACACTACAATGACAGATGCATCCTTGTGTTCACCCGCGCCTCTTCAATTGTGCACCCGTTCGACGCACGTTCTGCGCTTTGACAGGACAGGACGCCACATAATTATGTCCCGCGCCAGAGGTGTCCACTCTGTGCTTCACTGACCTCAGAAAGAGTTGTCGACTAGATTTAACATACGATTAGGGGGCTCGTACTCGATAGCCGATGGACCATCTGAAATTTAATTATATAAATTTAAAAAAAGTAAATTGATGTCTATTACTAATATTTGACAGTAGAAAATGAACTCCATTAAAATGTAGTCTTCAGTCTTCTTGGGCTCCCATTTTCCGCACTAAGGTCCGCCAGTGGAGCCATTGTACGTGAGTGTTGGCTGTCACTCCAGCCAACCCAGCTCCGACCAGAAGCGCAGGATCCTCTTCGGGTCCTCACACGCTTCCCGGAGTGTGTGTTAAGAATGTTGATTCTGTATGTCACCAGGCTCTCGCACTCCAAGATTGCGTGAGCTATGGTTTCTTCATTCCATTTTTCCATTAAAATGTATAATATCACACAAAGTACACTGGACTCATCACTGTCTATACCTATATCATGATAGTCTGTGGAACATTGGAAACTTTTCATTCAGGAATGTATATTGCAATCGGCAGGTGCTGTCGACCCGCAAGCGCAAGGACGCGTCTGAAGCGGACATCAAGGTGCAAGTGTGTGTGTTCGTGTTCGACCTGCTGTACCTCAACGGTGCCGCGCTGGTGAGGGAACCGCTGAGGAAACGCAGGGACTTGCTGAGGGAGCACTTCACCGAGGTGGAAGGTTAGTAGGTTTTAAGTGTTACCAATGAATACACACTTAGAAGGATTTTTGTGACAATGTTGTTGTGCGTATGCCCCTAACGGCGTAGTTCCCAGACCGTGATGCTGACGGCACCGTTTTACTGTCTTACTAGTTAAAACATCAAGTAGTCTGCGGAATACCCAACTCTTTGTGAAATTATGTATGTATTTAAAAAGTATATTAGTATTAATATCCGTGGTCTGATACTCATAACACAAGCAGGTTATTCCTAGCTTACTTTGGGATCAGATAGCGTTGTGTGAAATGTCCGTGAATATTTATATTTATTCTTTACTAGCTGACCTGACAGACGTTGTCCTGCCATAACTATGAATACGAAAATCGGTATCCCGAGTTCTGAGTACCCGGTTACTGGTTTCATTTCCCAATTCCCGGTTCCCATTTTGGTGCTTCGAGTTCCAAGACCCAATCCAAAGTCGCAATAGAAACTATTTCTTTGAACAGTTCGAGCCAGTTACAGTTATTGCAAATTTTCTAATTTTCCGCGCAACTTTCTTAATTTTTTCTTTTTTAATTTTACCTTCTCCTGATAATACCTAACACAACAAAAAAAGAATTAGCGAAATTGGTCCTGGCGTTGTTGAGTTATGCGCTTACCAACACATTTTGCGATTCTTTTTAATATTATAGATTAGAACAGTCTCGTAATAGGGGTTTTTAGGGTTTTGTAGCCAAATGGCAAAAAACGGAACCCTTATAGATTCGTCATGTCTGTCTGTCCGTCCGTATTTCACAGTCACTTTACTCCGAAACTATAAGACCTATGTTATTGAAACTTGGTAAGTAGATGTATTCTGTCGTTTCTTGCGCGTTAAGATTTCTAAAAAACTAGAAAAAAAAGCAGTAAATTTTGGGGGTCCCCAAACTCAGAACTGATTTTTTTTTCATCAAACCCATACCTGTGGGTTCCCTATAGATAGGTCTTCAAAAGTGCTATCGAGGTTTCTAACATCATTTTTTTCTGAACTGAATAGTTTGCGCCCCTCTTACTTCTAAACTAAGAGAATGATAAATCTCAAAAAAATATATAATGTACATTGCCATAAAAACTTCCAACAAAAATTGGTTTGAACGAGATCTAGTGGCTCCCACCGCGAACGTACACTCACACTCTACGTCCGGAGCGCTCGAGCACGGTTAGATCCGATAGGGGCTTTCTACCGTGCACGCTTAGGTTGTGGAATGATCTCCCTGCCTCGGTTTTCCCAAACGCCTACAGTATGTGGTTCTTCAAAAGGAGCCTTAGAAGGTTTTTACAGGGTCGGCAGCGCGAGTGTGGCGCTTCTGGTGTTGCAAACGTTCATAGGTTGCGGTGACCACCGGTCCTTCTGGTGGGCCGTATACTTGTCTGCCACCCTAGTGGTATTAAAAATATTATAGTATTTATACGTGGGCTCTAATTCAGACTTTATAGTACCAGTTGTAGAAAACCGTTTTGCCTCTTTAAGCGGGAGGAGGCAGTGCCTAAAATTTCCGTTGCGTTACGTAAAATTGAAACGTTTCCTTAAGGGGGTGCTCTAAGGCTGCGTTCACACGGCGCACGTTTTTTTCGTACACGATTTTCTCGTGCACGATGAAATCGTAGTAGCAGTAGACAATATATGAAACTGTTCACATGGAGTCCATACGGGAAAATCGTGTGTACGAGAGACGTTTTTCCCGTATACCGTGCGGAGTTGCCACTAGTATCGCCGTCGGCACGATTTTCTCGAATACGAATCCTAGTGGCGGTTATGCACGCATTGATCGTTCACACGACTAACCTATTCATGCGATTTTATCGTAACGTTAAAAACGCGTTGAATGGTCGCCATGTTAACGATTGCATCGTGCACGGGAAAATTGTCTACGAGAAAAACGTGCACCGTGTGAACGTAGTCTCAAGGTTTTCGAAAGTTGTCACCGTAGTTAATGGCCGTTTGCAACACCATTGACGCCACACACGCACACGCGCTGCCGACCCAGGCGCAGGTTGTGACCACCCACTGTGGAGATTCTTCAAGTCATCCCTAAGCCTGAGACCTTCAACTTGGCTTAACAACTGTCATGTTAACGACAACTCAACGGTCTTACGTACCCGCCGAAGTACGGAAACGCTCGCAAATAAATGTCACAAAGTGGGCACGTGGTGGTCACCCATCCGATGACTGGCTACAGCGAAAGTTGCCAACTGCATTTACCGTTTGCAGACCACTTTAATAGTCTGTGGGGCTACAAGTGCTACTATTCTTTTATTGATGCTTTAGGATTTGTCACCTATGTAGGAAGGAATACACTACCAACATTCGTAGTAAGGGAGATCACTATACTTATAAAATACGTCACTGAGACGTTGATTATTCACTGTATTGTGACGAACTATTCACATGCTTAGGTATAACGTGTATTATAATATCGCGGCTGTACACCGTGTGTCGGGTAACACCATAGCAAACTTTAAGATTGTTTTTGAAAAGCAATTAGTATGCTAACTGATCATAAATTTTAAATAATATGGAAAAAGAATTGGTTTCGAGCAGGATTCGAACCTGCGTCTTCGGCGATCCGTCGATCCGAAAAAAAAAAAACCATAGCAAACGTTTATCGAGACTGCCTCTGGCACAGTCGGTAGTGTAACCGCCTGGGGCGCTGGAGGTCCTGGGTTCGATTCCTGGATTGGTCCAAATATTTGTGTGATCCACAAATGTTTGTTTCGGAGTTTGGGTGTTTTCTATGTGTAATATGTACTCATATATTTACAAATATATAAGTAAGTATGTCTATCAGTCGTCCAGATGGCATAGCACAAGCTTATGTTAGCTTAATTTTGGCAAGATGATGTTGTGAGAGACAAAGACTTCTATTTAAACTGAGGTAGACGCGCCGTACTCTAACAAACGAGATTTCAAAAGCAATCCTCAAACACACACATCGCTAAGACTACACTCACTTATAAATAATATTTACGTAATTGTCACCACAATAGCAATATACGAATAGAACAAGAGTAGGTAAAAGAGAAGGCGTATGGACTCCGATTGCAAGCCAAGTACCTATTCTCGAAGTTTTGACTCATAACAGTGCGAGCAACGCTGCTAATTAGCTCAGTTTATAGGTTTAAAAAATCGGTGCGTAGGGCATGTCTACCTCAGTTTATATAGAAGTCTTTGGTGAGAGATTGTCCACAAAATATTTATATGTATGTGTGTATGTGGCAGGCGCGTGGCAGTTCGCGACGAGTAAGGACTGCAGCAGCGTGGAGCAGGTGCAGCAGTTCCTGGACGAGTCCGTGCGCGGCTCGTGCGAGGGACTCATGGTCAAGGCGCTGGACGGAGACAACGCGCGGTACGACATCGCGCGCAGGAGCCACAACTGGCTGAAGGTAGGTAGAGTTACTGGCAGAGGATGAAGGCTTGCCGAGTTCTCCATCACTGGGGGTCTGAGAAGCAAGCTCTTATCGGCCGAAACGATCCCTCAAGAAGCGGGATAACATCCGAACCTTTAGATGAGGCTGTGGTGATAGCTTGGTTTACTGGTTATCTTAAGACATACTTCATAGGAGTTATCCGGTGCTAAACGAGTAGATAGAGATTGTATGGTTTTAGTAGATTCTAGTCAAGCTGGACACCGGAGACTATCGGCCTCCATGACCTGAGGACGGTAAGAGGTCCTTACAGAAGCAGGCCCATGACGGCAGCGCGACGTGAGGAACTCACCCCCCCCCCCCCCCCCTTAGAAGCGAGACCACACCCAAACCCCCCCAAAGACGGGATAGCACCCGAACCACCCCCTGGGCGAGGCCGCAGTGGCGGCCGTGGGTCTGTTGGAAGTCCAGGGACATCCTTCCGAGGGCTTACCCGGGGCTCCTAACCATAGGCTGTTGGGCGTTACGTGAGGTTTCCAAAGTTGCCTGAGATTCGCCCCATCTAACAACAATTTTCTTCCTAGTGGTGAGTCGTGAAATTAATGTTGTCTTATGTAATACATTTCAAATTTAAAAAGAAGTCAGAATCCATTTAATCTTTGTTGACGACTTAGAGTTGAAGATTGCTACTCTCTTTCATCTCCGCTTCTTGTTGGTAATAAACGTAAAAGAGCCTTGTTTTATACCACTAAGGCGGCAAACAAGCATACGGCCCAACAGTTGTACTGGTGGTCACTGTAGTCGTTTGGCATTTCTCGTTTTTACCATCTAGTATACTATTACCACAGGGTGGAAACTCCATACAAAAATGTTCGTTTTCACCCACACTAATATACACGTAATGTGAATGCTTGAATGTGTGTCACTGTGTGTATTCTAGGGTCACTAGCTATGGAAACAAAATAATAAGGAACAGAACGCAATCTCATGTATGTAGATACTTTTTTTTGAAACCTACCTCGGCTAAGCACAAATTAAACCAAAGCACGTAGGTAGTAATACGTAATGCAACGCAGTGACACTCTCTCAAGTACTGATATGGGAATCGACACATTAATTTTAGTGGGGGGATGGGGAAGCTTACTCAGGTGGGGGGCAGGGAGTTGCCGATCTGTATGTAATACTATTATATTATCTTTGCTATAACCACAAATTAGATAGTACAGATGGAAATCTCATGTATGTACCTTTTTTTCACACCTACCCTCTGCTACACACACTCGCGCACGCGCAAATTAGTATCGAAGACTATTATGACAATATTTGACCTCGTGTCTGTGAACTCTGTGAGCAGTGTCTATGTGTGCTTAACCTCAGTGAATTAAGTATGTAGGTTTCCATCTGTACTATCTCTAATTAGTGCTATAACGTTCCCACAGCTAAAGAAAGACTACCTAGAAGGCGTGGGAGACACCCTGGACTTAGTCGTCATAGGCGCCTACGAGGGCAAGGGCAAGCGGGCCGGGGCCTTCGGGGGGTTCCTGCTGGCGTGCCACGAGCCGCACAGCGAGGAGTTCCAGGCGCTGTGCAAGGTGGGGACGGGCTTCTCCGACGAGGACCTGGCCACGCTGACGGAGAGCTTGAAGGAACATGTTATTGAGGCGCCTCGGAGTTACTACAGGTAATGGTGGGATTTGATGCTTGTTTAGGGTTTCATTTTCTCATACATAATATAAGTACATACATACATACATACATACATAACATCACGCCTGTTTCCCAACGGGGTAGGCAGAGACTATGGTTTTCCACTTGCCACGATCCTGACATATCACTTTCGCTTCTTCTACTTTCATAAGTGTTTTCATACATGCTCTCCGATTAAGGGTACTCTTGACCTGGCCTTTTTCCAAAAGGTGTCCAATTTGGTCGACATAAGTGCGACGCGGTCGACCCCTACCAGATTGTCCATTCACTCTCGCCTTGTAAATCTCTCTTGTCAGTCTGTTTTCATTCATTCTCTCCACATGTCCGAACCATCTGAGCATCCCTTTTTCTATCTTAGTCACTACATCTTCTGTCAAGCCGCAATGTTCCCTAATCACACAATTTCTTTGTTTATCCATCAATGTCACTCCAGCTATGCTTCGCAAACTTCTCATTTCCACTGCATTAATTTTACTTTCATGCGTCTCCTGCAACACCCAGCTTTCACTTCCATACAAGTAATATAAGTACATATAATTTAGGTGGCTATATAAAATAACATCAAATTTACCAAGTGAGTGATGGTAACTTAGATGGTTATAAATAAAAAGGACCGGGGTTAATCCTGTAGTGTATATATTTTTAGAAAAGGACATTTCGCGAAAGGACATTTAAGGATTTAAGTTTTGGAAATTTATGTTGATTTATACTAACAAATAAAGAATTTGATTTATATAACTCGATGTTTTTTTATTCAAGATATATTTGTCATTCTGCGAATCTGTCATTTTGCGACACCTGGCATTAAGCGTTTTTGTCAATTCGCTAATCTGTCATTTTGCGTTTCTGACATTGTACGCCTAAACCGTTTCCACGGTTCCACCTGTACTATCTCTAATTAGTGCTACAACGTTGCAGGTACGACGGGGCCCACAGCCCGGACGCGTGGGTGTCGGCGCGCTGCGTGTGGGAGGTGCGCTGCGCGGACCTGTCCTTGTCTCCCGCGCACCGCGCCGCCGCCGGACTCGTGCACCCTGATAAAGGCATCTCGCTGCGGTTCCCCAGGTACACCATACACCACACACCTCACACATACACTGGATAACAGACACAATAACGCGTTACATCGCGGACTCGTCGGAGAACCGCAGGACGGAAACTCCGTATAAATGATTCGTTATCAATTCTGTCACTTACACTGAAAACACGCTATGTTTGTATCAAACTTGGAATGTGTGTGTGACCAATAGGGCTAAGCAACGTTCCTTCAAAATACCCTGCAACTATATGAGAGCTGTGGCGGGGGTGGGTAAGCTTGCTCAGTGGGAGGCAGGGAGTTGCCTATCTGTTTGTTATTATATTATCTTTGCTGGGATGATGAAAGAGGGGAGGTAGACGAAACCACTACAAAGCAGCACAGCTACTGCACGCTACTCGACACGAAAGATTTAGCTTTGGGCCTCCCTAAACAATGAATTTCCATCCTTAAGTCCAAACTTATCACTTAGACTGGCTCTGTACCGCAGGCGGTCTTGAAACTAGCTGGCGCGCTGAGATCCTGAATTCGATTTCCGTGTCGATTCAAACATTGATGTGATTCATAAATATTTGTGTTAAAGTTTCAGTGGTTTTGTGTTTAATACAAATGTACCTACTTTAATAAATAATAAATAAATTAATATTCACGGACATTTCACACAACGCTATCTGATCCCAAAGTAAGCTAGGAATAACCTGCTTGTGTTATGGGTATCAGACCACGGATATTAATACTTATATACTTTTAAATACATACATATTACACATAGAAACACCCAGACTCTTGAGACAAACATTTATGGGTCACACAAATATTTGTCTCCGGTGGGAAATATGTGTCTCCAGCGCCGCAGGCGGTATCACTACCGACTGCGCCACAGAGGCAGTCAAACTTTAGTGATCTAGATCTCATAGCACAAACTTATATTCATTTAATTTGATATTGTTGAATGAACAATATTGTAGATTCATATTCTACAATATTGATTTACATTAGTTACTCGCAATCCATCTATTAAAATGAATATAGATAGAAGATGGGATATAATGGATGGAAGCAACAAATGAATGCACAATCTAAAGTCCTTAAACCAAAACGCTAGATATTTTCCATATGATACATTACAGTATAGTTGTGTGTGGTCCCAGGTTCATCCGCGTGCGCGACGACAAGACCCCCGAGCAAGCGACGTCCGCGCAGCAGGTGGCCGACATGTACCTGGCGCAGGACCAGGTCAAGAACAACAAGAGCGCCAAGAAGGCCAACCTGGACGACTTCTACTGAGCATCCGTGTCGCCGGTATACTGCTGGACAGAATGACATGCTAGCGAGGGTTGCCACCGTTTCTTAAAACAAAATATAGTATTCCTTATTTCTTAGTCTTAAAAATATAGTCCTTTTGGAAAATTTAGGGAAGTGTAGAGCCATCCTCAATAAACTGTAGATTGTAAAACCAGTAATCCTAGTATTAACAAACATCTCTTTTGTTTTATAATATTAGTATAGATTAATATCTTTGCACCACAGTAGGAATTTCATTCACGTCTATATTTTTGCAATCTTCTGCTTTTTCAAATGTCACACTTTATTCTAAAAAAAATGTGACATTTGATTTAGTAATGAAAATATAGTACATTTCGTAGTTTATAATTTGTCTATAATATATAGTACAATTATTGGCTGGAACATAGCACGATACTATATAATTAGTACAGGTGGCAACCCTATCTAGCCATACACGCAACGGCAACCCATACAGGCTACCTGCGCAGGTAACCTGTATGGTAGACCGTGTGCTAGTAGCGTCAATGGGGAGGACTTTAATTTCTACTGTGTGTCATTGGGATGAAAGAATTAATTTTGGATTCTGCTCCGGTCTATTCCCACACACGATCCGGTTTACCTGTGCCGTAGATCGTACAGTGTACCGTTGCGTGTATGGCTAGCATTATCTTGTTAGCTCAATGTAAAGTGCAATCGTTCTAAACAATCCTGAAAAGTCGTTCAATACACTACACCGCCTTACTACGATCACAAGCAATTATGTAATACATTATACAAGGATAGAATAGTCAATAAAATGGTTAATATAGACATACATTGATAGGATCAAAACAATAATCTAACTCCATAGTGAAATGTAATAATTTCGTACTATTTCCTACCAGTCGTGACTATGTAAATAAATATTATTCAAGTTGGACATGTCTTTTATTCTGAACATAGCAAATAGTTTAGGTCAAAATAGTTGTATGCCAGGAACGTAGAAAGCCATTGTTTCTGCCTACCCCAATGGGAGACAGGCGTGACGTTATATATATGTAGGAAATACCAATTTGCCTCCTCTGCACGGCCGCTGAAGCAGGCCGCACTAGCTAGAATAATGGTTTGCTTAAATACTAATGTATCGGACATAGGCATGTATGTAGTAGGTACTATTATTTATTCCTGACAGGCACTTTCAAGTCAAGTCATTGAAATGAAGCTGCTACAATCTCAACTTCAATTTCTGTTTTATGTTCCGTTCCGTCTTTACGAGAATTGACAAGACTGACGATGGCCCACAAATGTGTGGCCAGATCGTACAGATCCATCAGGGGATACCTGCCGACGTCTACTAATGCATCTGACGACGTGTCCTCCGCGACTCGTCCACCCGCCACTGGATGCGGGAATTTGAAACACCTGAAGCAACTTCGGCTTACAACCCTGGAACAACGAGGGTACCGTGGAGACCTACCAAATCCAGGCAGCACAGATGAGTTATGGTAGGTGCTTCGACTATAAAACTCATTTGTGCTGCCTGGACTTTAACTATGAATACTAACGAACACCTTTAGAGGGCATTCTCTGAAACTCCATAAGCAACTATAAACAAGTGACCCACGCAAACACTTTTTGCCTAACCGTGTGGTGAAATCCTGGAACAGTTTCATCATGGAACTACTGCGATACGGCGCAAACTACCAAAGGCAGTTATAAATGCTCCCTCTGTGAACTCTTAAGAACAGACAGGACAAATTTTAACCAACCAAGTGCACTAGATTTGCACGCATCTAAAAGCAGCTAATCCTACTATCCTACTAATATTATAAATGTGAAAGTTTGTGAAGATGTTTGGATGTTTAGATGTTTGGATGTTTGTTACTCAATCACGCTCTAACGACTGAATGGATCTGGCTTAAATTTGGAACCGGGGTAGATTTTAGTCTGGAATAACACATAGGCTACATTTCATCCTGGGAATATGTTCCCATGGGAAGCGGAAACGGGAACCAAATTTCACGCGGGCGAAGCCGCGCGCTTCAACTAGTGCATTATATAATAATAATTTCTGTTTACCCATGCACTGACTTTAATATGATCAAAATAATAAATAAGATGGTCGTTTTCCCCACCACTGTTCAGTGAGTGTACGAATAATAGAAACTCACCATGCCAACCATCAGTGGGTATCGAGGCGGATTTAGAGGAGAGAGACAAGAAGGTACCAAAGCCAAGGTATGTTATAGCATGATTGCGTAAGTAACTGAAAATGGCTGATTAAATACTTCTACATCTGTCTATATCAATGCTTATATTATAAATAGCTAATGTTTGTGAGGTTGTGATGTTGTAAGGAGTAATCTCTGGATCTACTGAACCAATTTTTAAAATTATTTCACCAATAGAAAGCTACATTATTGTGGAGTGTCATCTATACCTACATATAAAATTACCTGTCCCGAGTCCTGACTGACTGATTATTCATCAACGCAGAGCCTAAACAGTTGTACTATACTTGACATTTTGACAGAAGATGCATTTTATGATGATAACATCCTCTAAGAAAGGATTTTTGGAAATTCTGCTACTAAAGGGGTAAAATAAGGGATGGAAGTTTGTATGAAAGTCTGTCATTTTCAGAGCTAGATGCACTGAATTTCATAAACCTGTGTCTTCTAAGAAATAAATGAACACGTGCCTATCTATCTGCGTCTTTGAAAATTTTACTGCCTACCTAAGAGTGTATAATAGGTTAGGTAATTAACGTTTGTATGGAAAGTTCGTCAATTTCAAAGTTGGAAGTATGAATAAATAAATATTCACGGACATTTCACACAACGCTATCTGATTCCAAAAGTAAGCTAGGAATAACCTGCTTGTGTTATGGGTATCACACATGGTACTTTTAAATACATACATATTATACATAGAAACACCCAGACTCTTGAGACAAACATTAATGGGTCACACAAATATTTGTCTCCGGTGGAACTCGAACCCACGACCTACAGCGCCGCAAGCGGTATCACTCACTACCGACTGCGCCACAGAGGCAGTCTGAAACTTAGTACACCTACATCTTTTAAGAAATAAATGAACATGTGTACCTATCAGCGTTTTTCAAATTTTACTATTAAGAGTACAGCACAGTATACTAAATGTAACATTACACCCGAACACTTGTTGGTCAGGGAGATAGTATTGTAATGTAATGCTCAAAGTCGAATCTATATTGTTACGTTACACAGCTGCTCGTCGGTCAGGGAGGTAGTATTGTAATGTAATGCTCAAAGTCGAATCTATTGGTACATTACACACGAATGCTCCCAGTGAGGGAGGCCTTTAACACAAACAATGTTATGACGGTCGGCTAGTAAATTAGGTATGTATAACTTTTTTTCAATTTCTAATTAAAATAAAAACATTTTGATGTTACTGCATTACATTTAATTTTCATGACAGTTGATTGACAGGGTAAGCAATGAGCCCAATAGGCTTGTGTCCACTAAGAATAAATCTCATTGATGTGTGTTTCTAACGACTATGTCCAATATATAAATAACAAAAAGTAATAAAAATTGGTACACAAGCTAAGGATTACTATTATTTTTACAAAATAAGATTGGAAAAAATAGGCATTCAGTCACGTGACATCAAACACCCTCAGAAAGTGTGACGTCATATGTTGCTTTTTTGACGTTTGACGCACTTTGACAATCGTGTCATCTTGTGTAGGTAATTGTTTTGATTCTCGTACGTTTTCATAAAATACAACGATGGATTTTGTCCGAACCAAAAGCGTTACCTTATATTTTCGTTAGCTTGAATAATATAGGTATACCCCCTAAAACACATTTACTTTTTTTGTTTAGCAACAAGTGACAACACACAAGGCCCCATGACAGTTTAGAGTGTTTTCGATACAAATTTAAATTCATTTTTTAAATCACAAAATAAACAATGTACATGACTGTTTTAAATCAAAATAATACATTTTTGTGATCATATAAATATAAAGCTACAGAATTAAAAAACTTTTGAAATTTCGGACACAAGCCTATTGTAAGTTTTTAAATGAAAAGGAACCTATTACATTTAAAGAACAGACAATACCAAAAATAAACACATGCACTTTATCACAGTAACAATTTTTTCATTTATTTTATTTTAGCTCATGTAGTCAGATGGTAAATCAATAAATTAATGTAAGTTACACAGATCACACTCACTCAGTAAAAACATAAAAAATGAACTTAAAAAATAAAACTCTATGCAAATGCATTAACACTGACATGACTGACTTCTGAGGACAGCATGTTTTTGTTCAATATTACACAAGTAGGTATATAATACATTATTCACATCATTATCTCACAAAAGATAATCCCATATAATTTCGGCAATACAAATACTTCATAGAGTAGCAATGTACCAAATACAAGGTATATCAAATATCACATAGACAATGCACACCTATTCCTATTAGCTATAATTCCTTCACTATGTACACATCCACTATAACATAAACCTGGTCTTTACACACACAATACAGAGAATACATTCAAGTATTGCTACCGTCTGGCACCACCACGCTGGTGCCCACGGCCTCCACGCACATATGTCTTGTGTCCTCCACCAGTGTGTTTGTTACCACCATGCTCGCCGCCACCAGCGGCAAATCTGTCAGTCTTGTTTTGGTGGGCTGGCACTGTGGGCGGCTGAGACTGGAGAGTGCGCATGGGAGTATGAGCACCATTGGAGCGGTCGCCGGATGGTGGCGCCGCACCGGCCGGCGCTGGCGGGGGTGTTGGCTGAGGTTCGCTCATATTGACTTGTTCATTGAAGAGCATACAAAACTCGCCTACTTTCTGTATATCACCGGACTTGCCGGAGTATAACGTAAGCGCTGCTCGCCAAAGGTTCGCATAACCGCGCGTAAGTCGCACTATGTCACCGGGTTGAAGAAGTGCGCCCGGCTCGTCCCACACGGACAAGTTCACGGAGGCAGTCGCGTCTGCCACGCGCAAAGTTCTCACTTCTCGCGACTCCTTTGTAAGTGTCGGCTGCCCTACTTCCAAAACTATAAACTCAGCATTGATGTTTTTCATTCCTGCTTTTAAATCCTTTATTTGCACGTACTGAATATTACTCATCGTGCAGCAAGTTTGGTTATTTACATAAATTTCTAATCTGGATTTTAATGTAATGGGCAAATTGAAGATTTTTAGTTAACTATCACTATATAAAATTCTTATTTTGATTTGGGCCACATGACGTTGAGGAGTACCAAGTTGAGCAGTTTGACGACGACTGTCAGAAGTGACAAACAGCAACTGACACAAGTGACAGTAGTAGCACAGTATAAAGATTATATGTGGTATACATGAAGCTATATGGCTATAGTCCGTTCATAGTTAATTTACCTCTAGCTGTGAGGTTGGCTTCCCTGATTTTCGTGTTACCATACCAAGATTTTTTTTCTCCCATAAACTACAACCCAAAGTCGGAAACTTATTTTCTTCCTTTGCTGCCGTTTTTTCGGGCTTGGAAAATATTTAAGAAGTGGAAGCAGCACCTTTGCCCTCCTTGGTGATGGTGATGAGTGTTTTTTTTTAATTACATGTCCATTTTATGTAAATAAAAAACAATACTTTAGAAAAATCTAATAATAACAGAACTATGTCTTTATTAATGTTAATTATACTGACTAATGGATATTTACATAAAAAACAAGCTCTCAGTCATAACGGTTCCATCTTATGATCTCCCCTAATAGCGGTAAAATGTCTGAAGCTGGCACTCATAGGGGGAATTTATTGCAATACCAACTTACACAAAACGATCTGTCAGAGGTAAATAAACTGTGAACGGACTTTACAGGTAAATGTTTATCTATAGCTTCATGGTGATAAAGTGGTAGTAGTAGTTTTATTTATCCATTTTCGGATAGGCAAAGGCAATTTGAGCCATACAGCCAAGTCTTGTATATTAAATTATCTCTTCATTTTGCTTTAATAAGTCACAGTCCTCGTCCTCTAAGTCCAGTCAAAGTCAAGTACAGCCCTAAGTCAAAGTCAGTCTTCCTTCAGAAAAGCGGTGGATACATTTCTGAAAGTTTCTTTGGTTTTTTTGTCAGAAACTGCAAAGTTGCGATTCACTGCGTTTTATTACTTCCCAACACTAGTGCACGTTGTCGAACGTTTATGTTTAAGAATCCACCATTGATACACACAAAACACTCGAAAATACACTAATTTTGCAAATTTATATAACTAATGGCGGCTGTACACACTCGGCGAGACACCCCGAGACAGGCCGAGTGCGAGTGTGTACAGGGCGCACTCGTCCCGTCTCGCTCTTGTCTCGCACTCTCGTTCTCGTCTCGGTCGGTCTCGGTGGCAAGTCGGTTTTTGCGCCCGAGTCAAAGGGTCTCGTTGGCTCTCGTGAGGTAAATGAGAGCGAGCATGTACACACTCGTTCATTTAGTTGCCCTCAGAAAGTTTTAATGAACAGACGTATTTCATTAAATGGTCTAAAGAACTCGAATTATAGTTTTTTTGCCTCTATTCAGTCTGGAGCTGCAGCGGAATCAGTTTATAATCGTTTTTTTATTTAATAAACATTTTATTATAATAATAGCTTGCGGTACAAAAACAAACAGCAGCAGCAATTTCCACGTCCATTGTCGCGGAAGTTCTATGAGACTCTGAGGCTCTGAGCTTACGAGTGTGTACAGGCATGCTCTCGACGAGAGCCTTCTCGGCCGAGGCTCTCGGCGAGAGGCTCTCGACGGGTGTGTACAGCCGCCATAAGAGACACGATTCCTTCCAGCTCCCGCCTAAAAAGCCTGACAGAAGTGACAAACAACAACTGACTGACGATGACATTTGACAGCCATTTTTTAATGGGATCCCGACACGGTCAAACTGCAATTTGTCATGCACGTTTAATGTGTACATTTACAGTTTGTCTATAAAGTCGTGAAATTAAATGAGGGCGCTGCTGAATGCATGTATGCAACCCTATATAGTACGACCAAAATGATTTTGATACGAGGAGTTCGTTCCGAGTAAAATCTTACTAATATTATAAATGCGACAGTTTGTGAGTGTGGATGTTTATTACTCTTACACGCTCGAACGGTTAAAGGGATCTGGCTGAAATTTGGTACAGGGATACATTATAATCTGGAATAACCATGGCTACTTTTTATTCCGGGAATAAGTTCTTACGGGAAGCGGGAACGGGAACAATACAAATATTATAAATGCGAAAGCTTATGAGTTTGGATGTGAGACTCTTTCACGCTCGAACAGTTGAACTGATCTGGCTGAAATTTGGTACAGGGATACATTATAGTCTGGAATAACACATAGGCTACTTTTCATCCCGGGAATAAGTTCCTAACGAGAACAAATTCGACACGGGCGAAGCTGCGGGCATCAGCTAGTGAGTTAATAAATAAAACACATTATACATTTTTAATTTTGTTTCTGTTTTATTGAATCAGATCCAGAATAAAGTTATTGAACCAGATCCAGAAGCCTCGGTCTAATAGTGTCTTACAACCCACCAGCAGGTGCCTAGCAGTCCCAATTGCTTTGCCACAATCATGTAATTACATGTTTTATCTGTAACTTTCCCCCATCTGACAAGGATTTTTTTGGCGCAGTGCTCAAATATTAAAATCGTCTATTTCTTTCTTTGCCGACCTTTTCTGTGTTTACCAGGAGTTTCAAACTTTCCTTCATTATTAAAACCTTCTTTAACTATTCGCCTAACTGTACTCTCTGATTTTCCTGAAAAGAGTAAAAAAAGAAAATTAATTACATATTGGAAACCAACTATTGCCATAAAGCAATTAATTCAAAATAAAAATTGGTAGAAAACCAGATTGAACTGAGTATCAAAAATGTAGGTCGTACTATAAAATAACCATGTTGTTCTAACCACTGACTTACATTATAGGTAGATTGTAAGTTTAAGATTCTAACCTAAAAATATGTAAACAATGCCTTTTTTTTGTCTCCAAATCGTAAATTCAGTAAATTTGTAACTTCAGACAGATTCAAAACAAACAATAACACGATTACATACCCACCAAAGATGCTTTTCGCTCATAAACATCCTCAAAATCGCACAACAATTGTCCAGCTTAGTACCCCGCGAAACATCACTGGAAAACTTTAAAAATCACTTCCTGCGCACCACTCCGATTTTCTTTACTCATTTCTCAAACCTTTATGCGTAGTTTGATCTCAATTTGTTGCAGTTTAATCCAAACATTAAAGTTAATTATGAGAGTAAACGAAATTCGACGATAGCATTGACAACTGACGTACATATGTTTCGTGTTGCCAGTGTTGCCACACACATAACTATTTTTAGTTCCTCAAACATTCATGTCACGACTTTATAGACAAACTGTACAGTTTGTCTATAAAGTCGTGAAATTAAATGAGGGCGCTGCTGAATGCATGTATGCAACCCTATATAGTACGACCAAAATGATTTTGATACGAGGAGTTCGTTCCGAGTAAAATCTTACTAATATTATAAATGCGACAGTTTGTGAGTGTGGATGTTTATTACTCTTACACGATCGAACGGTTAAAAGGATCTGGCTGAAATTTGGTACAGGGATACATTATAATCTGGAATAACCATGGCTACTTTTTATTCCGGGAATAAGTTCTTACGGGAAGCGGGAACGGGAACAATACAAATATTATAAATGCGAAAGCTTATGAGTGTGGATGTGAGACTCTTTCACTATCGAACAGTTGAACTGATCTGGCTGAAATTTGGTACAGGGATACATTATAGTCTGGAATAACACATAGGCTACTTTTCATCCCGGGAATAAGTTCCTACGGGAAGCGGGAACGAGAACAAATTCGACACGGGCGAAGCTGCGGGCATCAGCCAGTGAGTTAATAAATAAAACACATTATACATGTTTGATTTTGTTTCTGTTTTATTGAATCAGATCCAGAATAAAGTTATTGAACCAGATCCAGAAGCCCCGGTCTAATAGCGTCTTACAACCCACCAGCAGGTGCCTAGCAGTCCCAATTGCTTCGCCACAATCATGTAATTACATGTTTTATCTGTAACTTTCCCCCATCTGACAAGGATTTTTTTGGCGCAGTGCACAAATATTAAAATCGTCTATTTCTTTCTTTGCCAACATTTCTGTGTTTCCCAGGAGTTTAAAACTTTCCTTCATTATTAAAACCTTCGTTAAATATTTGCCTAACTGTACTCTCTGATTTTCCTGAAAAGAGTAAAAAAAGAAAATTAATTACCTAATGGAAAAAAACTATTGACATGAAGCAATTAATTCAAAATAAAAAATTGGTAGAAAACCAGATTGAACTGAGTATCAAAAATGTAGATCGTACTATAAAATTACCTACTAACAATGTTATTCTAACCACTGGCTTACATAAAGATTGTAAGGTTGTGATTCTAACCTAAAAATATGCTAATGCCTTTTTTTGTCTCCAAATCGTAAATTCAGTAAATTTGTAACTTCAGACAGATTCAAAACAAACAATAACACGATTACATACCCACCAAAGATGCTGTTCGCTCATAAACATCCTCAAAATCCCACAACAATTGTCCAGCTTGGTACTCCGCGAAACATCACTGGAAAACTTTAAAAATCACTTCCTGCTCACCACTTCGATTTTCTTTACTCATTTCTCAAACCTTTATGCGTAGTTTGGTCTCAATTTGTTGCAGTTTAATCCAAACATTAAAGTTACGTGAGAGAGTAAACGAAATTCGACGATAGCATTGACAACTGACGTACTTATGTTTCTTGTTGCCAGTGTTGCCACACACATAACTATTTTTAGTTCCTCAAACATTCATTTCACGACTTTATAGACAAACTGTACGTCGATGCACACACACACAAACTGAAGCAACTTCCATTGATATTTAACGTGCTTGAGCGAATCGTGCGAAGTTGAATGAAGTCATTCGAGGCAAAGAAAATTTTTAACGAAGTAAGCTGAAGTGCCTCTCCACACTATCGCATTCGTCCAACTTCGCGAGTAATGTAGAGGAAGGTGAGAGGAAGCATAATAACTGCTCTATAATCCGTGGTCCGTTCGTACCAAATCAGTGCGTTTCGGTTGCAGGTTGAATGGGCTCAGGAGACGGTCAAACAACTTAAGTCAATATCATGTGTACATAAACGTTGCGGCGTCGCACATGCAAAGAAATCACTCATCAAAAGCTACTTTCACTCATATTTAAGACTTGACTTAATTACATGTTTTATCTGTAACTTTCCCCCATCTGACAAGGATTTTTTTGGCGCAGTGCACAAATATTAAAATCGTCTATTTCTTTCTTTGCCAACATTTCTGTGTTTCCCAGGAGTTTAAAACTTTCCTTCATTATTAAAACCTTCGTTAAATATTTGCCTAACTGTACTCTCTGATTTTCCTGAAAAGAGTAAAAAAAGAAAATTAATTACCTAATGGAAAAAAACTATTGACATGAAGCAATTAATTCAAAATAAAAAATTGGTAGAAAACCAGATTGAACTGAGTATCAAAAATGTAGATCGTACTATAAAATTACCTACTAACAATGTTATTCTAACCACTGGCTTACATAAAGATTGTAAGGTTGTGATTCTAACCTAAAAATATGCTAATGCCTTTTTTTGTCTCCAAATCGTAAATTCAGTAAATTTGTAACTTCAGACAGATTCAAAACAAACAATAACACGATTACATACCCACCAAAGATGCTGTTCGCTCATAAACATCCTCAAAATCCCACAACAATTGTCCAGCTTGGTACTCCGCGAAACATCACTGGAAAACTTTAAAAATCACTTCCTGCTCACCACTTCGATTTTCTTTACTCATTTCTCAAACCTTTATGCGTAGTTTGGTCTCAATTTGTTGCAGTTTAATCCAAACATTAAAGTTACGTGAGAGAGTAAACGAAATTCGACGATAGCATTGACAACTGACGTACTTATGTTTCTTGTTGCCAGTGTTGCCACACACATAACTATTTTTAGTTCCTCAAACATTCATTTCACGACTTTATAGACAAACTGTACGTCGATGCACACACACACAAACTGAAGCAACTTCCATTGATATTTAACGTGCTTGAGCGAATCGTGCGAAGTTGAATGAAGTCATTCGAGGCAAAGAAAATTTTTAACGAAGTAAGCTGAAGTGCCTCTCCACACTATCGCATTCGTCCAACTTCGCGAGTAATGTAGAGGAAGGTGAGAGGAAGCATAATAACTGCTCTATAATCCGTGGTCCGTTCGTACCAAATCAGTGCGTTTCGGTTGCAGGTTGAATGGGCTCAGGAGACGGTCAAACAACTTAAGTCAATATCATGTGTACATAAACGTTGCGGCGTCGCACATGCAAAGAAATCACTCATCAAAAGCTACTTTCACTCATATTTAAGACTTGACTTAATATTATTGACCGTGTACTGAGCCCATAACTGTGAACGGACTGACTACTAGTGGAATGGCAATGGCAACAGGGCGTTGTGTCAAGTGGAACGTACCCAATAACCTAACCTACAATCTACTGGAGTCAACTGTCACACTGTTGAATTTATTGAACTGTCAAAGTTTCAAAACAAAATACCGTAGACAGAGAACATACTGCTATAAACTTATTGCAAACTGTTTTAGAAATACACCCTAATTTTATCGTGTAATAAGAAGAAACGTTAAATATCTCTGTAGAAAATCCCTTTTCAACTTCTAAAACATACAAATTGTATTTTTCTAACATTGGCATAGTTACAGTAAAATACCGGCATGTTCAACCAACTTGGAGGAGGTGCAGGCAACCCTAACAAAGATTTGGAGGTTTCTTCTCCACCAGACGACACTGTTTCTGCGCTTGAATTTTCTCCAGCTTCGTTACAACAGACCTTCCTCGTCGCAGGCAGCTGGGACTGTCGAGTAAGTAAGAGATAAAGATGTAGTAAGAGTGTAACAGGTGTTGAGACTTATTTTGTTTGATTCTTAAAATAACTGATGACCGACGTGTATGTAAAGATTACGGGACGGACCGTTGCATCACTTGTAACTGTTGACCCGTAGCCGCACGCTCATATTATTTACATACCTACTACATATTAGCAATTCATATTTATTTACACATTGTTGTGCAATGCTGCTGCTATTTACCTCACCGTAGTTTTGTTTTACTCCCATTGCTATAGATATCACTTCAAGTAATAAAATCACCCTCTTCTTGAGTGTTCTCTAGCAGCAATAAGACTTAATGTTATTCCTAATTTGTAAATCATGCTAATACTTGCAAATATAGTACAATAATTTATGTGTGTACCAGGTGAGATGTTGGGAAGTAGAGGGCTCGGGCAAGACAGTGCCCAAAGCGGTTCAGTCCATGGACGGTCCTATACTTGATGTTGCATGGCATGATGTAAGTACATTTGATATTCACTTTTTATTTGGGTTCCCTAACCCAAAGGGTAGGAATGGGACCCTATTCATGAGACTTCGCTGCCTGTCCATCACAAGGCTGTATCTCAGGTACCATGATGGCTAGTGAGCTGAAATTTTCACGTATGATGTATTTTGGTTGCTGCTATAACAACAAATACTAATATCAGGAAAAAGGATTAAGGGGAGCACCCACATAACAAATATGATTTTCTTTACATTTTTTGGTATGGAATCCCTCTGTGTGCGAGTCTAACTCGCACCGATCTTTTAAAATCTCATGATATATCTGGTGACGACGCTCTGGGTCTTGCAGGTGGTGGCAAGAGAAACAGCTGGGTTCTTGGTGAACTTTATAATAACGGTTGATTGTACAAAATCACAGACGTATAGGTAGGTATATATAGGTGCGCGTGTTGAGGTGACGGTGTTTTTTGACGTAGTGACTGACGGCCGCACAGCTGTTGCTCGGTGAGCGGGGCGCGTGGACCCCCCGCGTCTTGGATGCCCCTGCGTCGTCCTGCTGGCGACGATATGTCTCCGACATATCGCCTTGTGAGAACGAAAGTGACTCAACTCAAAATTTATGGTTTTTCCGCAAATAAAGGAAATGTGTCTGGGCAATACACATTTTTGTATTCTTTATTAAATAACTTTTTACTGACACAAGGTAACGCCCCAGTTGCTTTATTAATTGACATTATAACTATTCCCCTTTAGAAAACAAAAATTGATTTACCAAAATCTTTTAATTTTTTATTTATTTGAACCGATACAAGAAAATCTTCCTAAAGAAGGTCACTTTAATATTAATTAAATGATTTGTTTGATGTACTACTTTGACAAAGGTCCATTTCATATTAATGTTTTAAACATAATAACTATCTTTTTATGTTTTAAGACAGTTTTCTTCATAAATCTAGGAGAAATTCTTTGAGAAATGTCAAAAAAAAAGTACTACAAATGATTATTTTTGTTTTTATTTTAGTACGGCACATTAGTATACAGTATTAAAATAAAATCTCAAAATAACATAATCTTTAGGTTGTATTATCCATACAATTCTAAAAACACAGTGTTCCTGTGATTATAGCACTAAATGTGTACTACCATTTGGTACTAATTAACATAAAAAATAGGTTATTTATACTGTTGATTGACGGCACTTGGTGGAACTTGCTGCACATATTGAAAACGACACTTGTACTATTCCACAATATTTATTATTATAAACCTGACCGGTTTCGCTTTACAGCATTTTCAAAGGTCTAGATGGAAGGACAGATGCATCTAGACCTTTGAAAATGCTGTAAAGCGAAACCGGTCAGGTTTATAATAATAAATATTGTGGAATAGTACAAGTGTCGTTTTCAATATGTAAAAAATAGGTATTCTCTTCTAAAATGTACTCATACACATATATTATACCATCTATCTAATTCTTAACATAAGTTATTATCAGCCTTTTGCTTACATGTGAGACTCATTTAAGCCTTTATATCATTCCACAAAATCATCTCCTTGTTGCTTTTTTCATTGAAATTGTAAACCCACTGTTCTTGCAGATGCTTTAGGTCCAAAAAGAATTTGTAGCTCAGTTCATTTACCATGAAAGGCATCCCAGATTTCCTAGCACTTTTGATGAGCGTAGCAAATTGAAGTGGTATGTATATAGGTCCAGCCTTTAAAATTTTTTTATTTCTTTATCAATTAAACTATGTACGTTGTCAGCTCCATTATGCGTGTGGCCTTTTATTAAATATTAGTGGGTAATGCTCTCAATATTATTAAAATGTGTTACTGCATAAGAGTAAAGACATGCAATCATTTTATTTTTGTTCTGCCCTGTGCAGTTATCTGAGTAAAATCCAAGTTCTTTTTGCTTACTTTTTCTAGATAATCATAAATACAAGAACTTATTTCATTGGCTCCCCTTCGGGCTTGAGTTTTGTCCCAGAAATAACAGTAAACGTCTCCGTAAGATTTCCCATCATCTTCTCCAGTTTTTAATTTTTAATTCTGTTACAGTAAGGTTAAGATAATTTATTTTAGAGCAGTAATAAAAATAGCTAGGACTAGGGCACAACATGACTGACTGTAAATCAAACACTACACAAATATGGGTTTCATCGACCATCAGACGGTCACTCTTTTTTTTCTTTTCGACACAGATCTTTTTCTTTATTAATTATGTTTGTCGTAGTCAGTCTTAAGTAGGGCTTTCGTGTTATCGGGGGCCAGTTAATAAGCTACACAGGTAACGCATCTATCCTTCTTTGGAATGAAGAAACCTATGTCATATTCAGTGTTGAAAGTTTTAAGGTAAAGCCAGTGTTCCGCCTGTAAGAGATTTTTCTCTTTCTGAACATTATTGAAATCGTTACATAGATCTTCAATAGTTTTGCTGTCAGTTATGTATTCTCGATTCGTAGTAGCTCTCAAGTAATGTGATTCAATTCGCGGTATCGATTCTATATGTTTTTTTATTTGCTCAATAAGCCATGGGTCCACAGTTTTCTTGCTTTGATGCTTACCGCGCTTTTCAGGCTCTAAGAAACCATGACTATTGGTTTTTTTCTTTACAGTCCTGAGCTGTCTATCCGATAAGTCCAGGGTATTTATAAAAAACAATTTACACACCATGATCCTATTTCCATTAATAGTGAAATAAAAGGCGTTATTAGGCAAACGTGGTCTTTGAGCATTTGTATACCTGTATCTTGGCTCAACTACTACCATACATGACCTGATATAGGCACGCTGCAAGTCTAGATTTGCAAGCTTCCAATACTTGTTGAACAGTTCCTCTCTTTCGTGCTCATTTACATTGTCTAAACACTTTAGCCGGCATTTACTAGTGCAGGAATCTTTCATGCAACGAGCTGGGACATTTTTATTTGATTTAGATACAGATTCATAAGCTTTACCGGAGTTAAGCTTCCACGCACCTGGATTCCTTTTGCGTTTTCTGTTTTTTTCTTTTCTCCTACATCGGGCCTAGCAAATGACGTATCTGAGGACGAAGAGCTGCTACTGACGATACATACACCTCTTTTTGCAGTATTGTTATATGTTGGATCTGTATCACTCAAGTCCACATCACTTTCATCTGTGTTAACTGGTGATAAATTGTAACATGGTCTGTCAGATAATATCGCTCGCAAATTGCTTGTGCTAGGTGTGGCAAAAAATAATTCATCACACTTAGTATTAAAATGACCAAATTCAATTTCTGTCATCTAGTTTCCATGTTCAAAAACTATTAAAGTGACTTAAATACAAAATCGGTCACTTTATGACTAAATAATGTTAAACGGAACTTACCTTGATTGTTAGAAGAGTAGAGACACAAAGCATAATAGGACACTACAGTAATAACACTGTCTGACAGTGACTGTCACGTGCTTGTGCAATCACTGTCGGCGCATTACTAAATTCGACACTTTCACATAAGCGAGAGGGGCGCGGGGATAGAAAAAAGATAGCGACGCAAATAGGCTACTGTCCCTCTCTAACAATAAAACTGCAGTGTATTAATATTAAGTGGGTAGAATACGTTGTTTAGAGTCACTATATACCTAATGGAAACTAAATTTTCTAAATTTTTGAGTTCGGTCAGTTTAGTTGTCACCGTGCGATATTATTGTATTAATTTTATGTTATTGAAGAAAGAATTGACATTGTGATAATTTTTTTTGAATGTTTTGTTTTAGTCACAATTTTGAATCTGGATTCTCCTTCCAGCATTAAAATCATGTACCTATTGATGAACAAATGATACTCCAATGATGTACATAGCCATTTATTCTTCTGCTCTTCGTATAATAGATACTACTCGTATATTTCCACTTAATGGTTTGATAAAATAAATAACAATCCAATGATTGTAGATTCGTTACATTTTTATTTTCACAATTTATCTAATACTTGCACAACTAACTATTAATTAATACAAATATTCTACTTTAACTAATTAGCACTTTACTGAACTCGATCTGGAAACAGAATGTGTTCTTTTTCCAGAATATTCACTTTTTATCGCCTTTCAACAAATCCCACCTCGTACTGAACATTTATGTCAACTCAACTACCCACTATTTTCGAATAATCAATAAATGTTTTATGTACAGGCTAATCATTCTACTATGAGGCGGTGTTGACATCACAAAAATAACTTATTACTACCTAAAACTGAATGGTTTTAGCAAAATCACAACATTCGGCCATCAGACAGCGTGCTATCTCCGGAGCACGCAGTAATCACAACATTCGGACCTGTATATTGAACTAATCACATTTTTATACATAACGTACATAACAATAATACCTTTATGCGGCTTTTTATAATATGCTAAATCAAAATCTTAAAGTTAAATTAAACCTAAACCTTCTCTATATCTTCTATCTACTTTGTCTATAGTCTATAGGCTTATAATATTAACTCAATCATTATTTAGTTTGTAAAACTATAAATGAGAACTTGAGTCTGGCGAAACGTCAAGAATACAAAACAAAGGCAACAAGTAACCAGTTCACAGAGCAGACCGCCTGCTGAAACTATTTACAAATGTAAAATCTAAAAAGTGATCTTTTTTTTAAAACCCAGCAGAGTCTGCAGATCACTTCCAGGTTTCCTTTTCCAGCAAAAGAAATCATTACATGTGTCAGCAATTAGTGTAAAATATATTTAATAGTGGAATACAACTAGTAAAAGCGAGTGATTTTTCATAAAAAATTCATTAGGTATCTAATATTACCATCATAATAATATTACTTAAATAATATTTGTAAATTAAATTGTTAATCTCATTTTAAGCGAACTACTGTCCTTATGAGAAATAGAGTTCTTTTAACCTTAATAATCGTCTAGTTTCAGGCAACGTGATGAAGCCACAATATACCTATATACCTTAGCCCTAAGGACACAAATATAGTATTTAAGGCAGCTCTTGTGGCATTCTCGAAGTTACTTTTTTTTATATCAACATCTATCCTTACAGGTTTCCCTAATTCGATAATGTTACAATGTGTTTATCATTGCCGACAATTTTAATTAATGAATTGTAACTTAGGGCATAAATACATCGATAGATTAAATTCCGATACTGTAAACTAACTTTACTAAATTGTCATGCAAATAATAATGACTTTAGATAATCATTTTAAATATTAATAAAAATCTCAGATGATAATTGGTGTCTTATAATGTAATAATAGTTTCATTCGTGTAATAATGTCAATAATTAATAATTAATAATTTCATATCATACTATAATAAATTGTGTCAAACGTTTGCAAACATAAATCTGAAATAGGTAGGTACGAATTATGTCAAATAATAATAATAATATAAAATAATCATGATATGCGCATAAAATGTGTCAATGCAAAATGTATAAGCATTCTTAAGTCAATCACTGAGATACTCTGATTAATCTAACCATACCAATACCTTCAAATTCGGTTGGTAGCCTGTCGCAAGAGCGTATACCTACCACTGTTTAACTGGGTAACTACCCATAAAGTGTCATTGACCTTATGCAGTCTACTATGATAACAAGAAAGACTTTTTTTTTATGGTTGATGTACATGTTATAAATTCGCAAGATTTATTGGGAACTTTTTGGTTAGTAAAACCTTCCTATTTCACAAATACAGGATAAAAACTAGACATATAATTATTAGACTACTATTTACTTAGAAATAGTATGGTATTACTTTAGAAATGGTATTTGAATAAAAGAAACTGCAAGGTACGATACCTATATTTCTTGTGTGGTGCAGCCACAAGATTCTGATGAATTTCTTATTCTCATAATGTTATGTACCTACTCCAGAGAGACTCTTGGACGTAATCTAAATTATAGAATATCGCTTTTATGGATATTTTGTAAGATACAAGATTAGGTACTCCGCAGGAGGATACAGGTTAAATTTGAATACACTGTTAAAGTAACTCAAATTTACAATTCCATCTACATCTGTTAATGCCTCATCTTTTGCACAGCAAAAGCTGGTGAACTTAACCTTTAGCTAGTTTTAAATTGAATCAAATTATCTAAAATAACTACTAGGAGCGGCTAACCCCACAAGTTCCAACTCTCGACCATTTAGTTAAGCATTGGTTTCTATGTGTTACAATAGTCACGGTAAATTTAAGACTTTAGAAGGTTTTCTTTTCCATTTTTATCAGAATAAGAATATTAACGATATTTGTTAAAAAATATGAAAAAGAAAACTCCTAGTCGAGTCGACTGGCAGACTGCAGTCATCTATCTAAACCAATGGGTATAACTATTTAAAGGGGAAATGCTGCCAGTCTTTGGGTACAATGTCATTATTTAGATTTAGGTTAGTTTAGATAGTTATAATGTAAATAGATAATGTTACATTGGATTATTTTGGTAAATAAATATGTAGCAAGTCTCATTCTGTCAGATGCTACAATACTTTCTAGGCAGCAGTCCCACGATCTGATAAAATTCTACAAGGAACTCTGATAACGTAAGCTGTTCAGGGTTCTTTTTTTCATTTTGCGAACCAGTCAACTTTTGTTAGAATATAGGATATACATTTAATTCTAGCCTTTACCTCTAACAAAATGGCCCTAAGTGGTCTAAGTGCATAAATATACTGTTAAAAGGCAGTTTTACCTTCTCTTCAGTCTTAGCGGAATTATAAATATTGCATTAGTAAACCAGTAAGACTGAATCTGTTCTAGCGTAACCATAATAAGCATCAGAATTATACTTAGTTTACTTGGTCCTAAATTATCCCTATAGGGCATTATGTCTTAGTATACTCATTTGACTGGACACTAGTCCATGTTGAAGCGGGCTTAAAAGAAATCAACAACCTGACGCTATTTGTGGTACCTACTAAATCCCTCCTTGTCATAGTGGTACTACAGTATTAGGACTGCTGGTACGAAGTATGTTACAGCCGGTGTACAGCGTAAAATTAAGGCCTAATAGACACCTACGTGCCCTTTTTTTTTAACAGTTTACAGGGCGTTCTTGTAGTGTAGTTTGTCGACTGAAATACGCAACTAGTATAATCTGATAAACTAAACTAGTCAGAGAATACCACCTAACCCTGGTGAACTGCAACCGTATGCACTTCGGTCAGGCTTCTGAAACTCGCCTACACCTACAGCAATAATTAACGCCCGAACGGAGACTTCTAAACCGCGTATGGCGGCACGCAAAATGTTTCTATCTTTACTTAAATTTCTCTGTATATATATATATTTTTGCGATTTGTAGGTGTGTTTAGAAATACCTATAAGATTAGCACTAGCTTTAATCAAGATCAAGGAAGTAAAACTTGTGTACGTACTACTAAAAGTTATTCCGTTCCTCAGTGTTTCAATCAGGATTATCTATATTAATATTATAAGAAGGAAAGATTCGATTGCCTGTATGGTTGTTTCTTTGCGTTGAATAGTCTCCAAAACCACTGAATCAATTTGAAAAACTCTTCCACTACTGCGAAGGCACACCCTCCCCGAGTAACGTTCCCGTATCTCCACAGGAATGGGACTACGCAGGGAAAACCATGCGGCAACCGCTAGTATTGTCTTCGACCAGTAGAGGTCCGTCAACTAGGTCTTTTTACAAGGATCCAAGTGCAATATTTAGCTTAATAACTCATACAGTCCACTGCCGTTGTATAGCTCTTTCAATAAAAAAAGGTCTTTATAATAGATATTGCTAGCTGTCTCACAAAGTCTTTTCACAAAACGTCGAAATTAGATAAGAAATCCTAAAATTGTCTACCCATGTGCATTGCACGGTATCTCCCGGGATATTTTGAACACCTGATATGATATGATATGATTTGGTACAATTGGTCAAAAAGGTCACAGTCTATTACAATTAGAAATTATATTATATTCCCCAATAATAGAGTCCATGCCTAAAATGGTCGCCAGGGATTTTTAATGTGCGCGACACACTAAAAACACAACGCGAGTATGTGTAGATAGAATGTGCTGCGTATGGTGGCGCATTGGATATTGATAGTGTGACTCTGGTCATAGAAAACAACACAAATTGATTCTACTCAACACGCGTTGCGTCGCGTTTTAACAATGTGTTTCCGCCTCAAACTTCCGACGTGTATTTGACACGGATAACTCTTGAGAAAACCCACACTATAACACATATAGATTGTTATGAAGTTAAAAAGTTCAACTAATCCTCAGCCATATCACATTTTTAAAACGTGATACATTATATCTATATCTATATAATTATAATTCCATAAATAATGCACTATGAGTTCTTATCAATAAGGTACAACTAAATAAGTTATAAAAGACCACAATTCCTTGTCTGGAGGACTCGTGTCGCGGTTGCTCAAGGTCGTTAGCAATTATCCGAATCAAAGTCTTAATTTCACCTATTGCTCGGCCCGATCCTCACCATTGCCTTCAGTATTGCCGCCACTGGTTAGATTCCGCCTTCTGGCGGTCACACCGCGCCGCCGCGCCGCACTGTATTCCGACACGACAGTTCACCTGTCTTTCTGCTTGGGCGTGAATCTTTCACTTCAGTCACCTGGAATTGTCATTTTAAACGCAGTTACTGCTCTTTCAAGCTAACAATTTCCCATCTATTATCTCATCTAAGGCGTTTATTACGTCAACGGCGCTTATATCTCGCCTGCTTGGCGTCCCCAAAAAAATCTCTATGCCTTACTATGCATACGGCTAGTTATGAAAAGGGTACAGTTTGTGCAGTAATCTTTCTTGAGCGATTCCGTGATTGGGAAAGCTCACTAAGCCCCTGGTATGGAATCTAAATAACACTATAGGCATAAACAAGACTGAAGGTGTTAAGTAAATCAAAAATATCAATACTGTTTCACATACGCTCCATTTACTATTGGGCAACAAAATTTGTTATGCATTTATGTGTGTGTAATCTAAACGCTCCACACATACCAATCCAAGTAAGCCTAATGTCAGTCTAAATCATTGAAAAAACTTCTATATTGTTATGATCGCCACCATAATAGCAGCACAACAATATGACTGCATAAAGCACAGATGATAATGTGAATCATTCTCCATATACTCGCCTGGTTGAAATTGACAGCACACCTATTCGGTTGCATACTGGCTGCACACTAACACGGCTGCATGTAGCATCGCTTCATGACTAAACAGATCAATCTCAACATACTTACATGGTTGTGCACTGGCAGTCTTACATACTGGCAGACATAGCTTATAGAAATCATTTGCTGCACCTACATGATTGCACTTCAGCAGCACACCTACATGGCTATGAAACTAACTCTCAACCTACCTGCATGGTTGCGCTTTTACAGCTCACCTACATGACTGCAGACAGCACTCCTGCACGGCTATGGACATAACTCACATCATACCTGCATGGTTGCGCTTCTACAGAGCACCTACACGACTGTAAACAGCACACCTGCACGGCTATGGAAATAACTCGCATCATACCTGCATGGTTGCGCTTCTGCAGCACACCTACATGACTGCAGACAGCACACCTGCACGGCTATGGCACTGACTCACATCATACCTGCATGGTTGCGCTTCTACAGCACACCTACATGGCTGTAAACAGCACACCTGCACGGCTATGGAAATAACTCACATCATACCTGCATGGTTGCGCTTCTACAGCACACCTACACGACTGTAGACAGCACACCTGCACGGCTATGGAAATAACTCGCATCATACCTGCATGGTTGCGCTTCTACAGCACACCTACACGACTGTAGACAGCACACCTGCACGGCTATGGAAATAACTCACATCATACCTGCATGGTTGCGCTTTTGCAGCACACCTACATGACTGCAGACAGCACACCTGCACGGCTATGGCACTAACTCACATCATACCTGCATGGTTGCGCTTCTACAGCACACCTACACGACTGTAGACAGCACACCTGCACGGCTATGGAAATAACTCACATCATACCTGCATGGTTGCGCTTCTGCAGCACACCTACATGACTGCAGACAGCACACCTACACGGCTATGGAAATAACTCACAAAATACCTGCATGGTTGCGCTTCTACAGCACACCTACATGGCTGTAAACAGCACACCTGCTCGGCTATGGAAATAACTCACATCATATCTGCATGGTTGTGCTTCTACAGCGCACCCACATGGCTGCAAACAGCACACCTGTACGGCTAATGGAACTGAGTCTCAACATACCTGCATGGTTTCACCTTACAGCTCACCTGAATGGCTGCCAACAACACACCTTGCACGGCTATGGGACTAACACACATAATACCTGCATGGTTGGACAATCACTTGCAACGCTCAGGGTTGCACAGCAGCATTCATACTTAAATTAATAAAATAATGTCTAAATTTGTCATAGTACGTCTCGTTGATTGGAGATCCACGCACTAAATACAGTCTTTGCCTTTGAGAAGTCGTTAAGTATCTTAACCACATACTTTTAAAAATAAATAGCAAAGACTGCAAGTCTAGTCGGTCTTAACACAAAATATTATATTACACATAATTGATCTATGTAACTGCAATAAGAACGGTGCGTACCTATCGTATTTGGTCACATTTATTTGTCCTATGTAAAAATAAATTTATTCACCGTACCGGTAGAGGGTATTCACAAAATAAATTAAAATAACTAACTGTAGTTATGTCCAAAATGTCTAATAGGACGTCTTATTAACTGAGGATCCACGAATTAAAATGAAGTCCTAGCCCTTGAGAAGTGGCTATGTAACTTAAATATGTACCTACTTTTTGTTTCAAGGTAACTAATAGGTACATATGGGCATAATAGTGGGTATTACCACAATAAAAATATAGCTCTATGCAACTACAATAAAACGATAAGGACCTTTTTGTCACATTTCTGTGTTCAATCTAAAACAAATGTATTCACTGTTCCGGTAGAGAATATTTCCTAAAACCCTTACCGGTGTTAAAAAAAAAACTTCGTTAAATGGACACCGCAGTCAATAGAGTTATGTAACCCCAGTTTGCAGCAATTCGTTAAAGTCAAATACTTTCTTGACTACAGTAGAAAATGCTACGAATATAATACACGCTAATAGGAATAATCACGAACCATGATTAGAATTCGAATAAACTTTTACTTACAGTTTTAACTTGTCACGGCTTGGCTCGCAGGTTATCCCACTTCTGAATTGATGAACAAATGATACTCCAATGATGTACATAGCCATTTATTCTTCTGCTCTTCGTATAATAGATACTACTCGTATATTTCCACTTAATGGTTTGATAAAATAAATAACAATCCAATGATTGTAGATTCGTTACATTTTTATTTTCACAATTTATCTAATACTTGCACAACTAACTATTAATTAATACAAATATTCTACTTTAACTAATTAGCACTTTACTGAACTCGATCTGGAAACAGAATGTGTTCTTTTTCCAGAATATTCACTTTTTATCGCCTTTCAACAAATCCCACCTCGTACTGAACATTTATGTCAACTCAACTACCCACTATTTTCGAATAATCAATAAATGTTTTATGTACAGGCTAATCATTCTACTATGAGGCGGTGTTGACATCACAAAAATAACTTATTACTACCTAAAACTGAATGGTTTTAGCAAAATCACAACACTATGTTTATTAAATTCACAGCTAATTTACTTGAAATTCATTCATGATTTCCAGGATGGATCCAAGGTGTTTATGGCCTCAACAGATAAGACCGTCAAGTGCTGGGATCTGGCATCCAACCAAACAGTGCAGGTGAACAGTAAAAACTCTAGCAGTTATATATTTTGACTCCTCAACCTTTAATAAAAGATATGTGTGTCTGTAATATTACAATAGCCATAACAAGGAAAGGGAAACACCGGAAATGATTTGTCTTGTTTTGTAAATCTCATTACAGCTGCACTCCAGCATAATCACTATATCCAAAGCGAATGAAAATTTCAAATATTGCTCAACTGCAAAGTATTTCTTAAGTGATTTGTAAAGTCGACTAAGATTGTTGCATGCATGTTTTTGAAACTTACCTCTAGCTTGGCCGAAAAATGCCAAAGTAAAGTTCTGCGAATGTTGAGATTAGGTTATTGAAACAACATCCAAATGATGATAGTGAGTAACGAGTAGTATTGTGTCAGGTGGCGGCGCACGAGGCTCCGGTGAAGGCGTGCCACTGGGTGAAGGCGCCCAACTACACGTGCCTCATGACAGCCTCGTGGGACAAGACCATCAAGTTCTGGGACACGCGCAGCGCCGCGCCCATCATGAACATGAACCTCTCCGAGCGCTGCTACTGCGCCGACGTGGTAACTAATACCGCTTTCTCTCTACTACTCCTATGTACTTTTTAGGATTCTGTACTGAAAGGATACAAATGGGCATTCTATTACTGAGACTCTACTGTACGTCTGTTTATCCTACGCTGTTTTTTTTTGTTTAACGTGAGGGAAAATCCTCATGGATGTTATGCCGGACTCCTACCGACTAAAAAACCTAACGCCCAACTACACGTAAAAAACGTAACGCCAACAGCCTATGGTTGGTAGCCCCGGGGAAGCCCTCGGAAGGATGTCCCAGGACTCCCAACAGACCTTAGGCCGCCATTGCGGCCTCGCCCAGGGGATGGTTCGGGTGCTATCCCGCGTCTTTGGGGGGTTTCGGGTGTGGTCCCGCTTCTAAGGGGGGGGGGGGGGCGTGCGTGGGTTCCTCACGTCACGCTGCCGTCATGGGCCTGCTTCTGTAAGGACGGTGAGTGACCCTCTCACCGTCCTCAGACCCCCGGTCATGGAAGGTCGATAGTCCCCGGCGAAGACACGTCAAGACATTGCGGAACTCGGGTGGGAGAGTTATCTCCATTACCCCGAGCATGAGTTTATCCTACACTGTATATCTTATGTTCGTGATAATTAGATTCCTGTTCACAAATGATGTATTTCTATTTCTACTATAACAAAGAATAACTACTAAAATTAGAAAAAACTGGCTGTATGTACTTTGGCAAATTCGTGCGCGCTTCTCCCATGGTGTGCGCGGGGGGTCGGGAGACGTGGTTGCTCACAGACAACACGAGATACGATACGAATTTATCTGTGATTTCTGGTAACACAATAGTAGATGGCACCTTTCTCAGTTTTACTAAACTAATTTTTGATTTAACCCATTCGTTGCGGTGGACGCCTATCGACGTAAATAAAGTTAATATAATGCGGATGACGCCTATGGGCGTGATTGATATTATAAGGAGAACTTGACTAATCTTTACTAATATAATAAAATATAATAAAAAGGAAGATTTAAGTACGTAATGAAAATACTCAAAACTAATGGATTGGATCCAATTTCTTTTTGCCATTATAAACAAACATTGTTAGCGAGTAAAATAAGCATTATTTTCCTATATTCCCACGGGAACGCAATCCCCGTGAAACCACGTGACTTGCGCCGTTATCATAATAACTACCTTATAAAAGGCAGTTGATGTCGCTTCGATAATAAGATTCACATTTGGATTAGCAGGCAAAATTTTTTTTAGCTATCTCCGATATATTTGCACTAACAGTATAATCATTTAAATTATATCTGAAATGTTTGAAGCAATTGTAACGCCACGCCTCAAATCACTATGACAGTTACGGTATTTCCGAGTGTACATCTATATAAGACAGTGCGAGCATTTTTGTCGGTAATTCTGTACTGTTTACTGAAACTAGTTGAAGCACTGCCTAAATTATTGTGTATCTATACGGAGCATAAAGTAATTAGCTGAGTCCTGAAGTGTTTAATTGCCCTTTCTGTTACACAATATATATACAATTTCCAAAGTCATGAATTACATTTCTGCATTATAAGGTAAATTATATAAAATTATAAATTTTCACATTGAAATGAGGCATACGCCGGCAGTCGTTGGCCCTTGTACAGTCACCTCCAATATTGCATGGGCCCCTTAAGATCTATAATCCCACGCACATTTGAGTCCAAATTCACAAAAACTCCACTAGATGGCGCAACTTTACTCGGATATAATATTGCATAGACACCTTAGAATCACCAAAAATATACTAGATGGCATATTAACATTACTCAAAAGATTAATGAGTTGCTATTTTGACAATAATTGCGTTCCTGTGTGAGGTATTAAAAGAATCGGCAACGCTAGATACTTGACTTCCAATGTTATCCGAGAGATGGCGTCAATTCTCAGTGCAAAGCAATTTCGTTTCGGATTGACCATGCATTCTCAAATTCGTCTGTACCTTTCCATATAATTTTACAACTACATTAAATGGGTTGATGTTTTGTCACATGTCACTGCCAGATGATAGTATTGAGAGATTCAATATCCACTGTCAAACTCTGTCATATTATAGTACTACCGAAAGTTATAGTTATGGAAAAATTCAATTCTAAAGAGGTTTTCTATACCTACATAACTTGTTGGTTAACAGTAAGATACATTTTTTTCTAAATTAAAGCACCATGAACCGACTGTCTGACGCGATGACGCAACCGTCGAGTAACCCTGCCCCGCACACAAGTTCCTCACCCCCGCTGACGTCTCCCCCGGTCGCCCGCAGACTATGGGAGGGGCGCGCACGAATTTGCCAAGCTATAGCTAGCGTTTATAGGTCCAATTAATAAAATGAATGTCATGTTACAGGTGTATCCGATGGCAGTAGTGGGCACAGCGGACCGGGGCATCTGCCTGTACTCGCTGGAGGGCAAGCCGGCCGAGTACAAGCGCGTAGAGTCGCCGCTGAAGCACCAGCACCGCTGCATCGCCATCTTCAGGGACAAGAAGACGAAGCAGCCCACGGGCTTCGCGCTGGGCTCGGTGGAGGGCCGCGTGGCCATCCAGTACGTGAACCCCACGAACCCCAAGGACAACTTCACGTTCAAGTGCCACCGGCCGCCGGCGGGCGCGGGCGGCTACCAGGACATCTACGCCGTCAACGACATCGCCTTCCACCCGCTGCACGGCACGCTGGCCACCGTGGGCTCGGACGGCTCCTTCTCCTTCTGGGACAAGGACGCGCGCACGCGCCTCAAGTCCTCCGAGCTGCTGGACCAGCCGCTCACCAAGTGCGCCTTCAACCACAACGGACAGATCTTCGCCTACGCCGTGGGCTACGACTGGTCCCAGGTCACTACTGCACATACTCTATGCTGTACACTCTCTCACATTATATATATAGGACTATGTTGCTTTTCACAACAATATAAATTTTCTGACACGTCGATTTGCCAATTATTTCCAGAGCATAGAGTATACATTTTATGTGGATTCATGTTGTCGCCTTTGTACCTGCAGGGCCACGAGCACTTCAACCCCGCCAAGAAGAACTTCATCTACCTGCGCGCCTGCTTCGAGGACCTCAAGCCGCGCTCCACCTAGCCGCTAGCCGCTAGCCCTAGCGCTAGTCCGCTATGCGCTAGTCTCTCCGCTGTGCTCCCGTACACTTGCAGTTCCACTACATCTACATTTCACACCTGCCTTTTAATTTATGATACAAGTTGTCCTTGTTAACGCATTTACTTGTAGTACAGTAAACTGCGGTCAATAACAACTAAATTAGCTTTGAGATAAGAAGATAAAATTGTCTCTGCTGCTTCCTTGGAAGCCAAAGTGTTATGTAATATAAAGATTAACATAAGAAAAATATTACAAACAACTATCGTTTTCAAACACCTCGAGGTGTCAAATAGATAAATACTTATTTTGAATAGATATTCTGAAACTGGAATTTATCATAATAATCATGATAAATCGAAACCTACTCCTTTATACTTTTGATGGTTGATACTTGTTGGAACTTATTATAATACATTATAAAAAGCCACTTTCTTGTTCTGTATTCCACAACTTTAATTTTAATTTTAACAATGTTAAACCACCTTTGAAAATGCTCAGGTTTTGTTGAAATTAAAATAAAAGTTATGGAATACATAGTACAAGTGAGTGGGTTTTGCAGCGAAACCTACTCATTTCCGGAACACGTCCTATATGTACTGTACTTCACAAACTTAGTGTGGTTTTGTATTATCACAAGTGGAACAAGTCTTTGCACAAGGTAAACCTCATCATTGCTTACATTTGGAACTGAAGTGTATCATAGTCAATGTGTATTTGTAAGAATAAAATAATTATAAATAATTATATTTGTTTTATTTCATTACTAGCTGTTGCCCGCGACTTAGTTCTCGTGTGAATTTGGTTACATCGAAATTTTCGTTCAGTCGCAATATGTCCAATTCGCAAAATGTCCAGCGCGCTCAAATTGTCCAATTCTCACAACGTCCAATTCGCAAATTGTCCAATTCTCACAATGTCCAATTCGCAAATTGTCCAATTCTCACTTCGTCCAATTCTCACAATGTCCAATTCGCAATTGGTCCAGTTCGTAAAATGGAGTTGTGCTTGATTACGGGAGGCGTTATTGACAACCTTCTGCGAGGCGAGATTCAGCTCGAAGTAAAAATGTCCTTTTCTCGAAAATGTCTTTTCTCATAATGTTCTTTTCTTTAAATATCCTTTCTCATATATGTGCAATGCAGGATTAACACCGCGCAATCCGACTAGGATAGGTTAGGTTAGAAGGCTAAGACGGGAGCGGAGCGGAGCGGAGCTCCCGCATTAGCCTTCGTGGTTATTTTTTTATAACCACCTAAACACAACCACCCCAAATTCTAATTATTAACTGATCGTTCTGAATAACATACTTATACATCAAACTTACCAAGTGAATGGTGGTAACTTAGGTGGTTATAAAAAAATAACCACGAAGGCTAATGCGGAAGCTCCGCTGCGCTCCGCTCCCGCCTTAGCCTTCTAACCTAACCCATCCACGTCGGATTGCGCGGAGTTAATCCTGTAGTGCACATATTTTGAGAAAAGGACATTTTGAGAAAAGGACATTTTGACAAAAGGACATTTAGAGAAAAGGTCATTATGCGATGAGACGGATTAAAATACCTATGTTGATTCCATTTATCCATATAGATCCCTAAATACGAACTGGACCAATTGCGAATTGGACCAATTGCGAACTGGACCAATTGCGAACTGGACCAATTGCGAACTGGACCAACTGCGAACTGGACCAATTGCGAACTGGACCTATTGAGAATTGGACATTTGGACATTTTGCGAATTGGACATATTGCGACTGAACGGAAATTTCGTTCAGTCGCAATATGAGCATGGGCCCCTTAAGATCTATAATCCCACGCACATTTGAGTCCAAATTCACAAAAACTCCACTAGATGGCGCAACTTTACTCGGATATAATATTGCATAGACACCTTAGAATCACCAAAAATATACTAGATGGCATATTAACATTACTCAAAAGATTAATGAGTTGCTATTTTGACAATAATTGCGTTCCTGTGTGAGGTATTAAAAGAATCGGCAACGCTAGATACTTGACTTCCAATGTTATCCGAGAGATGGCGTCAATTCTCAGTGCAAAGCAATTTCGTTTCGGATTGACCATGCATTCTCAAATTCGTCTGTACCTTTCCATATAATTTTACAACTACATTAAATGGGTTGATGTTTTGTCACATGTCACTGCCAGATGCTCCGCTGCGCTCCGCTCCCGCCTTAGCCTTCTAACCTAACCCATCCACGTCGGATTGCGCGGAGTTAATCCTGTAGTGCACATATTTTGAGAAAAGGACATTTTGAGAAAAGGACATTTTGACAAAAGGACATTTAGAGAAAAGGTCATTATGCGATGAGACGGATTAAAATACCTATGTTGATTCCATTTATCCATATAGATCCCTAAATACGAACTGGACCAATTGCGAATTGGACCAATTGCGAACTGGACCAATTGCGAACTGGACCAACTGCGAACTGGACCAATTGCGAACTGGACCTATTGAGAATTGGACATTTTGCGAATTGGACATATTGCGACTGAACGGAAATTTCGTTCAGTCGCAATATGTCCAATTCGCAAAATGTCCAGCGCGCTCAAATTGTCCAATTCTCACAACGTCCAATTCGCAAATTGTCCAATTCTCACAATGTCCAATTCGCAAATTGTCCAATTCTCACTTCGTCCAATTCTCACAATGTCCAATTCGCAATTGGTCCAGTTCGTAAAATGGAGTTGTGCTTGATTACGGGAGGCGTTATTGACAACCTTCTGCGAGGCGAGATTCAGCTCTCAATTGCGAATTGGACCAATTGCGAACTGGACCAATTGCGAACTGGAGCAATTGCGAACTGGACCAACTGCGAACTGGACCAATTGCGAACTGGACCTATTGAGAATTGGACATTTGGACATTTTGCGAATTGGACATATTGCGACTGAACGGAAATTTTTAATTGTTCTATTGAGCCCCTAAGATAGACGGTAGCTAAATTCTGTCGAGATCTTTATGACATAGCCTTTTTTTTTTTGTTTAACGTGAGGGAAAATCCTCATAGGATGTTATGCCGGACTCTTACCGACTAAAAAAACCTCACGCCACGCCTAACAGCCTATGGTTGAGAGCCCCGGGTAAGCCCTCAGGAAGGATGTCCCGTGACTCCCAACAGACCTACGGCCGCCGAACCACCCCCTGGGCGAGACGGCAGCGTCTCGCCCAGGGGGTGGTTCGGGTGCAATCCCGCGTCTATGGGGGGTTTCGGGTGTGACCCCGCTTCTAAGGGGGGGCGTGCGTGAGTTGCTCACGTCACGCTGCCGTCATGGGCCTGCTTCTGTAAGGACGGTGAGCGGCCCTCTCACCGTCCTCAGACCCCGGTCATGGAGGCCGATAGTCCTCGGCGAAGACACGTCGGCGGCGCCCAGGGCGCCGACTGCGGAACTCGGGTGGGAGAGTTCTCTCCCGCACCCGGCCCGCCGCCTCCTTCGCGAGCATGACCTGCTCGCAGAAAGAGGCGGCGCAGTCCCACTTACTCCCGCTGGAGAGCATGGCTCGCACCATGGCCTCGAGCGAGAGAGTGTCCACGCCCAGACCCACTACGAGGACCTGTCGCTGTTGTGCCCACGCCGTGCACTCCACCAGCGTGTGGAGCGCCGTGTCATCGCTGCGGTCCTCGCAGTGCTGACACTCGGCCGTGGTTTCCCGGTGTTTTCGCCACAGATACCTACCGAAGCTACCGTGCCCGGCAAGCATCTGTGTCAACCGGTAGGAGAGAGCACCGTGTCTTCTCTCCAGCCACTCGTCCATGACCGGTCTGACGGCCGCGATTGTGGCGAATCCCCCCTTTGGTTGCTCAAGTCGCACCTTCCATGTCTCCACGGTTTCCTGGTGGAGCAGGGTCCGCTGGGCCTCGATTTCTCGAGACGCAGGCCTTTGGCCCCGCTCCAGCGCCTCCTTGCGCCATCTGAACAGTGACGCAAGGGCTCTCGCTTCCAGGTCCCATGGAGGGGTCCCGGCTAGGAGACATGCCACCTCACCGGAGATCGTGCGGCATCCTCTTATCACCCTGATGGCCATCACTCTCTGCGGGCTCAGCAGTCTAGCCTCATTGCTGGCCGTCAGGGTCTCCGCCCATACGGGAGCCCCGTACAGGGCCATACTTCGCACGATCCCCAGTTATGACATAGCCTAGCAGATGCCCAATACATAAGTACATAATGGTCACGCCTTTTTCACCGAAGGGGTAGGCTTAGGCATAAGTATTAAATGCCCACATTTGTCCTTTTCAGAATTTCTCCCACGTAATAGGCGGTGAGCCGTATTGCGGTATGGACAGGCGCAGGTTGTGACTTAATGATAATAATAAGTAGGCATATTTGTAAACTACAAAACCCACAATATTGAAACTTTGTGTAAAATAATCCTAAATGTATTCCCTTTCTAATCCCGAATTGAAATTGAAAAACATTGAGTAGGTAATTACAACTGAAAAAACATTTTGTCTCTTTTCATCCCCTGCCTCAAAGGAACTGCTGATTCTCGGTGTCAAAAGTATCATGAAGCGTTCTTCGGAGTATAAACTCAGATCATGCCAAGTACCTATCATTTCATTTGAATGTATACCATCTACAGTTTAAAGTATAGATTAAATAATAAATGTTTAAACTGGAATAAATTTAGTTACGATTGACAGACAGATAGTTACGTAATAGGGTAGGTCATTTACATAAATTAAAATGGTCCGAGTATCGAACCCTGCGGAACGCCCATATAGTAACCACCGATCCCTCTGCCACCAACATCGACCCTCTGAGTTCTATTGCTCAAATATGAAGTCAGAAGATCGAGAGCCTATATGTTTATATCGCACTGACCTAGGTAGGTGGACTATGGGGAATTACTTTTGCCAGTAGGTTTGTTTTGACGCGGAGAACGCTTATACGCGCGCCGCCATCCCAGTCGCGGGGGCAGCTGGGACGGTGTGTGGGACTCCCGGTACGGTCTGAAAAGGGAGCGTCCTACCCACTAAGCCCCGCGGTATTCCTCCTCACCCTATAGTCGGGCCGAGGGATGTCTAGGAGATTATTCATGTTAACCGGCTAGGGGCGGCCGTAAATTCGAAGCTCTCCTCGGAGGAGCCTGATGGACGGAGAGAGCTTCCCAGAGCTCCTTGTGAAACTAAAAACCACCCCCGCACCTCCACCGCTCGCGGGCGCCTCTCTGTAAGCAAAGGATTACTCTCCAATGTGAAAGCGGCTGGCACGGGCGTGCTCTAACGGGCACCCCCCGCAGCCCGCAACACAGGGAGGGTGATACTATGTGACCTTTCGTGGGCGGGCGTTCCCCGACCTTACCGGACCGATCCACGGTCAAGAAATAATCGGGGGCGAGCAGTAAACTCCTTCCCGCGGCGCCCCCGAACTACACGTCGCGTCGTAGCGGCTATCCTCACGGCCGGCAGCAACCCACGAGTGGGCTGCTCCGTTGCCTCTTTCTTCCGCACCGCCGACGTGTTTTCGCCCAAGACAATGGGCCTCCATAACCGTGGGCCTGAGCATGGTGAGGGGGCTGCTCACCGTCCTTACAGAACCAGGCCCCTAGATGACAGCGTGCCGTGAGGGATTCACGCACGTCCCCCCTAAGAAGCGGGACGGTAGGAGTCCGGCATAACATCCTTGAGAATTTTCCCTCAGGAAAAAAAAAGCCATAGGTCTGTTGGGGGTCCTGGGATATTCTTCAGAGGGCTTACCCGGGGCTCCCAACCATAGGCTGTTGGGCAGGATACGTGAGGTTTTCTGGTTGGTAGGAGTCCGGCATAGCATCCATGTAAGATTTTCCCTCACGTTAAAAAATCTGCTTGTTGAATAAATATAATTATTGTTCCAAGGGAAAAAAATTGTTTACCGTGATCCACCCAGATGAACCTTGAGAAAAAATAATTTCCCATAGTCCACCTTGGTGATCCACGAGAAAAATTTCCACCTAGGTAGACTAGGTGGGTGGACCACGGGCAACAAAGGGAAGAAAATTGGTTTGAACCAGATCGAGTTGGTAGTTTTTTTTAATACATCATAAACCGCAATTTTCTCTGTAGAAGGATGTTGCTATGTCTATTACCTCTTTTCTTGAAGTCTCTTCAAGAGACTGATCACCAAGAAGAACAAGTAAATGACGCACATTTTAATACACCTCCAATAAACTTAATAGAAGAAAAAGAAGTAGGTATATGAACATGTAAAACTCTTAAAACAAGAAAAAAGTCCAGGTCCTGATGGGATTAGTAATGAGGCCATCAAATTAGGGCTACCAATTCCTCTGCCCCATCTCAAACTTCTATTCAATGCAATCTTAAAGACTGAAATCATACCAAAACAATGGTGCAACTCTGATATTATTCTAAGTTACAAGAAAGGAAATGCTTTGGACATAAGCAACTACAGACCAATCAGTCTGCTAGCTAGTATGTATAAACTGTTCACTTCAATTTTATTATACTCAAAAGGATAACACCAGAAATAGATGCAGCCCAACCAGTGGAGCAAGCAGGTTTTCGTTCAAGCTACAGTACAACTGACCACATACACACTCTTGAGCAAGTGCTAGAAAAATATGAGGAGTTTAATAGACCTCTATACTTAGCATTCGTAGACTATAGTAAAGCCTTCGATACTATTAGTCTTAGCTCAATTTGGAGAGCACTAAAATCTTTCGGAGTACAAGACAAATACCTATATAAAAATTATACAAAATTTCTACAAGGAAAGTGTAAGCAAAATTAAACTAGAATCTAGAGGTGAAGAGATAAAAATTGAACGAGGGGTAAGACAGGGAGACCCACTGTCACCAAAACTCTTCCTAGCAGTGCTAGAACACATATTCAGGGCTCTGGAATGGAAGCAAATGGGAGTTAAAATAAACGGCCGCTATCTAAGTCATTTGAGATTCGCTGACGACATTGTGATTTTTGCTGAGACTCCTAGGGACTTGGAAAATATGCTTACCTCACTAACTAAAGAAAGCTCCCAAGTAGGCCTAGAGATAAATACAAATAAAACAAAACTAATGAGCAACCGCTACAAAAGACCTATTAACATTAATGGCACACACACACACTCACATACTCACGCCTTTATCCCCGAACCCTACATTTCACCGTGTACAATTCGGTCCCACGTAACAGGTGGTGAGCCCATCGCCGTGTTGAAATGGACCGCCGCCGTCAGAGCCTCGTCCGTTGTTCAGCAGGTGCACGAGCTTGCACGTGAGGTTGACTTGGGCCCGGAGGTGTTGGTAGGGCCCCACTACACCCCTGTTACATTGATGGCAAAACAATAGAATATGTTGAGAGCTACATATACTTGGAAAAACAGGTGTCCTTTTCCAAAGACAACAACGAGGAAGAAGTTATGAGAAGAACAAATATCACATGGAAAAAATACTGGTCATTAAAAGAAGTTTTCAAAGGTAACTACAACTTATTCAAAAAGGTTGTGTTCGACACCTGTCTCCTACCCTGTCTAGCTTATGGCTCCCAAACATGGGTTTTCACAAACAAAATAAAAGCTCAAATCAGAACCACTCAGCGGGCCATGGAAAAGAGTATAGATATATATATATATATGTTAAGTGTAACGAAAAGAGACAGAATAAGACACACAAAAATAAGAGAAAAAACTAAAAAAACTGACGCTCTTACCCACACCTTGAGACAAAAATGGAAATGGGCTGGCCATGTTGCTCGACTGTCTGGCAGAAGATGGACTAGTCATAGTACTACATGGAGAGGGCCAGCAGGCAAAAGAAAAGTGGGCAGACAATGGCTAACAATTGCCCAAAATAGGAAGAAATGGCTAAATTTGGAGGAGGCCTTCACCCGAAGAGGGATCCATAATGAATAATACTACTAACCAAACTAAAATAGCAAGTAAGAAAAATATTGATAACTATACTAACATTAGAAATGACATTACTGAAATTATGGAAATAAACAGGCTTTATTATTATTATTATTATATTATAAACCGCAATTTTCGCCTAGAAAAATCTTTACCACTGCGAATGTGTTAAAACATCAATGAAAGTTAGAACTACAAGAACTTTTATATTATGTTACTTGCTGCTACGGAACCCTTCATGGGCGGGTCCAACTTGCACTTGGTTGGTTTTCTGTGATAGTGTAACAAACAGACAAAAATTAAAAAAAAAACATTATTTCATACGGTTTAGTGTTCTATGTCTCAACACTATGATGTATTGAAGTGGAACTTTTTGAAAAATATGAAATGTACACAGAAAGTTTGTCTTGGGTTTTATTATAGTATATTTTAATATTTTAAATGGATAACAGACTAAAATTTAAATAAACATAATTTACACAAGCATGCAGTAGATGCTGCCAACATAATCCACTGAGCAGCTCCACACATCCTGTACAAATGTCACAGAGGATCAGTGATGGCCATGGTCTTCATCACCACCGAGGGCCTTCTGCAGCCCAACTGTAAGAAGAGCCAGGCCTAAGCCTGCAGGGAAACCACGTAAGAAGAAATTCTTGGCCCTTGAAAGTTTTGAGCCAAATCCTGGATGATACCTCCAAGCTTCATTTCTGAAATTTAGTAAGGTTTGTTAATTAGCTAATGAGGTCATTGTAAGTACCTACATATGAATAAATGGAGCACAAATTAGTGGTTGTTCTAATCATCTGTGTAACCACCACCTGTATCCACTAACAGGACCTGAACCTGTGGAAAAATCTGTGTTTCTGGATAATGGTTATCGGTAAGTAATGTAGTTAAGATAAGCTAGGTACTATCAAAGTGTCAAAATATTATTTAAATCTTAATAGAACACTTACAGAACATACATACATAACATCACGCCTGTTTCCCAACGGGGTAGGCAGAGACTACGGCTTTTCACTTGCCACGATCCTGACATATCACTACAGAACAAGGAAGCAAAGAAACTGTCTGCTGGCTAGTAGACCACTCTTCTAATATAATATGATGTCCCTACGTTGTAAACAGGCCTGTACCAAATAAATAATTGTGAACTAAAAACTAAGTAGAACATTCACTTTGCTACCTACCGGATCCATGGATCTTTTAGTCCTTTTTTGGCTAAAGCCTTCTCGAGTTGCTCCAATTGCCAAACACCTTCAACCTTGAATTGTTTGAAGTCCGGAATTTTATACGGAGGCCCATGATCATGTCCACCCATCTGCAAGTTCAGCACAATAACTTACAACTACATTATATTACAACAACAAAAATCTAACCTACAATCAGGCATATTACATAATTTTTCAACACACATTTATTGTGATCAGATACCTTATAAATCTAAATCGTTTATTTAGGAAGTGTTATGTCTCAAATTATTTTGCTATTTAAGTATTTATGCTTAATTTTCAAATACCTTTTCAAGTTTGTTTGAGAAAATGAAATGAAGCTGTCAACTCTGTCAATCAATTCTGTCAAAATCAACTGTTTTTTTTTTATTTATTGAAAGCTTTGGCATTTAAGCCATCAGCCTATGGAAGTTAAAAAGTCTGTCAAGACCATAGATTTAGAATTTTTCGCTACTATGACTCTTTGTTTTTTGTTTATACATAATGGAATTTAAAGACGGTAGTTGGAGGTAAAGTACCCTTAATATTGATAATGGCAAGTTTTGCTGAAAGGAAACATTCCTTTATTTTCAAAAGTAAGTAAAACTGCATTTAAAGATTTTTGAAAAATCACCTGCTTGAGCCGGGAATCGAACCTAGGAGATGTGAAAAAAAAAACATCCTGTATTTTATGATACCAACCGAAAGAGTCTTTATTAAGGAACAATTTCTTTGAAACAACATAGTATCTTAAATTAAAGGAAGACCAAGTAAAATATGTTTTTATTGTAAAGCTTACTCACTATCTAAAGAAAAAAAAACAGTCTTATTGAGATTCTTTTCCTTTTTTTTGAAGTTGGTTAAAAAAATGTTTTAGTTTCTGTGAATGGGAATATTCGTTCTGGTCACATAAACAAAAAAAATAGGAGTTTCTAAATTAGATGTTTTTTTTTCTTCAGATGAGTGAGCTTTACAATAAAAACATATTTTACTTGATCTTTCTTTATTTTAAGATACTATGTTGTTTCAAACGTTAAGCCGTTGGTCCCGGTTGCCAGTAAAATGACAGTCGTTAAGCTAAGTTGAAGGCTTTATTTCAACAGCAGGCAGTCACAACCTGCGCCTGTCCATTTAAACACGGCAATACGGCTCACCACCTATTACGTGGGACAAATTATACAAAGGTGAAATGTGGGCATATAATATGCCTCTGCCTACCCCTTCGGGGATAAAGGCGTGACCATATGTATGTGTATGTATGTATGTAATTTGTTTTTACCAAAATTCATTTGTTTTTAAAGATCTTCATTTTTTATTCAAACTCAAACTCAAAACATTTGAACAAATAAAAATTGACAAAATTACTAGTTGGCAAATAAACTATTGTTTAAATTAAACGTTCAACCAAACATTACAGTTGCGTTACAATTATTTGTGAAGAGTTTTTTTGCTAAGTACCTAATAATTTAGCAAAGGAAATTATGCGAAATATTTTTTGGGAAGTGATAATTTGGCAATTTCTTTAGGTCAAACATAATAGACCTCTTTGCACGTAGTGTGCATCGACGTGTATGTAGATTGTAGATGGACACATGATATTGAATTTTGACTCAAGTCGCTTGACCGTCTTCTGAGCCCATAATGAGCTCCCGACACGGTCAATAATTTAGAGTAAATCTGATAAACACGAATGAAATTAGCTTCGTCGCTCGACAACAACGTGTATGTTCATATTTTTCATGCTTCCACTCACATTACTTGCGAAGTTGAACTAAGTTGGACGAGTACGATAGTGTAGAGGGGCTCCTCGGCCTACTTCTTCGTCAAAATTTTTCTTTGACTCGGGCAACTTCGCCGACGAACGTCGTTCAACTTCGCGAGTTAATGTGGAGGAAGCATCAGCACTGTATACTGCAGTTTGACTCGGCCGTATTTTAGAAATAAATGCCTACAGCCGCGCGGTACGTAAGCATGCGATAGGGCTGCCCACCTACAGCATTTTAATAATGTGTGATACCTACTTTGATTTTCTATTTAGTATTGCGATTGTAAATATGTATGTCGGAAAGAGAAAAAAGAGAAAAAATGGTTGCTTTGTGGGTTGTTTTATTGGGTTCATATTAATTCCGATAAATTCATAAAATGCTGTGCTGTTTACGTCCAGAGATGTTCTTGCTTGCTTTATCTGTAAGAAATAAAAATAAACGTTATTCTCATGAAGAGAATTGCTTGCATTCCTATACATATCATAAAAGTACAATAGTATTGGATATCCAACACCTAGATGCTGTAAATCTCATGTTCACAGCCATAGACATATAACACGTTATATAACACACAGGTAGGCCGCCGGGTGATACGATAACTACATTGACTCCCAACTATAGGATCATCAAACATCAGTGGCCCACACAGAGCATCACAGCTCTAGTAACATCAAATATCATTGACTCATTATATCAAGTATCATTGACTCCAGTTCTAGGACCATCAAATGTAGGTATACAGGGTCGGCTCACTTACTCATGCGTGACACTCATGACAACACAATAGTTTTATCTATTACACGGGTGAGAAATAACATGCAAAAGGAATACAAGCCTTCGTCGTAGATGTGCTATCAGACTTCGCACACGCGGTACAGGATAAACTTGACCGTACACATAAACCTTGCGTCTTGCGTTGTTCGACTTTAACTAAATGACGTGCAAAGAAAATTATCCATTTGACATTAGAAACGGAATCATATTCAAATTTAGATAAAAAACAAATAGACCGACGCGATAATTACCATGGAGGTAGCAATCTCCATGGAGTATAACTTCAGAACTTCGCAAGATTATCAGATCTTCGCGACATTCCCCACAAAGGAAAAAGAGAATGAAAAGCTAGAATTTAGTATTCGCAAGATTGGCAAATCGTCGCGACATTCCCCACAAAGGAAAAAAGAATGAAAAGAGAATTAAGTACCTATGTGCATAGTGCATTACTTACATTCGTATTTCGCGAAGAAATCGACCCTCCGACCAAAGGAAAATTACAATATAACCATTAGGTTGTAAAGCACGAACTTCAGTTGCTCGAATTATTACATTATTACACTGCTTATTATTTTTAGCAAAATAAATTCAATTCAATTCAATTTTTCTTGAATGGCAAACGGTATCGGCCTAGCGGTGCCGACCGACGACTACTGCCAAAGTCAGATGTGTTATGAACACTCGTGTGTATAATTATATAAGTTTTAGTTTTTCTTCGTGGTAACCTTTTCTTGTGTATCTTCCTTATTGGGTTAGTACATTGAGCTGGAACAACACATAATAGATAAATGTATATATTTAAGCTACAAATTACACAATTGTTAAAATATTCACTACATGGACAGGACATCACAGACACTTACAATGCTTTATTGCTACATTTTATATTTATCAAGGGAATAGCGGCCTTTACACACACACTCTATCGCGCGTTCTCAGGAGCGTACAGGATTGCACGCGGGATAGCCTGCACGCTCATTCGCGCGCGACTGTCTTTGTACAGTTTGTTTACGCTACCCGTTCTTTCGCGCGCGTTTGCTCGCGTTTGTTTTCCTCAGCGGAATGAGCGGCCGTGTAAAGGCTAATCGCGCGGGATAGATTGCGCGAAACTGGCGCGTGTTGAAGTGTGTGCAATTCACACAGTTTTACTGAAGAACGTGGGTGTTGCGGTGAAAAATGGATAGAAGACATCGCGTGGCGCAAGTTATCATGTTCGCTGGCTGTCTGTAACTTTCTTATGTTCCTTTCGGAACGAGCCCCTTAAACTTTGTAATTTCTTAACCACAAAATCACGATTGGCGTCGGGAAAACCTTTTTCTTTACAAAGGCAAGGAAAAGTTTTGTACAATGTAATTAACCCTAAGATTAGTTCTTTACTAGCTGATGCGCGCGGCTTCGCCCGCGTGATATTCGATACCCGTTCTGACTTCCCGTGGGAACATTTTCCCGGGATGAAAATAGCCTATGTGTTATTCCAGATTATAAGCTATCTCTGTACCAAATTTCAGCCCAATCCGTTCAGCCGTTAGAGCGTGATTGAGTAACAAACATCCAAACATCTAAACATCCAAACATCTTCACAAACTTTCACATTTATAATATTAGTAGGAAGTAGGATTCCATGTACGTATGTCCGCCATCTTAATCGTGCGCGAATGAATTTTATGTGTATAGGCAACCTGAGGAAACGCGATTGCGCGCACGACCGACAAGCGCGGCGCGAGGTCTTTCCCTTTTCCTTCCACATCCTTTATACGCGCGCTCTTTCGCGCACGATTGCTGTTTCACGCACGATAGAGTGTGTGTGTAAAGGCCGCTAATCTCTTTCAGGTTTACAGTTTGATAGAGTTTGTTCGGACAAAGCTTATCATGGTCTCAAGGAGTTCTGGAGATGAGCATGTTAGTAGTGAGGGAATGTTGATGGGGGCGGGAACGTTCAGTTTTGTGAGGCGATTATATAAGTCGAAACTATTGTTAGTTGGGCAACAGAAAAAAATATGCTCTAGGGTACCTTCGTCTATACCGCACTCACATAGAGATGTATCCCGGACACGGATTTTGTGTAGGAATACAGGGGAGCAACAGTGGCCTAAACGAACCCTGCAGATAGTTGATATCACAGGTTTGGGGACTTTTTGGTAGTGATAGAACCAGGGTTTTGGAGGGATATCTGGTTGGATTGCATAATAAAATTTTCCTTTTTGGACTCTGCTATTATTCCAGTCATTTTGCCATGATCTACGGCAATGTTTACGGTGAATACTTATCAGGTCATTATTCTGGATAATGAAATGTCTGTGGTCGGCTATGTCCGAGGTGACAGCATTTTTGGCTATGGAGTCTGCACACTCATTTCCTATGATGCCACGGTGTCCAGGAATCCAGACAAGAGTGACTATCTTTTCGTTCTGGTTACAGTTAAAGAGGGATTTCTTGATGTCTATAAGAAGAGAGTCCATCCTTCTAAATTCACAGTGGCTTCGTAGTAGAGCTTTAAGGCAACTTAGCGAATCGGTGAATATCACTGCTTTTTGTATGCTGTGAGCCTCTATATACCGACATGCTTCCAGGATACCTATGCACTCGCCGGTGTAGATTGATGATTCACCAGGAGACCTAAACTGGAGGGCTATTTTGGAGTTTTGGAAGTATACTGCTATACCTGTGCATCCATTGGAACTCTTTGAGGCGTCTGTAAAAAATCTTTGGCAGTCACTCCAATGCTCTCCTACTATAGCATTGAACATGACGTTGGCAGATGGTGATCTCTTGGAAATTCCAATGTCTAATATGATATTGGGCTTAAAACATAGGATTTCATAGCTGGTGTTGAAAACCGGGAGTCTAGGGAAGGATATGGTCTCACACTCGAGATTTTGGATGAATTGGTAAGCCTTTATAGTAAGAGGAAGTTCCTTATGGCGCCAATAGTTTACGCGGTTAGAAGAGCATAAGCTGTTCAATTCCCTAAGTTTGCTCATGAGTGGGTGAGTCGAGATACCCGCACATTTGGACACAAATCTGGAGGCCAAGTACTGTCTACGTATTGATAGTGGGGGTTCATCAGATTCCACCTGAAGTGCATTTGTTGGAGTAGATCTCATACATCCTAGAACCATTCGTAGGCACCTGTACTGTACTTTGTCTAGGTTGGCTAAAGCGCCTTTATTGCATGGCGTAAGTAGGAATGTGCCATAGTCCATAATGCTTCTGATAAGGGCATTGTACACCAATTTCATTGTAACCGGGTGAGCACCCCACCATACCCCGGTCAGAACTTGTAGGATGGGTATTATTCGCTCACACCTCTGGACAAGGTAGTTAATGTGGAAGGTTCCTGTGAGTCTACGATCCAGATACACACCTAAAAACTTTACCTTTGGAACCATGGGTATTGTTTGGCCCTGTATTTGGACACGAGTTCGAGGGATTTTGTACTTGCGAGTGAAGACTACTACGGAGCTCTTTTGAGCAGATAAACTTAGGCCATGGTTTAGTAGCCACTGGTTCAGAGAGTCCAGGGAGAGGGACAGAGAGAAGGCAGCGTCGCTGATGGAATTGTGGGACGTGTACACGGCCAGGTCGTCGGCATATTGAAGCATTTTGCAGTTGATATTGAGACATGTTCCTATGTCATAAGTGTACACATTGTATAAAAGAGGGCTGAGAACAGAGCCCTGTGGCAAGCCCCGCCACGTCTGTCTCCTCCGTAATTCCCCACCCTGGGCCCTCAGCACCAGGGAACGGGACATCATAATACCGCATATGCATTGAACCATCGTCGCCGGGATTCTCAGCTGCAGTAACTTCTGCCTGAGGATAGGGAGAAGGACATTGTCATATGCTGACGAGATATCAAGGAACGATGCTACCACCGAATCCATTTTCGACAAAGATATTCTGATGTCAGACACCAAGACTGAGATGCTATCCATAGTTCCCAGGCCTCTCCTGAACCCAAACTGCGTTTTCGGTAGTAAGTCTCGGGACTCCACCACCCATTCAAGTCTGTTCTTAATAAGGTGTTCAAAAATCTTCAACAGTACAGATGATAGAGCTATAGGTCGGTAGTTATTAGGGTCATCAACATTTTTACCTGGCTTCAAAATGGGTATAATGATCTGCGTCTTCCACTGTTCTGGCATCCAACCCGATAGGAAACAAAAGTTTAGAATGTCAAGATAGTATGATTTTGCCTTGTTACCCGCATGAGTGATAAATGAGTAGGGGATCCCATCACATCCCGGAGCTGAATCCTTAACCTTGCCAAGAACCATTTCCAATTCATAGTTCGAAAATGGGGAGTCTAGGGGGTCTTCTGATGTGGAACTTGGGGGCAGTTGTATTTCTGCCAATGAAGGGACATACGGGGGCGTAAGCCTGTTGAAAAAGGCATCAGCAATCTCCTCTGATATTGGGGAGGTAGAGGCAGGAGAACAACCAGTACGGAAGCGATTAATTTTCTTCCACACTAACGATGGTGGAGTGGAAGGTGCTAGGGAAGAGCAGAATGACTTCCAGCCTTGGCGTTTCTTTTTACGGAGTAGTCTTTTGGTTTTTGCAAATGTTCTTTTGTATTCAATGAAATTTTCTATAGACATAGCCGAGTTGTATTTTTTCTCTGCCTCCTTTCTTTCTTTTATTGCCCTCGTACAGTCTTGGTCCCACCATGGTGGGGAGGGGATCTTACCGCGGGCAGTGCTCTTAATAGGGAATGATATCTCCGCAGCACCATTAATGGCAGATACAAGACCCTCACAACAGGTTTGGGCATGGTCATGACTATTATGGGAAGATTGGGGATCTAGATTGGGGAGGGATTCTATTTTGGATTCCAGTGACATTCTGTATGTCAGCCAGTCTGGTTGGGTAAGGTTAAATTTAAGGAGGGGAGGGGGGATGTTTTGTAATGGGACTCTCTCTGAAAGGGATATTATGATAGGGTAATGGTCACTACCATGTGTGAGGTCTGTGCACTGCCAATGAGCTGAGGCTGCAAGGTCTGTAGTACAAAATGTAATATCTACACAGCTTTTTCGTTGGCCAGGATTGCCTCTGCGAGTTGGACTACCATTATTAAGGACGCAAAGGCCAATATCGTCCAGTACCTCCACCAGGGCTATACCTTCCGCGTTGCAATGTTCTGAGCCCCATCTATAGTGATGACAATTCAAATCTCCCATAACAAATAGTGGGCCATCAACAGATCTTAGAATGGCTTCTAGGGCTGTTATGGAACTTGGTTCAGGGTGAGCAATATAGACAGAGAGGACAGTAATGTTTTGAATTTTAGCAGCTGCTATATTCAGGTCCCCTATTAGGGGAGGCAATGGGAGGGGGAAAAAGGGAACATCATTTTTAATCATGAGAGCAGATCCACCGTATCCATCAAATCTGTCAAACCTAAGAGTTTTATAGAGAGGAATACGAAAATTAAGGCTTGGTTCAAGCCAAGTCTCAGTAATGGAACAGATTTTTGGTTTATACTTATTGAGTAGGAATGTAAGGTCGTGTCTCTTAAAGAACACACTCCTCACATTCCACTGCAGGAAGATTAGGTTTTGAGCCATTTTTATTATTAGTAAGAAGTGTAACAAGTTTTAAGGCAGCGTTGGACGGTGTATTAAGGTCATTTTGATCAGTGCTAGAAGATATAAAAGTTGTTAGAAGTTGTAATAATAGGTCTATTATTAATGACCTATTATCTGAGGACAGCAATGCATGTCCATTAGGTTGAGTAGAGTGGGGAGTGGCTGTGATGTGGCTGTGGGAAACTTTGTCATAGGATGGGGAGGAGGGTATATGTGTTTTAGGTTTAATAAAAATTGTCTTACGGTATGACTGGGATTGGGTAGCGGGGCTGGATGGACTGGATTTAGAAGCCGTAGCCATGGCATAAGATTTATTATTAGTTGGGTTAAGTGGGATGGTTTTCGATGCCTCTGCGTATGAGATGGCCTGTTCGGCCATTGCTGTTTTGATTGCACGCTGTCTGCCATATTCTGGGCAGTCTCTGTTGTTGGCAAAATGGTTGCCTGAGCACAGGATGCAGAAGGCATCACTGGCAGGGGTGGAACAATTGTTGGCAGTGTGGTCTTGCCCACATTTCAAACATCTAGACTTAGACCTACACATGGTTTCAATATGTCCAAACCTACAACACTTCCTACATTGTATTGTAGGGTAGACATATTGAGTAACTGGGAGAGATGTGTAACATAGGAAAATTCTTATGGGTAAGATTTGGCCGTCGAAGGTGATTACACAGGTCTCTGTCGGTTTCCACTCTACTGTGCCGTCGTTTACGATTTTTCTGTTGATGCGCCGTATTTTAAGGACCTTCCCGCTGCCTTGAGGGACAGAGATATAGCTTTTCGCTTCTTCTTCTGACATGTCAGTCGGAACGCCTGAAACCACTCCCATACGGGACACATTGAAGGAAGGGATTGTGGCAGATAGCTGCGATCTACTGAGACAAATATTTGAAAGAAAAGCATTTGCGTCCTCAAACTTCAAAAATTCAACCGACACTCGGTTACGGCCGATTCTTTTAACGCCGTCCTTGGCGATATTGGTAATATGATTTTTAAAAAGGAATGTTCCGAATGTTACGGGATGGAGTGTAGCGCCTGAGGATGGATCGGATTCAATTCTACTAACATGGACAACAAATGGTCCTTTGTCATCTACTGTGTATTTATCCCTCGATATTTGGCTCTTTTGTTGTTTAGAGGGTCGTATGGGAGGGTTATCGTCCATACCGGGGCGTTTGCGTGTCAGTATTGGCGAATCTTGAGTGTCCATTTGGCCGGACAGGGCGGCTGCAGCTAATTGGGAAAGCGGGCTTGTTGAAATCGTGGAAGGTAAGATAGGAGGGGACGAGAATGTTGGGGTGTGGGGAGGGGAACCATTACTATTATCAGGTGGGTCAGGGGGATCAGGAGGTTTAGCAGCCATACTGGCTGCGGGGCAAGTAAGAGCCGTTCGGATCTACTTACCTGTTAAAAGCGGACAACACAACACAATAACAGACAAAAGCAAGTGAAGAAACACAAATAAATTCCAAAAACCGTCACTAGAAGCTAAACACACGTGCTGTCCAAAAAACACTCCGGATGACAGTCCAAAATAAATTCAAATTTTTTCATTTTATTAATGTCACTTCAATTGACATTCCAATTTTTCAAACAAAATAATGGCACGTATCACGATATTTTTGTTTTTGGTTTAGGCCTGTTCCACACTATCATTTTCTGAATCGCTTCTATAATTTATTGTTCACTAAAAAATTAATTTACTTATTTGTGGTCAAAATGCTCAAATTTTAAAAAGAATAAAAAGACGTCAAGAATTATGTCATACGGTAAAAATTACGAATTGAAAAATTATGAACGTAAACAGCTGCTTCGCTCTCAAAATTATTAGTATGTATCAATTTCAACCCTTGAGCCGGTGTCAAGGAACAGCATCTCCACCATGTCGGAAAGAGAAAAAAGAGAAAAAATGGTTGCTTTGTGGGTTCTTTTATTGGGTTCATATTAATTCCGATAAATTCATAAAATGCTGTGCTGTTTACGTCCAGAGATGTTCTTGCTTGCTTTATCTGTAAGAAATAAAAATAAACGTTATTCTCATGAAGAGAATTGCTTGCATTCCTATACATATCATAAAAGTACAATAGTATTGGATATCCAACACCTAGATGCTGTAAATCTCATGTTCACAGCCATAGACATATAACACGTTATATAACACACAGGTAGGCCGCCGGGTGATACGATAACTACATTGACTCCCAACTATAGGATCATCAAACATCAGTGGCCCACACAGAGCATCACAGCTCTAGTAACATCAAATATCATTGACTCATTATATCAAGTATCATTGACTCCAGTTCTAGGACCATCAAATGTAGGTATACAGGGTCGGCTCACTTACTCATGCGTGACACTCATGACAACACAATAGTTTTATCTATTACACGGGTGAGAAATAACATGCAAAAGGAATACAAGCCTTCGTCGTAGATGTGCTATCAGACTTCGCACACGCGGTACAGGATAAATTTGACCGTACACATAAACCTTGCGTCTTGCGTTGTTCGACTTTAACTAAATGACGTGCAAAGAAAATTATCCATTTGACATTAGAAACGGAATCATATTCAAATTTAGTAAAAAAACAAATAGACCGACGCGATAATTACCATGGAGGTAGCAATCTCCATGGAGTATAACTTCAGAACTTCGCAAGATTATCAGATCTTCGCGACATTCCCCACAAAGGAAAAAGAGAATGAAAAGCTAGAATTTAGTATTCGCAAGATTGGCAAATCGTCGCGACAATGTACATACATACATTCATATAGTCACGCCTTTATCCCTGAAGGTGTAGGCAGAGGCATAGTATACGCCCACATTTTACCTTATAGTTTTACGTACGCGTATAGATAGTGAAATCAAAATCAAAATCAAATCAAAATCAAAAATATATTTATTTCACATAGGCATTATACAGATGCGCTTGCAAAACGTCCAGAATACAAAACAAAAACTCTACCACCAGTTCACAACGCGACCCACCTGAGAAGAACTGGCAAGAAACTCAGCGGGTTGTTCTTTTTTTGCTCTATTTACAATTTTAAAGAATCTAAAAACTAGGCATTTTAACAATTTTTTTGAGAATCCAGCAGAGCAGGTCATTTCCAGGCTTCCTTATCCAACAAATAATCATTGATTGTATAGTAGCCCCTGCAGTTCAATTTACTTTTAACAGATCTTTTAAACTTATTAAGGGACATACTTTTAATTTCGTCTGGAAGCCTGTTGTAAAAGCGTATACAGTTACCCATGAAAGAATTGCTGGTTTTGTGCAATCTGCTATGAAAAACAGCAAGGTTATTTTTATTTGTAGTGTTGACATTGTGTCTATCACTTAACTTAGCGAAACTATGTAGATTTCTTTGTACATACATAAGGTTTTCAAAAATATATTGTGATGCTACAGTAAGAATATTAACCTCTTTGAATTTTTCGCGCAGAGAGACCCTTGGACCTAGTTTATATATAGCTCTTATGGCCCGCTTTTGTAAAATAAAAATTTTATTTATATCTGCAGCATGGCCCCACAGTAGAATACCATAAGACATTATACTGTGAAAGTAACTGAAATAAACTATTCTAGCCGTATCTACATCAGTCAAGTGCCTTATTTTTTGTACAGCAAATGCTGCTGAACTTAATCTACTAGCTAGTTTTACAATATGTGGACCCCATTGTAAACCAGCATCAACCGTTAACCCTAGGAATGTGGTTTGTTCCACAAGTTCCAACTCTCGACCATTAAGTTGAACATTGGTTTCTGACTGTGCTACATTAATAAAATAAAATAATAAATAAAAAATAAAAAAGCCTTTATTTCCCATTACCCTTAACAATAATCTTAATATAACAGTAAGTTTCTATTTGTACGAATTTGAATTTTGTTAGTTTCTCTTATAATCTAGGTTAGTATTTCACTCGGGGGTATGGGCCCCTCCTCGGGTGAAGGCCTCCTCCAGTTGCTTCCAGTATTCTCTGTCATTTGCTATGTTTTGCCACTCATCACCTGCTGTATCGCTTAGGTCGTCAGCCCATCTTCTTTTTGGTTTGCCTACTTTTCTTTTCCCTATGGGCCCTTTCCACTTAGTAGTTTTGGCTGTCCACCTGTCGTCTTTAAATCGTGCTACGTGGCCAGCCCATTGCCATTTCAGTTTTAGGGCTTGTGTGAGGGCATCGGTTACCTTTGTTTTTTGTCTAATAGCTTCGCTTCTGACCTTATGTATTCTCCGTATGTTCAAAATACTTCTCTCCATGGCCTTTTGTGTTGTTTGAATCTTTTGTTTAGCTCTAGCCGTGAACACCCAACTTTGGCAGCCGTACAGCAGGCAAGGTAGTAGACAGGTATCCATCACGGTCTTCTTCATGGTTATAGAATAGTCTCCTTTTAAAATTTCTTTAAGAGACCAGAATTTCTGCCATGTAATATTTGCTCTCCTTTCAACTTCGTCTTCATTGTTTGTTTTCTTAAATGAAACTTGTTTACCCAGATAGATATAGTTATCGACATAATCTATTGTGTTATTTCTTACCGCAATCGGTCTTTCCTTACTGTTTGTCATTATTTTGGTTTTATTGGCGTTCATTTCTAATCCTACTTCAGAGCTTGCTTCGTCGAGTGAGCGTAGCATTTCTTGAAGGTCTGTTGGGGTTTCTGACATTATGACTATGTCGTCTGCGAATCTTAAATGTGTTAAATTGCGGTTGTTAATTCTTATACCTTTTCTTTTCCAGTCTAGCTTTTGAAATATATTTTCTAAAACAGCAATAAATAATTTAGGTGACAATGGATCGCCTTGTCTGACTCCCCTTTCAATCTTTATTACTGCCCCTCTTGACTCTAGTTTGACTTTGCTAGTACTGTTATTATATATATATTTCAAAATATTTGTATATTTAGCATTGATATCCAGGGTACTTAGTGCCTCCCATATGGAATTGTGGCTTATGCTGTCGAATGCTTTGCTGTAGTCAATGAATCCAAGGTACAGAGGCCTGTGGAATTCTTCATATTTTTCAATGACTTGTCCTAGTGCCTGTAAATGATCTAGCGTACTAAAGCCAGAGCGAAATCCTGCTTGTTCTATAGGTTGAGTTTTATCAATATCTTGTGTTATGCGTTTAAGAAGTAGGGATGAAAAGATCTTGTATATATTCGCTAGTAAGCTGATTGGTCTATAGTTGTTAATGTCCAGTGGGTTACCTTTTTTATGTAATAATATAATATCTGATGTGCACCATTGCATTGGCACTATTTCAGTTTCCAGTACCAGGTTGATAATTAATAATTTTGTAAGGGGGCTTAGTAGAATTGGTGCGCCTGCTTTCAACACTTCATTGGTTATTCCATCTGGACCTGGGCTTTTATCTGATTTTGCTTGTTTCAGCTGCAGATATACATCTGTTTCGTCTATAGGCATGTATATTTGTGTACTACTAACCTGGTGCAAGTCCTTCGTTACGATGTTGCTTTCTCTGCGTTTATATAGTTCCTGATAAAAGACGGTTGCCTCGTGTATGACGTCTTGTCTTGTATAGGTTCCACCACCTCCATTTTCGCTTTCTAATTTTTGTATCCATCTTTTGCTCAAGTTTAGTTCTTTATATGCCCTTTTTGTACTTCTAAATTTATTAAGATTTTCTGTTATTACTCTTCGTCTGTTCTCACCATAATCTCTTTTGATCGCTTTGCTGGTTTCCTTGAACAGTTTACTCAGTTCCTTTCTTTCATGTGGGTCTTTATTCTTCTTTAAAGTTAGTTCGCTTCGTTTGTTTATTAGACTTATTGTTTCGTTACTTAATACATTGTGCTTTTTTCGTTTCTTATGACTTTCCTCGTAACTCAGGCTATTTACTATGGCTCTTTCTAGTTCATCGTAGTAAGGTTGTACACTTGTGACTTTTTGTAGTAGGTTACCGATGTGCGATTTTAGGTTATTTCTATAATGTATTATTTCATCTTCAGTCTTGGGGATTTTGGGTGGTGGTTTAAAGTTTTTCCTACTCTTTTTTGGCTGCCCCAAGTTGAGTTTTGCTCTTATTAGCCGGTGATCTGTCGGAAATTTTACATTTTTAAGAACTTCGTATTTTTGAACTTGTTTAGGGATGTTGGTCATAATGTAATCGATTTCATTTTTGACGTTTTCGTCCGGTGACTTCCAGGTCCACCTACTGCTGGGTTTGATCTTAAAGTATGTATTGATAATTGCTAATTTATATTCTAATGCATAGTCTAATAAAAGTTTTCCTCTTTCATTTCGCTGGCCTAGCCCATAATTTCCCCTGATAAGTTTTTCACTTTCCAGAGGTTGACCAATTTTCGCATTAAAGTCACCCACTACAAGGACTTTCTCGTTGGCAATTTTATGAGCTCTTTTAAGGTCAGAGTAGAATTTTTGGATATCATCTTCGCTGGATTTTTCTATCGGAGCGTATGCCTGAATTATGGTAATGTTTAGATTTTCAAAATGTAAGTTTAGTACTGCTACTCTCTCAGAGATGCCTGTAAAGTTTGTGATGTTATTTTTCCATATTTTTTTGATGAGAAACCCGACCCCGTAAAGTCCTCTGGTTTCACCTTTGTAACAGAGAATATAATTTGGATATTCTTCTATGTGGCATCCCATACGTCTAACTTCTGAGAGTCCCAGTATATCGCAGTTTATATTTTCGAGTGCATTTGTAAGTTCTAGGTACCGTTCTGGTGATGACAGGGACCTGATATTATAGGTGCCTATTTTTATAAAATTCCTGTATTCTTTGTTCCGTTTCATGGATTTAAGGTATTGTGGTTGTACTGGAGGGTTTTGGTCTTGTTCTTCCACGGTGACCAGCCGGCTTGGAAGATGTATATTCTGTGATATTGTACGTTTTCCTTTGTTGTTTTGTGGGGAGAGGGGCTCAATTTTTCGTTGCTATGCTTTGTTGTCCGTTGCTATGCTTTGTTCTTTGTTTTTGTTGTTATTATTGTTCTTAATTGTCACGTAGTTTAATATTCCTGGTTTTATTATGTTTTCGGGCAAACTCGAAGATCTTTGCTTTGTAAGGGTAGGTACAGTTTTATTCTTTTTATTTACGTGAGGTATTTGCTGGGTATGGTTGTTTGAAATAGTTTCCGGCGAGTCTGGGAGACTTCTTTTGTTGTTTTTAGGGGTGTTCTCTAGTATGACAAGCTTATTATATTTGATTATAGCTTTATTACCCTTTTCCCTTTCAGCATTTACCTGTTCCTGCAGCTCTTTCCTTATTTGTAAAACAGCGGGGGGAAAGTCCTCTTTTATATTGTATGGTGTTTCTTTTAGAGCAGATTTCGTTTTGAGGATCCCAATCTTCTTCCCCAGGGTTGCAAAGGTAACTACTACAGGCCGTGGCTTCTCGGTCTTTTTTCCAATTCTTCTTACGACTTCTAGGTCCTTGATATCTATTTTTGTAGGCAGATATTTATTAATAAAGTCTTTTATGTTGTTTTCCAAACTATGGTATGATTTTTCAACTTCCTGTAGCCCAAAGAAAACCAAATTACGTTGCCTTGCACGTTTCTCTAAGTGGTATATTCTATTTTCTTGGTTTTCTACTCTTAACTTAAGATTCTCGTGCTTTTCTTCTAAAATTAAAACTTTTTCTTCAATTATTTTGTTTATGTTAACTGTCACCTTGTCTGTCACTTCTTCAGCAGTTTTGTTTATCAATTTCCTCTGATCATCAAGATCTTTTTGGATCGCGCGAAGTGCAGCCATCACCTCTGACATTTGCTGAGCCATTGTAAAGAAGATTATTTGAAATGTATAGATTTTGTTTTGTTTTGGTACAGGTAGTGCCCTCTATTATCGTTTATTGGAAGTTGGTAGTGTTGCACTTTTCTGTTAGATGGAGCTAGTATGCAACTTTGCAGTAACAAATAACTAGCTTATTGCAGAATTCGATGACTCATTTTCTTAATTTCTTATAGGTTATGTTGATAATATTTTTTCACTGATTATCTTAAAACGCAGTTCTGAAAGCCCGTGTTTATTGTTTTCGTTGCCACTGTTGGACCATTGGTGCACAAAGTCTCAGAAAAGTCGATCATCTACACAAATTGTCACAATATATTCAATTCACGTTATCACTGTTTTTTGCACTGTTTCACTAGTTCATTGTTTTTGTCTTCACTTTATTCATATATTGGAGCACTAATTCACGTTTCAAGCTATGTATTTCACTATAACTCTCGTATATATAATTTAAATTGACATTAAAACACGGAGCCGATGTTTACAGTGGTGCTGCAGCGCCCTCTCCATCTGTGCTACATTAGGCAAGGTAAATTTAATACATTTAGTTTTATTATCATTTAGTTTAAGATTGTTAGTGTTAAACCAATGAACCACTTTCAAGATTGCGTTGTTGACATCGTCATAGTTATCTATTTGTCTTTTTACTTTGAAAATCAAAGAAGTATCATCTGCAAACAAAACAATCCTGTTGTTGTCCCCCACGTAAAAGGGTAAGTCATTAAAATATATAAGGAATAAAAATGGTCCGAGTATTGAACCCTGCGGGACGCCCATAGTAACTACAGATCCCTCTGAGCGTGCACCATTAACATCGACCCGCTGAATTCTATTGTTCAAATATGCCTTCACAGACAGCTACAGATTCTGCTAATAATAGCTCGGCGGAGGTGGAAGACGACTGGAGAGTGTCAGTTATCTCTATTGGAACATTACTGAAAAATTTTTCAAACTCGGTCGCCACTTCCAAATCCCCCGATACGTGGCGATTGTTTATATTTAAATGAAACTTTCTTTCATTCGTTGTACACCTACCACATTCCGCATTGATAATGTTCCAAGTAGTTTTAATTACATTCGCAGAATCATAAATTTTATTTCTAATGAAATTAGACTTGGCTAAGGTACAGGCTTGCTTAAATATCTTTGAGTATTTCTTAACATATTGCTGAAACTCTGGGTTGAAATTATATGATTTTTCAGAATACAGTTCATATAGTTTATGGCGACTTTTATAAATTCCGGGTGTAGCCCAGTCACTGAAAGCAGAACTGCCTCCGATTGATAATGTTTTCGGGGTAAAGATTTTCCCAAACACAGTATGTATCAAATTAAATAAATCAGAGTAGGATTCTTCTACGCTAATGTAATCAGGCAATTCTGTTATTTTCTTGACTAAGTTTCTTCTAAAGGTTTCCAAGCGATGTGTGTTAACTGGGACAAAACTAATAATCTTCTTAGTTTCCCTACTATTTCTCAGATAAGAAACAGACTGGCCACGATGATCTGATTTTACAGGGTCCACTATACATTTTTTAATGGGATTTATATTAGTAAAAATATTATCAATACAAGTAGCACTAGTTGCAGTTATACGAGTAGGTTCCAAAAATATATTATACAAACCAAATGACTTGAACAAATTTAACATTTTCTCTCTCTGTAAAGGTTCTCGTGCAGTTTCTAAAATGTCTACATTGAAGTCCCCACAAAATAGGACGGTTTTTTTTGTACTTTGGCATTTAAACAATGCTTCTTCAAGTTTCTCTTCGAACTGTGCATATGGAGCATCCGGGGGACTGTATACGCTTAGTACAATGAACCGCTCAAACTCTATACTGGCTATCTCAATAACTCGTTCAACAGAGAGGTCTACTATGTCTTTACGTTCTTTACACTTTATTGACTTATTAATAATAATTAAAGAGCCTCCCCGTTTATATTTTATTCTACAGAACGAGCTAGCAACCCGGTGATTTTTGAAATTGAACATGACTTGATAAGGCCTTAACCAATGTTCTGTTACACAAAAAATATCAATGCCATTCAAGTCCATGTACAATTCCAATTCCAATTCCTTTCCACCAATCAGGCCTTCAACATTTTGGTGCACCAGGTTTAAAGTATTATATTTAAGATTAATAGATTCAACGGCCTGAGAGCAATCAGATATAAAATTTTGATGTGGCTGTTGTAGAACTAAATGGCTAGATTTAACATTCCTTGATTTATTATACATTGTGTCAAGTTTAGTGCAAGAACGTTGCTCTTTTGTCTTATATACTAATTTAAATTACTTGGATATAAACAACTATCCAGGGTTCTAATATCAATGTCAATTTTTTGCTCAAAAGGAGCAGGTATAGCCAGATTTTTGGCTAACATATCTATAAAATAATGTAGCGACATTGCTACCTGTCTTTTAAAATAATCCAGAAGCTTATGCTTTCCTTTAGTCAAATAAAAATAATAATTTTTTCTAACAATAGTGTTAGTGTCAATTATATGAAACTTTATATTATGACCTGTTATTGTGTCCAATGACAAATTTAAATGGTATCTAATCCTATTTTCTGCAGCTGGCATAAGCTTACAGTAAGGCAGTGTGTAAATAATAATATTATTTAAATCTAAGGAGTTTAATTTATTATAATATTTAATAAGTTTTTGTTTGGTTATACCTATCCTGTTTCCTATGAAAATGACCAGATTGTCTTTCTGTTGAAATTTATAACTACATATGGACTTCATTATTTGTGTATAGGATGAAGAAGGCATGCAGTGATTTATGAAGGACTGCCCCTGTGTACAAAAATTTAATTTTGACCCCATGTCTCTTCCAATTTCATCACTGAACATGATCCATCGACTATTTTCGCTGTTATCTTTTATAAGACCTAGATTGACCTGTTTTTGTATCCTATGCATCTGGTGACCAGACAGGGTAAGTGGCCGGCTCGGGCTCGGCCCTGGTTCGGGTTGGCTGCAGTTACATTCTGTTTTATCTGCTAAAGAGCTAAAACGGTCAGCATAATGAGATGTTGAGTTTAAAAGTTTATCCATAGCCAAAGAATATTCTTTTATAATCAGCTGAGATTTATCATACATTGTCTTAACAGACTCCAAGGAATCTTGAAGCTGTTGTAATTTATAACTAAATTCCTGTGTATCTGCAGCATGCTGTTTCTGACTACTTTCTAACTTTTTAGTGCATAAATTTAGTTCATGTAATATATCTAATCTGCTTCTGCAATTTTTAATATTTTTGGTGAAATTTTTATTATTATTAAGCAAACTTTGATTTTTTCTTATCAACTTATTTATTTTTATATAATGTTTTAACTTTTTGTTACTACAATGACCTAAACCTATTTTAGCCGATACTGCAGTGTGATTGGGAGTATCATTTGTAAGGTCTATAATGTCTGTCTGTTTGGGTTTTGCAGCGGTAACTAACTGTGGGGACCTATCTATTAGTTCGTCAAACAAGGTTTGGTTTTGTTGGGTACTGACTTGCAAAGAGATCTCTTCTAGCTGGGTTATTTGTTGGTGGGAGTCCCTAAGCTCATGTTCCAGATCAGCTATGCGGTTCAAGGCGCGTTCATACTCTGCACTGCACTTATCAAAATTATTAACTATTGTTAGCAGTTCAGTCCTGAGCGTAATGTAGTTGAAATTTTTCAATCCGCCCACAAGGCCTTCAATTTGTATTAAGGATTGTCGTTTTACTGACAACCGGCTTTCATTTCGGGTAAATATGTACCTTTTTTATTTAAACAAAAAAATACTTTGTGAATAATAATATATTATTCCCGCAACGGCTGGAGGCGCGGGGCGGCGGCGCCGGCGTGGCGGCGCAGCTCCCGTTATCTACTAACGATTGAGTGAGACGGGTATAGAAATTTGAAAACGAGTAAGCGGTGTAGACAATAATAATCGGCTCATCACATGTATCGTCAGTGATAGAATCACGGAATTCTAGTCTTTATAATCATTGCGTTAAATTTTTGATTTACAAAATTAAAACTATTTTTCGATTTAAAAGTACTAGTCAGTCTCTAGTACACTAGTACTTTTCGTACATTGTCAAGTTGTGTTAAATTTTGGAAGTTCATATTTGTCTCTATGTGTGTAATAAAAATCAAAGGTAACAAAAATGCTGTCAATTAAAGTCATACGGTTTGTTTCTTTGTGGATGACCGATGTTACAGTACACTTAGCGTGTACTGTATCATCGGTCATCCACAAAGAAATGAATACTCTTGAAACATACCTAAATCATTGCTCTCAATTAAATAACTACGAACTGACAACGGAACTAAATGTACACGTACAGTTTGTCTATAAAGTCGTGAAATTAAATGAGGGCGCTGCTGAATGCATGTAGCAACCCTATATAGTACGACCAAAATGATTTTGATACGAGGAGTTCGTTCCGAGTAAAATCTTACTAATATTATAAATGCGACAGTTTGCGAGTGTGGCTGTTTATTATTCTTACACGCTCGAACGGTTAAAGGGATCTGGCTGAAATTTGGTACAGGGATACATTATAATCTGGAATAACCATGGCTACTTTTTATTCCGGGAATAAGTTCTTACGGGAAGCGGGAACGGGAATAATACAAATATTATAAATGCGAAAGCTTATGAGTGTAGATGTGAGACTCTTTCACGCTCGAACAGTTGAACTGATCTGGCTGAAATTTGGTACAGGGATACATTATAGTCTGGAATAACACATAGGCTACTTTTCATCCCGGGAATAAGTTCCTACGGGAAGCGGGAGCGAGAACAAATTCGACACGGGCGAAGCTGCGGGCATCAGCTAGTGAGTTAATAAATAAAACACATTATACATTTTTAATTTTGTTTCTGTTTTATTGAATCAGATCCAGAATAAAGTTATTGAACCAGATCCAGAAGCCCCGGTCTAATAGCGTCTTACAACCCACCAGCAGGTGCCTAGCAGTCCCAATTGCTTCGCCACAATCATGTAATTACATGTTTTATCTGTAACTTTCCCCCATCTGACAAGGATTGTTTTGGCGCAGTGTACAAATATTAAAATCGTCTATTTCTTTCTTTGCCGACCTTTTCAGTGTTTCCCAGGAGTTTCAAACTTTCCTTCATTATTAAAACCGTTCGTTAACTATTCGCCTAACTGTACTCTCTGATTTTCCTAAAAAGAATAAAAAAAGAAAATGAATTACCTATTGGAAACAAACTATTGACATGAAGCAATTAATTCAAAATAAAAAATTGGTAGAAAACCAGATTGAACTGAGTATCAAAAATGTAGGTCGTACTATAAAATAACCTACTAACAATGTTATTCTAACCACTGACTTACATTATAGGTAGATTGTAAATCTATGATTCTAACCTAAAAATATGCAACGTAAACAATGCCTTTTTTTGTCTCCAAATCGTAAATTCAGTAAATTTGTAACTTCAGACAGATTCAAAACAAACAATAACACGATTACATACCCACCAAAGATGCTGTTCGCTCATAAACATCCTCAAAATCCCACAACAATTATTGTCCAGCTTGGTACTCCGCGAAACATCACTGGAAAACTTTAAAAATCACTTCCTGCGCACCACTCCGATTTTCTTTACTCATTTCTCAAATCTTTATGCGTAGTTTGGTTTCAATTTGTTGCAGTTTAATCCAAACTTTAAAGTTACGTGAGAGAGTAAACGAAATTCGACGATAGCATTGACAACTGACGTACTTATGTTTCGTGTTGCCAGTGTTGCCACACACATAACTATTTTTAGTTCCTCAAACATAGAGTTCTGAGTTCTGAACTAGTTTTTTTTGGATATTGTACTAAATTGGATCGCACCGTTCACTTCACTTTTAAACACAAACATACCTACTTAATGTTCATACCTAGTTCACTCGTGTTAATCACTTTGTTTAACTTTAGTCAACTAGTAGTTTAGTACCAATTAGTTCTGAAGTAAAATCAATTTATAGTCTTACCTTTCGGAGTTTCCAGGTAATCTAAAAAACGTTATCTCTGGGTGCGTTATTGACGAATTCATGCAACCAAAACAAGCAGAATAGACTCTAGTTGTCATATTAAATATTTTTAGTAAATAAACCTCGCGCGGTTACTATCTAAAAAACGACACACCGTCCATTCGTCTACTCGGCACAATCGCGACTGCGGCGGCTGTCTGCGTGCTGAAAGGCCTGCTGAAAACGAGACAAGTAGGTATAGTTTGCGCTTCCTCCGTTTGTAGGGAGCTACAATACTGGTTAGTACTCTTTATACTGTGGCATCAGACTTGACAAGTGCAGTTTCATCGTCTCGCGAGTCTCGCGACTGCTACTGAGCTAATAAAATAAACCGGACTCCATATCCATAGATTTAGAATTTTTCGCTACTCCATATCAGTATTTGCTTGTCAAGTTAAGAGTCAAGTCAAGACAGACTGTCAAGCAAAACATCAATTCATTCAGTCAGTTGTCTTGTCACTTTGTCACTTCGACTTGTCTGTCCTGTCAGTCTCTCTCATCTCTCAGTCAGTTATTGTCAATTTGTTTACGAGGTAGTACGCATTTCGGCGACGGCGTAGTTTTCATTAGCGTTTAATAACGCTGTTGTTAAATTTCGAGCCAAAATAATATTTTATGAAATCATAATTACATAAACTTATTTAAACACATCATAAAAAGCTTTTCCGCAATCGCGAATAGTACCTACTCTTGCCGTTACAGCGTAGCGTCTATTCAAAAATAGAATCTTTTTAGTGTTATGTACCGTGTTAACCGGCAAGTACATTTAACAGTGTTATTTAGCCGAGTTTGTTAAAATGTGTGTGCGATTGAAATCAGTGTAATGCACAAACAACAAAGGACGCACGACGGCGCCGGGTGGAGCGCGCCGGCGGCGTTGGCCGTGCTCCTGGCGACGCTCGGCTCTTCACTAGCAACGGAGCCTCCACCAACCTCCACAGGTAGGTACCATAAAAGATTTATTTATATTTTTCATAACGTACGTTAGCCTATTACGAAGCCTTCACCATCTCAACAATAGGTGATGGCATTCCCGAATTTGTTGCTTTAATTACAGAAAAGTCTTGTATTTGATATGTATTTTGATAAAACTATATTGAATTGCCCTTGTTATATGTACTTACATCATCATTAACAGCCATTATTTTCATTACTTAATATTTACACATAATGAAGTTTTAACTCTTAACATATCCAATTTATCTTGTGTAATTATGTTTGTAGGAAGCCTGGGTGTAGCCTCCTCTTGCATGCCCCTCCCCATACTGAGCGCTGCTGCCTGCATAGTGTCACAACAAGAGGATACAATATTTTGCATGATGGGGTATACTTCATGGTCATACTGCTGGAAGCTTTCGAGATATTTATTGCATGTAATATTGTATAGTAATAAAAATATGACAAACTTATTTTGTTTATTTATTTTGGAGTCGTTAAAATGACATTCATCTGTAACAAGGCATGCTCTCTTAGACCTACCCAAGATATCACTAAGTGTTACTTGCCTAAGCATATCTATAGTGCATTACCTGTAGATTAAATATCCAATCTCTTAATGTATCGCTTCCTAGATATAAGCAGATTAGAAGGCATGGACTGGCTGGCAAGGTGTTGTCATCAGTGGTTGTAGCGGTTTAGTTGCTTTCTTCGTAAGTATGGGCAGAACTCTTACACAATAATCTACCTGTCAACTGTATCTCCTACTGTTATCCTACTTATCTGAGGATGAATAAGCATGTGTGTGAAGGGTAGTTGGAATGCAATCTACGCAATGGAACTACTGGGATAGGATACGGCGGGTGACCAAAGCTCCAGACAGTATTACATTTTTATGAAGTTCTATCTCTCCACTTTGGTTGAACCATTGGCTACTTGACTGATAAAATATTATGGTAAAACATGTCATTTATTTTTCTTATTAGACCTTGGAGTAATAACTTTGAGATTAGTGATAAAGCTAACAAATAACTTCTAATGTGGTACTTTAAGCAAAGCACCATGGTTCATACGAAACAAGGAAGTACATCAGTATCTGGAAGTTCCAACGATAAAGGAGGAGATAGAAAGGTCTGCTGCGGCCCATAGGCAAAGACTTGCACGACACAGAAATCAACTAGCTGCAAAACTTATAGATACAAGAGACTCCTTATATCAACTGAAAAGAATGCGATTCGCATCAATTTAAAAAAAAAGGAGAGAAGATATGAGAGGCTACATCAGAGGATGTGCACTCTCCAAGCACGTAATAATACTGTCATGAAATCTAATTAAAGCTGAGGGGCTGATTGCAGATAAAAAAATATAACAAAAAAAAACTTCTTAACTAGGTATATTACTCGTACTGTACTTACATAAGTGACACCTATTATGTCCTTGTGGGGACGCCGGCGCCGCCGAGCGGACGATCCAACCGCCTTTCTGCTGCCCATTTCACCAATAAGTGGAACTTACACCAGTGATTCACAGCACCAGTCAATATGGATAACTCTCCCGGTCTAGCTGGCTTTCACACCCTCAGTGGCCATCATGAGGTTAGCTCCCTGCTCCAGCAACTCCTGAGGACAATGCCATTGGGTGAAGTGACATTGTTTAGTTAGAGAACCAGAAGTGATCTGTAACTGTGGTAAGAAGTAGGTACTATCTGTTTTATGAAGTGGTTGGCAGTGAGAAATGAGGCATTATTTTGAAAAATTTTCATCCTAAGTGCCATCCACCGCAATGACAAATGAAATTATTACTAACTAGCTATTCCCCGCGGCTACGTCCGCGTAGAAGTCGTTATCGCGTAAAACCCTCCTTTTGCGCCCTCCTCCTTTTCAGGTAAAAAGTACTCTAATGTCCTTCCCTTGAAATCAAACTATCTCTACACCAAAGTTCATCGAAATCGGCTCAGCGGTTTATACGTAAAAAATATAACAGACAGACAGAGTTACTTTCGCATTTTGCTCCATGATAATACCTATGAATAGTCTCTGGTTCTCTATAAATAAATAGACATAGGCGTCTATAAATAGATAATTTTCAGGTGGAGAATGTCATTAAGTACTATACCAACCACCTTCTTCACCTCATTTCGCGACAAAATACCCCAGCAATAGGCTATCATTTGGTCGTTATATTTGCGAGTTGCTTCTCAGCAGATGGGCACTGGCTGATGCAGCTTCTACCTTCGACTAAACGTCTAGCCCAGGGCTTCCCAACCTTTTTCAGCCCACGGCGCCCTTATAAGTTTTAAAAAGTTTTCACGGCGCCCTCACATGCCCCCCCCCCCCCTCGTCGTTCCTCCGCTGGCAATCGCCTCGTTGACACAGCTATTCCATGGTATCCTCCGCATACGTGACTTTCCTGTGTCATGTCTCGGCAAACTCTTCATGCGGCCCAGACCCGTGAAAACCCGCGGAGCCGGCATGCCCCAGGGAAGCTGTCTTTTTTTTACGGAATCCCTCATAGATGCTATACCGAACTCTTACTGACGAAAACCACACGGTGCACTACCACGGTGGCCACTTTGGGGTTTCGGATACTTCCCGCGTCAGTGTCGTGTGGCGTGCGAAAAACTTTCACGTCAAGCTGTCGTCTTGGTCCTGCTTCTCTAAGGAGGTGAACAGCTCCCGCCCCGTCCTTAGGCCCGCGGCCATTGAGACCGTTAGTCTTGGGCGAAAATAAGTGTATGGCGCCCTCGGTGCAGACTGCAAAACTCGGTTTGGAGAGTAATATCCCGCTCCCTCCCCGCCGTCTCTTTCACGAGCATGAGACCTGCTCGCAGAAAAACGCGGTGCCGTCTCACTTACTCCCATTGGAGATCAAGGCTCGCACCGTGGTCTCCAGCGAGATAATGTTCACATCTAGACCTCCTACTAGGCCTTAGCGCTATTGTGGCGCCCATGCTGCGCACTCCTGTTACATATTTTCCTCGCTGCGTTCCTCGCAGTGCTGACTCGGCCGTGGTGCATTCGCCACAGATCTGTACTTACCTATGCTCCCGTGCCTGGTAGTTATCTGTGTCAACCAATAGGAGAGATGGTTCCTCTACAGCCACTCGTTTATGATCGGTCTGATCGACCCGATTGTGGCGTTTCCCCACCTTGGTTGCTCAAGTCGCACTTTCCAAGTCTCTATGATTTCCTGATGGAGCTGGGACTGCTAAGCAGTTGGGACCACTGAGCCAGGGAAGCTGTCTGTGACAATGGCGCCGCCTTATCACCTCTCTGTGACAATGGCGCCGCCTTATCACCTCTCTCAACTAAGACACTTCAAGGCGGTCAACGCGGTGAGTAGGTTCTCAGACTCAGACACCAAGTGGACAAAAAAGGCGACTTGACTGACATACCCTTTTTCTCAAACTAGTTTTAGAGTGGAGACCGCTATTTGGCAAACGACGAGTAGGGCGTTCACCCGCCAGATAGCCCGACGATCTTAGAGTATAGATTAATAGGTACTCTAAGCCGACGACCTAGACCGTGTGGCGTTAGTTGGGAGAGGTCGGCGTCCAGCAGTGGACTGTCATACGCTGATTTGATTTTTTTTACGTACTCTCTGGACTTCCTGCGGCACCCAGGTGGAGAACCCCTGGTCTAGTCTACTCCACTGTGATTTCATTAGTTTAGTCCTTCACGCTGTGTAAACCCGCGAGCACCAGTCTTTCCTAGATGCATGTGGCATATAGATGCTCTGAGACAGCTACACAAGTGTTTTATTCCCCAAGTGACACCGGCGCCTGGTGGAATACACAGGGCAACGTTGAAAGATTAAATACTATCACAGCCGGAAAGGTTATCAACGGTGGTCCTCATCACTTGTGTTTAGATGTTTCAATTGTTTTAGAGGAATCTGTCGAAGACTGCACTACCGCATGGAAACTTGGAAACCGCTTTGCTCTCCTGTTAAAACCCCGGGTTCTTTAAGAGTAGCGGAGAGTGAAAAGGCACATTATTGGAGCATCTACTTGAAGGCCACTGTCCCTCAGATCCTCAGTTCGCCGTCACTATGGCCATGGCTTACCATCAGACAGAGGCCTAATTTTGGCAAAGTAAGAAAAGATTAAATATCCCTTGAAATAGACAATGTCGCCCGGAGCAGAGTCCGGAGGGTATGGACTTGGACCTATACCACATTTATACTGTGCCTATACCTACTAGTCTGTCTGCCTGTAGGCAGTGCTCCTAGTAAGAGGAAAGATTTCTTTTAGTTTTAGTGTATTATAAACTCTGGTATTATCCTAGCCTACCTACCTACAACAACCTACCTAGGTATTTTAAAAGTACCTACTGAACCGATTAGAACTATTCTTTCACCATTAAGTAAATAGGGTGAAATGTAGGTGTATAGTATGTCTGCCTACGACACCGCCAATGTGTTCACATGAAATTGGGACCGGTGACCGATTTCCACGAGGGCGAAGCCGCGAGAACAGCTAGTAATATAGGTAATAATTATGTTCACAAAGATCTATGTATGATGGATCTTTGTAATGGATTTTAGTGGACAAAGGGGACAAACCTTAGAGTGTGCGCGACTTACGTCCTGAGCTGAGACGAGCGAAAGCATACATAAATACATACATATGATCACGCCTTTATCCCCGAAGGGGTAGGCAGAGGCATATTATATGCCCACATTTCACCTTTGTATAATTTGTCCCACATAATAGGTGGTGAGCCGTATTGCCGTGTTTAAATGGACAGGCGCAGGTTGTGACTGCCTGCTGTTGAAATAAAGCCTTCAGCTAGCTTAACGACTGCCATTTTACTGGCAACCGGGACCAACGGCTTAACGTGCCTTCCGAAGCACGGAAACGCTCAAATAAATGTCACAAAGTGATCACATGGATGGTCACCCATCCATGGACCGGCCATAGTGAAAGTTGCTTACTGCAGTGATCGTTTACAGAACACTGAGTCCGCGGGGCCACGAGCGAAAGCATATAAGGCAATAAATGTTAGAATTATGGCAAGTGAAGAGACTCAGCCTTGAGTCTACGCCTGTGAAATGGAGGAAGCTTGACTGTCCTAGGTTGCAAGTTATTTTGGTGTGTTTTATTGTAAAAAATGCAACGGACGGAAAGTGCCTCTGCGACCTCAGTATTGTACAAAAACATGCGAACCGGTTGAGCCAACGACGACGCCGCACACTCTTGTAGAAAAGTAATTACTGCACACACACATACCTTATGGATCTATTCTAGTAACATGTATACTATACCTTCCAGAATGACTAACCACACAGAGTTAGGTAGGTTAGGTACGTGACTAGGGCGTGTAACACGCCCTAGATAGGTACTTGGGAATTAGACTTATTTGTGACTGGTACTTAGGAAATAGAAAAAAACATCTGTGAAAATTTCAGCTCTATATGTATAGCTTTGTGACAGACCCTCTGGTACTGATGTAGTTCAACTAGTTGTACAAACGATGCACTGCTGCTGTAGCGTTTGTGCAACCACTTGTACTAGTCATCAGACAACCTTTTTGAAGGGTTATTTGTACAACTATGCATATATATCAAATGGAGATGCAAATCCATGTCCTATTATTGCGATTGTTACTGTACAACCAGTTACAATAATTTAATAATAAGTGACACCGAGCATATAATTACAAGTATAACGCACGCACGTGTTATAAGTTTATGACACCGAGTGTATATGCATGTACCTATATATTGAGGTTTTACAAACGCCAAGCAGTGCATCGTTTGTACAACTACTTAGTTGAACTACATAGTTGTACATCAGTACCAGAGGGGTGACAGACAGACAGACGGAGTCTCAGTAAAAGGGTTACGGTTTCTTCCTTTAGGTACAGAAGTCAGAACCCGTTTGATTGCTGTGAGACGGTAGATACTAATTTAATAATAATGTAATGTTGCAGTGTGATGCGGACAACAATGATTGATGTGTAAACAGGAGCTATGTAGTTGAGACGCGTATCTGTCACTCTTCATTGTCCCTCGCTCTTGTGAGCTGGCGTCTGGCGAGCCGCTGTGTATGGACATGGACGCACCACACAAACACTCAATCAACGTAATTAAATTAGGGCTATTATACGTGGATAGGATCGTGGGACGCGTTAATCTTATTGCTAGGTACAGCAAACCGCAGTGTGTGTTATTTTTTATTTATGTACCTATAATATGTATGTATATACTACATGGGCATTATCAATAACGTGATTCACACAGTCGTACTTAATTATCTGTGGTCTAGCTGTGACCCACTACTTTGCTTGTAACATAATAGTCATAATACCATAGTAAAATACCTAATACGAACCCAGTAGCACTCATTGAACCAAGCAGCAGCGAATTTTTGAAACTGGTTTGTGTCCCTGTGAGCTCCTCTATAAGTATTAAGAATTCAAACTCGCTGGACGTATTTGTCCACATGTAAGGTGACTTCCCTTAAACGGCGGCTCACCCGGGACTCCTGGCCGTAGGCAGTTGACAGGGTACGGTGCGGATTTAGCAGATAGCATCCATGAGGACTTACACACATGATAAGAAAACCTATTATAGCTAGGTACACGGATATTATACCTATCTAAGTATCTATAATTATATTGAAACAAACGACTCTTTCTCTTACCATGCACAGCACAACCCGAACATCGCGCACATGTGTTGGCTAGACATAGTCACACGTGTGCGCCTTTCAGCTCGTTTCTAGGAGCCCCTTTAAACGAGTGCGGACAAACAAAGGGCGCGTTATAATGAGACTTTATTATGGGCTCGACGGCGAGCTTGTCCTTGCGGAACCTTAACTAATGTCGGTCGGTCGGCGGGACTCGGGATGGACATAGCAATGTACAAGTTACGTACTCTTCGTATATGTGGATCTGGCTAGTTTAAGTACCTAGGTACTAACGTAAGTAATTACTGAGAATGCTGTGAGGCGAAACCGGTCTGGGTCATAATCAATATAACAAGTACCTTACAGGTAGGTACTTGTACAACTAGTACACGCATAGTGTCAATTAGTGCAGCAGGTTGCACCAAGCCCCATTCTACTAAAAACTACTCTGACAATACAATAGTATGAATATACATATACCTAGTATCTCATACCTACCTACCTAATTAAAAGCTACTAGGTCCCGGCAGGTCAGGTCCTAGCTTTAGCTGTAGTTTCTGCACAGGTACAATGGACATGACAGGTGGCTTTGTTTTATTTGGCAAGGAATTTAATTGACTTCTTTCAATTATTGTTTTTAATTATTAGATATTATTAACAATTTGGAATAATAATGCGGATCGACATGTCAAAGTTTGTATCGAAGATTGCTCTAGATAGGTACTTAAGTACCTATTCACGAGTGGCTGGAGAGAGGAAGAGGCTTTAGAAGACACCGGGAAACCACGGCCCAGTGCCAGCACTGCGAGGAGAGCAGCGAGGAAACAGCGTCACAGCGCTCCACACACTGGTGGAGTGCACGGCGTGGGCGCAACAGCGCCAGGGCCTCGTGGCAAGTGGACGTGGACATTCTCTCGTTGGAGACCATGGTGCGAGCTATGATCTCCAGCGGGAGTAAGTGGAACTCCGCTGCCTCTTTATGCGGGCAGGTCATCGTGAAAGAGACGGTGGGGAGGGAGCGGGAGAGAACTCCCACCCGAGTTCCGAGTCTGCGGCGAGGGCGCCGCAGACGTGTCTTCGCACAAGACTATCGGCCTTCATGACCTGGGCCTGAGGACGGTGAGGGGGCTGCTCACCGTCCTTACAGAAGTACAAGATAAGTTGGAACCCATCGAAAACCAACGGAGATCGCCCTTGCTACTTGATCATCCCCAATGGACCCTGAGTTTTTTCAATAAATTGTAAATTTTTAAATCTTAACCGTCATCTCTTCTAATTTATCTCTCTCGTTCGTTAACCTACCTGAAGCCTTCAGCGTTTCAATAGGGCGGAACTCGATAATAGGTATCCTACATAATGCGTACTAAATGATACAAAAAAAAAATCAATAAAATATATCAGTTTCGTTAAGAAATTCAACAAACCCCTAATACAAACGTTTGGATTGAGGAGCCACTTTGAAAAAGATGTAACTTTATATGTATTGATGTACAAATTCCAAAAATTTACCTACATTATTTTTTATTGTGTACTACTTAATTAAGGAGCGAGTTTCGTTTAAAAAGGAGAGGTGGCTCCTCAATTCATACGGACACGTCCTGACTCCTGGGGTATTCAATCCTTACCCGGGGCTCCCAACCGGTGGCTGTTAGGCAGGATACGTGAACGGGGGATTTGCAATATTATGTCCTCGTACTCCTAAATTGATTTTGAGCTAATGGTAATGACAATCTTCTTTGGGTTTGTTTTGCCTCATGCGGTCGCATCGCAGTACAAAATCTTTCTGTTGGGAAAGTACGGGTACCTACTGTACTATACTCGTACGGCAATAATTCATTCACGTCTGCGCCTGCAAGTAACTGACAGTGGTTATGAATGAGAAGTCACGTCAGGAGTGACTCGGGCCTCTCCGCCTGACCTCTGGGCGGGGTTATCTGCGCCGCGCTGTGTGGCGCTGTGCAGGGGCGCGCCACTAGGTACCACGCATTTCTATAATTGTTATCTACTGTTTAAAACTTAGACGTAATTACTAATCTGACTACTACTGCTACAGCGAAAAATTGTAAAAATCTATGACTGCTACTGTCTTAACAGACCTCGGCCGCCGCCGCCGGTGCAGCGCACAGTGTACTGCCTAGAACAAGCTAGCTGGACAAAAACAACATTGACTATTCTGGAAACTGTTACTGAGGGTAGTTAGAGTATAAGTTGCTAATCATAAATATGGGTAATGTTTTCTATGAAATGTGTCAAAACATTAGTAATGAGGGTAAGTATTTAAGATACTCGATTAAAATGCATTAAATTAGTTGCATTTAAGCTCCTAATACGAAAACATTTGATGTGCTCTCGTTTGTTGTTAATTTGTTGTAAGTGATGGATTCAATAACCAAGGGTAAGTAGTTTTTTTTTATACTACTATATTCAATGTTGTTTAACGCGTAACCAGTAAAAAAACGTTTGATTTAAAATAAATAACCAAAAAATTTTAAATTTGTAATTTACAAGACGATAAGTAAAAATCCCCTCATTTCCCCGGGCTGTTTTTTTTATTAAACAAGAAATTTATCATTTTAATTTTAAATACATGAACTTTTTTTTGCTCGAATTTGCTCTTTTATTTTTTATTAATATTTTTGTAGGAGGCAGTTTTACTTTATCGAAAATGGTGCTTTTTGAAGAATGGGTGAAAACTTCCAGTGATGGGAGAAATATTGCGCTTTTTAATTTTATTGCGATGAAACATGATCTGGGCAGCAAATCGGAGCAGTCGTTCAAGGACATCAAGGCAGTTATTTCGATATTTTCTGCGAAATTATCGTAGAAATGGGAAAATTCTCGTAGAATTCGGGATCGCTTTCTGTCTTTGAATTAATCGTGGCAAGAGGGGAATATAACGTTTCGTACGCTATAAAACACTGTAGAGCCGTTCTCATCATCTCAACAACCCATGGCTGGCCCTGGAAGACCGAAAGTAGACTTGCAAGATGCCGCTTCCAAGACTAAACGTCGACGTGTCGATGATCTTATTCAATCCCGAAGTTCTGAAGAACTGATCGCTGCTGCCGAGATATCTTCCCGACTATCCTATATAAATATAATATTGTATACCTATGTATTACATAATATGTAATACAGAGGTATTATTAAGAAAGATTTACACATAGTATAAGTATATGTATATTATACATATACTTATATGTGTAAATCTTTCTTAATAATACCTCTAAATTTAACTTCTGTTACTTACTTTCAGTAAAAAGAACTATGGCCAGTCTGATCGGGCAGGTCAGCAGGAGTCCAGAAATAATCAAAGATTCCCTAAAGGCGACTAAAGAAATTAAGGAGATTCCCAAAAAAAAGACGGTTCTGTTCCTCCTGAGGTTTTAGATTAAATTTTAGAGGCAACAAGTAATTTAAAGAGAAATGCAGTCCATACGTTAAGTGTTGTATGTCATATAGACTACACTGAAGAAGATTCTTCGGAAGAAGAATTGAGTGATGATGAGTAGGTTAGGTTATTGTTTCCCTTTGTGTAACTTATTGTTTCCTCTTATTCTATTTTATCCTGTTATGTTTTTGTGTAGGTACCTACTTAGTGATAAGAAATATATTATGGATTTCAATTTTTTGTTTTTATTTTTTCTCGCTATAACTATACACTGAAAACAACTTAGATGTGTATAAACATAAATAACAAACACTTTAAAAATTAAAAACATTGAAAAATAATATTGTCCAGCTAGCTTGTTCTAGGCAGTACACTGTGCAGCGGTGGCGCAGTGGGAGCTTAGTTAGGCTGAGCGCAGATTATAGTCACGACAGTTTTAAGACAGACTTGCCTCACATAGTCAAGTCTGTTTTAAGATTAAAACGAAACTGTTCTGTCTACGACACGTCGCACACCTTAGACAAAACTGTTTTGTCTACGATACGCATCACACGAACACCGTGGGTAGGTACTGTTCGTACTGCCGGACGTGTTATATGGCATAACCGAGTACTGGTTCAGTACCCAGTACGCTACAAAATTTAATAAGACCCAAGACCATTTTCGGACGCGATATACCGCTCGGGCGCGTACAGTCGACGTTCGGCCGCGTCCGAGTCCGAGATAGAATATATTATACTATCTGTGGTCCGAGCGACCGGGTGACCGGATTGATGCACGCTTGGGAACATTTTGTTCCGTAGTGTATCTCAACTTAAAGCGTACGAGTAGTAAGTAAGGAATACTGTTGAATGTTATATGAATACTTAAGGCACGCCTGCCAGCTTATTGGGCTCAGGAGATGGTCAAGCGACTTGAGTCAATATCAAGTGTACATACACGTCGATGCATACACACGTGCAAAGAAATCATGCACACTGAAGCTACTTTCATTCATATTTTAATCGACTTGTCAAGTGCATATTGACCATATAAGAGCCCATTAGTCGAAGCACGTGTAGTACCTGCCAGATAATAATACATTAAACGAATAATATTTATTATTATGATAAATGAAGAAAAAGTGACATATACATCATTCTGTATATCTAAAAAATGAATTGGAACTACATCGCAGCTGGTAATATTATTCGTTCTGATAAACAAATACCTATCTTTTGTGTAATCATGTTACAGTTTTTAATTATCTCGAAAACGGTGCGTGCTATCGTTAAAATAATGGCAATTTTGACCCCCCTTTGAAAGCCCCCATCCGCCAAATATACATTACGAATAACGATTTTTTATACCACTAAGGTGGCATAATGTTGCCTGTAGGTTTATTTGTTGGTTTGATATCAATCGTCAAAAAGGGTCCATGCTGGCGGTGTTGCAGTCATCCTCATCAGCTAGCAGTTTCATATAAGAGAATGATTACAAGGTAGATTTTATTTCGAATCGCCATCAGAACTAGTCACAACGATGAAAGATGATTGTCTAATGAGAGGCTTATTTGAAAGAGAAGAGGACAGAACGAATGCCAGGATAACTGTAAATGACGTAGTGCTGGAACAGGTGGATGAGTTTGTATATCTTGGATGTGCATTTAGCAGGGATGGACGGTACACCGCTGATGTAGAAAAGAGGGTAACTGCGGGCAATAGTGTGAATGGAGCGTTGGGCAAACTTTTAGGTACCAAGGCCTTAAGTCAAAAGGCCCAGCTCGCAGTACACAATGCGGTGCTGATACCTACGCTAACGTATGGAAGCGAGAGTTGGGTATGGCAGGAAACGCATGAAAGTAGAATAAACGCGGTCGAGATGCGCGCGCTACGCAAAATCTGCGGAGTAACGCTCGCAGATCGCGTTCGGGATGAAGATGTAAGAAAGAGAGTTGATCTGAAAGAGAGTGTCGGTGTTAAAGTAAGGAAGGGCATGCTACGATGGTTCGGGCATGTGGAACGAATGGGAGATGAAAGAATGACAAAACAGATATACAACGCGAAAGTGGATGGACGTAGGAGTCGGGGAAGGCCACGACACACCTACAACGACCAAATTAATCGTGTGTTAGTAGAAGGTGGTGTCAAGAGCCGTAGGAACCGACGTGCATGCATGAAAAGAAAAATGAAAGTTGAAGAAGCAAGTGAGGTGTGTATGGACCGTGCCGTGTGGCGCTCGGTTCTTTCTGCCTACCCCGCAAGGGATTTGGCGTAAAGATAGTTAGTTAGATTTTTTTTCTAAATCTTGTATATCGAAAACCGTGCGTTATATCCTGATATTGCAAATACAACAAAATTTTCATCCCCTTTAAGAAAGCCCCAACCATAAGGGGCAAACACATACAAACATAAGTGACCCTCACCCCCCCCCCTCCCTTATTTTTTGCAAAGCGGGAATTTATGAAGGTCAACAAACCTGTCAGAACAATCAGAACGCTGTATGTACTTGTACGAAAGACCGGGTACTGGTCCGGGTACTGTTCGAATGCCATATGGCATGGTTCGGAAAGCTATGCTATATGTCAGGACATCATCGGGTACTGTTTTGCGCAAGACAGTTTTGTCTTTGATGTGCGCGCCCGCATGCATATAAAAGGGAAGCCGACAAACGTTAGTCAGACTTGTCGCCTTGTAGGTAAAGACAGCTTTGTCTAAGAGACGTTTTGTTCTAAGTGTGCGCCTCTCTATTTATCTCGTAGAGAGATAGTCTGTCTTAAAACTGTTGTGACTATAGTCTGCGCTCAGCCTAGGTTCGAATACCAGCTCTGAACAACATTTGCGTGATTCACAAATGTTGGTTTAATTCGATAAATGTGAGGAAGGTATCTACCTAAGTATGTTTACCGTAGTCTCTATCCCAGTGGTTCCCAAACTTATTTTGTCTACTGCCCACTTTGAAAATAAATATTTTTTTAGCGCCCCCATTTTTTCACCTATTTAAAAACCACTATAACTTCAAATTAAATTAATTAATAACTCTTACGGGCTCCACCTGCCAATAAGAATGATTATTGAAACGCAACTTTATAGTATTAAAACAGAGTATCTTTTATTAAAAATATAACTAAAATAATCAATCCTTATATAAAAACTAATGTGAAGGATGAATCTGATGTTGTTTAATAAGTTTGTTGATATCAGGTTCCAATTTACTCAAGAACAGTCGCAAGTCGCCACGTTCGGTAACAAGCAAACGATTTCTCTTTTTAGTAAGCAGTGTTGTCACAGCACTAAATCCACGTTCACACAAATATGACGATGGGAATGCTATCTTGAATCGTTGAACGATTGACCACAATCCAGGGTACAATTGAGGGATCGGTTTTTGAAGCCAAAATTCTTGGTAACCATTTTTGAACTTGATTTTTATTTCCTCGTTTGTTGTCAATTCTATAAGTTCTTCTTCCAGCTGAGGTGACATTGCTGTGTTGACATTTGAAAACGGATCCAACACCCAGTCTGGTATTTCCAATTTCAAAATGTCCAGGTATCGTTCGGTGAAGTCAATGTGGAGGTTTTCCAAATGTTGGCAGTAGGCAAACAATTCGTCGTTACTGCATGATACTGATAAATTTGGAAAATTGTGAAACTCACGTCTGCCCAGATTCTTTTTGTGTAGAAGCAGTTTGGCTGCGAAAGCAGCAACGACGTTTTTTGTTTTAATTAAATTTAGTTTATCGCCTTGCAGTTGGAGATTCATGTCGTTGAACAATTTATGCAGGTCTATCATGTAAGCTATATCATTCTTTGATGTTATGAGCTTGTCGTGCAATTATGTATCTTTAGTTTCCAAGAACTCTATAACAGAGTCAAACAGGTTGTAAAATCGAGTCAGACAATTGCCTCTTGATAGCCAACGAACTTCAGTATGAAACAACAAACGGTTGAAATCCTCGTCATTAGTAACACAAAGCTGATGAAATAATCTATCATTCAAAGAGCTGTTGCGGCATATTGCAGTGATTGAAATAGTTTTTCACTAAGTTTCTAGCAACTAAATGTTGTCTATGAATAACGCAATGTACACCAAGGACATCTGGAATTTTATTTTTTAAGTACGCTATGAAGCCTTTATGGCACCCTGTCATAGCCGGAGCGCCATCCGTAGCAACTGAAATAATATTTTTCAAAGGAATCTCTTTCTCATCGCAAAACTTTTCCAATGTATGGAATATGGTTTCACCTTTTGTATCGGTCTCTAAATTTCTAGCAAATAATAGTTCTTCACATATTTTCTCATCTTTAATAAACCTCACGTAAGACAACAACAATGCTTCATTAGTTGGTAAAGTGGACTCATCGAGCTGAATTGAGAATTGACTTGTCCTCAGGTGATCGCACAATGATTCTTCAATGTTTTCAGCCATTTCATCAATTCGTCTTTGCACAGAATTATTACTCAAAGGAATTTTTCGGATAATATCTGCGGCCGGTTTCTGAAGCACAGTAGTTATTACTTCATTTAAAATAAATAAATAAATAAATATTCACGGACATTTTACACAACGCTATCTGATCCCAAAGTAAGCTAGGAATAACCTGCTTGTGTTATGGGAATCAAGACTACGGATAATAATACTTATATACTTTTTAAATACATACATATTATACATAGAAACAACCAGACTCTTGAGACAAACATTTATGGGTCACACAAATATTTGTCTTCGGTGGGAATCGAACCCACGACCTCCAGCGCCGCAGGCGGTATCACTACCGACTGCGCCACAGAGGCAGTCAAATTTATTGCTGGCAATATTAACTCTTCTCCGATGTTATGTGGTTTGCCTTTTTGAGCAATTAACAAAGAGATATTGTACGAAGCTCGAAGTCCATCGTCATCTTGCTTAGCAGCCGCCGAAAATAGTTTTACTACACTTGGCTGAGTATTATGCTTCTTCTCTAGGTCTTGAAAATATGCTACATTCTTGTCTTTCTTATCTGGATGCATTTTATTCAAATGATCTTGCAGCCTTGAAGGCTTCATTGCTTCATTCGAAAATGTTTTTAGACATAGAAGACACAAAGGCGACGATCGGTTTGTGGGATTTTCAATAAATCCGAATGTAATATATTCCGCATTGCCGTCTCTTCTTTTTTACTTCCGACATTGTTTTGCTTTGAGAAATACGTTCAACTTCGCGAGTAGAGGAGGCGTAAGTACTGCTCATCTATTGCGCGCGAGACCACAAATGAAAATAAAATAAATATTACATTGTTTATATAGGAATGCTTAAGCAGCACGCACCGACAGGAATAAAACAAACATGCATAAACTCGTTTATCTCATTCGACGCTCAATCGTACTCAACAAGTCCGAACAAGCATTCAATGAACCAGCCGACTGATACAGGAATGCACAATTCGGGTTATCTAACAAAAACTTGTTAAAACATGATAGATATCTCCGAGTACTAATAACTATTATTTTTTTCTATATTAAATAAAATAGGACAGATATATGAACTACGCGAAGAGAAATATAGAACCGAGTTTGAGCAATCTTTTAATTCATATTAGTTGATGTTCACAAGTTGTTGTTCAGTTGCGTGCGGCGCACCGTTCGTAGCACACGTAAACATTAGTCTTTATCGATGTCGCGATATTTATTATATCTACCCACTTAATCATTAATAATTACAATGTCTGAAAAGTGTGATAAACTTTGTTTGAGTGATAGTAGTGATTTAGAATGTGAGACGCAAGACCATCAGAACCAGAATTGGGCCGACAAAATATTTCCGGATAAAGTCAATTCTACGGATACAAATACCGCAGCGAAAAAAAGAATGCGAGGAGATACAAGTAGCAACGGAGAAGAAGGCGTGCAAAGCGATTAAACAGGAGTTTATCTCAAAATAGTTATGAAAGTGAGGTTAGTACACATGATAACATTAATTCAGAATTCTAAGAAAAGTATGAGGTATGCATTACATCTAAGGAAATACTACCAAGGCAATTGCGGTTTGCTAAGTTATTAAGGGATGAACAAATTAAAGGTATTTTGTCAATTACTTACAAAAATCCATATCGGGCTCTTGTCCGTTTTGATTCAGAACCAAACGCCGAAAAACTATGTGCTAGCAGTAAAATAGAAGACTTAGGATACAGATGTCAATCTACCCAAAAAGTCACCTTATCTTATGGCGTAGTTAAGAACATAGACTTAGACGTAGATGAAAAAGAGTTAATGGAAGCCTTAAGTAGTGAGACTGAGATACTATCATTAAGAAGAATGAAACGGTTCGCAGGCGATCAGTGGGTTAATAGTGAAACCATAAGAGTGTGCTTTAAGAGTCATAGTTTACCCTCTCATATTTATCTATATGGGTGTAGGGTCAAGGTCGACTCCTTCGTGTTCCCGGTCACGCAGTGTTCAGGTTGCTGGAGATATGGCCATCTAATCCGTCAATGTCCATCAAAAAAAATAATTTGTCCTAAGTGTGGTGGTCTACATGCGAATTGTGACGTCATCGAGTATAGTTGTATAAACTGCAAAGGCGCTCACATGTCATTAGACAAAAAGTGTCCAATATTTCTAAAAGAAAAAATGATACGTTCTATTATGTCAAAAGAGAACTGTATGTATAGAAAAGCTCTAAATATGTTTATATCGAAACACACAAATAAAACGGCCATTTCTACATTCAGCGAGAACAGCACTCCGGAAAGCATGCCCAATAAAGATGTCTCTCACGAAACGAACGCCGAACCTCTTAACAGTGCTCCTTATAGGAATATATTAGTCACGAAAGGAAAAACTTTACAGTCAAGAGAAAAAGTTGTAAATACCAAAAAACAATCGAAGAAATTGCCCAGTGAAATTGAAGTGAAGAAAAAGAAAAGTAATAGGTCTGACTTTCCATCATCTGTGGATAACTCGGAAATTAGGGATGAAATTAATATGGAGACGCCCGTGGAGAATTCGTGTAGGGAGAAGAAAACGTCATTTATTAAAAATATATATGAAAAAATTAAGGAGATTGTTATATCTGACACCTCGTTTGAAAATAAGCTTGTAGCGGTTGTGAAGTTATTAATTTTTGAGTGCAGGTCATACTTTCTAGAAGCAATTAGAGAAATGGAGTGGATCTCGGCAATATTTAAAACATTCAACTATGGCTAATAACCGCAATGATAAAAACGTTATCACAATACTTCAGTGGAACGCACAAAGCTTAAAGCCAAAACAATTGGAGTTCGAGTGTCTACTTATTCAAGAAAAAGTTCACATTGCGATACTGAGTGAGACCTGGTTAAGCGATGACTTAAATATTAACTTCAGTGGTTACAACGTCTACCGAAAAGATAGAAGTGATTCATATGGTGGTGTAGGAATTATAATCCACAAATCGGTTAGAGTGCAAGCTACAACATTTAGCTTAAATAATAATGGAATAGAAATATTACATGTTAAAGTATTGAACTGTAGTAACTTAGAAAATATTGTTACTGTGTACTGTCCGTCAAGTGTTCGCACAAGTCAATTAGACTGGGATTGTTTGTTTAATTCTTTTCAGAGAAAGACTATTGTGGCAGGGGACTTTAATGGCCACCATACAAACTGGTCATATAAAAATAACACTAGAGGCTTCCATATATTGGACTCAGCGTTAGATAATGGGTTTGTGTCTTTGAATGATGGCAGTCATACTAGGATCAAAATGGTTAATGGTAATCTTCAGAAGTCTTCTCCTGATATAACGTTTGTCTCTACAGATATAGCGATACATTTTAATTGGTGTGTTACAAAAGAAACATTAGGTAGTGATCATAAATGTATAAAAATTAATTTAAATTATACTCGAAACTATAGCGATAAAATTATTTGTAACTATAAAAAAGCTAATTGGAAATTATTTCGTGAGTTTATGCATGGGGCATTCGTAAACCCTCCAATTATAAATAATGTACAAGGAAAATACGACCTCTTAATCGATAATATTAATATGGCTATTAGTAAAAGTATTCCCCAGGTAAAAATCTGTCAAAACCCAACTAGTAAATTTAGGCCTAAACCATACTGGAATCAACAATTATCTGAATCTGTAGCTAAAAGAAGATTAGAATTAGGGCGGTTTAGGCGGAACCCTACTCCTGATAACCTTTGTATATTAGAAAACCAGATTAAGACCACTAAGTTACTATTATGAAAGGCTAAATACCAGAGTTGGAATGAATTCTGTTCCAGCATAGATAAATCGGTATCGGTTACAGAAATGTGGCGAAAAATGCGTTGGGTAAAAGGGTACAAAAATCATAGACCTGATGTGACTGACCAACAAAAAGAGGAGCTGCTACGCAGTTTGACCCCAGATTACGTTTCCTTTCAAATGCCTATCATACGTTCGGCCAACACATCTCTTAAATCTTACTTTACACTCGAGGAGATGGAAAAGTGTTTTAAAAAAAAAGATACTGCTCCCGGTCGGGATGGTGTTACCTACTCTGTAATATACAACCTTCCAGTAAATGCCAAAAGTTTTTTACTGGATATCTATAACCTTATTTTGACAGAAGGAAATATGCCTATACAATGGCGTAATGTCCAAATCCTTCCGATTCCTAAAACGGCGAACGGCACAAGTCCTGTACAGAAAATCAGACCTATTGCACTAATGTCGTGTTTATGTAAAATCTTTCATGTCATGAATTATGTAAACGCTTAGAATGGTTCATAGAAAAAAATAAAATATTATCAATAAAAACAACTGGCTTTAGACGCTCTCAGTCAACCTTAGATGCACTAGTTAGATTAGTTAGTCAGATTCAAATAGGTTTCTCCAAAAATTGTTCCACAGTAGCCTGTTTCCTCGATATTGATAATGCGTACAATAATATTTTAGTTGATACAATTATAAATAATTTGGAAGAGATTAATGTAGGCTCAAAGATTATAAAGTATTTATGGACATATTATTATCTTAGCGAAAGACACCTTCAAATCCAAATTAATAATGGTAAAGATACTTTGAGTAGATGGACTAATCGGGGTATCGGTCAGGGTGACCCGTTGTCGCCATTATTGTTTAATGTGGCCACTTATAAAATTTGTAAGCATATAAATACCGTTATGATATCCCAGTATGCCGATGATTTTGTTCTTTATACGAGTTGCAGCAAAATATTGGACGGCAGTTTAGTCATGCAAGGTGCTTTGGATGCTATGGTTAACATTCTCCAAAATATAGGATTCCAACTTTCGGATAGTAAGTCTAGATATTACATATTTAGTAGAGGATATAGAAGGCAAAACATTCAACTATTAATTAATGGGAACTACTTAAGTTCGGCAGAAAACATTAAATATTTGGGAATATGGTTGGACAGGTCACTTCGCTGGGGTAAACACGTTAATGAAATTTGTCAAAAAACTTTAAAATACGTAAATTTGCTAAAAGTACTATCGGGATCATCTTGGGGCATTCACCCTTGTCATCTTCGCAAATTATATATAACTTTGATTAGAAGTAGAATAGACTATGCTAGTTTCTTGATGGACAACAGTGCTAAAATACATACAGACAAACTGGATAAAGTTCAGAATCAGGCATTAAGAGTTGTGGGAGGGTTTATAAAAAGTACACCTATTTACGCTATGGAATGTGAGCTATGTGTTTGTCCATTGTATATACGGAGATATTATTTGGCTGCGAAATACATGTTAAAATCACAGTCGCAGTGTAATAATCCTACGGTTAAATTATTGGAAGAATTGATTACTTTTTGTAATAACCAATATTGGCAAAGAAAAAGGAAGCCACTGTTAATGACTGTATACAGGGAAACAAAGTTTGAAAATGTGAGCCATAGTAATCCATTGGAAATGTTTACACTAAATACTTGGGTCAGTAATATTCAACTTCAAAATGTAGTCAAAATTAACTTAGACTTTATGATGGAGAGCAAAGCTATGTATAATAGTCATTTATTAAAATCTAGTATTTTAGAAGAACTGAATACAAAATATCACGGTTGGCATAAGATATTTACCGATGGGTCAAAGAGTTCTAATGGCTCAGGTGCCGCATTTTATGACCCCTACAGCAATAACAGCGGTTCGTTTAAAATTTCTAATATTCATGTTTCTATAATGACGGTGGAGCTCACTGCAATATCAAAAGCAATCTCATATATAAAAGAAAAACGTTTTAAAAAAGTTGTAGTGTTGACAGATAGCAAAAGTTCGCTCCAGCATATAGCTCGTTGCTCCTCTGGTAGCAGAGGGGTATCGACAGCTTATGCCATTCTAAGTCAATTAGAAGAACTTAGATGCAAAAATGTTAGCATAGTATTGCAGTGGATTCCATCGCACATTGGTATTGTTGGAAATGAGAAGGTTGATACATTGGCTAGAGGTGCAGTATTCGTGGGGATTCAAACTGATGTCAAAAGTCATTACTCGGAGGTTTTGGGTAAATATAAAACAAATTGCCACAATATCTGGAAAGAATACTTTGATAAAATATCAAAAGAAAAAGGCATTTGGTACAGAACAATGCAGTGTGAACCTCCTCGTATTCCATGGTTTGCAAATATCAAAACTGGTAGAAAATTTATAGTTATAGCTCATAGACTAAGAACAGGGCACATTCCACTTAATAAATTTGGATTTCTTATGAAAAAAGTCTCCAGCCCAAACTGTGAGAATTGTGGTGTTCCAGAAGATGTTTACCATTTATTGATGGAATGTACCCGGTATTTGAGAGAAAGGGATGTTTTAGTGGGGGCTTTAAAAGTTAACAGACTGAATATAGGTTTTTTTAATAGTATACTTTCAGATCCATGTAGTAAAAATGCTTTAATGATTTATAAATTTGTCTATGAGGCTCTAAACCATTGAAACATCTCATTTTCCTATTAGGTTATGATAGGGCTAACATAATCATGTAATTTGATTTCCTGTCCTTAAAAAAATAAAGATTTAAAAAAAAAAAAAAAGTTATTGTTGAGAGTCAAAAGCTCTTGCAGTTGTTGTTTAAGAGGCCTCTTAGCTAAATAAAGTTACAAATCACCCATACACAACGCCCCCATTTTATTCTGGGTCTCTTACCGCCCCCCTTGAGACCTGCAGCGCCCACAAGGGGGCGTTATCGCCCACTTTGGGAAAGACTGCTCTATCCCATAGCAGTAGCTTCTATTAGCTTCATTTTGGAGCTAGATAGCGATGTGTAAAAATGCATCTAAATAAACGGATACAAAGCTCGTGAGGCTTCTGAGAAAAAACGCCTTACGCCTACGCGTTGCTTATTGCGAAGCAGGTTCTTTCTCTCAAGGAAATCAACTATTCACAATACAATAGGTACGTACAATGCTCTTGGACGGCTCGTTCGAAACTTAAGTAATTAATAATTTTAAACTTATATGGATAAATCAATAACAAGGCAAAGGACATGCCAACTTATCTGTGACAACATAAAGACACTTTTCCGAACGCCACGATTTTAAGTTGTTGCTCCCCCTTCGTAGAGTATTCTGTGGAAACATTAATTGTTATACCACAGATAGGTAATATAATATATTACTCGTCGAACTCGAATACGTACTACGCCGAGCACGGGGTAACCACACCACACGAGAAGCAGGAACTCGCCGCGGCAACAGCGTGACTGGTGATGACCTGCGTCAGCCTTAGGCACAGTCGTGGGCTACCGTAGTTCTTGTCCCATAGTGCACAGCATCTAACTGGCAAGGTTTTGGAGTAGTGGGGGTAAGTTCGCGCATTGTACACTTAGAGGCACAAAAAAGTGCTCCATTACTCCAAAACCTTGCCAAAATAGAGGCCACGCACTGCATGTAAAGTGTCCATTGAGCGGTTGCCCAAGGCCTTCTGCTTCGTGATCACCTAAATAAGCGTGTCATAGTGCATAGCCCAATTAGCCCATCCAGAATCTCATCTCCTTTTGCCGCAGGTGTGATGCCAGAAATGTCCTGACATCCAAGAGACCGTATTCTTAGCATTCCATGGATTCTCCGTGCGGGCGCCGGGTCCATAGCGTGGCACAGGGGGGAACACCCCGACGGCGTCTGGGACTTGCGACCCATTCGAGTAGGTTTAGGGTGGCCACCTTACTATGCGCATAAACGATCACCTTCCACCGTCAACATTGTTCCCCCCCCTGCCCAACCAGATTTGGTAAGATCCTATCAATGCCGCTTTGGATGCTCGTTTTAGTAAAGAGCTTACTGAAGCTCTTGGCAATCCAAGGTCCTTAAATAAATTATGCAGGGATTTAGCTGGAATTCCCCTCGCTCCTACTTCTACAGCATAGAGTTTAACCACATAGCCATTTTTGGTTAACTCATTGGTCAAGTCAAAGTTAGGACAGATTTATAGAGGTACCGCGTTGACGAAAACCGTGCGGCATGGATGACTACAGAAGATATTTCGTGATGTGTGGATGACCAATAGGCGCAAAGGCCGTCGCTGCTTTTTTCATGACGGCATTGGGCTGTTTCAGATTGGTCAGCAGTTGTAAGAGCTCGACGTCCCTGTCCTAACTCTTGCAAATAAGGCGAGCCCTTGTCACAGATATCAGAAAAGAGTTGACACGAGTTTTCTGATTTCTGGTGACCTTGTTTGTATAGTGTAAAGCAGGGCTGTCCAAACTAGATGGCACCCAGGGCCAACAAAAATGGCCAAATACATTGGAGGGCCGCAAAATCTTTAACAAAGTAAAATACATGTATAATAAGGTATCATTATTTTATTATCTACTTTCTCATTAATTTGTCTTTTACAATTCTGTCAACATCAACCTCAAACTTAGTACTTAGCTAGACGCAGTGCATGTTGAAGTGAAGTATCTGTCAATGAAGACCTGTATTTCGATTTTATAAACTTTATTGTTGAAATATGCACCTTCACAAAGTTAGGTACTGCCCATCATCGAGCCCATTTTTAGTCCGAAATTAGTCAGTTTCGGGAAATGTTCAATAAGGAGCTTAAAAATTCGATTTCTTCTGCCCTTGTAAAAGGGGTCTGATTGCATACCACACAGTTCCAGTTGATAATCAATCTTCACACTCTCAGTCGCACTCTCGTCACTCTCAAATTTTTTGACTTGGGACCAAACTTCGGAAATGATGTCCGAAGATGCCCCAGATACTTCATCGAGGGCTCGATTCCGATGCTGACGCCCCCTACATGTAGGCTGGATCCCGCTGGTGGCCCCATCCGAGGTCCGTGAAAGCACAGAGCCTCGGATTTGAGAAGGGCGACCTCGAGACCCAGCCACCGTATCCGACCCACGAATTGAGCAATCCTTGCCGTGGCCTTTAGTGCTGCGTCTCGAAGCGTTGCTCCCCGCGCCGTAACGAGGGTGTCGTCGGCGTAACACGTCACGCCAATCCCTCGGAGCAACGTACTACGCAGCACCCAGTCGTAACCGATGTTCCACAGGAGCGGCCCTAATACCGATTCCTGTGGAACACCGCACGACACATCCCGCTGACCCGGCCCTAACCAGCTCGGGTAAGTTATGACCCTCTCGGAGAGATAGGCCCCGACAATTGGACGGAGGTAGGGGGCACTCCATGGTAAATAAGCGCCTCCCTAACGCAGCCCCAGGGCAAGGTGTTGAAGGCGTTGGCGATGTCAAGAGACACCGCCACCACCACCTCACCCTGAGAGACACTTCCTCCGTCAGGCCTCTAATGCGCATGATCGCGTCCACGGTGGAGCGCCCCTGACGGAAGCCAAACTGGCTATCCGCCAGATCAGGCTCCACGCGTGTGAGTGCCTGACGAGGCGTTGTACATTATTGCACTCTAAGAGCATGCACACCTCGTCAAGCAACACGATCGGCCGGTACCCTGATGGGGAATTTACCGGCCGCCCCGCCTTTCAGATCAAGACCAGTTTCCCTGTCTTTCAGACCTTGGGAAACTAGCCTTTTACGAGGCATGCGCTAAAGAGCCCTATAAGTCGAGGCCCAAGCTCCTTGAGAGCCAGGACCCACGCTCGGCCTGGAATGCCGTCGGGTTGATCGAATACATACCCAAAATATTTCAATTACGTCGCGGGAAAAATAATTTGCTCATTTATGTATTTAAATAAAGAAGATAAAAAGATTCCGCGGGCCGCAACAATTGACGTCGGGGGCCGCATGCGGCCCGCGGGCACTGCTTTGGACAGCCCTGGTGTAAAGTATGCCATACACCGTGTGGCGACGGAAAAAAGTGCAAAATGTCGCTACCCCAATTCATCCCGAGGGTGTCGTAAGAGGCGACAAAGGAAAACTTTCGCAAAACGATCCATTACGTAGAGAAGGAAAATTCGAAATGAAACCCGGTCGTCAGTAAGATGACAATCGTTATGCCTAGTTGAAGGGCGGCTTGAAATACTTCCACTGTGGGTCGTCACAACCTGCGCCTGTCCATTTCAACAAATAGGCTCACCACACCACCTATTACGTGGGACATAAATCCATTAGGTGAAATGCGGGGTTATACTATGCAGAGGCACAGTATAAAGAGTGCATAGTATAAGCGCACATTCCACCTTATGGTTTTCTTGGTGTATCACGCATTTAGAGGCCTACCCCTTCGGAGATAAATGCGTGCTGTAGTACGTACCATAGTTATTCTGTGCTGTACGTAGGCTACCTATTCCCTGCCCATCTGCCGGTACGCCTCGGTGACGTGTTGACAAAGGGCAATGGCACTGGCCACTGTGTCACAGTTGCTATAAACATTTTATATGAGGTGCGCTGGCCATTACGTGCACTCGTTCGTAGACAAACAACAAGAGTTGTACGTAGTACATATAGATCGATGAGTTAACTGCTTTGTTTGTGTTGCCCTCTGCGTAATTAGATAAGTGACATTCCCCACGAGGCGACCGCGACTGGCCGGGGCGGCGCGGCGACACGGGCAGGTTATTAGCCTGACTGAACTCTACCTATTGAGTCTCTGTCAACCCTGCTAAGAGTTAATGCTTACATTTGGAGACTGCCTGCATTACAAGTAAATAGAACATATTCACTTCACCCTATTTCAAACGGGTTGGGTGTAGTTACTCATACGGGTTTCATTGAGTGGGCTGTTCAAAATCTGATAGTGGAAAGAGACTTATAGGTACCTATAAGCATGAGCTCACTTCCTGCAATAGAAAGATTTGTTTTTTGTAACGTAAGATTACGTAAGAACCACTTCTGCAAGATTACTTATGTACCAAAATTATTATTATGAGACCATAAGATCTGTGTTAGGGTTTTGGAACGAAACGCGATAGTCTCTTCAAATTGTTGAACGACGACGAAACTTACGAACGAAATGGCGGACTTAAGTATGCAGTGGTACTATTTAACATAAGCTGTAAATATTAATATTTTTTTCGATAGGTCACCTAGTAGAGGCACTAGGCGACCTAGGGTTCCGCCATTCAATGATCGTTACCTCTGCGGAATGCTGAACTGGTGTTGGTCACAGGGGCTAGTGAGTGTCTGTGAACGTCACACACATACATGTATGCTGTAACATTCACCATGCAGGCCCATGGACCTCATCATCATCAAGAAGTATGAGGAAAGGGTGGTACTTACTTACCTACTGCACACTGCGCTCTTACGTTCCGATGATGGCGTACCTACGTGTGTCTTCAACAGAAGGTCACGGAGCTGAACTTGGGGACAAAAGAACAACTAATAATACCAAAATCTGTAAAACAATAAGTGCGTAGTATTTAAGCGGGGCTTCCATGCATAATACATACACCTAACGTGATTTATTGCCGTTTTTTGGTACGAAACCCTCCATGCGCGACCGCGAGTCCGATTCGCACTTGACCGGTTTTTGTATTGAACCGTGCTTGCATCTATAGTTCCTTTATTCCAACCAGTCAGGCCAGTAGTCCGAAGATCGGACTGCCCTTAGCTTATTTGATTGCAGCTTTTCAGTAACTTTGTGATACTTACAGTTACAGCTATTGTTGATATCAGAAAATGAATGAGTCAAAAAGCAAATGTCGTGTGTCCTCATTGCGTCCCCTCTATGGAATGAGAGTGAGTATGAGTATGACGTGTTGTTCCAGCGGCGGCGACATGCTCGGCGCAGGAGTGGGCGTGCGCCGACAGCGGGCGCTGCGTGCCGCGCGCGTGGCGCTGCGACGGCCGCGGGGACTGCGCCGACGGCTCCGACGAGGACGACTGCACACGTAACTATGCCTCTCGCTCTCGGTCTCCACGCACACCGCCACCGGTATACTGTGACAGGACTGACCCACTGCCGCAGGCTGGCAAGGCGATAATCTGATCTCTAGCAAACACATACACATAATGGTCACGCCCTTATGTCCAAAGGGCTAGGGCTAGGCATACTCTATGACCACACTTCACCTTTTTGCATTTCTGCGGAATGCTATAAATTGATGTAGTGCGTATGTCCGCACCAATTGGCCGTGCTACTATAACTCCCAAACGGCTTGGACGACCCCTGTGATAGAATTATATTATTGTCGGGTCATGTCTGAGGAAGGTTCTTAGTTTGGCTAACTAGGAAGCGGGTGTAAACATACGAAATGCGGGGATTGTAAACGCCTTGATGCGTTTTTTCTTTACATAGTAGGTGGTGAGCCGTATTGCCGTGTTTATATGGACAGGCGCAGGTTGTGAAAGCGCGCTGTTTAAATTTTTCAAGTCGCCCATAAAGCCTAGGACTTGGCTTAACGACTGCCGCTTAACTGGCAACTAGGAAAAACGGTTTACGTGCCTTTCATAGCACGGAAACGCTTTTAACAGCAATGTTACGTCTGACCACAGCGAAAGTGACGATCATTTACAGAATACTGAGTCCGCGACGCCGCGAGCGCCTCCTTGTTCGTCAAACCTAACGTTATACGACGGCAGTTCTTATCTTATCTTACATCGGGGGCTGACGAAGTCAGCAACACTTCGACCCAGTGGGATCTTTTGTGTTAGCCCCTACCTTAATGTTTCTTACTCTTTGAAGAAGTGGTCTATTAACGCGGTGATCCCACTAAGAGGAAGAAACCTGTATTCTTCCGGTTTGGGATATGCATTCCCAAGGAGGCTCATACGCTTCGCTGCTAAGACGTCGCATTCGCACAGGATGTGCTCCATAGTTTCCTTGACATCACCGCAGGCTCTGCAGTCGTTATTTGAAGTGATCTTCATTTTAAAAAGCATGTCGTTGGTTCCGTAATGCCCTGTAAGGGCACCAACCACAGCTCGAGCTTTACTTCTTCCATTATTCAATATAAATTTAGAAGCCTCATTGGTTCTGCTACTTATGAATTTCTTCGAATGTAGTAACCCTTGACTGATATCCCACTCTTGCATGTGTTTATTATCAGCGTAATCCTTAGCGGCCTTTATGAATGTACATGCTGGTAGGCCCATACATGGTTCAGGTCCAAGCATGTCATTTGCCGATCCTCTCCTAGCTAGCTCATCGGCCTTCTCATTTCCTTTTATTCCTACATGGCCTGGGACCCAGAGCAGTCGCAGCTTGTTCCTGCGGCCCAGCTTGTTTAGGGTTTTCACCGCATTCAGGACAAGTTTTGAGTTGACCTTGTAGGAATTTAAGGCCTTTAGTGACGCTTGACTGTCGCTAAGAATGTAGATGGTCTTGTTCTCTACACTCCTTTTCAGATTTTCCTCTGCGCATGCTATGATGGCATACATCTCGGCCTGGAAGACCGTGGTGTACTGACCCAGGCTGCTCCAAAGTTGTGAAGATTCTGAGTAAATACCTGCTCCTGTACCAGATTCCGTTTTTGAACCGTCTGTGTACCAGATGAGGCAGTCTGCATCTGGTGAGCGCAGTTCCTGCTTCCAGTCTTCCCTTGTGGGGACATGTATTTTGAAGCTTCTTTTGAAGATTTTTATGCACGGCATAGCGTCGCTAATCATATGCATCTTCCTTTGAATCTCATCATTAAGCTCCATTTTTGTATGCCGCGTTGTTGGCCTATTGCAGTTAAAAACGCCTGCCGTTTTTAGTCTGTATAAGGTTTTGATTGCCTCCTGTTGTATGAAGATGTGAAGAGGGGTTAAGTTTAGTATTATATCTAACGCCTTTGTAGGGGTGGACTTAAACGCTCCTGTGATAGCCATAGTGGCCATCCTCTGTAGTTTTCCCAATTCTTCCACGCACGATGTTAGTTTGGTTCTTGTCCACCATACAACACTGCCGTAGCTTAAAATTGGGCGAACCATAGTGGTGTAAATGAAGTACAGTACCTTGGGCTTCAGGCCCCAGGTTTTGCCATACGCCGATCTACACATATTGAAGGCTCTCATGGCTTTTTCTGTCACCTTCTTGGCATGCAGATTCCATGTGAGCTCCTTGTCTAAGGTCATACCAAGGTATTTCACGTTGGTGGACCATTCTAACTCTGTGTCAAATAAAAGCAATTTCTTTAATTTGCTCAACCTCTTCTTTCTTGTAAAAGGAAGAATTGTAGTTTTGCTGGGATTTATGGTTAGATGATTTTCAGCACACCATTCCTCCACATCCTTCAAAGCCTGTTGCAGAAGTTCCGAGACAATTTCCGGAAATCTGCCATTGATCATGACAACTATGTCATCTGCATATCCCACAGCGAAGCATGCCCCACTATTCAGTTTGGTTAGGAGGGAGTCTGCTACCAGACACCACAGTGTGGGGGACAATACCCCTCCTTGAGGGCATCCCTTGGTCGTTGTGGCGTGAATTTCATCTCCTAATAGAGATGACCTTACTCTCCTGCCCCTCAGCATGAAGTCAATCCATTTGCAGAGGGTGGGGTCAATGCCGTGTTCTTTTGCGGCTTTCATAATCGATTCGAATGTTGTGCGGTCAAATGCTCCCTCAATGTCCAGAAACGCAGCCGCACAAATCTCTTGACCATCAATAGCATTCTCTGCTCTCTCGACTACATGGTGCAACGCAGTTTCGGTTGATTTTCCGGTTTGGTAGGCACATTGTAGCTTATGAAATGGTTTCTTTGTGAGAGGCCCATCCCTTATGTATTGATCTACCAATTTCTCCAGGGTTTTCAATAAGAAAGACGAGAGACTTATCGGACGAAACGACTTTGCCTCTTCATAGCTATCCTTCCCTGGTTTCGGAATGTAAGTTACCTTCACTTCCCTCCATATCTTTGGAATGAATCCAAAGGCTATGCAGGCCTTAAAAAGCCGCATCAAGTGCGGGCCTAGTATAGGAAGACCTTTTTGTAGTAGTATCGGGTATATGCCGTCCGGACCTGGTGATTTATATGGTTGAAAGTTTTTCAATACCCAACTGAGTTTTCTTTCTTCTACTACCTTCTTTGCAACATCCCAGTCTGCTTTCGTAGTTCGCATGTTTTGCTCTTCTACGGGCATGGGATCATCTGTGCCAGAATTATCATGAATCTTACAGTCCGGAAAATGTGTTTTCATCATGATCTTTAGGGTTTCTTTACCAGATTCAGTTAGTCTCCCTTCATGGGTTCTAACTGCATTAAGGGTATTACTTCTACTCACAGACATAGCCTTTACCAATCTTGAACTTTCAGGAACAGTATTGATGTCCTGGCAGTGAGATTGCCATGATTTCCTTCGTTCCTTGCGAACTGCCAGATTGTACTCGGTAAGCGCTCGGGAGTACTCTTTAAAACATCTCTTGGACTTAGCGTCGTTGAAGATGCGGCGAATTGCCTGTCTTTTCTTTTCTAAATCTGGCGTCCACCACGGAACCTTAGTTCCTTTCGCTTCTTTCTCTGGGCAGTTTGTGTACCATGCCGTTTTAATGGCTCTGTCAACCCGCTCAGCCTCAAGTTCAATGTCAACCGTAGAGTTCAATTTACCTTTAACTGATTCTAACTCGTTTTTTAGTTCCTTAGTGTACGCCTCCCAGTTAGTGTTCCTGGGATTTCTTCTCCGTACCCCTGGAATGGAGTCCTCTGTATCGTATCTAAAACAGATATACCTGTGATCAGAACCACTAGCTTCGTCAGACACTCGCCAGTTAGTAATTCTCTTATAAGTATTATTAGTAGCTATAGTTACATCAATAACTTCCGAACACCTAGCATCCACAAAGGTGGGAGCATTGCCTTTATTTAGTGTATGAAGTGAAGAGCTTACCAAATATTCGAAAAGTTCCTCCCCTCTATCATTGATGTCCGAGCTCCCCCAGGTGATGTGGTGGGCATTCGCATCGCAGCCCATCACTAACTCCAGGTTCTCCCGGCCGCAGAACTCGACAAGTTCCTTCATCTCCCTCATGTTAGTGGGTCTTTCTATCTTTGGGTAGGCGAGGTACACAGAGGCCAGCACAACTGCCCTCCGTCTTCGCCCTGCCCCCGTATAGACCTTGACTGCTGTAAGGTCCCTGGAACAAAGATCGTGTAAGGGCATAGCGTCTATGCCATTTCTGACATATACGCACGCCCTCACACCCTCATTAGTACAGTGGAAAATAGATCCCTCTCTACCTAAGCCTGAGACAACACCCGCAGAGCTTATATAAGGGTCCTGTATCAAGGCAATATCGAATTGATGTCCTTTAAGGTGACGTCCCAAGAGGGACATCGCCGCTTTACAGTGATGTAAGTTAATTTGTACACACCTTAGTCCCGCCATTTTTTGTTCTTTGCAAATGGGGGGGTATCGGCAGTCTAGTGACTGTCGCCTGCGTCTACAGCCTCCTCCATAGTCTCCGTCTGCGAGAGTGGAGACGACAGGTTGAGGTCGTCCAAATCGCCCAACACATCATCGGTGCGATGAGAAGTGGCCGGTGAAGGGACTGGGTAGCCCCCGATGGTGTCCTGGTGTGACCCCGCATCGCCGAGCAGCATCTGTGGAGCAAGTGGTGGAACTCCTGCCCCCCCACTGGCGCCGACCTTGTCATCGCTGTCTTCAAGGAGTTTGAAGTAGCCTTTATCGACGCCAGCGTAGAGGCAGTAGTCCTTGGATTTTATAAAGTCTGCCGATGTCCTGTCCATCAGGACAACCCTTCTGACACTGGCCGCCTCCACAATTGTGTCCAACACCTTCCAGTCTCCCGTCTTCAGTTCGGGGTTTAGGCGCTGTAACATCGAAAGAACGCTGGGCAGATCTGTGATCCAGACGTTCTTCGATTTCCACGCCATCTTCACCGGTTTGGGAAGATCTTTGGCGTTGACCACTTTAAGGGTAAGGCTGCCGATACTCCTCCCATCGATCCCGGCAAGCCAGTCTGCCGACCTCTGATCCTCGCAGAATACGTGGAGTGCTCCCGCGCTGACTGACCCGATGTTGAATCGAGGCAGAGGATCCGGGTGACCGACCATCATCTGCCAGAGGGCGCTGACAATCGGTCCGACGTCATCAGTGGTGACTTGTGAAGCCGGGAAGTTATCAGTGATGATCGCCATCCTGCATCCGTTGAGAGCGTCCCTGAACGATTTGTTCAGGTTCGGTCTCTTGGATGATTCGTCGGCCTTCTCATCACTGGACTCCCTGGCCCTTTTGACAGCAGTTAAGTCCCCTGCCCCCCCAGAAGTTGCCCCGACAGGTGCACTACGTTCCGAAAATGTCCTTGTCCGCCTTTCCAGTAGCATCTTGCGCCTGGCTGCCCCACTCAACCTTTTCGGTTTGGCATTTCGAAGCTCGCCTCCCGAAGCATTCGTCCCAACGGGTATGCTTGGCTGGTTGCCAGGCTGCCCGATGGTCCCCTGCCCGGTATGACTCACTTGAGTACGCCCCATGATATTGCGTTCGGTGACCCTCCCGCCAGATGACATAATGTGCTTTTTGACGCCCTTGCGGTCATCTTGTTTGGTTTTGTTGGCTTTTGTTGAATCCATAGCCGTACTGAAGTTATATTCACCGAGCATGGCTCCCCACCCGCCACGGAGTCCACAACATTGGGGATGTCTAAGAAGTAGACACCAGGGTTACCATGTCGGTATAGCATTCCAGAAGAGAGTGCCCACGAGACCGCACGGCACGAGATCAACGACGCCCAACAAGACGTCGAAAAATCGCGCGCCGCCGCCTGCGGCGTGCGGCGAAATCCCTTCCAGAATACTCGCCTGGCGGCCGTCTGACCGGACGCCACAGCCGATTGATCGTGGTTGGCTAGTCCACGACCTCCCGTTTCGACAGAAATCCGGGCCAAAGTGGAGTGTTGTGGAGTCCAACGACTACCGCTGCGTTGGAAGCCACTCAGCCACCAGGATCCCGTCATCCTGCCTTACGGGTCTCCACGCACGGCACAAACACGCGGGTGACCTCCCCCCCTCCGCGCCCCATCCCCCCACCCTGATCTGACCCTCACATATCTTAGTGTGAGTCCCGCCACAGAGTACAGTCACTCATACCCTGTGGACAGATCAGGGTTTGTCGCGGGTGGCCTCCCCTTTACCCCCCATAGAAAAGAAAAACCCCCCCAATTTTGCCCACTGCCCCCCTATACCGACCCTCACATATTCTAGTGTGAGTCGTGCCACCTGGCACAGCCACTGATACCCTGTGGTCTTGCCGCCAGGAGATTTCTGTTGCATCTATTTCTGAGGGAATTAGATCAAAAACAGGTGGCACCACGTGAAGGATAATCTCTCTGGCTAGCCTTAGGGATCAACATGACCGTAGCACTCTCCCCTAAGACCGTTTAGCTTCCTAGGAGATCAGAAGGATCTCTCAGGAAGGCTCAAACTACAAGCTACACCTACAGCTAAGCAGTGAGAGGTTGCACAGCGTGTAAGCGGGGGGATCAGCACAACCCTGAAAGCATTAGTTTAAGCCCCACCCAACTACGACGGCAGTTCAATTGCACCCATTTAATGCTTCTCTTTCGAGCAGGACTATCAATAAGCGTATAGTTTTTTTTTATACCTACTTACCACTAAGGTGGCAGACAAGCATACAGCCCACCAGAAGGACCGGTGGTCACCACAGCCGTAAAAACCTTCTAAGACACCTCGTATAGCACGCGTCTGCACTCTGCATAGCGTCAAGTACCTACGCCCACCTGCGGGAGTTGACCCAAAGGCGAGAGCAGTATTCGACACAAGGACGAATCTGAGTCTTATACAACAGACACCTCTGTCTGGCGTGGCGTAAACAGCGTTACTTTAGGACTCCATAGTTTCCGCGAGGATGACATCTAATCCCTACTAATATTATAAATGCATAATTAAGTAACTCTGTCTGTCTGTCTGTTACGCCTTCACGCCTCAACGGCTAGAGCGATTAATTTTTTTTCGCTAGAGCGAAAAATTTGTGATTGAGTCAGCATACTAATTGCTTTTCAAAATTATCTCCTAATGTTTGGGCAGGTATCATCGCAAGTCGAATGATTATATAGGTGCAATTCTATACATTCGAGCCGGGCAACTTAACTAAGTTACCGGTAGATGGTGCCTACGTCGCCCCAAGACGTAATGAGGTGAAAGAATTTGACGGTCGAGAGCAGTGTCTCGGTGGTCTAGTTGGTTATGGCGTCTGGTCCGGCAAACCAGAAGACGCGGGTTCAAATCCTGCTCGAGATCAAAAATTTTTTCACATTAAAATTTGTGATTGAGTCTGCATACTAATTGCTTTTCAAAATTATCTCTAGAGCGATTAAGATGAAATTTCTACTTTTTAACCGACTGCGCAAAAGAAGGGTTACGATTTTACGCGATAACGACCTCTACGCGGTCGAAGTCGCGGGGAACAGCTAGTCTTCTATGTTCTATACTAATATTATAAAGAGGAAAGATTTGATTGTTTGTTTGCATCGAATAGGCTCCGAAACTACCGAACCCATTTAAAAAATTTCTTTACTGTTGGGAACCTACACTATCCCCGGTGAACATAGGCTAGATTTTATTCCCGTATTCCCTCGGGAACTGGAGTAATGCGACTATGCGAGTGAAACCGCGTGACTTCCGCTAGTGATATATAAAAATAATTGTTTAACCAAGCAATGATGTGTGCAGCTTCGGACAAGAAGTGCCACGGGGACGAGTTCAAGTGCGCCGTGAGTAACATGTGCCTGGCGGCGGCGTGGCGCTGCGACGGCGACCCCGACTGCGGACACAACGACCTCTCCGACGAGGACCCCTTCATCTGTAAGTGAGCTGCCCGGCCATAACCCACTGCAATCACTTGTGGCCATTGTCTTAATAATTGCCACTTTAATTGACTGTTAATAATATTTAAAAAAATGACAAATAGGCGTAGGTTACTTGCGCCAAGTTCTGCAAAGGATTTGTTAACCTTCTTTCAGCGACTATGCATTCTAATTTCTTAAAATGCTTAAACACAGGTCAGAAAGACTTCAAGTGTCCCGGCAACTGGGCGCGCTGTGCCACGCCCATCGACGGCCAGTTCGTGTGTGAGCCTGTCTACCACTTCTGCGACGGAGTGCGGCACTGCCTCGACGCCAGCGACGAGTGGGACATTTGCGACAACTGTACGTACGGTTTAGAACTTATCTCGACATTTATTGTAAACGTATACTCGACGGTAACACGAACGCCACCTGTGCAGTCACGGCGAGCGCGTGCGAGGCTCTGCACTGCGAGGGCGGCTGCCGGCCCACGCACGCCGGCCTGGCCTGCTACTGCCCCGAGGGCTACGAGCCCGACCACGCCGGCCGCTGTGTAGGTGAGTGCTCCCCTTACAGACTACCTTACGTCATAAGAGCTCATGCATTGTTGTTTCGATTGCGCCAATTAAAGCAGAGAGCGGTATCTCCTTGAAGCAAGAGAGCGTCTTCTCCTTGAGACCCCGTACTAGACATTGAATTAAATTAGCCCTCTTAAAGTGACAGGGCTTTTATTATTTGTGTTTTATGTTACCCTCAATGGGCAGTAATGATAAGAGCAGTGCACCCGTGCAGTGCAGCGGTAACGCCCGCCCCTGGCCATGGCCCTGTTCACTGTTGCAGACACGGACGAGTGCGCGCTGGAGGAGTGGTGCGCGCAGCAGTGCTCCAACTCGGCGGGCGGGTTCGCGTGCGCGTGCGCGCCCGGCTACGCGCTGCACCGCGACCGCCGCAACTGCGTCGCCATTAACGGTAACTTGCTCCCGCACTACTACTATTATACATCAATCATTTTATGTTTTTAGTTGGTATGATTCCCGGATACGACACACAAACTTTACAAAATCTTTGAATGCAGTTTGTTTCTTTTTGTGGTCGCCCTCCAGTGCCCAAATATATTGTCCGCCCTGTATAGTATTGTTGATGAAGCGCTGTCGTGTCGCCAGAGCCGGCGGACGAGCCGCTGTCGCTGGTGGTGCTGACGCAGGCGGGCGTGAGCCGCGAGTGGCCCGCCGCCGCCCCCGCCTCCCCCGGGGCCCCCCGCAACCACTCGCTGGCGGCGCTCAACGTGCGCGCCCTCGACTTCCACTACACCAACCGGTCAGTACCAATAGTACCACCCTCCACGCAATGCAGCGCTCGGCGCTGTAAAGTTAAGTAAAAGTAAAGCTGAGAACATCGATGTCCAGTGTTTGTCCATGACATTTTCGTATTTGTGCTGACTGATTGTTGAAACCTACGAAAATTTTAATTTCGAATTGCTATCTCTCAAATGAATTGACTGAAAGAAAAAGCATTAAAAATAGTCTAGCGATTGGGGGCCACTTCTGACAGTGGTCCTCAAGTTGGCGGCCCTGTGATGTACCTCTTCACGCTCCTCTTGAAGAACCCGGGATTGTAAGATGAGGGAAACACGTGTGCGGGCAGGTCGTTCCATGTTTTTATAGTTCGACAGAGAACGATCTTTTGAAACGCTCAGTTCTGGCGAAGATTCTCTCCACTGTGTGTGAGTGGCATCTTTGCCCGCCACGTGTTGTTCGGGATTGGAAAGGAGAGGGTGGGATCAGGTTGAAGAGCTCTTCAGAACATTCGCCGTGATACATTCGATAGAAGGCAGCCAAGGACGCTATGGTTCTTCGCTGCGCCAACGGTTCGAGGCCTCCCGTCAACTCAGGACAACCAATTATTCGGATAGCACGTCTCTGCATAGCGTCAAGCGCGTCTAGTTGCGGAGTCATCCCAAAGGTGAGAACAGTATTCGACGCAGGGACGAATTTGCGTCTTGTACAGTAAACATCTCTGATGTGGCGTGAAATACCGTCTCACCGTATTTAAGACTCCTAGTTTCCGCGAGGCCAGTCCAATACAACTCTCTATGTAGTTTTTTGTGATCGAGTTCACGCCGGACGTCTATACCGAGGATCTCCAGGTTGTCCTTTAGTGGAACCGTAATGCTCTAAAGAGAGGGTAGGGGTAGGAATGGGGACTTCTTAGCTGTAAACGCACACGCCTGTGTTTTTCTGGCATTGAACTCGACCAGGTTGTCTGAACCCCATTGGGCAATGTAACCCAGGTCCCGGTCGAGATCCGCCACGAGTTGCCTTCTCTTCTCCTCCACATCGCCTCGCCCCTCCGCTGGACGTCCAGAATAGCTCCCATGTAGAGTACTATCATCTGCATAACAATGAATGCACCCAAGGGACAGCATGTCATTGATATGCAAAAGAAAGAGAGTTGGGGACAATACCGATCCCTGTGGTACTCCGGCATTTACCTGCAAAAAGCAGAAAGCCACCAAGACCATCACAGAACAGGAAGCTGGCCAACCAGCGGCCAGAAGGTCACCCGTTGATCGTTTCGGCCTAAAGGCATATTGACGATTGTTAATTAGCGAGTGATCCTCCAGGTAGCGCATGAGCTGTTTGTTAATAATTAGCTCGAACACCTTGCAGATGACGGTGCAGATTACGGCTATGGGACGATAGTTGGCCGGATCCGACCGATCCCCTTTCTTGGGGATCGGTTAGACATTCGCCTCCTTCCAAGCCTCCGGCACTTCCCCCAACGAGTAGGAAAGGCGATACAGGCGTGTGAGCGTTGGAGAAAATTCGGCTGCACACTTTCTCAGCACACCGCCGGAATCCCATCAGGACCACTGGCTTTCCGCGTGTCGAGTGACCGCAGCACCGCTCGCACATCGCACTGCCGGATTACAATATCCGACATCGTGGTTCCACAGTCAGCGATAGTGGGAGGTTGCTTGCCACAGTCATCGACCCGGGAATTAGCCGCAAAGAGATTGGCCAGCATTTCTGCTTTCTCTTGGGCCTTGTGAGCCAGTGACCGGCCTCAGCGCCCTTGATGAGGTGCCGAAAAAGCCCCGCTGTCTCAGCTTCCCCTGTATGGGAACGGTAGACGCACACGTAGATCTGACTCATAGAGCCGTGATCCACGTGCAGCCAAAGGACGGAGAAGGAAGGGTTCTCAAGGCAGCGCAGCCGGCGACAACAAACATCCGCCCTAACGAACGCGCACACAATTTCGAGATAAACCCGGGGTTTATCTCGAAATTGTTCTTCGATGATATAGCCAGGGTAACACAAGTACGACTGATCGGCAGGGTGGCGTATTTGCGTCTCCGTTAGGAACATCACAGCTGGCCGTGCCGTCTCTAGATGGTGATGGACGACGTTGAGGTTGACATGGATTTCCCGGATGTTAGTGAACTCCACCTCAAACAGTACGTTACTGGGAGTAGTAGCGGCCGCTGTGGTACCTTTTTTTCTATAAGTATTTAAAAGCGATTTCAAATAGCAAACATATACTTGCCAACAATAATGTAAATAATCGAAGTGTCGTGCAGGAGCATCTGCTACGTGCACCACAACGTGAGCGCGTCGGGCATCGTGTGCGTGTCCGCCGACGACTTCAGCGAGCGCCGCGTCGTCGGCGCGCCCGACTTCTTCCCCGACATCAGCTGTGAGTCACGATGGCGACGCGGACGTGGCATTGTCGCCTGTCTTGGCCGAATTTGAATTACCCAGCATGTTCATTTGTAGCACAAAATATTTTCACGCTAGCTTTTACATTTGTCAGGGCTATTGAAGTAAAACTTCTTTAGAACTCAGATTTTTTTTCTGACGGAAGTAACGCTTACTATTTGAATTTTGAATAGCGGAAACGTATTAGGTTCCGCTATTCAAAATTCGAATGAATGATATAACATTTGATGCCGTCAATGGCAAAGAAGTTTTACTTCAATCGCGCGCACACACTTATTTTTATTTCATCCTCGTTTGCGCATTCTCTCTTGTCCTGCAGCTTGTTTTATTCTTTCGTTCCTGTATGCCATTTAAGAGCTTCGTAGTGAGTGAACTAAACGTGCGTCCCGCTCGGCAGCCGTGAGCTTCCTGGCCATCGACTGGGTGTCCAACAACTGGTACCTGGTGGACGGCGGGCGCGAGGCGCTGTACGCGTGCGACGTGACGCTGCGCCACTGCCGCCTGCTCGTCGACTCCGCGCTCAACAAGGCGACGGGCTTCGCGCTCGACCCGCTAGCGGGGTAGGTGCGAGTGGCGAGTGGCGACCACCCCGGTGCGTGAGACGCTCACAGTCAGGGTCTGATCCGACGCTCGCGCTCCGCAGGCTGATGTTTTGGTGCGTGTGGGGCGCCACGCCGCCGCGCGTGGAGCGAGCGGCGCTGGACGGCGCGGCGCGCACGGCCATCGCGTCGGTGAAGCTGGTGTACCCCGGCGCGCTGGCGCTGGACGGCGCGGCGCGGCTCGTGTTCTGGGCGGACGGCTACCTGGACGCCGTGGAGCGCGCCGACTACGCGGGCGCGCGCCGCCGCACCGTGCGCCGCGGGTACGCCGCGCACGAGCTGCGCCACATCTCCGTGCTGGCCGACCGCCTGTACCTGCCCGAGTGGCGCAACAGCTCCGTGGCCGTGGTTGCGCGCGGCGGCGGCGGCGGCGGCTCCGAGCTGCGCGTGGGCGCGCGGCCGCTGGGCGCGCTGGTGTTCCACCGGCAGCGCCAGCCGCAGCCGGCGCGTGTGCACCCCTGCGCCGTGCGCAACGGCGGCTGCCGGCACCTGTGCATCACGGCGTACCGCACCGGCGCGCCGCACGCCAACTGCGTGTGCCGCCACGGGTACCGCCTCGTGGGGCGCGGCGACTGCGAGCGTGAGTACCTCTCCGCCCGCGCCGGGCGACACCGACCGTCGGTCCCAGCCGTGAGCGTGTGCCGTGTGCGTTGCAGGCGTGGAGCTGGAGAGCTACCTGGTGGTGGCGCGCGGCTCGCCCCCGCTGGTGACGGCGCTGTCGCTGCGCGGTGGGGGCGCGGGGGTGCCACTGGAAGGCGCCGCGCCGGCCGCGCACGCCGCGCGCCCCACGGCCGCCGACGTGGACGTGGCCGCCGGCTACCTCTACTACTGCGACGTGCACAGGTGCGCAATATACACACGCACACTTCCAACTCTCTGTAGTCTTGAGGGTATTGAATATCTTTGAATTGAAATTGAATTGTCATGCCGCTGTAGGCCGAGGAACGTTTATTAGTGTCCGGCTCGACGACTGTCGATAGAGGAACCCGATTTCCTGATTGTTTAAAATTATGTACCTCGTGAGATTTATCTGCACGACGCTCAGGTGATCGCCGACTCGGCTGTAGGTATTATAGATATTCGGTGTGAGACCCCAGGGCGCGATGTAAGGTTCTGTGCTGTTGCAGATACGAGATCGTCCGACAGAAGCTGGACGGCACGGGCCGGGAGGTGTTCATCGGCGACGACGTCGACAACTGCGAGGGACTCGCCGTCGATTGGCTAGGTCGGTGTCAGCCAAAAAATATGCAGTGCCGTTAATGCTCGATTATACACGTTCAATAAAGTTGTCTTTTCTTTAATTTAACCGAACATCGACGGCTCCCGGTATGAATTAAGAAAAAATAACTCGTCATTTCGCTAGCATAATAATAATAAACTCTTTTTATATGCTATCGAAGTGGCGAGTTGCGAATAGAATGTTGAATTCGGTGAGTATCGGTGACAGGGAGAGTGTCGTGTGCGCGTGTTGCAGGGCGCAACCTGTACTGGACGGACGACGCGCTGGGCCGCGTGGCGGTGGCGCGCCTGGACGGGGCCCGCGCGCGCCGGACGCTGGTGCGCGCCCCCACCACCACCGCAGGGGGACCCGCGCCGCGCTACCACCCGCGCGCCATCGCGCTCGACCCCGCCAACGGGTAACGCACACCCCACAACTTTGCGGCTGCAACTTCCCATGAAGTTTTTTCTAACGAGCTGGCGATCACACAATATGAATTCCTATGAATTGTATTTAAATTCGATACACTGTCCTCGCGCAGTTTCATCTTAGCACTAGTAGGTAGACGATGCGATCGACCGCTCGTTTGCCTTGCGAGGTCTCATTTAGGGTTTTTTTGTCCTAATCGCCAGTTTCATTAAACTCGCTCGAGCAGATTTCTAGGGACCTCGTATAAATAGCGATACCCCCCTAGTTTTGAATAATGTATTAACACTGCTTTTGATCTACTGTGAGCCACGGTTCACGCGCTCCGTCGCACCGCACAGCTGAGCTAGTGTCCCTTCCGGCCGCAGCACGATGTACTGGTCGGTGTGGGCGGCGGAGGGCTCGGCGCGCGGCTGCATCGAGGCGGCCGCCATGGACGGGTCGGCGCGGCGCGAGCTGGTGACGGAGGGGCTGCGCTGGCCGGGCGGGCTGGCGCTGTCGCCGGCGCGCGACGCGCTGTACTGGTGCGACACGGCGACCGGCGCGCTGGAGCGGCTGCTGCTGCGCACCGGCGAGCGCGCCGTGCTGCTCCAGCACCTGCACAAGCCCTACGGACTCGCTCTCTACGAAGGTACGCCCCGCCCGTCGCCCGGGAGACCACCTACTTGCCAGACCGCGCGACGGAAAGGAAAGGTTAGGTTCGATTCGTCGATGCTATCCTGGTTATCCGTAACTGATGTGCGTTAGGATTGAAGAACCGAGGGTGGGTACCTCTGAAGAAAGCCGATAACATCAGGATATTTTATAATTATTTTAAAGTTTTAAGGTTTATTCGTTACCAGAAATACAAATCTTCTATAGGATATGAGTATAATTTTAATAATCGAATTCTACACAAAAAGTCTGTAACTATAATAATAAAATATAGGGCCTACTTGATTGAATTGCTTCATTATTAGATTAATGAAACTGCCTAGGTACTGATGAAGTAAATTAACGAAAAGGGAACTAGGTGTATCCCAATGATGTTCACTTACTGCATCATTGGTATAGTTACAACGCTATGATCACAGACAACTTCTGTCAAAACATGACATGTTTACATGATTGCAGAGACGTCCAGAAAAAATACCCATTGTAGCAAAGTTTTAAGCGGCCACCAAGAGATGGTTTCAGAAGCACGGAAACGCTCACAAATGAAATGTCACGTGGTGGTCACCTATTCAAGGGCCGGCCATATGGCGAAAGTAGCTTACAACATTGAGTCAGTTCAAACTGTTGCGTTGTCACTTGACCGGGAATGTCTCGCTACTGGTGACTTGGTGACGCAAGGATGTTTTCAGGTCAGGTGATCTGGAGCGAGCACGAGACGGGTGCGATACGACGGCTGGACGCCGACGGCAACGTAACGGAGCTGTATCGCCTGTCGCCGCCGTTGTATGACCTCAAGCTAATCTCCGAGGGCAACATGCTGGGTGAGCGCCTTTTCGACGTGACGTCGAGGATCCAAAAGTCCAAAAGTCCATAAGTCCAAAAGTTCAAAAGTTCAGAAGTCCAAAAGTCTAAAAGTCTAAAGGTCCAAAAGTCCGTCCAAAAGTACAAAAGTCTAAAAGGCCAAAAAACCAAAAGTCCAAAAGTACAAAAGTCCATATGTCCAAAAGTCTAAAAGTCCAAAAGTTTTTCGTCTTCGGCGGTTCCCGTCCCGGCCACAGTACTGCAACAGCATTGGTCAATATTACAGATGACTTCAGATCTGGTATGGAAGATGAAAGTTAACAATCCTTGCATTACTAGATTTTAGTAATGCTTTTAACACCGTTGATTTTGATGTACTGCTTCATGTCTTGCGCTCTATTAACATATCTCCAACAGTGGTTGATTGGCTTCAAAGTTACTTGTGTGGTCGTCCACAACGTGTATGTATTGAAAATACTTTTTCTGATTGGTGTAATACTGTTGTTGGTGTACCCCAAGGCGGCGTTCTTTCTCCCTTTCTTTTCTTAATTTTCATAAATTCGATCTCAACTCGTATTACTTCTTCCTACCACCTTTATGCAGATGCTTTGCAAATTTACCGCCAGGCACCGCTTCTTCAGATATCGGATGCCATAGCCTCAATAAACATAGATCTGAACTATATAAGTGACTGGAGTAGGGCCTATGGTCTTAAGATTAATCCTACAAAAACGCAGTTAATGGTCTTGGGCAGTCCCAGAACCACCAAAAGCCTATAGTAGTCTATCAGTCCAAAAGTCCAAAAGTCCAAAAGTCCAAAACTCTAAAAGTCTACAAGTCCAAAAGTCTAGAAGTCCAAAACTCCAGAACTACAAGAGTCCATATGTCCATAAGTCAAAAGTCCAAAAGTCCAAAACTCCAAAGTCCAAAAGTCTCACTAACTCTATTTAAGAAGTACTCTTTATTCGAATCTACCGTGGTGGGGACGAGAAAAAGATGGCGCGTAACGAAAAAATGTGACGCGTAACTATAAAATTTTTTTCCAACGCCGATAAGAAGTTTCACTTCAAAATCTGGAGGATAATAATTTTAGTCTTACCAACTTTGATCACGTGTCGCGACATGTGACCAAGGAGGGATTTAGGCCCCCCCTGTACCGAACCGCGCGTGGTGTGTCGCAGGCGACAGCTTGTGCCGCCACAACCGCAGCGACTGCGCCCAGCTGTGCCTGCCGGCGGCGCGCGGCGGCGCCACGTGCGCCTGCGCCGAGGGCCTGGCGCCGCCCCAGTGCACGGGCCCTGCATCACCCGCGCCGTCCGCCTGCGGGCCCGGCTTCTTCGCCTGCGTGCGCGAGCCCCGGTACGTGCGTTCATTTCTGATAGAGTCACAACAAATTCTTTAAAAACCGATCATGACGGCTAGCCTATGGTGCTATCTGCTCGCCGCCCGTCGTCGATGTGAATTTACTTGGAGATGTTTGTGCGCAGGCGGTGTTTCGACGAGGAGGCCGTGTGCGACGGCGACCTGGACTGCCCCGACGGCTCCGACGAGGACTCCTCGCCCGGCGGGCCCTGCGGTAACTCGCGCTCCCTCCCCCCGTTTCGTCCCACGCTAACCCTTTTTCTTACAAAATATCGCATCGGCGTCGCGCCGAAATAATTTTGAGGTTCCTACCAGGTATTTACCTAACGGTTGCAGCGAACGTGACGTGCGACGCGGTGCTGTACACGCGCTGCGACGGCAACCGGTGCATCCTCAACGGCTGGATCTGCGACGGCCAGGAAGGTACGCTCACCGCCAGCCCCCGGTAGGTAGTCTACAGTCGCGTCGGCTACGCTCACTAGTCACTGCCCTGTGCCGCAGACTGCGCGGACGGCAGCGACGAGTCGGCGGCGGCGTGCGCGCGCGCGCTGTGCGGCCCGCAGCAGTTCCAGTGCGCGGTGTCGCGGCGCTGCGTGCCCGCCGCCTGGCGCTGCGACGGCGCGCCCGACTGCGGCCGCGGCGACCGCAGCGACGAGCGCGACTGCGGGGCCGCCTGCCCCGCCGACCACTTCGCCTGCGCCAACGGCGCCTGCCTGCCCTGGCACCTGGCGTGCGACGCGCGCGCCGACTGCGCCGACGCCTCGGACGAGCGCGACTGCCCCGCCGCGCCGCCCTCCACCCCGCCCGCGCCCCGCGACGCCGCGCTGTGCGAGGACCACGAGTTCCAGTGCAACAACACTGAGTGCATACGAAAGGTGAGTTGCCCGCTCTGTCCCCCTTACTGTAAAGTAAACGGTCCCTACTAATATTATAAAAGCCCGATTTTGATAAAACTTGTAACGGCAATGTACGCGAATGTACCTACCCATGTAACGCGCTTAGCGATATATAATTTAGTGTAAGCTTTTACCTAAGACAGTGCAGTACAGACAGTACAGAGTAGACAACCACCCGTGACTAGTAATTGTCTACAGCGTCACTTGCCGCTCTATGTAAAGCACTCGGTCAATAAATATTATAGTTCGTATATCGACTTTAATTTATCCGTCGCCCCAGAACACTAACTCCCTAAAGTGGTGACCCCGAACGTCTCTTTTGCGGTGGCGACGCGATTTTTCGGTTCGCGAATTCCGGTGCAACGCGTTTTCGGGAGTGACGCAATAGTGACCGTGAACTTTGCGATTAATAGTGTGGCAGTTTCACCATGACGACCAATGCAGCGGCGCAGCCTCAGGTAGCCATTTCGGTACCTTCAGGGTCGGCGGTGGAGCTAGCAGCCATCACGTTGACCTCGAAGATTCCAGAATTTTGGGTTGACGCGCCTCGAGCATGGTTGCCATGGATGGAGGCCATGCTCGCACCACAAAAGCTGTCAGATGATGCAAGGTTTGACATTGTAGTGTCCAAATTATCGAAGGATGCAATTCAACAGGTAACTGACTTGCAAATGGACCCCCCAGCAGTTAAAAAATTTGATACCCTGAAGCAGCGTCTACTTACAATATATGAAGAGTCGGAGAATAGACAGCTTCAAAAGTTGATATCCGAAATGGATTTGGGTGACCAAAAGCCCTCACAGTTCTTGCGTCGTATGAGGGAGCTGGCCAAAGGAAAAGTACCGGACGATACGCTAAGATTACTGTGGCAAGGCCATCTGCCTTCATCCGTACGTGCAGTGTTAGCGGTAACCGACGGCAAGGACTTGGACAACCTTTCAGCAATAGCAGACAAAGTCTTCGAGACCGCAGGCAGCTCCCAGGTTAGCGAGGTAAGCCAGCCAGGTGCTCACGGAGGCACGGAACAGATTTTAGCTGAAATAGCCAAACTGACCACTAAGGTCCAGGACCTCGAGAGGTCAAGGTCAAATTGGCAGTCACGCCTATGGAACGGGAATAATCGCTCACGCTCAGCATCCCGTAATCGCAGCCACGCTTCAGCGAATACCGATAGCCAGAGGTTATGTTTCTTCCACTATCGTTTCCGAGAAAAAGCGAGGAAATGTATGGAACCTTGCGCATGGAGGGATCGGCAAAGCACGTGACTAGTTGCCACCACAGAACCGGAAGTGTGCGCTTTCCCTATGAGTATCAACCCTTGCAAACGTCTAAGTGTTACAGACCGCAAAAGTGGTTTACGTTTTCTCGTGGATACTGGTGCAAATATTTCAGTGCTTCCGGTGGATAAAGTGTTAAAAAATTATCGTAATTCAGAGTGTCATGACTATTCTTTATACGCGGCTAATGGAACAAAAATAAAAACAGATGGAACAAAAACTTTAGTGTTAGATTTAGGGTTACGTCGAGAGTTACGATGGACTTTCGTGATAGCAGGAGTACGCCAACCTATTTTAGGTGCAGACTTTTTAGCGAACTTTAAGCTCTTAGTAGATATAAGTGCTCACAGATTATTCGATGACATAACGAAATTAAAAGTGTCAGCTTGCTTAATACAGAGTAGTGATTCGTCAATTAAAACTGTGGATATTAACTGTCCGTATTATAGCCTCTTAGCAGAATTTCCTGATATTACTAAACCAGTTTCTTTTAAGCAACCACCTAAACATGATGTATACCACCATATAGAGACCAGCGGCCCACCAGTTTTTGCTCGAGCCAGACCTCTACCACCTCATCGCTATGCTAAGGTAAGAGAAGAATTCAAAAATATGTTAGAAATGGGGATATGTAGGCCATCGAAGAGCGCTTGGGCAAGTCCTCTTCACATCGTGATGAAGAAGAATGGACAGCTGCGGCCTTGTGGCGATTATAGGGCTCTTAACGCAATCACTAAGCCAGACCGTTATCCCATACCTAGGTTGCATGATTTTACTTATTTACTAGCAGGTAAAAAGATATTTTCACGTCTTGACATTTGTAGAGCATACCATGTTATTCCAGTGAACCCGTCCGATGTAGAGAAGACCGCTATCATAACCCCATTCGGGTTATTCGAATTTTTAAAAATGACCTTCGGATTGGCTGGGGCTGCACAATCTTTTCAAAGGTTCATGAATCATTCAGTTTTGGCAGGTTTAGACTACATTTATTGCTACATAGACGATATTTTAATTTTCAGTGAGGAAAACGAGCATGAGAAACATTTGCGTGAAGTGTTCAGTCGCTTGAACAAATTCGGCATCACTTTAAATTTAGATAAATGCGAATTCGGCAAATCCAAAATAGATTTTTTAGGTTTCGAAGTGTCAACACAAGGCATTAGGCCTTTACAAGAGAAAGTCGACGCGATAGTAAGTTACCCGAAACCTGACACCGTACAGCAGCTTAGACGTTTCTTAGGAATGGTTAATTTTTACCGGTTACATTTACCACATGCTGTGCAATATCAGGAGCAGCTGAATCAGTACTTAAAGCATTCTAAAAAACGCGATAAGACACGAATAGAATGGACAGAAAAATCCAACGAAGCGTTCTCACGCTGCAAAGCTAGCTTGCAAAACGCAGTCACATTAGCGTACCTTAAACCCGATACTTCGCTAGCGCTCATGACTGACGCATCGGACACCTGCGTGGGAGCCGTTTTACAACAATATGTAGATAGCAAATGGATACCACTCGCTTACTTTTCTAAGCAAATGTCATCATCACAGACCAAATACAGTACCTACGATAGAGAACTGTTAGGGATTTATTTGGCTGTTAAATATTTTCAGAATATGATAGAAGGTCGACAACTTATTATCTTTACAGACCACAAGCCTCTAGCTTTCGCATTCAAAAAGGTTAGCAGTGATAGCGAATTACCGCGACGAGTTCGGCAATTACTTTATATTAGCGAATTTTCGACAGATATTCGTCATATTGAAGGCTCTACAAACGTAGTAGCCGACGCTTTATCACGCGTAAACGTGTCAACTATTGCATGTCCAACAAGTTTAGATTACGCGGCAATAGCTCAAGTGCAACATAACGACGAAGAACTCGCCCGGTTGCAAAATAGTTGCAGTAGTAGGTTCAATTTCAAGGATATAATGATAGCTGGATGCGACTTACCGGTCGTATGTGAAACCTCTACTGGCAGTATTAGACCTTACTTACCCATACTGTTTCGACGTCAAGCATTCGATTCTGTGCATAGTTTGAGCCACCCAGGAATCCGTACCTCGCGTAAGCTTGTTAGGGAAAGATTTTTCTGGCGTAACATGAACAAGGATGTCGGTAAATGGGCGAAAGAATGTATAAACTGCCAACGTTCGAAAGTGTTTCGGCATAATAATTCAGAATTAGGTGTATTTCCATATTCGGAACGTTTTTCACATATTCATGTTGACATAGTAGGTCCACTTAGTATCTCAGTCGACGATTACAGATATCTCGTTACGATTATAGATCGGCAAACAGGATGGCCCGAGGCATATCCAGTAAAAGACATGACTGCAGACACAGTAGCGAAAGTTGTGGTAGAAGGTTGGATCTCACGTTTTGGATGCCCTGCTAAACTGACAAGTGACCAGGGTAGACAATTTGAAAGTGCTTTATTTTCGGAACTTATGAAACTTTTAGGCATTTCTAAAATACGCACAACCGCTTTCCACCCGCAGAGTAATGGAGCAGTCGAACGCATGCACAGATCTCTGAAAGCATCTCTCATGGCTCGCTTAGGCTCTTCCACTTGGGTCGAAGAGTTACCAATAGTTATGTTAGGCTTACGTACAGCTATGCGCAGCGATACAGGTGTAAGCGCAGCACAAATGACGTACGGCACGACATTACGTCTGCCAGGCGATTTCTATGCCGCTTCCAGTACCAAAATAACAGATCATTGCCAGAATGTAGAAAGGTTACGTAATATTATATGCAACTTGAAACCTAAACCGACTGCGCATAGGGACGCGCGCGCAATATTCATACACCTCGACCTCGCTAAAGGAGATTATGTGTTCGTTCGCGATGACACGGTTCGTAGACCGTTGAAACCTCCGTACGACGCGCGACGGTCCTTACCGCGTACTCAAACGAGGGCCAAAGGCATATACTATCCAGTTACCCAATAGAAAAGCATGTATATCCGTTGATAGGTTGAAACCAGCGTACATAGTAAGCGACGAGAAGTTCGATAACAGTCCCAACGTTGATGATTCTAAGAATGACTTACCCAATGAAACTATTGAGCAACCCAGACTCGAACCCCCGGTCACAGCCACAAATCGCACTACGCGCAGTGGTCGTAATATAAAACGCCCTGTTAGATTTTTATAAAATATGTGTACAGTACAAGCTATACTTTTCTAAGCGATTCATTTTAACTAATTATTTTGTGTGAGAAACTATAACACAGATAGCATAGCAACGCATCGCAGACACTATGACATTTACCTTAGTACGTAAATATACATTTTCATGCATCAACTATTTTATATTTTAAAAACACCTTGATTTTACAACTTTACTTTATTACTATTTTGAGCATCTACTTATATACACAGTTATTTTATTGTACTTAGAATATCATTTTTAAAGATAAATCATGGGCAAAACATACAGTACGAACAGTAACAAAGAGGTTGTTATCGCACAAAATGGCGCAAACGACGCAACAAATACTTCCTTAGAGAAAAAAGTCGAGGTATATGGCCTTGCAATAACATGCATTATGATAGCAGCGCTTATAATTGTTATGTGCGTGTTGTACAAAAAGTGTAACAGAAGCGTTAGAAAATGGGCCCGGAAGGAAATGACTGCAGCCGTATCAACAATTCAAGTTGACAGAATTGGGCAACAACCAGTCACAAACCCTGTAGTCATAGTGTAAAATAATGTGTTTTAATTTTTATCACGTGGTGCAAAGTGCTAACCTATAGTAATGTGTCTTATACTATGTATTCCTAAAGTTACCTATTAGACTATAATTGTGTTTTATACTTAAGTGATAATAAGCCATATGCTGGTATGCCGTCGTAGTGTTATAGAAAACTTGTAACTGCATAAAAATATGTACTTACCACCTAAGTGTAACTCGCCCAGGTGCTTGTAATGCGATACGAAGCAACGTTGTTTAAATAAACAAAGTATCACTATCATGTATCTATGCAAGTGGACGATGACGATCAAAACAATATTGTTTTTACATAGCTTATAATATTTTTGTATTTGAAGTTATTTTTTTTTGAGATATAATTTTTTTTTCTAAAAGGGGGGGGGGGGGAATGGTTGTAACGGCAATGTACGCGAATGTACCTGTAGGAAAGTGAGTATATATGGTACCTACGTTACCAATCGTCCTCGATCCTCCTCGGCAGCCAGGTTAGAAGAATAAGCAGCAGGAAGCAGTAGAAGAAAGCGGTAGCAGCACTGATAGATATAGATGAAGTAAGGCGGTGAAGTATGAAGTGAAAGCACAAGACGAAATGAAGATATTATTATTAAAGAATTTACTATAGTTTATTGACAACGAATTTAACACTTATTAAACATTCACAATTAATTAAATTATCAGATTATTATAAAGCACGGAACTTAGTAAATTAGCTGAGAGCGCGAGATACGTGTTACCCGAACTTGTAGGATCTGAGCACTGGAATGTTCTAGCGTGCGCCCGCGCAGATATCGTGGGGGCGTAAGGCTGCGGTGTCGTCGTCATAAGCGGAGCGGTTTAGTGGTGGCGAGTAGATCGCCACATTACTCCCCCGGCCAGACCGTAACTACGGTCGATAATATTCTGGCAGCTTCACTCTTCGGCCGCTTCTGGTTTTCTTTTCTTCCTCATTCCGTGTTTCAGTCCCGGCAGCATTGGTGGTTGTAGTAGGAAGATAAGTCTCTTTTACTATGTAGGCTGGCTTCAGTCTGTCGACAGAGACGTTGATCGACTTGCCTTTTATTTGGATGTTGAAGTACTTGGCCTGTCTCTGGAGGACTTTGTATGGGCCAGCATAGGGAGGTTCGAGTGCACCACGTATATGATCTTGACGCAGAAAAACATGTGAGGTTGAGTTAAGATCACGTGGTATGTAAAATGGCATTGTGGTGTGCCAAGAAGTGGGTTTAGGGGTCATCTTCGCCATGTACGCTCGGAGACGTGTCACGTACTGGGTGATGTCTTCAGTGGTGTAGTGGTCATTGGGAGCAAGAAACTGACCAGGTAGTTGGAGTGGCTCGCCATACACGAGCTCTGCTGGGCTGGCTTGTAAATCTTCCTTCCAAGAATTTCTGATCCCTAGGAGCACCAGTGGTAGTGATTCGGTCCACTGTGAGGAATCGTGACACATTATGGCAGCCTTCAGCTGGCGGTGGAAGCGCTCCAGAATGCCGTTTGATGACGGGTGGTATGCGGTAGTTCGAAGGTGACGCGCGCCGATCATGCTGGTGAGGGCCTTGAAGAGGTGGCTCTCGAACTGGCGACCACGGTCGGTAGTCACTCGTGAGGGGCAGCCGAATCTGGCTATCCAACCAGACACGAGGGCTGCTGCGCACGTCTCAGCTGTGATGTCCTGCAGTGGAAAAGCCTCAGGCCATCGCGTGAATCTGTCGATGACAGTGAGGCAGTATCTGTAACCACAAGACAACGGTAAAGGTCCCACGAGGTCAAGGTGGATATGGGAGAACCTCGCAGAAGGGGTAAGGAAAGAGGAAAGAGGATAGCGTGTGTGTCGGGAAACTTTGCTTTTCTGGCATTGTAAGCATTGCCTAGACCACTCTCTACAATCACTACGTATCCCTGGCCACACAAATTTTTGTGCGACCAGTCGCACTGTAGCTGAACTTCCAGGGTGATTCCAGTTATGCACCGTGTCGTAAGCTTGCCGCCTGAATCTAGGTGTTATGTACGGCCTAGGCGGATCCACAGACGTATCGCAAAAGACAGGTAAGTCGCTGTGTACCGTTCGCATCTTCTTCAGTCTTAGAGAGGAACCATTTCGAAGTAGGTCTTGCAGTTCAGGATCGTCCTCCTGAGATTGTGCAAGCTCCTTGTAGTCAATGGTGGTAGAAATTTCGTCTACACGTGAGAGGGCGTCAGCAACAACGTTTTCAGGTCCAGGTATGTATCTAATGTCTGTGGTAAATTGCGATATAAAATCTAGATACCTGAATTGCCTTGGAGAGCAGTCATGCTTGCTAGATGAAAATGCGAACGTCAGTGGTTTATGGTCGGTGTAGATAGTGAATGTAGTAGTTTCAACCATGTGCCGGAAATACTTTATGGCTTCGTAGATGGCCAAAAGCTCTCTGTCATAGGGACTGTACTTCTTCTGGCTCGTTGACAGCTTGTGTGAGAAGAACGCTAAGGGTTGCCAAACCTTGCATTTGCGCTGCTGAAGTACCGCGCCGATTGCAGTGTCCGAAGCATCAGTGACAATCGCAAGTTCTGCAGAGTAGTCCGGGTGAGCAAGAAGTGTAGCTTCTGACAGCGACGTCTTACAGGCTTCAAACGATTTGACTAACTCTGTAGTCATGTCCACTGGGTGAGAACCTTTGATTTTTGGTCCCTGTAGTAAGGAGTTCAGCGGCGCCTGGAGTTGAGCGGCGTGAGGGATGAATCTTCGATAGAAATTTAACATCCCCAAGAACCGTCGGAGTTCGTTGACTGTCTTCGGGACAGGAAACTCCCTAACAGCTTGAACCTTTTCATCCAGGGGTTTAGATCCAGCTGCAGACACGCTGTACCCTAAAAATTTTACGGTATCTCGTCCAAATACACACTTGGAAGTATTGATGAGCACGCCATACTGCTTGAGTCGTTCGAAAAGCTGCTTCAGGTGCCTTTTGTGCTCTGTTTTGCTAGGGGAAAAAATGAGTATGTCGTCAATGTACCCGTAGCAAAAGTCCAGGCCTGCGAGAACCTCGTCAATGAACCTTTGAAAGGTTTGTGCTGAATTTCTCATACCAAAGGCCATAAAATTAAATTCAAACATTCCGAAGCACGTCGTGATAGCAGTCTTCGGTATGTCTTCCGGGTTGACAGCTATCTGGTTGTAGGCCTTCACCAGGTCAATAGTGGAAAAAATTGAGCATCCGGACAGCTGGTGAGAAAAGTCCTGAATGTGTCGGATAGGGTAGCGGTCAGGAATCGTCCTCGCGTTGAGTGCACGGTAGTCACCACAGGGTCTCCAGCTGTCATCTTTCTTCTTGACCAGGTGAAGAGCAGAAGACCAAGGGCTGTCGGAGCGTCGAGCTATACCTGAAGCAAGCATGTCCTCAAATTCCTTTTGAGCTGCTCGTGCACGGACTGGACCGAGTCGACGTGGCTTACAGGAGACTGGTTGGCCTAGTGTGGTCTTAATGTAGTGAAGAGTAGAGTGCTTAGATGGTAAACGCGTACCTGCAGGTCTGGTGATTTCTGGATACTCACGCAGAATCTCGTGGAACTCGGTTTCGCCTGAGACTGATTTGACTGACGCGATGTCGTCAGAAGTACCTGCTAGCTCTGCGATAGCTGCCACATGCAGAGTTGTAGTGCCGTCGACCAATCGTTGGTTTCTGCAATCTACCAACAAGTTATAGTGGCTGAGCAGGGCCACACCTATGATGGGTTTAGACACGTCAGCTATTGTGAAGTTCCATGAAAAATCACGCCTAAGTCCAAGGTTGAGGTGCAGCTGTGTAGGCCCGTAGGTATGTATGATGGTGCCATTTGCTGCGACGAGATCATACTTTGATTTAGTACAGGGCGTCCTAACTGCTGATCGTGGGAAAACGCACAAGTCAGAACCAGTGTCCACCAGGAACTGCATTTTCGAGACACGGTCGGTAACAAAAAGACGGCCTGTAGATGGAGGGCAGTCGTTGGCCGCTACTTCCGACCGCCCTGAGCGTTTTCCGAATTAAAAGTGCATGGCTGTCTACACTTGTTCGCCTTTACTCCGTAGGTGAAGTGGTAAAAACAGTGCGGGTGGTCCGGCGGTGGCTGTCTTGGTCTTGAGCGGCTGCGAGAGTGGCTAGACCTTCGAAATCTGGGCTTGGAACGTGAGCGACCCCTGTCGTACATGTTAGCGCTAAGGGCTGCTACTTGCTTAGTAAGTTCGCTTACCTGCCTTGTAAGGTCATCCAAGGTCGAGGAGTTCGTGGCAGAGGTTTTTACCATGGAGACTTGAGGTGTAGCAGGGGCAATCTCGTGCACCTTATCAGCCAACTCTCCCAGCTTTTCTAAAGGAAGGTCCATCTGTGAAGCAATAACAGTTTGAATATTTTGAGGCAAACGGCTTGTCCAGATAGTGGTTAAAAAATCCTTGGGCACTGATGGGCCTGCTAGGCCTTCTAGGTGGCGTAAAAATTGCGAAGGCTTCCTATCGCCTAGTTCCTCGTGAACCAACAGCTGTTTCACGCGCTTCTCTTGTGAAGCGGACAAACGCCTTATGAGCTCTGCTTTCAGTTTAGGATATTTGTCCTACTCCGGAGGTCTAGTGATAATATCTTTAACTTCTATGGCGTACTGATGATCAAGCTGCCACTAGGTAACTAAATTTAGTATCATCAGAAGTTATTCTGGAGAGCTCAAACTGACACTCTAATTGAGCAAACCATAGCACTGGCTCTTCGGGCCAAAATGGAGGAACCCGTACGCCTACGCGTAGCACTTCGTCTAGCCTAACAGCTCCTCCCGGTTCACTCATAATGAGAAGGCAAAGTAAAACAAATTCGCTTACCGCTAGTACAGTCGGACCACAGCCGATTTTTATTTTCTATAAGTGGGTATCGGCAATTTCTTGTGAAATTTTTTTCTCACCAATGCACCAATATGCCTTAGCACTGCTTTTCGATGCTCGAATCTTCAGAAGAATACTCAGAAGGTGCCAAGAATACGATCTTCTTTGTTCTTCGTCGGGTCACCAGTGTAGGAAAGTGAGTATATATGGTACCTACGTTACCAATCGTCCTCGATCCTCCTCGGCAGCCAGGTTAGAAGAATAAGCAGCAGGAAGCAGTAGAAGAAAGCGGTAGCAGCACTGATAGGTATAGATGAAGTAAGGCGGTGAAGTATGAAGTGAAAGCACAAGACGAAATGAAGATATTATTATTAAAGAATTTACTATAGTTTATTGACAACGAATTTAACACTTATTAAACATTCACAATTAATTAAATTATCAGATTATTATAAAGCACGGTAAATTAGCTGAGAGCGCGAGATACGTGTTACCCGAACTTGTAGGATCTGAGCACTGGAATGTTCTAGCGTGCGCCCGCGCAGATATCGTGGGGGCGTAAGGCTGCGGTGTCGTCGTCATAAGCGGAGCGGTTTAGTGGTGGCGAGTAGATCGCCACATACCTACCCATTTAACGCGCTTAGCGATATATAATTTAGTGTAAGCTTTTACCTAAGACAGTGCAGTACAGACCGTACAGAGTAGACAACCACCCGTGACTAGTAATTGTCTACAGCGTCACTTGCCGCTCTATGTAAAGCACTCGGTCAATAAATATTATAGTTCGTATATCGACTTTAATTAATCCGTCGCCCCAGAACACTAACTCCCTAAAAACTTAAATCAATAAAATCAATCTAATGGAAGTCAATAATGTTGCAGGAGTTCCAGTGCGACGCGCACGTGGACTGCCTGGACGGGTCGGACGAGGCGGGCTGCGCGGACGACGCTCCCGCCACCGCGCCGGCGAGCACGAGCGCGGCGGACGTGCCGGAAGCGGTGACGTGCGCGGCGCCCGCGGTTCAGTGCGACAACGGCACGCGCTGTGTGCCGCTGGCGCAGCTGTGCGACGGCGTGGCCGACTGCGGCGACGGCGCCGACGAGGCCGACCGATGCGGTCAGTGCGCCGGGCGTTACAAGCTCTATTAGAGCTTACTTAAATTGGGCTCATAGAAAATATCCAAACTCCGAAATAAGCATTTATAGAATAGAATAGAAACCATTTATTTGGCAAAATTACATAAAACCTCAAAGGGATAACAGCTCAGCGACATGTCGTTTACCTAAATGGCAAACGACGAAGACGCTGATTTTCAGCTGCAACCCATTGACAAAATGCTATTAAACTTAAAATATAACAATATTAATACCCAACTTAAATACGATAACATATGTATATACATATCTGGACTTTTATCAAATCATTTAGAGCCAACTGTAGTGATATTCCGGATGAGATGTACTTACACGAGCGCAATGCACGGGGTGGGCAGGATATAAGTTATCTTTTCTCTGAGTACTTTGCCTCAGTCTACAACAACAGTGATGGAGAGGACACCATTTTGCATCATGAGCATTCAGCAAATCAGTCGGTTCTTGCAATTTGACTAAACAGGAGATCCTGAAATACATACATACATATCATCACGCCTGTCTCCCATCGGGATAGGCAGAGACTATGGCTTTCCACTTGCTACGATCCTGGCATACCACTTTCGCTTCTTCTACTTTCATAAGTGCTTTCATACATGCTCGTCGGTTAAGGGTACTCTTGACCTGGCCTTTTTCCAACAGGTCTTTAATCTGGTCATCATGTGTACGCCGAGGTCGACCCCTACCAGTTTGCCTGAAATGTCTTGAAAATATAGATTCGGGCAAAGGCCCTGGGCCCGATGGCATACCTCCTATGTTTATAAAAAAATGTGCATCTCAACTCGTTAATCCGCTCCATACTATCTTTAATAAGTCTATCAGTTGTGGTGTCTTCCCCTCAAAATGGAAGATGGCCCACATTACACTGATACACAGGAAGGGCGACCTTAATGATGTAACAAACTACAGGCCAATCTCGATCTTGTCGTGCATGGGCAAAATTTTTGAGTCACTGGTACAAAACGTCATATACTCTAGCGTCAAAACTATGATTTGCGACCACCTTGTGGTTTTCTGCCGGGGAGGTCAACGGCGACAAACCTACTTGAATATGTCACTGATATTTATAATGCCATTAAAACCAGCCATGAAGTTCACGCTATATACACAGATTTTTCGAAAGCCTTTGACGTAGTGGACCATAATATTCTCCTGCAAAAGCTTGGCCATGCCGGTATCTGTGGCTCTTTGCTGAGATGGTGCGACTCATACCCACGAAATCGTTCCCAGTTGGTGGTGGTTCGTGGCTTTAAATCTCAAACCACCATGGTTCCTTCGGGTGTACCACAGGGCTCGCATCTTGGCCCTTTATTCTTTTTAATATTTATTAATGACATTGGTTTACACTTAACATCAAATTTTTAATTGTTTGCGGATGACTTAAAGATTTATAGAAGAATCCAGTCTAAAGATGACATAATTTGCCTGCAGCGAGACCTCAAAACCCATCAAAGTGCTGCCACATAAGGTTCTCTCGAAAAAGAGTTTCTGAAAGCAATTTATAAATACTCAATGGCGCGCCACTGGCCGAGGTCGAGAGCATTCGTGACTTAGGAGTAACTCTCGATCGCGGCCTGGGCTTTCGAGAGCACATTGATAGTATCATAAAAAGGGGCGGCAGGCTGGCTGGTTTTGTTACAAGACAAACAAAGAAATTTGGAGATCCGGAGATACCCATTCTTCTGTATAATTGCTACGTTCGTAGTTTACTAGAATACTGCAGCCCTATTTGGAGTCCATCCTACGAGGTTCATATTAACAGAGTTGAAAGGCTTCAGAAAACATTTCTTTACCATCTCACTTATAACAATAATCTGTGTCGTAAATTGAATACATATCGTTCAAGACTTGACTACTTTGATATGAGATCGCTGGGCCTGCGACGAAGGACAGCTGATACTGTATTTCTTCACAAAATCCTACATGGGAGGGTCGACAGTTCTTATTTGCTCGGTAAATTGCAAATCTGCATACCCCGAGTGCGAAGTCGCCTGCATAATCACAAAATTTTCACAATGCCCATATGTAGCACAAATTACGTCCAGTACTCGCCTTTATACCGGATGTGTCGGACGTGTAATGAGGTTTCTCATGACCTGGATTTGTTTGGTGCATCGGTGAGAACAGTTAAGGCTTTTTTCTTAAACGGTGAGGTTTTAGATTAGTCTTAGATTAATTTCTTAATTTGATTTTGTTTTTTTATTTAAGTTTATTTGTGTTTTTTTTTATACCACTAAGGTGGCAGACAAGCATACGGCCCACCAGAAGGACTGGTTGTCACCGCAGCCTATGAACGTTTGCAACACCAGAGGCGTCACACTCGCGCTGCCGACCCTCTAAAAACCTTCTTAGACCCATTTTGAAGAACCCCATACTGTCGGCGTTTGGGAAAACCAAGGCAGGAAGATCATTCCACAACCTAAGCGTTCGCGGAAGAAAACCCCTATCGGATCTAATAATATAAGTATCATTATTTCTGATGAGATTGCATTGAAGTGCGAAAACTAGGATGCATGCTGTGTTCGCACTTAGTAGGGCGCTCGGCTGAACTGAGTCTAAATGAGCGATGTTAAATAGTCTTGCCGAGAATCCAGTTTGCGAACCTTAATAAAAAAATAAAAAAAATCTTATATTTTTATAGTCCTTAAAATTTTTAAATAAATAACATATTTGCGATAAAAGTATAATAATACATAAACAAAAACAATTAACATATTGTATTTTATTCTATTCTATTCTATTGTATAGTGGTTATATTGTATAGGGTGTAGTGGGGCCCTACCAACACCATCGGGCCCAAGTCAACCTCACGTGCAAGCTCGTGCACCTGCTGAACAACGGACGAGGCTCTGACGGCGGCGGTCCATTTCAACACGGCGATGGGCTCACCACCTGTCACGTGGGACCGAATTGTACACGGTGAAATGTGGGCCGGTATAGGCCTCTGCCTACCCCTTCGGGGATAAAGGCGTGAGTATATGTATGTATGTATGTGTATTCTATTGTACAAAGAATATAGCAGAATAGAATAAATAAGCAGTAATATGTAAAAAAAAAAAATCACTCTTATAATAATATCTCATGTTAATTAAAGAGAGAGCGTGAAGTCCCGAGTTCTATAAGTACTTATAAGATTAATACCTCAATATTTAATTGTATTGGTAAAAACGACAATTGTCCAATGGAGCCTGTAGGTACCAACAGCACTGTGCTAGGGATTCGGTGGTTTTCGATAGTCTTCTGATGCTGCAGCATACATACATACATACATACATACGCCTTTATCCCCGAAGGGGTAGGCAGAGGCATGTAATAAAGCATAAAACATTTCACCTTTTTTGAATATGTCCCACAAAGTATTGATTGGACGACGACGAGGAGACGGTATTTCACGCCACATCAGAGATGTTTACTGTACAAGACGCAGATTCGTCCCTGCGTCGAGTACTGTTCTCACCTTTGGGATGACTCCGCGAGGTACTTGTTAGACGCGCTTGACGCTATGCAGAGACGTGCTATCCGAATAATTGGTTGTCCTGAGGTGACGGGAGGCCTCGAACCTTTGTCGCAGCGAAGAACCATAGCGTCCTTGGCTGCCTTCTATCGAATGTATCACGGCGAATGTTCTGAAGAGCTCTTCAACCTGATCCCACCATCTCGTTTCCGATCCCGAACAACGCGTGCCGGGCAGAGATGCCACTCATACACAGTGGAGAGAATCTTCGCCAGAACCGAGCGTTTCAAAAGATCGTTCCTCTGTCGAACTATAAAAACATGGAACGACCTGCCCGCACACGTCTTTCCCTCATCTTACAATCCCGGGTTCTTCAAGAGGAGCGTGAAGAGGCACATCACAGGGCCGCCAACTTGAGGACCACTGTAAGAAGTGGCCCCCAATCGCTAGATGCGCCACTGCTTTCTTACCATCAGGCTGGTGGCGACGTCAATTTGGCGAGCTGAATATAAAAAAAAAAAAAAAAAAAAAAAAGTAGGTGGTGAGCCATATTGCCGTGTTAAGATAGACAGGCGCAGGTTGTGACTGCCTGCTGTTGAAATTTTTCAAGCCGCCTAAAAGGCCTTCAACTTGGCTTAACGACTGCCATTTTACTGGCAACGGGAGTAACGGCTTAGCGTGCCTTTCAAAGCACGGAATAGCTCAATTAAATCTCGCATGGACGGTCACCCATCCAAGGACTGGCCATAGTAAAAGTTGCTTACTACAGTGATCGTTTACAGAACACTGAGTCCGCGGTGATGCTAATATATTAAAATCAGCATTTCTAAAAGATAACAACGATCATTTTTTTCTTATTGGTGGTAGAATGTTATTCCAACATTTAGTAGCCGCATAACGAAAACCACCACGAAAATCTGTAGATCCTATTATGCCATGGGGCAGATAATATTTATTTGTTTATTTCGACGGCAACCAGTAGGTCCGACACGCTCTGACCAATTTAGCTGATCTATATATTTTAACCTATTTTTATTTATTTCCCCAAACAAAAGTGTAGCCCAGATGTAGTTTGCGACGGGCGTTCATTGTGAGAATGATATTTTCATTGAAAAAAGGTGTAACGCGTGCTCTACGTGGAATGTCGAAACAAAACCGGGTGCAAGCGTTTTGCAGGCGCTGGCACTACTCTCCGCCTCAATAGTTGTAACTAATATTTAGTGGGTTATGTAGCCTAATTGTGCATGGAGTGTACTGAACGGCTGTGTGCGTGCGCGTGTGCGCAGGCGAGCCGATGTGCGTGGTGGCGGCGTGCTCGCACGCGTGCCACGCGGCGCCGGGCGGGCCGGTGTGCGCGTGCCCGGCGGGGCTGGCGCTGCGTGCGGACGGCGCCACGTGCGCGCCGCCGCCCGCGCCCTGCGCCGCCTGGGGCGTGTGCTCGCAGGGCTGCGCGCCGCACAAGCGCAGCCACCGCTGCACCTGCGACGCCGGCTACCGCCTCGCCGACGACGGCTTCACCTGCAAGAGCACCGGTAATACATGTTTTCATTATTCCAAGTTTTATGGTACCCCGAGTTCCGAGTTCCCGGTCCCGTGTTCCCGTTCCTGGTTCATTTCCCAGTCCGTCTTTCTGTTCCCGATTCCCATATTGGTGCTTCGAGTGTCCAAGTAAACTTGTTATAAAGGAGTAGCATAACGCTGGAGCGAAACTTGTGATGTTTGATGTGTGTTCGTTGCGCGTGTGGCAGACGGCGCGGCGCCGCTGCTGGTGTTCAGCAACCGGCACGAGGTGCGCGGCGTGGAGCTGCCGGGGCTGCGCGCGCGCGCGCTGGTGTCGGCGCTCAAGAACACCATCGCGCTGGACTGGTACCGCGACCCCGCCGCGCCCGACGCCGCGCTGCTCTACTGGACCGACGTCGTCGACGACAACATCTACCGCGGCCTGCTCGTCAACAACGGTACGCGACGCACGATCTGTCAGAGGCGCAGCAAACTTACGTCATTCACTAAATGCCGCCACTGCCGTATTACCTGTAGTTTTCATACATTTCACGAGTGTAATTTACGGACTCTCCGCACACGTTTGACACCCGCCGGTGTCCGCCACACGCTCACGCTCACTCAGTGCGCGGTGACCCTAGGAGTGAGACCAGCTGCTAGATTATACCCTATGTGCGACTTACATTTGTCCAACAAGTAACATATCAGTTGATGATCATGATCCTTGCTCAAAATATGTCAGTTCTATTGAAGTTGAGTTAGTTGAGTTTAAATTGTTATTTCATTTAAATAAACCCACTTATATTTACTATCTTTTCGCCGCTTTCTGGCTCAAAGTGAACTTATGTGGCGAGATCCGTGCAGGCAAACCGTCTTCCTTTTAATGTAATGTGCGTTTTGCAGCGCTGAGCGGCATCGAGGCGGTTGTGCGGCAGGGGCTGTCGACGGCCGAGGGCCTGGCCGTGGACTGGGTGGCCGGCAACCTGTACTGGGTCGAGAGCAGCCTGCACCAGATAGAGGTAAGGGGTGCGCTCACTGCACGGACACCGTGCCCCTCTCCTTGGTACGTACACGTAAACATGAGACGATCGGCCGGCAGGTGGCGCGGCTGGACGGGCAGCACCGGCGCACGCTGCTCGCCGGCGACATGGACCGGCCGCGCGCCATCGCGCTCGACCCGCGGGACGGTACGTACTACTCGTGTTCATCGCTGGCGGCCGCAGCTTTTTAGGCATGGTCGCTTCACCAAAGATTATTGATCGTTTTGATGGAGATTTCTTTGAACACCTCTTAACGGTAACAGTTTAAAGGTGATGGTTTTGGAGGTGACGATAAGAGTAATGGATCGTGACGAGCGATTTCCCCTCTGGATGAAAAAGTTTTCAATGCAATAATTACAGGTGACACAAGATGGGGGAAAAAAAAGAGAACATGTAAACGAGCGTTATTACTCAGGAGAGTCAATTACATTGAACAATGTTCACATGTTGCATGTCGGTGTGGGTGTGGGGTGTGCAGGCTACCTGTTCTGGAGCGACTGGGAGCAGTCGGCGCCGCGCATCGAGCGCGCGTCGCTGGCGGGGCGGCGGCGCTTGGTGCTGGTGGCGGCGGGCGCGGGCGCCTGGCCCAACGGCCTCTCGCTGGACTACCGCGCGCGCCGCCTGTACTGGATCGACGCGCGCGCCGACTCCATCCACAGCGCGGACTACGCGGGCGGCGACCGGCGCGAGGTGCTGCGCGCGCACCCGCTGCTGTCGCACCCCTTCGCCGTCACCGTGTTCGAGGGGCACGTCTACTGGACCGACTGGCGCAGCAACAGCATCGTCCGGGCCAACAAGTGGAACGGTAGCGCACCACTTTCACTCACATTTACTACCGCAGAGGATGTAATTATCATCCCTGGGCGCCGATTCTCGACCGCACGACGTGAATGCGTGGACGCAAATTTACAGGTGAAACGTCGTCCGTCTCATGTTTCGCCGTTCCTAAATATGAGACAGGCGACGCGTCTCTCGTCGATTTCCGTCCACGCATTCATGTCGTGTGAAGCGAGAATCGGTGCCCTGAAGTTTTGACACTGCGCCTGGTAGTAAAAGCTGTATAGAATTGTTTTTAGTTCCACGAGCCGGTTTGTCGAGCGAGCCGGCACGTTCGATTCGGCTCGAGGGACCCGGGCCGTCTAGTCAATTTAGTGTGCGGCCGCCAGGTTCGGACGTGACGGTGGTGCAGCGCACGCTGAGCCAGCCCTTCGACGTGAAGGTGCTGCACCCGAGCCGCCAGCCGCCCGCAGACTCCAACCCGTGCGCGCCGCACAACGGCAACTGCTCGCACCTGTGCCTGCTGGACGGGCCCGGCCGCCGCGAGTGCGCCTGCCCGCACCTCATGCGCCTCGGACCCGACGGACTCACCTGCGAGCGTAAGTCCCGCGCCGACCCGCCCCTTCTCTCCCCTGCGGAGCGCCCCGCTGACCCTCTCTCACCGTCGCAGCGCACGAGAAGGTGCTGCTGATCGCGCGCGCGGGCTCACTGCGCGGCGTGGACGCGGAGGCGCCGGCGGTGCCGCTGGTGCCGGCGGCGGCGGGCGCGCTGCTGGCGGCGCCGCGCAACGTGCGCTTCGTGGCCGCCGAGCGCGCCGTCTTCTGGGCCGACACCGAGGTGAGCGCAACGCACTGCGATCGCGTCAGCCGAGCCGGAGCGAGTGTACGATTCGGAGCGTTCCACAGACGAACGAGATCAAGCGCACGGGGCTGACGGGCGGCGGCGTGACCGTGGTGGCGGACAGCGGCGTGGAGCTGCCGCGCGGCTTCGACGTGGACTGGGCGGCGCGCCTGCTGTACTACTGCAGCGGCGAGCGGCTCGTGGTGTCGGACCTGGCGGGGCAGCGCGCCGCCGTGCTGGCCACCGGGCTGCCCCACGTGACGGCGCTGGCGCTGCACCCGCGGCGCGGCGCGCTGTACCTGGCGCGCGCGCTGCCCGTGGCGCGCCTGGAGGCGGCGGACGGCGCGGCGCGGCGCCTGCGCACGCTGCTCGACGCCACGACCGACCCGCTGCTGCAGGGCGTCACCAGTCAGTGCACTCCTCTCACTCGCGTAACGCGTCCTCGAGCGGTTTACCACAGTTCATCATTTGACGTGTGACCGATAAAACATTAGGCCATTCTATTACTGATCGAATGAACAATTAACCAAAAGAGTTTTTATCGAACAAACATTTGATACTATTTTTACTACTAATCGAATGAGCGTTTGGTCGAAAAACAGTTGACTAAAGAATATTTTAACAGGGGCTGAATCAAAATGGCTAGGTTAGGTCAGGCTAGAACTGCGACCACAACGCACGAGCCGAGCGAGCGAATAGAGCGTGCCGCGGCAGCGGCCGGCGATTGCCATAACCGAATTCTACTTATTTCGCTTTTGTTTGCTAAAATATTCTTTAGTCAACAGTTTTGCGACCAAACGTTTATTCGATCAGTAATTAAAATACCAAATGTTTTTTCGATAAATACTCTTTTGGTCAATTGTTCATTCGATCAATAGTAGAATGGCCTAATGTTTTTTCGGTCACACGTCAAATGATCAAATGAATTTCTGTCACCAGTGGTAAACCCGTCCTCGCGGGTACCAGTTTACTTGTAGTATGTGCTAGGTTAATCGATTGCTCTGGAAGTGTTTCCACGGTACTTACGTACGTACGTGCGGTACAGGGTCTGAAGTGTATGTTATCCTGGAGAATTTTCGCACCCCCCTCCCGCCTTCGCTACCGTGATCTGGAGCAGTAGCAGTGCCGGGAACTAGGGCCCGTTTCCCAGTGTGCCCTCACAGGGAGAACGATTGGCCATAAATTCTGTACCACTCTGCTGGCCGAACGGGTTTTCCTTCTCCTCGCTACACTGTGGAAAATGCTAGAACATTGGCATATCATAAATCAATTTTACTTATGTCGTTAACTGTAGACTTTATTACGTTAATTAATTAGTTCATCAGTTGAAGTTTACTGTAGTGTAATCTTTTATATATTTTTTTTTGTAGGATATATATTTTTTAATGCCACAAAGATAATGTTTCATAAGAATTATAAATTTACGTAAAAGGGAATTACTACATTCAAATTGATTTCCTGTAAAATTTTGTGGGAATCGATATCTATTATTACGCATTTCTGAAAAGCTTATTTTATGGAGATTTATAAACAATTATAAAATTGTAATATTTACGTTCCTATTTTTATGTAAATAAATAAATAAATAAAATACGAAAAAAAATACAGATTTTTAAATTCATCGAGACTTTTAACAGTTACCGAAGACTTGCAAAGGCTTACTTTTGATGTTGTTTGATAGCCTAGACATTCATAAATATCATGATATAAAAATATGCTGCAACCATCTGCTATTTTTAAAGTTCTCACAAAAAGAGTGATGGAAGTCAGGAAACTGAAAAACACAATCTGTTGCGGTTTCCGAAGTAGACTATTTTTTTTACTAGTTTGTGGTTTGATTTTATATGAAATATATTTTAAATTGATAAAATGACATTTTATCTGCATTGCACACATTTTGTGGTAAATTGGTTATCAACAAAATTCACGCTACCCTTATTTTCGAATAGTATATAAAGAGTTTACGTATTTAGGTTGCTATCATAATTTTGTAGTTGTATCTAAACAGAAGTTTATTTTTTACAATGTCTACTATTTTTAAGTGTACCAAGCGTGATATATTACTTCCATATATTGAAGGAGGTAAAACATTTGAAGCAATACAAACAGCTTTAAAAGAAAATCACAATGTTTCTGAAGACAACATTTGTTTGATTATTGATGATATTCAAAGGAAAATTATCCCATACTTTAATAAACGTTGGGCCGAAGCTGCAAGGAGGAAAGATTTATTTTTAAATAGGAATATGAATTGGCTGGATTCAGAGTATGTAGTACCTCTACCGAGCTCTGAAGAAGTAACGAATGTCTTCACACCATCTACTTCATCAGGAAAACGTGGAAGAACGTGTGTTTCATATGGGAACTCGTCAGAATCAAGTAAAAAAAGAAAAAATACCATGCTTCTTAGTGAATATGGATTTGAGCACATATATAATGCCTATCTACAAGGATTACGTGCAATTGGAGAAAGGACAGAATCAAGACTTGTGGAAGCACTTAGGCATGCTGATATTGACGAAAAGACCGTATATTCGAATTTCGATTGCATCATGCCAGGAAGTGCTCTCGATCAGTTACAAATGAAGATGTATTTCAGACTCGTACATTTCCAGTCTCAGAAAAACATATAGCAAAAGTGTGAAGGAACTTGATGAAGATACTCTAGATCTTCTAAAAGTAAACGAGCTCATTTTAGATCCCGAAGTTCAGCAAGTGTAATTTAGCATAGGTTTAACATATTCTCCTATTATTTTTATTAAATAACATTACGAATTGTTTTTATAATAACCGTAAAAATTCTAATAAGACAATATTTTTTTATTCAAGGTATTTTTTTTTTGCTTACTGAAATAGGAAAATTACTTTATATTTAGTTTTTTATAATAGCCAAGTATATAAAATAAATGTTTTTACGATATTATGTCTAGTATTTTCACTAACATAACAAAATAAAGGTAATTTTTCCAACAATTTGTTTTCTTATCTTTTTTTACTACTAACTACTGAATTAAATCCGGACAAAAAGCATAAAACCTAAAGCCTTATTTAATACTTTATAAGTGTGCAAAATTTCAATCGATTTCATCCACAAATAACAAAGTTATTGATTTATGGTCCGAAAAGGTCCTTTATTTTCCACAGTGCGCTATGACAGTGACTTTTTGCATAACTTCGCCCGTCAGTAAGCAATTGTACCGCTCTGAGAAGAGAAACGAGCGTGCGGGGTGGGGCCCATCGCGCACGTTTCTTTTGATTAACACGTTTAAATGCAACTGCAGGTATGTGCGTCGACATGGAATCGGATCGTTTGTACTGGGTGAACCTGGACTCGGCCTCTATACAGTACCTGGACCTGGCAACTGAGAAGTTTTATACGGTACGGACACGTACATTTTAACTTAATGTCGCTTACAGTGCTACTGTAATTTATGTGTTTATCACATTACCACAATTTGAATTGTATACGTGCCAAATGTATGCTATTTGTCGTTTCTAGAAAATTCTTAATATAGGACACAAGGTTGTAGTGTGTGGTGTATGCGCAGGTGGAGCTGGGCGCGGGCGCGCGGCCCGAGGCGCTGGAGGTGTACGGCGGCGCGCTGCTGTGGGCCGACGGGGCCGCGCGCGCGCTGCGCCGGGGCCAAGAGCTGCTGCGGAACGACACCGGTAATGTGTAGACCCAGTCGTGTGGTGGGCGGCGAGTGTCGAGTGTCGAGTCGCAACCGCTAACGGTGGGAGCGTGCGTGCGCAGAGGGCGTGCTGTCGCTGCGCGTGTACGACGCGGCGGTGCAGCGCGGCGGCAGCGGCGTGGGCGCGTGCGCGCGGCGGCGCGTGCCGTGCGCGCACCTGTGCGTGCCCGTGTCGGCGGCGGACAGCGAGTGCCGCTGCGCCGCGGGCTACGAGCGCGCGCCCGACGGCGCCGGCTGCCGCGCGCTGGACGAGCTGCTGGTGTACTCCGTCAGCTGGGAGCTGCGCGGCGTGGCGCTGGGCGCGGGTGGCGCGGGTGGCGCGGCTGCACACCCGCCCGGCGAGCGCCTGCTGCCCGCCGTGCCGCAGATGGCGCTGGCGGGCAGTATCGCGTACTGCGCGGCGGGCGACTGGCTGTACTGGCTGGACGGCGAGGCGGGCGCGCTGTGGCGCGTGCGCCGCGACGGCACCGCGCGGCAGCTGCTGCTGGACCGCGCCGCGCCGCTCGACGACACCGCCACCGACTGGCTCGCAGGTACCGAAACGCGCGCACAACCTGTCGTTCAGCGGTCCTTTTAAGTGACGGGAGCTGACTTACACGGGCAGACATTTGGGATCTTTCATCAGAGATCATTATGAATATGTTATTAGGAAAGGGGGTAGGCTTGCAGGTTTTGTCTTGAGACACACAAAGGCTTTCAAACAACCTGAGATTCCCATTATGCTATTTAACTGCTATGTACCTACCCAGCCTACTGGAGTACTGTAGTCCCGTCTGGAACCTTTACTATCGTGTCCACATCAACCGGCTCGAGGCAATACAAAAAGAGTTCTACTATCATCTTACATAGGTACGCCAATAACAAATGCCAGGTTTTACAGAACTACGACTCTAGGTTAGAATATTACAAATCTTTCCCACTCTGGCTGAGGCGTAGAAATATCGACTTGCTATACCTCTTCAAAATCATCAACGGAAATATTGACAACCCAGACATTTTGGAACGGCTGGGTCTGTCTGTGCCTAAACCTGGTAGTCGTCTGTGCAATCGCAAAACACTTGTCGTACCTAACGCTCGTACAAACTATGGTCACAATGCACCGTCGCGTCGTCGAGTCGTTTGTTCCGTACCTAAAATGAAGTCTGCCATGAGTTGATGAGTTCGACATCTTCGACGCGACGGTCAATAGAATCAAACGCTTAGGTTTTAACTGCTGATTCTGTAGTTGTGAACTATTTAGGTATTTTCTATTGTGTGAGTATTAGATAGAAGAGTGTTTTATAAGTGTAGGGTTTCAATGGGTTGAGCTGAATAAGTAGGTACTCTAATACTTCGTGTATAAAATATATAATTGATAATTGTAGTCTGGTACCAGTTACACTAAACAAAATAAAATACTATACGATATATAATAGGACCTAACCCATAGCGTGTGAGGAGACGACTGCTGCGCCCAGCGAGTGTTTGCGCCTCGGTATATACCTAAAACTAACGCGTCAGCAGTGTCCCGGAAATTCCATGTCGCTCGTATTCCATCTCCTATGGTTTGCTTTGCTTTGGCCGCTACATAAATTTGCTAACAAAGCAACCATGTTGAGTAGTAATGACTGTCCTTGCAGGCAGATCATCATACAATCATTTTTTTGGGTTAGGTCACTAGTCCTGTTGGTCACGGCAAACAGGACGAGTCGTCTCCCATGGACTCACCTCCGGGTGCATTTCTGGCTGCCACGCGTCGTATACGTCGGTCGCGTTGCTGCGATATTCGATCTTCACGCGTGTTTTCGTGCCACCAAGTAAGCTGCGTGTCCATTTCGGGGTCACCAATTGTAGGGTTTCAATTGGTTGAGCTGAATAAGTACTCTAATACTTCGTGTATAAAATATATAATTGTAGTCTGGTACCAGTTACACTAAACAAAATAAAATGCTATACGATATATAATAGGACCTAACCCATAGCGTGCGTGGAGACGACTGCTGCGCCCAGCGAGTGTTTGCGCCTCGGTATATAAAACTAACGCGTCAGCAGTGTCCCTACATAAGCATGCAGTGTCCATTGTTTTTAGGGCTTACAGCTGGTCAAGGTTTTTATATTACTGTATTGTTGTAAGTTTGCTGTTTTGTTCTGTTAATGGACCTAATAAAAAAAAAAAAAAAATCTTCGACACCCTATATATCGTATCTGATTACATTCGGAGATTGAATGTATTTTGTATGAATGTAATTGAAACATTTTGCTTTTTAATTTGTAGGCTCCGCTTTTTCGTTTGTCTTACCGTTCACTTTAATTTAGTCCGATAGTCGGCAAGACTACCCTCGCAGATGCTGCGGTATTAAGGTGTGGTGGTCGCGCAGGTCTGGCGGTGGACTGGGTGAACGAGAACGTGTACTGGTCGGAGCCGCGGCGCCGCCTGCTGCAGGTGGCGCGGCTGGACGGCGCGCACCGCTACGTGCTGCTGGACACGGCGCCCATGGCGGTGACCGGTGAGTGGTGTGCGGTGCGGCGTGTGCGGCGTGCCGCGCCCCCGGGCCGACCCACTGACCGCGTGCCTGCCCGCAGCGCTGGCGGTGGACCCCGAGCGCGGCTGGCTGTTCCTGGCGGGCGGCGGCTGGCTGCAGCGCGCGCGGCTGGACGGCTCGCAGCGCGCGCTGCTGCACAACGGCACGGCGGGCGAGGCGGTGGCCGACATCGCGCTGGACCGCGCGGGCGGCTGGCTGTACTGGGTGCAGGCGCGCGAGGCGCTGGTGCGGCGCGTGGCGGTCGCGGGCGGCGCGGCGCAGCACGTGGCGCGCCTGGACCACCTGGACCCGCCGCGCCACCACCCCACGGCGCTGGCCTTCCACGCCGGCCACCTCTACTGGCTCGACACGTCAGTATACGTTTATTCATTGTATCGTATTACGTACGTCGGTGGTTCCGTCATCTCGGCTAATTATCTCGTGCTTGAACTACCGTAATGATCGATCGATAAACTGTCACATCTGAATTTGGACGTTTTAGGTGAAAACGCCATACAAATAAAATGACTATAAATAGTTTTCAACATTTAGAATTATTCTTCGCTACTCTAAATCTATGGTTTTCAAAAGAAATTTCTCAATTATGTATTTACTTTAGCCATGTTCGCTGTCATGGTAACTCATGTAATGCGGAAAAATTGTAACGGTCCCTATAATAATAAATCTAGTCAAATGCGTGTCGGGCCCATAGATTTAGAATATACCGAAAAATTCTAAATCTATTGTCGGGCCACAAGTAGGGTTGAAGTGAATATGGAAGACGAAATAATAACAAAAACACTTAAATCCGCGTACCACACTGACCTGTAATAGTATCTGGACTGGTCTTAGATCATCTAACCACAGGATGCGCCTTACTTAAGCTTTGATTACTTAAGCATTGATTTTTCGCGTTACTTCTCATGAAGCTAACGTAATACCCTGAGGGCACAGTGTTTGGCTTCTTCAATTCGATCCCTAAGATCTAATATCCTAGGGATTAACGAAGGAGCCTACATTAGGAGGCAGGGCATAACGGAATTCCGTTCGGTGAGCAGCCCGCCTGGGGCAGTACCTCCACCCTGCAGATGACCGCGGTAATAGTAACCTTGCTTCGTGCTGGGTTATGTTCTCCGTCGGTTAGCAGGGTTCCAGTGCTCATTGGGGTGACTTTGTGCCGGTGGCGGTGAGACCAGAGGCTCATCTGTCTCCATTGGCTAGTATAGGCGCGGAATATTGGTACGGCGGTCAGGGAGACCCAGTGAAACGGTTGCCCGCTGACCGCCCGCAGGCTGTATGGGACCCGAACCTGGGGATTACGTAATCTCCGCCCCAGGAGGCTGAACCAGCAGCCTGTGTAAAGTCCCTGGTGCTGTGGTCGTGCCGGAGGAGGATACCGGAGTGGACGCGGCTACTGCATTGGGGGGGGGGGACCGGGGGCCCTTCCGTACGCCGTGCCAATCTACCGCACTACCTGTGCCTGCCTTTGGGGAATTGGAGCCTCGCTTAGTCTCTTGCGTTACCGACACACAGGCACCCCCTACCTTCTTTTTATCCCCTTTCAACAACAATCATGGCAAAAGGTCACAAAAGAAAAAAGATTTCCACAGCGGCTTCGTCGTCGTCCACACTAAATGTGGAACCACTCTGATGTTGCAGAAGCAACATCAGAGGAATGCACTCAAACAACAACGAGATCCACCGCCACCTGGAATCTGCGAGGCCGAACTTATTTTTCCTGACGGAGACTAAGATATCTTGCCCGAACGATACATCTTACTTGATGTACCCTGGCTATAAGCTGGAGGCTAATTTCAGGCGTCAAGCTGGGGTATGCAAGTTCGTGCGGGAGGATATCTGCTGTCGCCGTCTCAGTGACCTGGAAGACAGGGACCTGTCTACATTATGGGCGCGCGTGGATCATGGGGGCCACACTCGGATCTACGCGTGCATTTACAGGTCCCATAGCGGTGATACGGAGACAGTTCGCCTTTTTGACCACCTGCAACAATCGACCGACAAGGCTATTGAGCGGTATCCCTCCGCGGAAATAGTGATTTTGGGGGACTTTAATGGTCACCATATTGACTGGTTGGGTTCCGTGCACACTAACTTTGCGGGGAAAGCTGCTCACGACTTCGCCCTGACCTACGGTTTCTCCCAACTGATAAAATCTCATACGAGAATACCAGATAGGGAGAACGAGCAGAGTGCATTGCTGGACCTTCTGCTGACTACGCGGCCTGACGGATACACCACATCAGTGGATGCGCCACTTGGTTCATCGGACCACTGCCTCGTTCGGTCGCGAGTGCCTCTCGCAAGGCCTGAACCACCTTGGCCCAAGGAGTGGCGACATGTGTGGCACTACAAGTCAGCAGACTGGGATGGACTTTGAGAGTTCTTTGCGTCGTACCCGTGGAGGCGGCTTTGCTTCACTTCAGATGATTTGAACTCCTGCGCTGCAGCAGTAGCTGAGGGGATCTTGGCGGGCATGGAATGTTATATTCCTAACCGCTGGATCCCGGCAGGAGCTAGGAAACGACCGTGGTTTAATCGGCTTTGTAGAGAAACTAGGATGTTGAAAGAAACTGCCTACAGAGCTTGGACCACGGCTCGCGCTAACTCAGATCCTAGCATCTCTGAAGTGAAACGCAAACTGAATGCCGCCTCGAGGGCCAGTAAAAGAGCGGTTGCCAGGGCTAAGTTTGATTTCGTCGGCAGAATTGGTCAGCGACTAGCCGGCTACCCTTCTGGAAGTCGTGAATTCTGGTCGCTCGCCAAAGCTGCCGAGGGAAACTTTTGTCGGTCGGGATTACCACCTCTACATAGACTGGATGGTAGTCTGGCCCAGAGTGCCAAGGAGAAGGCCGACCTTTTGGGTTCTCTCTTTGCCTCCAACTCGACCATGAACGATGGAGGTGCGCTTCCGCCTGGTATCCCTTGGTGTGGCACTTCCATGCCAGAAATTAAATTCAAGCAACGGGACGTCAGGCGGGAGCTTCAATCCCTAGATATTCATAAGTCGAGTGGGCCGGACGGCATTCCCGCGGTGGTACTTAAGCGGTGTGGTCCGGAGTTGTGTCCGGTACTTACACGTCTTTTCACGCTTTCATACTCCATGAAGCAAGTCCCGGCGTCGTGGAAGATCGCGCACGTGCATCCTGTGCCCAAGAAGGGTGACAGGACCGACCCGGCCAATTATAGGCCTATAGCCGTCACCTCCCTTTTATCTAAGGTGATGGAGCGTGTAATTAATACACAGCTCCTGAGGTACCTTGAGGAACATGACCTGCTCGTATGTACATGCATGTACCTCACACACCGCTGGGCGGCGGCTATCGAGAGTAAGGGTGAGGCTCTAGCAGTGAGCCTCGACATCTCGAAAGCCTTTGACCGGGTCTGGCACCGTGGTCTTCTTACGAAATTGCCCTCCCTCCTATGGACTGCCTGAGAGTTTATGCGAATGGGTGTCCAGCTTTCTGGCCGGTAGAAGCATCAGGGCCGTCGTTGACGGTAGCTGTTCTGACTGCATGGCCATAAACGCTGGAGTACCACAAGGCTCAGTGTTGTCCCCTACTTTGTTTCTGCTGCATATCAATGACATGTTGTCTATTGACGGCATTCATTGTAATGCGGACGACAGTACGGGCGACACTTATTACACGGGCCGTCCCGGTATCTCTCGGGATGCAGTGGAAGAAAGTCGTGAACAACTTGTGTCCGAAGTCGAGGCTACTCTCACTAGAGTGTCCGATTGGGGTCGACAAAATCTTGTCCAATTCAACCCTACCAAGACACAAGTTTGTGTTTTCACCGCAAAAAAGACCCCATTCACTGTGGCGCCACAATTTCAGGGCACATCTCTCACCATCTCTGAAAGTATAGGGATCCTTGGTGTTGACATCTCCAGTGATGTGCAGTTCCGCAGTCACTTGGAGGGCAAGGCCAGGCTGGCGTCCAGGAAGCTCGGAGTGCTCAGAAGGGCGCGGCGGTACTTTACTGCGGCGCAAGCACTGCTTCTCTATAAGTCGCAAGTGCGTCCGCATATGGAGTACTGCTGTCACCTCTGGGCGGGGGCACCCGAATACCAGCTTCGTCCATTTGACTCGGTGCAAAGGCGAGCTATGAGAGTTGTCAACGATCCCATACTTGCAGGTGGTGTGGAACCTCTTAGTGACAGGAGAGACTTTGCTTCTCTATGTGTGTTCTACCGCCTGTACAATGGTTTGTGCTCTGAAGAATTGTTTGATATGATGCCTACGGCTACATTCTATCATTGCACCGCTCGCCATAGACAGGGTGTTCATCCTCACACGTTGCGTCCTGAGCGCTCGAGCACGGTGAGATCTAATAGAGGCTTTCTTCCGCGTACGCTTAGGTTGTGGAATGATCTCCCTGCTTCGGTTTTCCCGGACGCCTACAGTATGGGGTTCTTCAAAAGGGGACTTAGAAGGTTTTTAAAGAGTCGGCAGCGCGCTTGTGGCGCCTCTGGTGTTGCAAACGTCCATAGGCTGCGGTGACCACCGGTACATCTGGGGGGGCCGTATGCTTGTCTGCCACTCTAGTGATATATAAAAAAAAAAAAAAAAAAAAATTGTTTTCTGCCAAGCCAATAGACCATTCGGTCTTTTGGCTTTATAAAAAGCACTGTACATCAGTACATCATTTTATATGATTAAACTAGTACATTTCATTGTAGTTGACTGTACAATAAAAATTAACACACAACAGCCATTACGCGTTTGTCGATTAATACATTTTTAAATATAATGAAATTTTATATGTTTTTGTGTTTCCCCCTTCACCCGCTATGAAAACTAGCAGAATATTTTTGTATGCGGTGGTTCGCAAAGGCTAGTCCCGTGATATATGGTCTAAGGGACTGGTGATCAGTTCCATAAAATTGTGCCTAATTGAAAATCGCCATTTGGCGCTGACGGCAGCTAGTGAGTGTACTTGGAACTAATACTAATGATGTACAACATCTGTTTTTATGTCGATAAAAACTTTACCAGATATCAACTAAAGTCAATTTTTAATTTAACGAAGTAAAGTGACAGCAACTAATGTCACTTCTTCATAGAAATTAATCAACATTGTATGAAGAAGTGACATTAGTTGCTGTCACTTTACTTCGTTAAATTAAAAATTCGACTATACAATGTTAATTTTATTTTTGTACCAATGATGTTTACATAATGAATGACTACTTTAAAGTACCTAAGTAGGCTGACCATGAGGCTGGCGAATTCAGTTTGGCGAGCCTAATATAAAAAAAAAAGTTTGTTTGCTTAAACAGTGGTCGCAGGTATGTTGCCAAAGTAGTGTTATTATTGTAAATCGGCTGAAAAATAACACCGGACAAAGCCCACACAGTCATTAAGGTTGTCTTTAATCATAATTGGGTTATGTTAGAACTTAAAGCTAGGCGTCCAATAGGCGGATGGGCCGAGACGCAACTCAAAAATCCGCATGCCATACGTTTTTATGAAACTGTGTTTCGTTGCGGCCTCTAGTAAAGGCAGATGCTACACAACGTTACTGTTTCGATTATCTACTACAATTTTAAGTGTTTATTAATAATTTTAATATGTTCATTAAATTATTAAAGTACTTTTACCATGCCTTTTGTTTTTTAAACTACGAATTTTGGCATTGGATAGAAATTTAATATTTAAAGCAATTAGTATGCTGACTTTTCATAATATTTAATTCTTCTTCTTAGTCGTTCACTCTTGGCAGAGTGGTCGTGGTTGATGATGCTGTATTTCATTGGCCACAGCTGCCTTTGCGATGCGTCGCCACCTGTTCCGGTCTTCAGCGTCTCGTGAACTCTGGATTATGGTGGTTTGAGTCTTATTCCTTACTAGGTCTGTCCAACGTGTAGGTGACCGGCCGCGAGACCTTTTGCCCTGCACGTGTCCTTGGACAACGAGTCTCTCCATTGAGTGTTCATTCCGAACAACGTGTCCGAAATATTTGAGGATACGTAATTGAACAGTCGACGATAATCTCTGCTTAATTTTCAGTTCTTCCAAAATTGAGACATTGGTTCTAAATGCAGTCCAAGGAATTCGCAGCAGTCTCCGCCAGCACCACATCTCAAGTGCGTCAATTTTGCGTTGGTCATTGATTCGCACCGTCCACGTTTCCGCGCCATATAGAAATATTGGGAAGACCAAGGATCTCATCAGGCGGACTTGTGTGGCCCTGGTGATATTGCGGTTGCACCAGACTCTCTTTAGTTTATCAACGGCAGATCTTGTGATTGCACACCTCCTCCGAATCTCGTCTTCACATCCTCCAGTGTTTGTAATAGTGGAACCGAGGTACACATAAGATTGAACAACCTCGCAGTTGCCAATCATACGGATGTCAGGGTCGTTTTCTTCCGAGCGGTCCACTATCATCATCTTGGTCTTTTCTCTGTTTACCGTGAGTCCGAAGGCGGAACTTGCTGTCTCCAGTCGCGACAATAGATGTTCCATGTCCTCTTTTGAATGAGCGAGTAGAGTGGTGTCATCGGCGTATCTCAAGTTCGATATCAAGCGGCCACTCACTGATATGCCCCTTTCCCAATGTTACAGAACGATTCTCATCAAGCACTCCGTGTATATGTTAAACAGGAGTGGAGATAGTATGCAACCCTGTCGAACACCAGCATTTGCATGGAAACCTTTCGAATGTACGCCGTCAATTAAAACTGTCGCAGTTCCTTCCTCGTAAAGTCGGCGTATGAGACGAACTAGGTGGGTGGGTACACCCATTTGATTAAGAACGTCCCACAACAAATGCCATTTCACGGTGTCAATGGCTTTGCGAAAGTCGACGAAGCAAATATAGATTGGGATGTTAAACTCTCTAGACTTTTCGATTATTTGTCGAAGAATTAAAATCTGCTCTCTAGTTCGGGTAGGCTGTGATGAGCATACAGTCTTTTTGATGTGTTCTTTCGCAGACTGCCACAGTGAGTCGGGACTGTCATCCGGGACTAATGATCTCCACGTGTTATTATCACCCGCCAGTTGATTTCGAAAAGACGTTTGGTCTACCACTTCAAGCCTTTTGACATTTTTACGAGTCACAGAGTTGCGCAACCTAAGTTTTAGGTTACACAAGAGAAGCTCGTGGTCAGATTGACAGTCGGCTCCGGGTAATGTGTGTGCGTTCGTATCGCCATCTTGATCTTATAAGTATGTAGTCGATCTGGTTCAACTTTCCATTAGGGGACGTCCAAGTGTACAGTCTTCTGCAGTGGTGCTGAAATACTGTATTCATAATGGTGACGTTGTTTTGGGCTGCAAACTGGAGTAATCTTTCTCCTCGATCATTTCTTCGGCGGAGACCATATTTACCGACAACATTTCGCAAGTCAACTTCCATTCGTGTGTCGCCTACTTTAGTATTAAAATCGCCCAGTATTATAAGTAGTTCTCTACTTGGTATTGTTGCTATTGAAGATTCAAGGTCATTGTAAAACCGTTCAGCGTCCTCATCCTTCGCCCTGCTGGTGGGTACATACACCTGTATAATATTCAGAATGACGGGAGATGCATCGAGCTTCATCATTATAATTCTGTCACTGACCGGCTTATAACCCAAGACCGCTCCTGTCCATTGCTTGGGAATTGCAATAGCCACTCCAGTAAAGCTACTGAAATCATCTCCCGAATAATATATCATATGCTTTCCCAATTCTCGGTGGCCACTACCCTTCCAGTGAGTCTCACTTATACCGGTGATGTCGGTGCCACATCGCTGGAGCTCCCTATCCAAGATTGGTAATTTTCCTTCATTAAGAAGTCCTCGTACGTTCCAAGTGCCTAAACGCGTGTTCTTGCGCAATTGAAGTTGATTTCTTCCAGTCGCATGTTTTCCAAGGGCTGCCTGGTTGCCTACATTCCCTCGTCCGGTAGCAAATTTCACACTATGTGTCCCGGAAAACTCACAGCGCCGGTCGCTACGCGGATCGTCAGGCAAACGTACTTTTCTATTATGTTGCATTTCATCATTCAACTCTCGTGGGAATTAATAATGTAGTAGTATCCCGTTGCTTTCTACATCGCGGTACTACAGGCTCAATGCCTGTAGAAATCTGTTAGTGAACCAAAACAGAACATACGGTTCTTGTGCTTCACCACAGTACTGATGGCTACCGCTGCCCTCCACCAGGATCCAGGTACAACGCCCCTGTGGCTTGCCTCCTCCGCTGGTTGGACCGCGATGACAACTATGTTCTTTGTCTGCGCTCTTTCCACCGTTAAAAAAAAAGCCCGGTTTAGGCAAAGGTTGTGGGTTCAAATCCCGTATGGGCCAAGTTGTCTTTTTTCACTTTATATTAAATATTATGAAAAAGTCAGCATACTAATTGCTTTAAATATTAAATCTATAGATTAAGTCGGAGACATCAAATCAATGTATAAGAATGATTGCAATATCGTTCATTGATATCAGAGTTGCTGAGTAGCTCGATAGATGGCTCTGTGCCATACTCTTAAATGGCGGTTACAATAAGGTGGAGAATTTCAACTTGATTCATTACGGTCCCATTAGCTCAAGTGGCAGAGCATTGCCCCGGTTTAGGCAAAGGTTGTGGGTTCAAATCCCGTATGGGCCAAGTTGTCTTTTTTCACTTTATATTAAACTAGCTGTTGCCCGCGACTTCGTACGCGTGAAAATTATGTTATAATGCCAATTTGATTGCTCTCTGCTTAGCCCCTAGGAAATGTAGCGTGATAATATTTAGCCTATTTGAAGACCCTACTCCTAAGTAATATTTGTGCAAAATTTGAATCAAATCTATTGATTACTTTTCGAGATCCTTCCGGACAAAGCAAAGCAAACAGACAAACAGACAAAAAAAATTCTAGCTATATTTTCGGCTTCTGTATCTTATGTTGAACACCCAGAGAGTTTTTTTTTTAAATATTTCCAATGTACAGTTTTGACTTTTCTATCATTTTATTATATGTATAGATATTGGATAGAAAATTATCGATATACATTTTGACATCCCTATTAAACATTATAGGTTATGAAAATATTCGTAAAATCCCCGAAACTCGAAGGGTATTCGCTTATGATAGTAAAAAAAAACCTAAATTATGGTTTTATAATAATTGTTTAAGAATAAAATTCTTAGATTTACTTACTTGTGAAAAGAGACGCCACTGCCCTTCTCGTATCTGGTTTTACAATATACATACAATTCAACAGCGGCGCTTTGAATCGGCACAAAAAAATTGCTGTCATTTTGTATGGAATAGCCACTGATCTGTATTGTGGTAAATAATACAGATCAGTGGGAATAGCCAGTCCAGCGATTATTATTACAGGTCAGTGGCGTACCATTATTAATGACATTTCGACGGAACCCCATTCCAAGTGTGGCCCGAAAAGCGCTCCACCGGTTTTATTTATTTTTATTTATTTATTTAAACACGTGGGTTTAGTTAGTGGTGTGGTGTGTCGCAGGGCGGCGCACGGCGGCAGCGTGCTGGCGGCGCCGCTGGTGGCGGGCGCGGGTGGGGCGGGCGAGGGCGTGGCGCTGGGCGCGGCGCGCGTGGTGGCGGCGGGCGCGGGCGACGCGCTGCGCGCCGTGCTGGTGTGGGCCGCGGCCGAGCAGCCCGCGCGCGCCGCCTCGTGCCCGCGCCGCTGCGCCGCGCTGTGCCTGGCGGGGCGCTGCGCCTGCCCGCACGGCCGCCTGGCCGCCGACGACGTGTCCTGCGAGCGTACGTACCCGCCCACCCCCCCCTCGCCCCGCACCCACCTCTACTCTGTAGCCGACGAGCTAGATAAGCGTATCGGAACTCAATATTTCACATTTGAATGCTGGATTTCGGATAGTGGATTTTATAAAACAATTTTGATGTTTATGACAGACGACCCGTGCTTGATGGCTCGCAGTATAACCAGTCTCCTTTTAGGATTCTATGACTCCGCTGTCCGTCTGTCTGTAGTGGTCACCGGGCTGTATCTCTTGAACCTTGATCGATAGCCATTACAGATTTTTCACAGAGGATGGGTCGTTAAATCTTTCAAATTTTATAATTTTCGCACAACTTATTTAACTTTTCTTTCGTAGTAACCTTCTACTTACTGATAACAACAGTATGCAACCCGCAAACTAACTCTATTCCAGTTCGAGAGGGTCGAACTTTATGCAAATGAATAAAATGAATGTATGTAACGTCCACTAAGAGCGTGTTAATCCGATCGAGTGCGTATGTGTGTGTGCAGCGTACGAGTCGTTCCTGATGTACTCGCGCGTCACTGAGGTCGACAGCGTGCACCTGGACGGCGCCGACCTCAACTCGCCCTACCCGCCCATCAGCGACAAGTGAGTCCGCCCCCGCCCCCGCCCCCTCCCACCGACTGTGCACAACCGTTCTCACGGCGAGCGCCCGCTTCCAGGGAGCTGATGCGCAACGCCATCAGCCTCGCGTACGAGTACTCGGAGTCGAGGCTGTTCTACTCCGACATCCAGCGCGGCGCCATCAACACGGTCCACTTCAACGGCACCGGCCACCGCACGTTGCTGGCGCGCGCCGGCGCCGTCGAAGGGCTCGTGTTCGGCGCCGCCACGCGCACGCTGTACTGGACGCGCGCCGCGCCGCGCCCCGCACTGCTGGCCGCGCCGCTCGCCGAGCTGCTGGCGGCCGCGCGCGAGGGGCGCGCGCCGCTCGTGGACACCGTGGTGCGCATGGCGCGCGGGGAGCGGCCGCGCGGCGTGGACTTCGAGCCGTGCGAGCGCCGCCTGTACTGGACGGACTGGGGCGAGGCGCGGCCGGCCGTGCGCCGCGCGTTCGTGTCGGGCCGCGCGCCCGAGACCGTGGTGGGCACCGACATCAGCATGCCCAACGGGCTGGCGCTGGACCACGCGGCGCGCCAGCTGTACTGGGCCGACGCGCGCCTCGACAAGCTGGAGCGCGCGCACTACGACGGCTCGCACCGCCGCGTGGTGACGCGCGCCGCCCGCCACCCCTTCGCGCTGGCCGTGGCCGGCGACTGGCTGGTGTGGAGCGACTGGACGGCGCACGCGCTCATGCGCGCCGACAAGCGCGCGGGCGGCGCCGAGCCGCTGCGCTCCGACCTGCCGCGCCCCATGGCCGTGCTGGTCGTGGCGCCCGACGCGCAGACCTGTGAGTGCCCGGCCCGCTGCATGCGACGCTCGACACTGCGGTACGGCCCGGGATCGATGTAACGTTCGCGGCGTTCCCCAGGCTCGCAGGAGCCGTGCTCGGTGCTGAACGGCGGGTGCGCGGAGACGTGCGAGCGCGGCGCGCACGGCGCGGCGGTGTGCGCGTGCGGCGCGGGGCGCGCGCTGGCGGCGGACGGGCGCGCGTGCGAGCCGCTGGACGCGCGGTGCGCGCGCGGGCAGTTCGCGTGCGCCGAGGGCGGCTGCGTGCCGGCCGCGCTGGTGTGCGACGGGGTGCCGCACTGCAGCGAGCGGCCCGACGCCAGCGACGAGGACCTCTACTACTGCAGTGAGTGCCTTTTTACTGGCAACTCTGTCGCTGTGGACGATCGGTCGTTTCGTTACTATTCAGGCGGGATTTACACTGTTAACACTGCCATTAATTACGGACTCCGCTGTACTCGTAACGATGATTTTCGAGACATGTCATGTCCGCTTTGGTGGAAGGACATGTATGAAAATCGTCGTTACGAGTATAGCGGAGTCCGTAATGGGTCCGACTCGCTCGCAGTGGAAGGCGGGCATAACTCTTCATTAAATGTTAGTCTTAATTTTATACCCTCATCAAACTTTATATTTATACTAAAAAATAACTACCCTCAACTTGCTAAAATTGCTACCAAATGGATCTGACATTTGTCATTTTGATTTTGACAGTATGTAGGTGTTGCCATATTTAGAAAACTTACCGTAATATAAGGAGTTTTACAAAAAGAACTTAGTATGTTGCCAGTATAGTAAGAAAATTAAATCTGCAGAAGCCAAAATTTGTTTTCGGCATGCCTCCTCATACCATACCGGTGCTTAGCTAGTGCACACTGAAAATTTCACCAAAGAATCAAAATCCTATAAAGCAGCTTATTGGCGTTGTACAGATTGTAAATCTGTCGACAAACGGAACAGCGGCACAACGCCTTCGCAGCCTAAGACCGGACTGAATCAGCACGCACCGAGCAAGTATACAACTGAGGACCTCAAGCAGTATTTTGAAAGAAAACTGGAAGATTCACTGAAGAGGCTATATGAAGATGGAAAACTGGAGATATTTTTATTTCATTTCTTATGAGATGACATTGAAGTGCGAAAACGAGGACCTCTCTGCCCCGCAGCGTCGCGCTCGTGTCCGGCGGGCGCGCTGGCGTGCGGCGCGGGCGGGCGCTGCGTGAGCGCGGCGCGCGCGTGCGACGGCCGCGTGGACTGCGACGACGGCGCGGACGAGGCCAACTGCGACTGCGCGCCCTCGCAGTTGCGCTGCGACGACGGCGCGTGCGTGCCGCTGGCGGCGCGCTGCGACGCCGTGCTGCACTGCGCCGACGGCTCGGACGAGCGCGACTGCCCCGCCTGCGCCGGCGCGCACTGCCCGGAGGAGCCGCTCACCACCGGTCGGTACTCGCGGCGATCGCGTCGTAAGCGATGAGTCGGGTCGAGAGTTGTGCGATAATGTGCAGTATGGACGTTGCAGAATCGAACGGCATCGAGACGAGCACGCGGGCGGCGTCCCCGGCGCCCCCGGTGACCGCGGCGGGCTGCGGCGCGGAGCACTTCGCGTGCGGCAGCGGCGAGTGCGTGCCGCTGGCGTGGCGCTGCGACTCCCGGGCCGACTGCGCCGACGCCTCCGACGAGACGCTGCACTGCGGTAACGACAACAGGACAAATTTTGACGCTGCTCGCTCGGCTCGCTGCCTTCATAATAACAACTGCTTCCCAATATATCCGATTACGCGGAAGCTTGTCTGTCGATCGATGCTCAGTCGGGTGTGTCCGCCCGCAGGCCACAACCGCTCGTGCTCCGCGGCGCAGTTCGCGTGCGGCGCGGGCGGTGGCGGCGGTGGCGGCGGTGGCGGCGGTGGCGGCGTGTGCGTGCCGCTGTCGGCGCGCTGCGACGGCGCGGCGGACTGCCCGCGCGGCGAGGACGAGGCGGCGTGCGGCTGCTCGCACGGCGCGCACCGCTGCGCCGACTCGGGCGCCTGCCTGCTGCCGGTACGTCGCACCCTCGCACTGCATTAAGATGGAACCCCACTTCACTGCATTAAGATGGAAACACATTATTAATGGCTGGGTTTCAACAACTTTGATTTTTTTTTATCATTTCCGTGGATATGTTTTTAGTTTTTAAGTTTTCTTATATTTTAACTACAGTTCTTTATAGTTTGTGATATTTTACATGCCTGCTGTGAAGAGTATCCGTATGACGTCATAAAAGTAGGTGTACAGCCGTCACCCTGTGTTAAAGTGTTAAGATAAATGTTAAGTTAAGATAAATGTGTTCAAAAGTTTAATGGCACTGAAACGAAACTAAGGTACACTGAAATGAAACAACAAGCCACTGAAATGAAAGAACGGACCATCGAAATAAAATTATTTTCCTCCGGAATGAAATATTTAACCACCGTTACAAATGTCTTATTTATTTTATAACTCCGCTACTTCGCTTGCGTCACATAAGAGAGAGAGAGAGAGAGAGAGAGAGAGAGAGAGAGAGAGAGAAATGCTGTATTTATATATTTGGCTTTAAAGAGCGTGTGACTGGTTCATTCGGTTCACGTCCGGCGAGAAATTATTTGATAATAGACTATCTTTACGCTTTCATTCTAAAACCAACACTCTAGTTTAGAATTCTAGGTATAGCGAAGGTAAGTTTCATCTGATAAATGTTCAATCAATCAATCAAATCAACCTATAGCAATCCACTGCTGGACGTAGACTTCTCCCAATTTACGCCACAAGAGATAGTCCTGTGTCTTCCACATTCAGTCCCAGTTTGCGATCTTTTCTAGATCGTCTCGGTTCCTCTAGCGGGTTTGTAAACTCGCGGTCTCCACTCCAGAACTTGTTTGCTCCATCGGCCGTCGGTTGTTCTGCTGATATGGTCGGATCACTTTAGTTCCTTCTCTGTCGGATAACCTCGTTTCGAAGTTTATCCCTCAAAGACACTAAAAGCATAGCTCGTTCCATAGCTAGCTGCACAACCTTAAGAGCACGGACCAAGCCCACCAGCTAAGCTTCCACGTCTCTACACTGTAAGTCATAACTGGTAGAACGCATTGGTTGTAGACTTTCGTCTTCAGGCGATTTCCTTGTCCAGGATTTTTTATCCAAGTTTAGTATATTATGTATGGCACCCAAGATTTATAATAAAATCCCAAAGGTAGAGAAGGATATGAATTTAAATATGTTTAAGATAAAATTGAAAATATTATTGGTTCAAAAATGCTAATATACTGTTAGAGATTTTATTGATGACCGGAATATAATTTAACAAAATTTAATTACTATGATAGAAAAAGAATGACATAATTTTAATACACTTTGACATTTATCTTAATTCATAGTACATTATATAAAAACAAATTCTGGGTTCTCAAAAATATTGACATTGGCTGCATGTCTATTTTTAATGGAATTATGACCGATAAGAGTTGGTTGAATTGAGAACGGTCAACGATGAATGTTACACTAATAATAGCCATCAAATTGAATCTCTATGTACTGTGCATGTTTAATTCCACTGACAATCTTGTTGTGTGTAATGTAAGTTAGGGTAATGCGTGCAGATACAGAAAAATCTCACGCATAGTCACATTTGTACGTCTATATTGACAGAGCATGTTGAAACCTTAATGTATCTGAAACACCTATTGTACCTACACATGTTTTCACAAATAAAATTTATCGTCTCGATCTTTTGACGTAGATTCTTCCCAGTGTGACGTATTTTTTGTACATGAACTTTGTTTTATCCTAGTTCATGATATCGAGACCAATACGTCGAGACGCTCCATTTAGGCTGTGCAGCATTCCAGCTAACTTTTCCAGCGTCTCCACTACTATGACGATGTCGTCGACAAACCGAAGGTGCGAGATGCGCATGCCATTGATGTTCGTACCCAACCATTCCCAATCCAGCATCTTGAATATCAAGCGCATTGGTGATTGAAACATCACCATGTCTCACACCTCTACGCAGTTCTATGGAGTTGGATTTATAATTTTCCAGCTGGATGGTCATGGTAGCGGTCGTACAATCATCCTCAGCACCTCGATATATCACCAGTCACGACATTGCTGCAGAGCGTCCAGAACTGCCCAGGTTTCAACTGAGTCGAAGACCTTCTCGTTGTCCACAAAAGCCATACACAGCGGCTCATTGTACTCCGTGATCTCTTGTACATCTGCCGAATAGTATGGATGTGCTCAACGGTACTGAAGCCTTTTCAAACCCCGGCTTGCTCCTTTGCTGAAACTCGTCGAGTTTTCTGGCAAGGCGGTTTGTGAGTACTCTCGAGAACAACTTCTAAACATGGCTCATACAATCAGAACAAGATGTAAACATCAAATAATAAATGATCATAGTCGTGAGCAGAAGCTAGTATAGCCAGCATGATATGAATTTCCACAGAAATGAAATAATGAGACACCGAGATTAAATAATGATTCACCGAGATGAAACAATGAAACACCGAAATGAAACAATTAGCCGTTACTCTACACAATTCAATTCAATTCAATTAATTCAATTCAATTCAATTAATTTAGTAATATAGCGGAAACAGAGTTTCCGCTATTTTATCGTTAACAGGTGTTTATGGTGGTACTTCCTCGTTACTTTCGTCAGAAAAAAAATCTGAGTTACTCCCTAGTCACGCCTAAAGAAGTTTTACTTCAAAAATAGACGGCACTCATAAACATATTTTAATGGCATGAAGAGAGGTGTATAGTTATTGCACACAAAGATATCCTTGACAAACTTTGAGTCACTGATTTCAAAGGGTTGTCTGCGACAGAGGCATTTGTATTTGTCAGTTATTAAACTGTGTATATATTACTACTAAATTTATTTATAAGGACTCTATAATAACTATTCATAGATTGTTTAAAAATAACCATAACCTTGAGGAATTTAGAGTTTTTGCTATAACAGCGAAAGTTTACCGAAAAATGTGTCGTGGACAAGCACCAAAATGATAAAATCGGCGCTTTATATTTTTTTTTATAAAATTATTTGTAACTAGCTGAGTCCGCAACTTCGTTTACGTCACATAAGGTGCATGAAAGGAGAGGTATTTCTTCATCAGACTCATTAAGCAGCGTGTGGAACTGCCCATTTTGCTTAATCATAAAATAGCTTAAAGATTAAGTCTATTTTAAAACAATTTAGCCCACGCCTTCGGCGCGGACTGTGTTGCTATTAAGCCAACACGCCAGTTTAGATTTACACACACATTCAAAGAAACCCCTACAATTAAAATTTTCAAAATATCTGCTTCTTAAAAGGGTTATAACTTTTTTATTTATTAACCGATTGACAAGAAATAAACGCTAAATGTTAAGTGGAGCAAACCTCAACACAATACAAAACCGCATTGCAATCGGTTATGCGGTTACTGAGATCAGCGTGCACAAACGTACAGACAAACAGATATACAGACATACAGACAAAAATTCTAAAAATCATTGTTTTGGGTTCTATTGCGTTCATAAAGCCCCCCTATAATGTTTCTTCTTATTTATCTTCCATGTACAGACAGCGACCTGTTACGATTTTATTACATGTATACAGGGTGGAATTTAAAGACGGTAGTTGGAGGGAAAGTACCCTTAATATTGATAATGGCAAGTTTTGCTGAAAGGAAACATTCCTTTATTTTCAAAAGTAAGTAAAACTGCATTTTAAGATTTTTGAAAAATCACCTGGTTGAGCCGGGAACCAAACCAGGGAGATGTGAAAAAAAAACATCCTGTATTTTATGATACCAACCAAAAGAGTCTTTAATAAGGAATAATTTCTTTTAAACAACATAGTATCTTAAATTAAAGAAAGACCTAGTAAAATATGTTTTTATTGTAAAGCTTACTCACTATCTGAAGAAAAAAACAGTCTAATTGAGATTCTTCTCTATTTTTTTGAAGTTGGTTAAAAAAATGTTCTGGTTTCTGTGAATGGTAATAGTCGTTCTGGTCACGTAGCCAGCCAACTTAAAAAAAAAGTAGGAGGTTCTCAATTAGACTGTTTTTTTCTTCTTCAGATAGAGTGAGTAAGCTTTACAATAAAAACATATTTTACTTGGTCTTCCTTTAATTTAAGATACTATGTTGTTTAAAAGAAATTGTTACTTATTAAAGACTCTTTTGGTTGGTATCATAAAATACAGGATGTTTATTTTTTCACATATCCCAGGTTCGGTTCCTGGCTCAAGCAGGTGATTTTTCAAAAATCTTTAAATGCAGTTTTACTTACTTTTGAAAATAAAGGAATGTTTCCTTTCAGCAAAACTTGCCTTTATCAATATTAAGGGTACTTTCCCTCCAGCTACCGTCTTTAAATTCCACCCTGTATATATATATATATATATATATATATATATATATATAGTATATATTGATATTGATTGATATTTATTTATAAAATATTTATGGCCTCATAAAGATAACAACTTCTCCTACACATAAAAATAGTAGAACCCAAAAGCAACAACCAGCACTATCGATTCCATCGTCGATAAGCGATGATGCGGTACGCAGGTGAGACAGCTTGTCACCAGGAGAAACAGTAGGTCGGCGTGTGTTTCAGAGCATGTACTGCGACGGGGACGCGGACTGCGCGGACGGGTCGGACGAGCCCGCCGACTGCGGCGCGCCGGCCGCGCCCGACCCCGCCCGCCGCTGCGGCGCGGGCGCGTTGTGGTGCGCGGGCCGCTGCGTGGCGCAGCCGCTGCTGTGCGACGGCCGCGACCACTGCGGCGACGGCGGCGGCGGCGGCGCCGGCAGCGACGAGGACCCCGCCGACTGTGGTACGCGACACCCGCCTCCTTGCAGTCTGCGTGTCAAAATCTGAGGACACGTAGATACCGCAATCGCCCGTGTGAAATGATTGACTCGTCAGCGCCCAGCGCGGCGTCCGCCGCTATGCTAGCGAGGCACACTGCGACCGCGCGCACTACAACTCAGCACTCGCTATGGTGCGGTGCACGCCGAGCTAACACGGTGGACTGATAGGACGGGGGAAGTATGTAGGTTTGCGTCGCCGCTTCGAAACTTCCTGTTACACTAGATGGAGCCTCACTAAACCATCACACATTATGTTTTTATACGTGGATAATCCTTCATGGACGCTATGCTGGACACTTACCGACTAAAACACACGAACCCTACGTACGTACATGATTCTACGGTGAAGTATGTCCCAGGATCCAACAGAGGCCCTAATCTACGAGATTTATGGCCACGAACAACACTGTTATTTTATTTGGGGCGCAAACGAAATACTCGACTTGTAACGGATGTTATGCTAGAATAGAATAAAATATGTTTACTGTTGAATACACGATTTCTGATTTGTAATGTGTGTGTTCGTGCGCAGCGTCGTTCGCGCGCAACGTGGGCGACTCTGGCGCGGCGGGTGCGGTGAGTGAGGCGCGGGGGCGGTGCGCGCGCGGCCAGTGGCGCTGCGCCGACGGCGCGTGCGTGGCGCTGGCGCAGCTGTGCGACGGCGCCGACGACTGCGGCGACTACTCCGACGAGTGGCACTGCAGTACGTGCCGCCCTCCTACTCTCTCTTTCTCTCACTTTTCTAATTTTCATCTCATCATAGAGTCCAAATTACGCCAAAATAAGCTTGTGATAAACAATCTCAATCGGAACATCCCGCGATCCGACTCTCGCTCGAGTTTTCATGTAAGATTTATCGATTTCCAGTGCCCTGTTTTATAACACTGCATATAAAGACAGTTGGGCACAGTGAGCTGCGGAGTTTGAAAGTACAGAAATGATGATGTGTGTGTGTGTGTGCGGGCAGACATTGACGAGTGCGGCGCACAGAACGGCGGGTGTGCGCACAACTGCACGGACATGGCGGTGGGGCGCGCGTGCTGGTGCCGCGCCGGCTGGCGGCTGGCGCCCGACGGCCGCGCCTGCGCCGACGTCGACGAGTGCGCCGAGGACGACCCCTGCGACCAGCGCTGCCGGTGCGTGCCGTGGGGACCTCCCCTCCCCCTCCCCCTCCCCCACACACACCCACCTCCCACTTACCCGCCTCGTGCCTCTCCGCAGGAACACGCCGGGCAGCTTCCAGTGCGGCTGCGCGCCCGGCTACAGCCTGATGGCGGACGGCATCACCTGCTCGCCCGTCTCCGGTAATCGATAGCCTCAAAAGCATACTGAACGTTTCTTCTTCTATTGCATACTTAACGTACCTATTAACAATGGATGTAATCGTTATAAAACAAGCTCAAACCAAAAACAAAAAAGATTTACACTTACATTCAAAGAAACTCCTACAATTAAAATTTACAAAATATGTGATTCTTAAAAGTGTTATAACTTTTTTATTTTTAAACCGATCGACATGAAATAAACGTTAAATGCTAAGTGGAGCAAACCTCAACAAAATAAAAGAAACCGCATTGCAATCGGTTAAGCGGTTACTAAGATTAGCGTGCACAACCGTACAGACAAACAGATATACAGACATACAGATAAACAGACAAAAATTCTAAAAATCATTGTTTTGGGTTCTATTGCGTTCATAAAGCCCCCCTATAATATTTTTTCTTATTTATCTTCTATGTACAGACAGCGACCTCTTACGATTTTATTATATGCATTGATTGATGATTGATTTTTATTCACTATCTATGTTTAGCTGTAAATATTTGAAATTTAAAATAAAAAAAAAATTTAAAATAAAACACGATACAACGGCCGGAGGGGAGACTGGGTAAGTGGCGAGATGACACAGTGTGGAGTATGTTTGTGTGCGACAGCGGTACGCGCCAGCCTGATCTTCACGAACCGCTACTACATCCGGCGCACGCCCGTGCTGGCGGCGGAGGGCGAGGCGGCGCCGGCGGGCGAGGGCGCGGCGGGGGAGCTGCTCGTGCACGAGCTCACCAACGCCGTGGCGCTGGACATGCAGTGGGGCGCGGACTGCCTGTACTGGAGCGACGTGACGCGCCTGGGCTCGGCCATCCGGCGGCGCTGCGGCGGCGGCGCGGCGCAGCTGCTGCACGGCGCCACGCTGCACAACCCCGACGGGCTGGCCGTGGACTGGGTGGGCGGCAACCTGTACTGGTGCGACAAGGGCACCGACACGCTGGAGGTGTCGCGGCTGGACGGCGCGCACCGCCGCGTGCTGCTGCGCGGCGGCCTGGCCGAGCCGCGCGCGCTGGCGCTGCACCCGCGCCGGGGGTGAGTGTGTGCTAGTTGGTACGTCGGCGCACCGTGCGACCACGCAGGTGTGCCCTACAACACTCGCCCGCCCGCAGGCACCTGTACTGGAGCGACTGGGGCGCGGCGCCGCACATCGGGCGCGCCGGCATGGACGGCTCGCGGCGCCGCGTGCTGGTGGCGGCGGGGCTGCACTGGCCCAACGCGCTGGCCGTGAGCGACGCCACCGCCGAGCTGTACTTCGCGGACGCGCGGGAGGACTACATCGCCGTGGCCGACCTCGACGGGAACAACGTCAGGGTGCTGTTCTCTAGAGGTGAGCCGCGCCTCCTTCCCCACCAAAACATCATTTAAATAATCAAAATAAATATGTGAACGCATCTCACACCTTCGGTTGGCCGACGACATCATCATAGATGCGGAAACGCTGGAACAGTTGAGCGGGATGCTTAGTCTAAACGGAGAGTCTCGACGTGTTGGCCTCGGCATGAACTTGGATAAAACCAAGGTCGTGTTCAGTGTGCATGGCGTGCCGGGACCGATCTACGTTGAAGGGTCGAGGCTTAAGGTTGTCCAGAAATACATCTACCTAGGGCAGGAAATCTCACTTGAGAAGAATAACCCGGAAATAGCGAAAAGTATTCGCTTGGGCTGGATAGCATTCAGTAAACTGCGTCGGGTTTTCTATTAGCCTATGCCGCAATGCCTGAAGACAAAAGTCTAACCAGTGCGTCCTACCCGTAATGACTTACGGTGCCGAGACGCGTACACTCACAGTGAAGTAAGTCCCATGCCCTTAAAGTTGCGCAGCGAGCAATGGAACGAGCTATGCTCGGGTGTCTCTGAGTGTGTACTCGTTAACGCCCCTCGGCCTGGGAGCTAACCGCCCGTGGTGTGTGTGCACAGAGCGCATGCCGTGGCTGCAGCTGCACCACGTGTTCGCGCTCGGCGTGTGGGAGGGCCGCGTGTACTGGAGCGACTGGGAGACGCGCGCCATCGAGAGCTGCCGCCGCCGCCCCGACCCGCGCTACGTGCCGCCCGCGCCCGCGCCCGCGCCCGCCGCCAACGGCAGCCGCGCCGAGCCCTGGGCCCGCGGCGGCGCCTACGACTGCCGCACCGTGCTGCGCACCGTGCACAAGCCCATGGACCTGCGCGTGCAGCACCCCGCGCGCCAGCCGCCGCTGCCCGCGCTCGCCGCCCGCTGCGCGCAGTTGGACTGCGCCGGCCTGTGCCTGCTGACGCCGGCCGAGGGCGAGGCGGGGGAGGCGGGCGCGCGCTGCGAGTGCCCCGAGCACTGGCTGCTGGGCGCCGACGGCCGCTCGTGCGCGCCCAACTGCTCGAGCGCGCACTTCGTGTGCGCGCGCGCGCTCAAGTGCATCCCGTTCTGGTGGCGCTGCGACACGCAGGACGACTGCGGCGACGGCTCGGACGAGCCGGCCGCCTGCCCGCCCTTCCGCTGCGCGCCCGGCCAGTTCCAGTGCGACGCCGGCCGCTGCCTGCACCCCGCGCAGCTGTGCGACGGCACCGCGCACTGCGGCGACGGCGCCGACGAGCGGGACTGCGACAAGGTGAGTCGCACCGGTGGCGCCTCGTCCGGGGTAGCGAGTGCACGTCTAACGGCACGGTGTTTGCGCAGTTCACGTGCCTGGCGACGCAGTGGAAGTGCGCCGCCAACAGCTCGGCGGGCGCGGCGGCGCGCTGCGTGCCGGCGGCGGCGCGCTGCGACGGGCGCGCGGACTGCGCCGACGGCGCCGACGAGCGGGACTGCCCGGCGCGCACGTGCCCGCCCTACCACGTGAGTGCAGTGCGCTACAGCAGTTGGCCCCGCGTCGGCGCCGCGTCTCTCACGCCCCCCTCTGCGCAGTTCTCGTGCGCGGGCGGCGGCTGCGTGCCGGCGGTGTGGGCGTGCGACGCGGACGCGGACTGCGCGGACGGCTCGGACGAGCGCGCCGAGCTGTGCGCCGCGCGCGCCTGCGCCTCTGACGAGTTCCGCTGCGCCAGGTGAGAGACGCGTGACGCGCGGCCGCTCCGCACAGCGCTACGCTCCAAGCTCCGCTAGGAACTTAACAAAATAGTAAGATGACACGCCAGAAAAAAACAAAAGAGACCTTATTCTTAGCATTCTATGGATCCATAGCGTGGCACAGGGGGGGGACCCCCCGACGGCGTCTGAGACTTGCGACCCATTTGAGTAGGTTTAGGGTGGCCACCTTACTATGCGCATAAACGATCTCCTTCCACCGTCAGCAATGTTCCCTCCCCTGCCCAACCAGATTTGGTAAGATCCTATCAATACCGCTTTGGATATTCGTATTAGTAAAGAAAAGATCCAAGGTCTTTAAATTAATTACACAGGGATTTAGCTGGAATTCCCCTTCCTCCTACTTCTACGGCATAGAGTTTAACCACATGACCATTTTTGGTTAACTCATTAGTCAAGTCAAAGTATTTATTTATCTTCATGGCGTGGTCCTTCGGTATGTCAGTCTCCCACGGCACCGTAAGCTCCACAAGCACCGCACGCCTATTTATCCTTGAAAACAGGAATATGTCGGGTCTTGATGGCGGGGCACATACATCCTCCGGGATTTTGTAGTGTTTTTCTTACGTGTCTGCGAGTATGGTCCAATCGGCGGCAGCCATCAAAACTGAATATGGCTTTTGAGGTACTTTCTATGAACAGCCTTCCTTTACAAACGCAATATCATTTCTTAAGTTTGTAGTTAATCCCTTTTTCGCTCTCGCTACCGCCAAACTGACTGCCTCCCGTATGGTTTCCAATACCCTATCATGTCGACGTGAGTAATGACCTCGGTCTAATAGCGTCCTACAACCCACCAGCAGGTGCCTAGCACTAGTGCAGTAATTGCTTCTCCACATGCATAACATGTTTTATCTGTGGCTTTCCCCCACCTGACCAGATTGCTTTGGTCTGGGAGGGTCAACTGAAACGTGTTCAAATAGAATCTAAGCAAAGCCGGCGACCAGTCGTTCAACAAGGTACGCCACTGCAAGGCCATGGGAATACAAAACTCGCCTAGAGTAAGCCACCCGTTCTGCATCTCTAGGTTCATCGCGTGCACCTATAGGCGCCATTCGCATCCTGCTCCAGAAAAGATTTTGTAATGTCTTTATCTGTTTGACTCTGGATACTACCCAAACCCACTCTACCAGTCTGCAAACCCATCATAAATTTCTTGTGAAATTGGAGGCGTGACTCAAGTTCTGCTATATTTTTATCTTTTGGAAGAATTTGAACGATTTCATCTCTTGATTTTGCCAAGACGTGCATTTTAGTAACTCTTAGATGTTTATCGAGTTCCGACGGCTTCTTTAACGTCATTCCGAAATTATTAGAGGCTCTGTATAATGCCGACGGGTCGACCGATTGAGCTAGCCTTAGCCACGACTTCCGCGTCTTCGTAACATTCTCATCCAATTTTCTGAGAAGGTTTTGACTTTATCGTACACAAGAAATGGCCAGTTTAGACTTGATGTTAAATAGTAGTCGTATATCTATGCTTTTTTGACGTTACTTATTGGTTGTTGATCTACCTTTTTTATGTCGACAATGAAACTTTCAATTACGTCATCCAAAGCTGGAGTACAATCGACAACCTTTGTTATCTATCTTTTTCCTATTATCTATATTTTTTCGACTGCCTCTGTGGTGCAGTTGAAAGTGATACCGCCTGCGGCGCTGGAGGTCGTGGGTTCGAAAGAAATTTGAAAGGCATTTCAGATATAATGCAAACTTGTTCCCCGCCTATAGCAAGCCCAGGGTCATACGACGTAAACTTGGTACCCCGCCTACCCAGATTTAGACAGTAGCATTTGCTATATTTGAATATATTCCGCACCCTTATGATGAAAACGACCTAGTTCAAAAAGCTATATATTGGAAAACACAAAACAAGTTTTAAAATTTTAACGCTGTGCAATATTTTGTCTATTATTTCGTGACGATGTACGAAGCGCCTATTTTAGTACATTCACAGCTCCCAAGTGACAGCAATGACACTAGACACAGATTTTTCGATAGCGCGTTCGAACTGTCATTCCTCCGCGTCGGTTGCGGCCGTATCCCTTCTGGTGTTACCCGCGGCTCTTAGTTGTCCTTCGGGATTGACGACGTTAAAGTCGTGAACGACTTGTGTCTGAAGTCTGATCTCTATTGAGAGGATATCGCTCCGCCCGATCGAGAGCGTAGTGTGTGCGGGGCTGTCTCACCGTGTGTTGCGTGTTGTGTCGCGGTCGGCAGCGGGCGCTGCATCCCGCTGGAGTGGGTGTGCGACGGCGAGGAGGACTGCGGCGCGCGCGAGGACGAGGCGCGCTGCGGCGGCGAGCGCGCGCCGCCCGCCTGCCAGCCCACCTACTTCCGCTGCCCCGACGGGCGCTGCGTGCCGGGCCGCTGGCGCTGCGACGGTGAGGACGACTGCGGCGACGGCGCCGACGAGCTGCAGTGCGCGCCGCGCGCCTGCTCCGAGTCCGAGTTCCGCTGCGACAGCGGCGAGTGCGTGCGCGGCGCGCTGCGCTGCTCCGGCGCGCCCGACTGCGCCGACGGCAGCGACGAGCGCGGCTGCCCCGCGTGCGGGCCGGGCGCGCGCGCCTGCGCCGACGGGCGCTGCGTGCGCGCCGCCTGGTGGTGCGACGGCGAGCCCGACTGCGCCGACGGCGGCGACGAGCTGGCCTGCGCCGGCCGCGCGCCGCTCGCCGCGCACGCGGACTGCGCGCCCGCCGCCTGGCGCTGCGACGGCCGCCGCGACTGCGCCGACGGCCGCGACGAGCTGCCGGCGCTGTGCGAGGCGCACGCCTGCCCGCACCCCACCTTCAGGTGCAAGAACAACACGTGCCTGCCGTTCGACCTGGTGTGCGACGGGTTCGAGGACTGCGAAGGCGACGAGGACCCGGCGCTCTGTACGTACTGTGATGTGCGATGCGATGCGGTGTGACGCGTCCCCTGCGGGGGGATTCTCCCAGGGGCTCGGGACGGGCCCGCGGCGCTCCTCTGCGTACTTTCCCCGGCTGCGTGTCTGGGCCCTGAAAATTTTATTCCATTCTTCCGTCCCTTCATAATTTCATTATCTGCCGTTCCGCCCTTTTGCCCGCCTTCCACTGCGAGCGAGTCGGACCCATTACGGACTCCGCTTTACTCGTAACGATGATTTTCGATACATGTCATGTCCGCTTTGGTGGAAGGACATGTATGAAAATCGTCGTTACGAGTATAGCGGAGTCCGTAGTGGGTCCGACTCGTTCGCAGTGGAAGGCGGGCATTTGGGCACCGCAAGCGGTGGGGGCGCCGACACGTTGTGTACATGTGTGCGTGTGTGCGTGTGCGCAGGTGAGCGGCGGCGCTGGCTGGGCGAGGAGTCGGTGTGCGCGGAGGACGAGGCGCTGTGCGACGACGGGCGCTGCGTCGCCGCCGAGGCGGCCTGCAACGACTACGGTAGCTACGCTTTTTCATTTTGAAACGGAACCCTAGTAGCGCTGGTGGGCGCGAGTTTCATTTTTGGACCACTAGAGTGGCAGACATGCATACGGCCCCACCAGATGTACCGGTGGTCACCGCAGCCTATGGACGTATGCAACACCAGAGGAGCCACAGTCGCGCTGACTACCCTGTAAAAACCTTCTAAGACCCCTTTTGAAGAACCTTTGCGATATGCAACCTAAGCGTAGGCGGAAGAAAACCTCTATTGGGTCTCACCGTGTTCGAGCGCTCAGGACGCAGCGTGAGAGAACGAACACCCTGTCTGTGGTGAGCGGTGCGATGATAGAATGTATCCGTAAGCATCACATCAAACAATTCTTCAGAGCACAAACCGTTGTACAGGCGGTAGAACACACACAGAGAGGCAAAGTCTCTTCTGACACTAAGAGGTTCCACAACACCTGCAAGTAGGGGTCGTCGACAACTCTCATAGCTTGCCTTTGCACCAAGTCAAATGGACGAAGCTGCCCCCGCCCAGAGGTGACAGCAGTACTCCATTATGCGGACGCACTTGCGACTTATAGAGAAGCAGTGTTTGCGACGCAGTGAAGTACCGCCGCGCCCTGCTGAGCACTCCGAGCTTCTTGGACGCCAGCTTGGCTTTGCCCTCCAAGTGACAGCGGAACTGCACGTCACTGCAGATGTCAACACCAAGGATCCCTATACTTTCAGAGATAGTGAGACATTTGCCCTGAAATTGCGGCGCCACAGTGAATGGGGTTTTTTTTTTTGCGGTGAATACACAAACTTGTGTCTTGGTAGGGTTGAATTGGACAAGATTTTGTCCACCCCAATCGGACACTCTAGTGAGGGTAGCCCCGACTTCAGACACACTTCTTCCACTGCAACCCGAGAGATACCGGGACGGCCCGTGTAAAATGTGTCTCCCGGTACTCCAGCGTTTATGGCCATGCAGTCAGAACGGCCGCCGTCGACGACGGCCCTGATGCTTCTGCCGGCCAGCCAGCTGGACACCCATCCGCATAAACTCTCGGGCAGTCCATAGGAGGGCAATTTCGTAAGAAGAGCACGGTGCCAGACCCGGTCAAAGGCTTTCGAGACGTCTAGGCTCACCGCTGGAGCGTCGCGAGTGAGTGTCGCCGGTTGCAGGGCCGTGCGGCTGGGACGCGTGCGCGCAGCTGTGCCTGCGCAAGGCGCGCGCGCACGGTGCGCACGGTGCGGGTGCGCACACGTGCAAGTGCGCGGCGGGCTGGCGCGCGCGCGTGCTGCCGGGCGGCGCCGCCACGTGCGAGGCGCCGGGCCGGCCGCTGCTGCTGCTGGCGGCGGGCGGCCGCCTGCGCGCCGCGCACTCGCTGCGCCGCGACGCCGCCACCGCCGGCGCCGAGCGCGACAAGGGCGCGCCCGACCTCGACGACGAGCCGGAGCCGCACAACAACGGGTACGTACTGAGCCTCTTCGGAAATCCACCCTTTGGGTGGAATTCCGGACATACCATAACATGTAATTCCGGTTATCCACCCCATTGGGTGGACTTTTTGGGGTGGATTAACGGATTAATCCGTTTTAAGTTCTTATGTGATACCTATTCGGGACCTACGAGAGCGTCGGAGAACTTAACGCTGCAATTTCCAGCACATTCCACAAAGTTTGTAGATAAATCCTTTGCAGTAGTGGCAACAAGATTGTGGAATGCACTACCAGTACCCATAAGGCGAATGTCGAGATCAACACTCCGGCACGTCTCGTTGTACATGCGACAAGCTCTGATCATGTACGAGTTCTATCGATAGGTAGTCTTTACTACGGGAGTATACATAGGTCTAATGTCCGTAACGTCACAGTTGCAACCCACAAACTAATTCTGATAACTAACTCGGGGGTGTCGACCGAACCATTCGACCGAATTCATTCAATAATAATTATTTGAATAGGAATGATAAGTCGGCAATTCGTCCTCGCTCGTGTAGTGGTAGGAGGTGAAACTTCCTACACCAACTTTTGCGGACGCAGGAGCGGCGGCGCGGAGATCCGGTGCGTGGGCGGCGCGCTGGTGGACGGAGCGTGGTGGGTGGTGTGGGGCGACGACGCGGGCGAGCTGCGCCGCGCCACGCTGCCCGCCGACGGCGACGCCGCCGCGCCCGACCTGGCCGGGCCCGGCGCCGTGAGGGTGCTGACGAGCGCGGGCGGGCCCGTGCTGGGCTGCGCGCTGGACGGGGCGGCGCGGCGCGTGTACTGGGCGGCGGGCGCGCGCGTGGCCGTGGCGGCGCTGGGCGGCGGCGGCGGCGCGCGCGCCACGCTGTGGTGGCGCGAGGGCGCGCGGCCCGCCGACGTGGCGCTGCACGAGGAGTCGCGCCAGCTGTTCTGGGCGGACCGCGGCGCCGCGCCCGCCGTGTGGGCGGCGGGGCTGGACGGCGCGGGCGCGCGGCGCGTGGTGCGGCGGCGGCTGCGGCGCGTGGCGGCGCTGGCGCTGGACGGCGCGGCGCGGCGCCTGTACTGGGTGGACGGCTACTACGACACGCTGGAGTCGGCGCGGCTGGACGGCGCCGAGCGCGTGCTGCACGCCGAGTTCGCGCAGCGCCCGCCCGCCGCGCCGCGGCCCCCGCACGCCTACCTGCGCGGACGTGAGTGTGCCACCCCCACCCCTAGCTCCCCGGTACTGGCGACGCGCACCACCGCGCACCGGCGCCACCGACCTAATGGACGCTCCGTTCCTCGCGTTCTCGGCACGAGAAAGCACGAGAACAAGAATGTGGATCACCGTGTACAGAATACTATTAATAAACGATTATTGTCGGTGGCGTCCCGCCCGTCGCGAAAGATAGCGACGGGGCGTCGCCAAAGTCGGTGATGCTGTCGCAGAGTTAGGTATAATATGTATCGGAAGTCGGACTCGATTCTAATTCTCTGCACGTGTACCCCGGCAGAGCTGCACCACGTGGGCAACGGCAGCGCGGCGGCGCTGGCCAACGCTACGGCGGTGGCGTCGCGCGCCTGCGGCCGCCTGGCGCTGTGGGAGGAGTGGGTGTGGTGCGCGCCGCCGCGGGGGCTGCTGCGCCTGCCGCGCCGCGCCGCCGCCGCGCCCGCGCCGCACGCCGCGCTGCACGCGCCGCGCCTGGCGCTGTCGGCGCTGGCGCTGCTGCACCCCGCCATGTTCGCGCACCGCGGTGAGTGTCCGGCGGAGTGGTGGAGTGGCGCTACGTTGTGTTGTACTCGGAGTGACAGCCGCGTGTCCGCAGGCGCCGAGGCGGAGGCGTGCGCGGCGGACGCGTGCGACGCGAGCGCGCTGTGCGTGCGCAGTGCGGCGCCGCGCGGGCTCGCCTGCCTGTGCCCCGACGGGCTGGCGCCGCTGGACGACGCCGCCGCGCAGGTGCGTTCCGCCGCGACCCGGCCGACCTCTCGTTGGTTAAGTTTGTCGTGGACGGAGGAATGTTGTCGAGTTGTAAAATATGCCATGTCGGTGAAAGAACTTGGAACCTGAACATTTACCTTTTCATACTTAGCTTGCCAAATGTTACCCACCGCGTGATAGAAAGCCTTAGCGACATCTAGCGAGTTGAGGGTCGCTATTACTGGGCAAGAGAGTGACGGCAAAAGTCCTTAAGTTGAAAACCTAATAATGTGTCTCTTTGCGCTCCACCTGATAAAAACCCGTGACAGGCGCGGATCCAGCCCCGAAAAAAGGTTGTGGACACGCCACGGCCACCCCAAAATTAGCCAACTATATTGCGAGTGTACTATATAAAGTCGCTTATTATCGACATGCCGTACACGTATAATATATACAAAAACTGTTACTTGAGCTGTCAACACAGTAAATACCTTCTTCTTTTTTTTTAGGGTTTTTTAATATTATGCTAGCCAAATTTACAATGCCAGCCTGATGGAAAGCTGTGACGCATCTAGCGATTGGCGGCCACTTCCTTTCGGTCCATTAGGTCCCATCGTAAGACTTCTGACAGTGGTCATCAAGTTGGCGGCCCTGTGATGTGCTTTCACGCTCCACTTGAAGAACCCGGGATTGTAAGATGAGGGAAACGTGTGTGCGGGCAGGTAGTTCCAGGTTTTTATAGTTAGATAGAGGAACGATTTTTTGAAACGCTCAGTTCTGGCAACGAGTTTCTCCACTGTGTTGAGTGGCATCTCTGCCTGACACGCGTTGTTCGGGATCGTAAAGGAAAGAGCGGGATCAGGTTGAGGAGCTCTTCAGAACACTCGCCGGACGTCTATACCTAGGATATATTCTAAAACCCCTTTTGAAGAACCCCATACTGTAGGGTTGTGGGCATGCCCATAGTGCCTACAACGGTGGATCCGCGCATGAGCCGGAGTTTTGAAGAGAGGTAAGCACTAGGGCGCGTGTTTCCATGCTGTTCCACTCGCGGGCTCTTGAAGTGGTTCGTGAAGATGGGCCTTCAACTTCAATCAAAGCGTTCAAGTTGGTTGCAGAGTGTAAAAGTGGCACCCTGGGAGTGTCAACATTTCTATTTTGACGTGACAACGTCTTATAATTCGATGGAGCCGGCTGCACGAACGAAAAATGATGACGCAATACGTCGTTACCTCGCTCTGAGGCGTTCCATTTATTTTAGTAATGTTTTCAACAGATCGCACTATAATCAATTATTGATGTTTTTATATTTATTTTTGTTTTGTAATGTTAATTTTGTTTACTTTTATTTTTATTATTTTTATTTTTGATTTTTTTTTATTTTTTTTTTATTTTTTTTATTTTTATTTTTTTATATCCATTTTCATTTTTATTTTAATTTTAAATTTAATTTTGGTCTTTTTTTTTTATAACGTTGTCACGTTCAACCATCGTCAGTAAACCGACTTTACAGACAACCGATTTTTTTTTAAATCGATGTAAATTCATTATAGAGCCCCCAACCATCACATATTCGAAGTCAGCATTACATAAAACAAACCGGATCCGGGTTCGGAACAGGGCAACTGGGATTCGAGCACGGGTGGGCAGATTTTTGGCTTTAATTTGTTGAATTTGTTCTCAACTCGAAAGAGCAGAAGGAAGACGATTGGAAATACCAGCTTATATAGTAATATTATTATGAAATTTGGCGGGTCTACTGTAGTCGCCCGCGTTTAGCTCATACCGTGTTAACTGTGACTGCGAGTGTGTACGCAGGAGCACCGCAAGTGCGTGGCGGCTCGCGGCGCGGCGGGGGCGGAGGCGGCCAGCACGGAGCGCGGGGGCGGGGGCGGGGGCGCGTGCGGGCTGGAGTGCGGCGCGGGCGCGTGCGTGGTGCGCTCGGACGGCGCGGAGGCCTGCGAGTGCGGCGCGCTGTTCGCGGGCGCGCGCTGCCAGCACTACCGCTGCGCCGCGCACTGCCACCGCCGCGGCCACTGCTCGGCGGACGCGGCGGGCGCGCTGCGCTGCGCGTGCTACCGGGGCTACGCCGGCGAGCGCTGCGAGCGCGCCGAGCCGGCCGCGCCCGAGCAGCGCCAGGCGTGCGCGCGCGCGCGCTGCGAGCACGGCGCCACGTGCGAGTGGAGCGCGCGCGGCGGCGCGGCGCGCTGCCTGTGCGCCCCGGGGTACGCGGGCGCGCGCTGCCAGTGCGCCGGCGAGAGCTGCCCGCCCGACATCTGCCAGTTCTTCTGCCTCAACCAGGTAGGCGTCGCCGACCCCGCCAGGCGGCACTGAGAGGCGCCCCGTGCTCGTGCCGACTGACCGCGTGTGTGTGCGCAGGGCTCGTGCAGCGTGTCGGCGGTGGGCGCCGTGTCGTGCGCGTGTCCGCCCGCGTGGAGCGGCGAGCGCTGCCAGCGGCCCGCCTGCGTGGACGCGGCCTGCGCCTCGCGCGACCCGCCCCCGCCCCCGCCCCCGCCCGCAGGTCAGTCATCGCGTCACAGATCTATTCTGTCCGGTGCCTACTAGAAGAAGAGTATGAATTACATGCAATGCGTACGAAAATACCGAACCGTCCGCGGCCTCGCCGACTCACTGATCTACCGGGTAGCGGGTGTAACATTCGGAACGGTCAGTATGGGCAAGTCTGTAAATATAAGAAATACAAAGCTCTGTTCTTAGGAACCATGTCATCGATTTTAGAGAAAACTAGAACGTAGCTAGACATGTATTTTTATTTCATTAAGTAGGTAGGTACTTAAGTACCTACATGTTCGAAGTCAAAGCATTTTTTTTTTCAATGCAACGTATAACTCGTTTAGGTTGATGATCATACTTAAAGTGGTGAATTCGCATTAAAATGGACTCTATGGCTGCTTTTTGCAAAATAAGTTGAACTTTGCAAAATAAAAAAGGTTTGCGCTTCGAAAATGTAGTTTCAAAATTAAAGAACATTAATTACAATGCATTCTGTTTATTTTAGATATCATGTTTCATATCATATCATATCATATCATTTATTTGCTTTAAATGGGGTACATAAAAGATGGTATACAGTTTTTTACATATCACAGGCCCAATTAGCTACATACTATAGCATGCAAAGTTACAATTAACAATTACCTATTACAAGCTACATTAAATATCAGTATCTTTTCATGTTCATGCAAATTTAATGTCATCCAAAAATTCATCATTATATAGGTACATCAGTCCATTTATTAATACAGTTCATTCATTTTAATTTAATTAATCTAGTCAAATTTGGTTATAATTTATGGTCTCAAAATTAAACCAATACCAATTAAAGTCATAATATCAAAACTACCTAAGATCTATAGTTTACCTAGAGCAATTTAGAGTCCAAATATTCATCCACTGAGTAAAAACATTTATCAACAAGCCATTTATATATTTTGTTTTTAAATTTATTCAAAGGTAAGGTATACTAATATAAACTCCGTATGACCTACTGAAAAGCTGAAGGCTTTCAGGAAAATGTGACGAAGAGATAAATAAGAAGGATTTATGTTTAAATATTCAAAACGAGATTTATTAGAATGAAAATGAACTCGGGGTCGTGGGTGTTCTCAAGTAGCAAGGGGGGTACGATTTCCGATGGTCTCCGCTGGGTCCCGACTTATCTTAGGGGGGGAGTGATGTCCTTCTTAAAGAGTCCCGACGGTCCTTCAGTCCACTATGAATAATCTTGTGATGGTTTGTATTTTTAATGTCGACCGCCGTCGTCACAATGTTGGACTGCTGCAGCTTCAAGGGGGACGATGCAGTCCGTAGGTGGGACGATGCAGTCCGTAAGGGGGACTCTGAAGTCCCGACCGAAGACCAGAAGGAGGGTGGACCCTGGAATGTTCCATTGTGGGAATTAGGTTCTGCTTGTTTCTCCCAATAATCTCCCCTGAGACCAGTCGGCCCCCGTTCTGCGATGAGCAGCCCCGGAAGTCGAGAGGTCTCACAACCCTTGTTTTAAAACTAACTTTAACTATTTATATCTTTTTCAAAACCACCCTCGGCAACCCCTATATTTTCTTGAGACCAGCACCCGTCAATTTTCACTTTTTACAATTAGCTAACGTTATATTTAAATAAACTTACCCGGTCTGGGGTTTTCCTATGTATGGAGTTTGGAGCTATTTCCTCCTTACACTCAATAATGATTATATAATTTCCAATATGACTACTTAGCACCTTTTGTATTAATATATTACTGATGGGCTGGCTAGTTATGCGCGTCAGCTATTTTAAATTTTAATGTGGCAGTCACTAACGCACCGTGCCCTGCCTTATATACTCTCGAATAGCGCCTCTGGTGGCCCAATCCATTACTAACTACGGCTGTTAGTACGACTATAAAACTAAATCTTCTGCTGTTTCGACACCTACTCGGTAGATGGCGCTTTTCTTTAATCATGGTTTTTTGTCCTATTTTCTATTTAAATCAACTAATTTAATTAAACGTTGTTTGGCAACGTTAAACTACACAATCGATATTCAATTAAATCAGGACGCTTTCCGCGACATGCTAGTATAAATTTATTTATTTATTTATAACATTCTTCCACTATCTTGACAGGGATTACCCCAAAACGATAATGGACTTATATTTAACAAAATTATACAATTAACTAATAAAATAAACTTAAAACTAAATACACCCAAATAAAAACAATACCTAAAAATGAAATCATCCGTCGCGCTCTTTCCGCCGCCGGCGTGCCAGCAGTGCTTGAACCCAAGGGCTTGGCTCGAGACGAGGGTAAGCGGCCCGACGGGATGTCATTGGTGCCATGGAAGATGGGAAGACCGCTTGTGTGGGATGCCACATGCGTGGACACCCTTGCGCCTTCTCATGTTCCTGGCACCGCTAGCTGCGCGGGAGCTGCTGCCGCATCTGCTGAGGCCCTCAAACGGCGCAACTACATAAATCTTGCTGGGTCTTATTTATTTGTGCCGTTTGGGGTTATTTATTTATTTATTTATTGTAATACCATTTTTTGTTGCAACCAGCGATAAATCGCGCGATGATTGCGCAAATATCGCTGATCGCAGTTTTATACGTAATAAGCCTGCGGGTTCGATTTCCGAACTGTGCCAGAGATTTTTTTAAATCTAAGTATGCAGTTCTTATTTTCTTTGAAATAGATGACATGGTTCCTAAGAACATATCTTTGTATTTCTTATATTTACAGACTTGCCCATACTGACCGCTCCGAATGTTACATCCTTGTATAAACGATCACTGCGGTGAGCGACTTCCGCTATGGCCGGTATATTTATTTATTTATTTATTTAAAAATGTGGAAGACTTACAGCTACATCAACATGAATACAAACAAAACTGATATAAATCTGATAGCCAATTACAAGTCTTCACTTTTAAATAACATTGTAGCTGAAAAATGTGGGTCCACATAATATGGATGTATGGCTAGGCAACATTAACAAGAACAAAAAGAAAATTAAAAGTAAAAATAAACGAATACAAAATTTAACAAATATTACCAATACCAATACACAAAATAAACGCAAAGCTACACTCACATACAACATAAATCCCATGCTACACAATAATTAGGTACAGTCTTATTAATAGATTACATCATGCTATATTAAACCTTAATTTTTGAAAAAATCCAGGGCTAAACATCTTTTTAAGGATGTCAACTTCGTATGGAAAATATCAAAGTCATGTTGCTTGCATAGTCTGCTATAGTTGCGGCTCGCTCGCACAGTATACGCGTTCTGTCTGTAGTTAGTATGAGCGCGCGGAACCTTTATCGGAGGGTTAAACCTTATACACTTGGCTGGGACATTCAAAGAGAATTTAGGCAAGAGGTCGGCACAATCTATATCATTGTTTAGAACTTTGTGCAATAAAATACAATCAGCGGTATCATGACGAATCTCTAAAGGTAATACATGGTACTTCCTGCAAAGATTTAAATAATTATCTGATTCATAGGGGATCTTTTGATGGAAACACAAATATTTCATAAAACTCTTCTGAATAGACTCTATGCGATCTATATACTTAGTATAACATGGACTCCACACCTGCGACGCATATTCCAAGTGGGGCCGCACGAACATGCAATACAAGATTTTTAAGGTCTTAGCCTGTATGAAACATTTTGAGACTCTCATTATAAATCCTAGAGCTTTGGAAGCTTTTTTCACTATATTTTCCACATGCTCATCAAACATTAGTTCGGAATCGTGCTGCACGCCCAGATCCCGAGTGGAGCTGCATCTACTCAAGGCTTGGCCACCCAACGTGTAACTCGTGGGGATAGGTAGCCTTTTTCGAGTGTACGTGATCACAGAGCACTTACTGGAATTCAGATCTAGCTCATTATGTATACATAAACTGACCATTTATTTTTGATCTCAAAACGGGACATACGTTTTAATACCCCAGTTAGCAGGTTAACAATTAAAATAAACATAATTTCATTATATAGAAACAACAGGCCAAGTGCGAGTCGGATTTGCGCACAAAGAATTCCGTACCAAAAACGGCAAAAAAAACTGTTGGCAAAAAAGTCACCCCCCCCTGTCCCCTTTACCGCCCCCTTTTATAGCACTAAGGAGACAAGCAAAGTGTGAGGACGAACACAATGTCTATGGCGAGCGGTGCGATAATAGAAAGTAGCCGTGGGCATCATATTAAACAATTCTTCAGAGCACAAACCATTGTACAGGCGGTAGAGCACGCACATAGTCTGTCTCTCCTGTCGCGAAGAGGTTCCACACCACCTACCGGTCAGAACGAACGAACGAGTCGACCGGTCAAAACTGATATTCAGGTGCCCCCGTCCAAGGGTGACAGCAGTACTACCAGTACGCACCAGGGTGCGGCCGCACTTGCGACTTACAGAGTAGCCGTGTTTGCGCCGCAGTAAAATAGAGCTGTTGAGCACACCGAGCTTCCTGGACGGCAGCCTGGCCATGCTCTCCAAATGACTTCAGAACTTAACGTCACTGGAGATGTCAACACCTAAGATACACATACTGTCAGAGATGGGAAGAGATGTGCCTTAAAATTATGGCGCTACAGTAAATCGTTTTTTTTGCGGTGAATACTCAAACTTGTGTCTTGGCAGGGTTGAATTGCCAGTCGGTCTCTTTCGGTAAACAAGATTTTGTTTACCGAAATCGGACACTCTGGTGAGAGTACTCTCTATTTCAGACACAAGGTTTTTCGTACTGCCGGTCACTGTCGTGTTCCTCAAGGTACCGAGCTGTGTATTGTTACCACGCTCCATCACCTTTCATTTAAAGGGACTACTATAAGACTGTAATTGGCCGGTCGGTCTTGTCAACCTTCTTGGGCACAGAATGCACGTGCGTTTTTTTTTTCTTTCGATCCTCCACGACGTATTTTCCTATATCTCCTTTTAGTCTGATTTTAGTACCTTTGTTTTTGATAGCATCAAATCAGCAGTGCACTCCTGGCCGTAGGCTTCTCCCAATCTACTCCACAATACACGGTCCTGCGCATCCCGCATTCAGTCCCAGCCAGCGACCTTTTCTAGATCGTCGGCCCATCTGGCGGAGGGGTCGTCCGTCGTCCTACCCCACGTTTACCAAGCTGCGAGCTCAAGAACTCGTTTCCTCGTTCGGCCATCGGTTATTCTACATAATGTAGCTAAGCCCACTACCACTTCAAAACGCAGACTCTGCAAACTATGTCGACCACTTTGGTTCTCTGATGGAGACGGTTGCTCGCTGCGCAACTTTAAGGGTATGGACTAGCCTCACTAGCCCCACTGCAAGTTTTCACAGCACGGCACCATAGGTAATAATTGGTCGTTTGCTCAATAAATGGTTACTTTGCTTGTATGTTGACATTAAATGAACACTTGAGTTTCGGCATTCGTAAAATTCCAAAGAAAAAAAACTTCCATTTAGTTATCAGTTTACCACTAAACTACTTCACGAATTTTACACAAAAACAAAACAATAGTGTAGGTAGTGAAAACACACAAAGACTCTAAATTCCCCGACCGCTGAAGTCCCAAAAGCAACGAAATTTAAAAAAAAATCGCGATGTTTCGGAAAACGGAACAATTTAGCGTCCCGAAGCTGTGTTTGGGGACAACGGGACAAGGGACCGAGAAACGGGACAGTCCCGTTCAAAACGGGACGTATGGTCAGCTTATGTATACAGTACCTCTCGAGGTCATATAGATCGGCTTGGAGTGCCAATGCATCGCCACTTGAGGATATAGTGGTATAAATCTTCATGTCATCAGCAAAACACAACAACTTAGATGAACTAAAGCATGAGTCTATATCACCAACATACACAAAGAACAAAAGCGGGCCAATCAGGGAACCTTGAGGTACACCGCTTCGAACAGAAATCCAGCTAGACATGTAACTACTGACCACTGTGGCTTGTGATCTATTCTCTATGTAAGCTGCAAACCATCTTAATAGATCCCCACACACCCCGACACCTCCCAGCTTAGAAATTAGACGCCTATGGTCAATACGATCGAATGCTTTACTGTAGTCTGTGTATACTACATCTACTTGGTTACCCCGTCCTTGCACTGGTAATGTAGTCGTTCAGCAGAACAAGATTTGTAACGGTTGATCGACCCTTTAAAAACCCGTGTTGGTAAGGACTAAAAGACACACTGACAGCCGAATAAACTTGGTTGTATACTATTCTTTCAAATAATTTAGCTATTATACATAGTTTTGATATAGGTCTATAGTTAGCAATTTCAGTTTTCGACCCTCTCTTATGTACAGGGGTTATAAAGGCCGATTTCCAGATTCTAGGAACCGTACAAAGTGAGAGGGATTTTTTAAAAAGGAGCGTTATCGGCTGGAGTATGGACGTTACACACCTTGTCAAGAACTTCGCTGATATATGATCAGGACCAGGTCCCTTCGTAGTATCCAGCTTCTTGAGCAGATTAGTTACTTCGTTCACATTAACGTTTATACTTGATATGCTGGAAATCGATTCAGTAGTTCTTGAGCTCGGGTCTGAAGTTAGCAGGTCCGGTGGTGCTGCCGAGCTAGCGGTGTCTAAGAAGGTAGAATGAAAGTATGTGGAAAATGCCTCACAAATATCCTCACCATTTGCTATGACTGAGTTATTAAATTTTAGTACGCTAGGGATGGCATTGGTCTTATAGCGGTCCTTAACAAAACTCCTGAAATGTTTAGGGTTATTTTTTATGGAGTTTTCAGTAAGTTGTATATAGTTTTGAAAGCAAACTGATTCCTGGGCCTTAACTTGGTCACGAAGACACCTAAATGCTTCTCGATCAGGTAAATTACCATAAATTTTCATTTTTTTAAAATACTTGTATTTTTCCTTAATTAATTTAATAAGAGAAAAAGAGTACCAAGACGGATATTATTATTACGCTTGGTTTTTGTAGGAATATATTTCTTGTGTAAATCTAAAAGTGATTTGTTAAAGAATTCAACTGCTTCATCCATTGAACGAGTTGAGAACTCATTCACCCAGTCCAATCTATTTATTTCCGAGTTGATGGAGTCATAATCACCCTTGTCAAATAAATAAACAGTACGAGGTTTTTGCCGGAGAATGGGGATCTCAAGGAACCCTACACTAATACTCAATGCCGGATGCAGATTGTCAATCGGAACCAGCGGGTCTAAACATTCCGTGACCTCACAGTGCGCGTTCGATATAACTAAATCTAATATCTTACTAAGCCGATTAACCACCCCGTTATACTGACTCAAGTCTAAGGTGCACAGCTCGTCCACTAGTGCTATTTCGTCTTTTGAAGTGTGATTACTCGGGACATAAGTCTTACATTCGGAGGGCGACCACTTAATTCCACTCAAATTAAAGTCACCAACTATCAGAAACTTACTAGACGAGTGGTTGATAACTGATTGATTCAGTCCATTGAGGAGTCCGTTCACAGTTATATTACCTCTGACTGACAGCTTGTCGATCATTTCCTGTGTCTTCAGTCTTTCAGTCTTCTTGGGCTCCCATTTTCCGCACTTAGGTCCGCCAGTGGACCCATTGTACGTGAGTGTTGGCTGTCACTCCAGCCAACCCAGCTCCGACCAGAAGCGCAGGATCCTTTATTTCCTGTGTGTTGGCATAGCAGTAAAGTCCTCCTATGAGTGCCAGCCTACGACATTTTACCGATTATAGTGGAGATTATAACATCCAACCGTTAGCACGAAGAATTTTGTTATTCATATCATAATGTATTTAACTTTACTAAAACAGTGCTCTTTTAACTATACGATTGGATTTGAGATTTATTAATTTTTTTATAAATATCTGAAAAGAAACATTCACTACCATCACCAACGGAGGTGAAGTTGCTGCTTCCACAACGTTCCACATCTCAATTAATGGTCACACCCGAAAAAAACGATAGCAAAAGAAAAAAGTAAGTTTCGACTAAAAGTTAGATTACGTGGGAGAAACAAAAACTTATTGGGGTAACACAGCACTCAAGGTAGGCAACCTAAGTGCTAGAGGTAATATATCTCTGAACGGACTATACTTGAATGACCACCGCGTGACCGCTTGTGACGTTTCGTTGACGAGCTTTCCGTCCCGGTTGTCAGTAACATGACCTTCGTTAAGTCGAGATGAAGGACTTGAACTATTTCAACAGCGGATCATCACAACCTGCGCCTGTCCTTTTCGACGGCTTACCACCTATTGCGCAGGACAAAAAATTATTACGTAAAATGTGTCCGTATACTATGCCTTTGCATAGTATACGCACACATCAGGTACGCCTTCTGTGCCTGAAGGAGTAGGTGCTTCAGGTATAAAGGCGTGACAATTGGCGTGTCTCTACGGTCGCGTTCGCGTTGATTGAATCCGTTCAGCCCATGCAACACTAACATAATAATGAAGGGCGTCTACCTAATGTAGCCTCTCTTCTTTCCTATTACTATGTTCAACATGTACCCCAAAACGCCGCGGGAGCTGGTTGTCCGAGGGTACAAGCTGTAACCCTCGGAGGAGAGAAGGTGTCAGCACTCCTCGATGACGAACGGTTCTTTAATTTAAATCATTATGCAGTTATAAATTATACTGCTTGATTAGCAATGGTACCGTAGAGCTATGCGATTTGAACCACGCGATATAATCAATGGCGTTTATAATTGTCGATATTTTTATTTAGGTACTTGTGCATTAATTAAAGTAGAATTATCAATACAATGAGCAAACTATAGTACTAGTATTTATATCCTTTAGGCGCGATTGGTCCAATTCGCGATTTGGCGCAGTAAATATAGCGAGTCCTAAGGTGTACCGACCGAGTTTATCCAGTGCCCGGTGTAAATGATGCTAGCTGCGGCCCCGGCTTCACCCGTGACGCACTTCCAACTCCTATTACGTTCCACACCTCGACCTCAATCTATCCCTGCAGGCGTGCCGGTTCCACAGCGGTACAGGGGGGACACTGCGCCAGGGCTTAGGCTGGGAGATTTGGTAAGATTCTCCTATCGATGGAGTTTTGAATAATACAGTAAAGAGACTCGCCGGCCGCTGCCGCGGCACGCTCGCGTCGCTCGCTCGGCTCGTGCACAGGGGGACAGTTCTAACTTAACCAACCTAACTGAATCTTCTTTTACTTTTGTCACTGCGGATAAGTTTAAGTAGTCTTTGACGTTCTGAGCTTTTGACTATGTGCGCTTTTGATAATCTGCGCCTTTGAAATTTTGCGCTTTTGACAATCTGCGCCTTTGACAATGTGCGCTTTTGACATTCAGCTCATTTGGAAATTTGCGTTCGTTTGTCATTTTGCGCTTTTGACCTTATGCTCCTAAACGCATTCAAACTAAACATATCTTTATAATATTAGTAATATAATTATACAGGTGAATTTTTCAAAAGGGATTGGATGGCCAAATCCGAAACTATAAGGAATAGCGAAAAATGCTCAAAGGAGTCACGAGCCCGATTTGATGAAACTTAAAACCTCATCATTAGATTTTTGAAAAACAATAATCCTAGCTAGGAATTGAACCCATTGATTTTGAAAAATATAACACACCCTATATTATTACATCATACGATAGTGTTGCTATTAAGGATCTTATTCTGGGAAGTAATGACATACGGCAAACTAAGGGAAAGTACTCATCTTTAACAAAACACAATTTATTTTTCTTATGTTAACTGATTAATTGTTCAAAATGTAGACCATTGTTTTCAATACATAGCTGGATTCGAGACCTCAAGGATCGTACTGCATTCAATATTATTGATTCCGTTTAGAATATTCTCCAAAGAATCATTCGGAGCATGATTTAAAACACGGAATAGTTACGATCTATTCTGGGATTTCGAACGAAACAAATTATGATACAAAATTTAGGTACACGAAATATGAATTCTATTAAATTCCAAACTTTCCTTAAATTTGCCGTATATCATTACTTCGCAGAATTTGATCCTTATCAGCGACACTATCGTATGGGCTAATAATAAAGGGTGTGTTTTTTTTCCTAAATCAATGGGTTCGATTCCCAGCTAGGATTATTGGTTTTTCAAAAATATAATGATGAGGTTTTAAGTTTTATCAAAATCGGGCTCGTGACTCCTTTGAGCATTTTTAGCTATTCCTTATAGTTTCCGATTTGTCCATCCAAGCCCTTTTCAAAAATTCATCCTGTAGGTATAATAGCGATTTTCGAAGTCTTCGGAGGGAGTTGTAAGAGGCGACTAAGGAAACACTTTTGCAAAACGATCCATTGCGTAGAGAAGGAAAACTCGAAATGAAACCCGGTTGTCAGGAAAATGACAATCGTTATGCCATGTTGAAAGCCTTATGGGCGGCTTGAAAAATTTCAACTGTGAGTCGTCACGACCTGCACCTGTCCATTTCAACACGACAATGAGCTCAACACCTATTACGTAGGACATGGAACTATAATGTGAAATGTGGGCGTATACTATGCCTATCCCAACGGGGATAAAAGGCTTGACTATATGTATGTATGTGTGTAATAGCGTTTTTGTTGCCCTGTAACGATTTTTCTTGTGGGAATAAGATGTTTTCTCAAGGATGAATGTAAGCTACTAGGTCGAGGTCGACCTATATTGTACATAGGTACCTAAAAACTTGGTTTAAACAAACTATTGTTTTTGCTTCTCCGCCGATGATTCGCCTCAACTCTGAGACCAACACACACACAAGCAGCGGTCGCGGCTGGCTGAGTTTTGTTGTTGATTATGAGCACTTAAGACAATAGATATTTGTGAAGATACGATTGTGAGTTTCGTAGCCTTTCCCACGTTACTTGTGCGCGGCGGCGGTACAATGGCCTCCCGCGCTCGGTGCTCGCGACATATGGTACTGAGGGTTGTCGACTGTTGGGCGCAGTTGCAGCATGACCTCCATCGTCGGCGCCAAGCGGGGCCTGTTCCACTCTTGTCAAAGCCTCCCCATAGTAGCATAGTAGGACTCACATAACGAAACTAACTGACACGCTCAACTTTATTTGCGAGAGAGATAGGGATAAATGAAGGTGTATTTATTTGAATAACAAATATCATGTTTCCCGTCGCTTATATTGTATTATTTTAGAACAAATTTGACTTCCTTTAAAATGGTTATTGTGAGCTAACTTTAATAGATTGACATAAAAATGTCGTCATGAACTTTTTTAGCACTTGTTAAAAGCAGCAATCACGTTATACATGCTTCTTACGTAACTAAAATATTTTCACAAAGCTCATAATGGAAGCTCTCCAAAAAAAGTCAGTCTGTCTGTCTGTATCTCAGAAACCGTGATAGCTAGGGAGCACAGATGATGTATTTTTGTTGCCGCTATAATAACGAATAATAATAATAATGAAGGGTGGCTCGAATACAACAAACGTGCTTGTTTTCAGTTTTTTGGTCCGGGACCCTCCGTGCGTGAGTCCGACCGCACTTGGCCGGCTTGTCAATAATGTATCATGACTGCTCCGCTTCTATTCGTCGTAGCGTGATGCTATAAAGCCTACAGCCATCGTCGATAAGTGGACTATCGAACTGTAAAATATGTTTTGTAATCCAACCGGTAGTTTCCGCGATCCTTGCGTACAAACAAACAAACTCTTAAATTTTATAAAATTAAGTAATTATAAGGAAATCTACCACTGATAAGTATCTTAGAGTTTACAAGTCGACTCATTCAGTCATACGTCATACAAGTATGTATCTAGTCGATTGACTGTAAATAAAACTAAAATAAAATGTTGTCGAAGTAAACAAACAATGTTTTGGCGTTATGTCACGCTCACGACACGTCTTGACACTGACACGCACTTGACAGATTTTTTAGAGTTCCGTACCACATAATGAAAAACGGAATCCCTATACCTACTTACAATAAAACTGTTGAGGATCGGAACAACATCGATATTTTGTATTTATTTTGGATGGCATTCTATTTAGTAGTCGATACTGAAGCCTTTTGATCCCGGTTTTCGGAGGGTTTCTTCAGGAGAGTGAGTGAAAAAGAAAATTAGTTTTCAGTCAACGCGTGGTCCTGCTGTAAAAAATAAATCTAACTTCAAAATTGACACAGGAAAAGCTTACGGCTGTTTATGTCGCAATAAATGTATGATTAATTCCTTGTTGTCGTGTCCACTGTCCAGTGTCGAAATACGACACTCTCGAGAAAATCGACATTAATAAGGTTCTCTAGAACTAGATTTGGCAAGTAATATCCCCATTAGGTATCTAAAAACTATACATTTTTAATCAAACCATATAAATATCACAATAAAGTAAGTAGGTACCTACATAAACAAAAGCTGCGAAATTAGCTTCCTAACCTACTTGTACGTGTAAAGTTTGTACGGAAACCTCGGTGGGCTAGTACGACTCGCTCTTGTCCGCTTTGTTTTACTTTAACAAGGTTGTAGTACTCGTAGTTAGAAGATAGCACAGCGCCGCGCCGCGCCGCCCGTGTCAGACAATAGTTACGTCGGCGACTGTCGGAAACTGGTTTGTTGTCGGCCGTGACCTTCAGGGAGACCGCTTTCCATTACCGCGAGTGTGCCGACACCACACTACACTACATACAGCCGCCCGTACTGTCACACTTGTTGTTTATATCGTTGATAACACAATATGATGCTGCAACTGATTGGCAATCTGTACTCTAGATATTTGAAAATGTCTGCGCGATATTACTAATTAGTTTACCTTGTAAGCGAACGAAGTCACGGCCTGGGCCGGTTCATAATACGAGTCTCGTTTGTATCTACATGTTACCAAATATACTAGTCCTCCTTCGCCGATAGATACCTCGAGCCTCGTGTTAACACTGATTGCATAATCATAACGAGTGGAACGACAGGTTCTAGTGGCGGTCTCTGTTAAGGCAACGCGTCGCGCCGGCAACTCGGCAGCGCCACTGAAGGCTGTTGTTAGGTGCGTGCTCGCTGATGTACACGTTGCACAAACACTCAATAAATCCCTGGTAGCGAAAGTCTTCGCCTTAGTGAGGCCACAGGTAGTGCACCGTACCGTACCGTACGTAGTAACTATTTAGTAATCTGTGGTGAGGCTGCGGTCGTTTGCCGAATGTACAGCCTGCGAGGTGGGTGAGTCACCGCCGCGCCCAAGCTTCGGGCCGGCTCTCGTTTCGGCGCTGGGGCTTTCCCGCCTCCGAGACAAATACGAGCTCGGAAATACCGCGATCTCCTTATCAAATAGATTGTGTACGTTTTTCCTCCGAGGTACGTGTATGTAGACCGAGTCAATGTCTCTTTTTTTTAAGTAAGCAGGTAGGTATGTGCCGCTAACGTGTCGTCTATTTATCACGATATCCGCGTGCTCTTTCTTACGTTGTTGCTGGGCCATTTCGAACAAGGAAAACGTTCAATTAAGATATTATATTCTTGGAAAAATTTACACCAGTATACATCTACCTATACAGGTGGGTACATTACATATTGATTCCTTGTAATCGGTTAGCAAACTTCATGTAAATCGATATTGTCAATAGCCAGAGATCAAGGCACAGGTCGACTGGGTCTACAGCATGAGTGTAGCATTGATGCACAGCGCTGGTGTTACAGGCACTCGGGCATAGACTGTGCGTGCGGCCTACCCACGGCAGCCATCAGGCTCCCACACCTCACTTTCTGCAGTGAAGTGCCAGTGGTGGTTCCTACTCAGCTCAACAATAATACTTACAATTTTATTGTACACTTAATTACTTACATTTCACAAGATGTATAAATACAATACTGTCGCTACCGTGTGAGCATCACCTTGATATTTAGACCTTGTGGAACTGGCACCGACCGGCCGCTTTACGTCGCGTCTCTACCGACAGCGATAATGTCAAATGTTGTATACTATAATAAACTACATAGTTGGTTGTACCTGCTGCGGCTAGGCTGCACCCAGCGCGGCGGCGGCCAATATCTTATCGGGATTGACTGTCCACTGTCCACTGTCCATGCCTTACTTAGACCATTTAACTACTAAATGGTCTAAGAAGTCTTATTAATTCAGCGCTAGACTAGTTTGCCTCATACCTTGTTCTATCTATTGGCAAAGATATGGTCCACTTTCGGCAGCAGTATTTCATACAGATACAGTCAGTGGGAGGCAGAGAGTTGCTCCCTGCCTCCCACTGACAAGCTCCGCCACTTCCGCCACAGCTGTCAAAAAGGAGGGTGTTTTGATAGTGCTGCTTAACCTTGGTGGTCTTTTTATGTGTTTTTATCTAATTTGTGTTTGTATAGAGTTTCCGCCATGTGCTATTGGTATAGGTACTTACTGTGCTAGGCTGTAGCTTGGCTCAGATTCGTCAGCTACGGCAGCGGCGCGCGGCGGTGCACGGTGGCGCTGCGTCACTATGACGTAATTGAAACAAAAACACCTGTAAACGCGATATCTCACAGATCGGGCGTCCTTGACTCGTGGGAAACTGACCAAAATGACTTCATGTCAGATGTTCTCGTCGACGTATAAACCTAACGGACACGTAGGTGCACTACCTGTTTTAACACGCCCTAGCGTCAGGGGCTAGACGCTTCTCAAATGTAATCAGGAACTCAAATAAATGAAATTGAATTCTAAATAATAACCAATTCCCTCCTGATGAAAGTTTTGAATGCCACCCAGATTTTAAACTCGTCGGTCGGGCTATAAAGCGCGAGTACCGCTGCAGGAGTGGTTTGCTTCTACGGGCGGGTCAGTGCAAGCGCTCCAGCCTGGGCTCCTGCACTCGTGCCCCGCGCTTGTCGTGTCTTCTGCTTGCGAGTGTAACGACCGCTGTGATGTGCGATTAAATTCTCAACAAAAATCACCTGTAGTTACGATTGAAGTACGTGTGCTCAGTGACGTAACGAGGTCGCTTCGCACGGCCACTGTGGCGACTGTGGCGACCGTGGCGACGTCGGCGCAGTCTGCACGGAACCGCGGAGCTCAGAGCGCGCACTCGGCGCTCCCACCGGCGGCGCCAGCGCTCGCACTCGGGGGTTTGTTTACATCGCCGCAACAATACCGCGCTACATGTCAGCAGTGGGGGCGGCCCACGGTCTTGGCATATATTGGGGACTCGCTGGACACTCGATAGCCTTTGCACGAACGTGTTGTTTGTATATGTGTAATTGATAAGTAAATAGTATTGTATTCTGTGAAGTAGAGTGGAGCCGTTGGTTGAAACTAACGAGCGCGGCACCAGCACCATGGTGAGAAGACGGAAACTTTACAGACGTTCCGGTGAGTGGCACATACCTTCTGATGTATAAGCTTGACCGGCGGTATCTAGGGGCATTGTTACGTGCAGGAGTTCATTTGGACACTGTTTTCGTACTGCGTGCCCTGGGCAGCAGGCTTTGTGTGGGGCTCGCAGCCCTGGAGGGAGTTCTGCCGCGCCTCTACAAAAAACTGGCGTGTATTTACCTTTTACTAGACGGTTTCCGCAGCTTGGCCCGTGTGGAATTCGGTTGGGGTTCCTGCACCCAATGGGAACGTATTTCAGGGATAAAAAGCAGCCCATATTTTATTCCGGACAATAATCTATCGCTGCACTGAAGAAAAGGGCGGTAGCGACCTCTATCGCTTCTTTCCGGACGTGTTGGCTCGACTCAAGTCACAGGGTCTCGCAAATCCTGCCCGGTCGCGGGTGTTCCCGGGCAGGCTGCGTGGCATGACGCTGGTGTCCACTCCTCTTTGCTGTGGCGAGGAGGACGAGGCGGCGGACCGTGTCCTGTGGCGGAGCCCTCTCTACGGCATTGACCGGCAGGCAATGCTTGAGAGAATCGTCCGAGAGGGGAGGGACCTGCCTTAACTGCGATCTTATTTCCTCCAAGGATCACTGTCGGTAGCAGGATCTTCACGCAACGGTGACATGTGTTGCATTTCACATCCATAAAGATCCCTCCCCTCCTTTATTATCGTTCTGGGATGGATCTCCGCCATGTAACGCCGGATTCCATTAGTTAAACATAAGGTACCTAACATTTCGAGAAAATAAAAACGTGAATGTTTCAGAAATTTGTCTGTTTGTGATCATTAATTTTTATTAAAATCATGTATGTAGGTACTCGTAGGTAGGAAGGTACACGAAATTTGGGATTGCTATCTTTAAACCTTCACATTAAACTAACAACCTCATTTCATACTTTGTAACCGAAACCGGTGTACGTAATTTCATGTATCTAACGTTGAAAATAACAAACTTTATCAGTAAATTACAAATTTAGGTAGGTACTTACCTACATAATACAACATACAATTTATAAAAAAGAAGAGTGCGTATTTTTAACTGACTTTAAAAAAAGGAAGAGGAGGAGGTTTATGAACCGATTTTGAAGATTGTTTTTTTGTTGGATATTAGATAGTTCGTATATAGGTGGTCCCATAATAAGTAAACCAGGATCTTATGACTGCAACATAAAATCGTAAGCATAATAAAACCGACTTTAACAAATAAATAAAATCAATATCTGGCATATTATGGTTGATGGACCTATAACCATCTGGCGCCCGAGTAAGCATCATTCATTTTCTATATACATTTATCACTATAAACCCACATTAACCCTGTATTAATATTACAATTGAACGCAATAGAACACGAAACAATGATTTTTAGAATTTTTGTCTGTTTGTCTGTATGTCTGTATATCTGTTTGTCTGTACGTTTGTGCACGCTAATCTCAGCAACCGCTTAACCGATTGCAATGCGGTTTTCTTTATTGTGTTAAGGTTTTCTCCGCTTAACACTGTTACGTGTTTATTTCGGATCATATCAATCTGTTAATAAATAAAAAAGTTATATCACTTTAAAGAATCATAAAAAGACTTATGAATCTGAAAATGAGTAATCTAAACTGGCGTGTTGGCTTATTCTAACAAGTCAGTCCACGCCTTCGGCGCGGACTGAACTGCTTTAAAATAGCCTTAATCATTAAGCTCTTTTATGATTAAGCAAACAGGGCAGTTTCACACGCTGCTTGATGAGTCTGATGAAGAAATTTCATGAATATAGGACACCATATGTGACGTAAACGAAGTTGCGGGCTCAGCTAGTAATAAATAAATTTATTGTACACAAAGTCCTAGTACTATCTTCCTTTGATTTATCAAAAATTATTAAATAAGTATCAGTAGGTATAGCGTGGATTGTAGCGTGGTGAAGAGTGGAGACACAAAGCAATTAGCAGCACACCATAATTTAAACAATATTTACTGACTATAGTTAAATAGATTACTTTTCTATTCAGATTGGTCTCATCTCATAATGTCCTTTTCTCGAAATGTCCATTCTCATAATGTCCTTTCGCAGATAGTCCTTTTCTCGAAATGTCCTTTTCTCGAAATGTTCTTTTCTCAAAATGTCCTTTTCTCGAAATGTTCTTTTCTCAAAATGTCCTTTTCTCGAAATGTTCTTTTCTCAAAATGTCCTTTTCTCGAAATGTCCTTTTCTCTTACCATCACATGATGGACCCATGGACCATCAGATTATAGAACTAAAGGCAGATGACGCTTAGCGAACAAGAAAGTGAGACCAAGCAAGAAAATACTGAACCCAAAACTGAATATGTACCTACTGCGTACCTACCTACCTGCGTAGACTCTCCAGAAGTCATTACGTGAGAAAGCTTCTCAGCTTCACTGCTCCTGCGGCGTCATAGTATTAGGGGTTCAAGTATGAAATTGCCGATTAGTACCGAAAATCTAAATTGTTTATTTTTTTAATTTTTTACAAACTTATTTATTCAAAACTAGCTGACCCTCGCAACTTCGTTTACGTCACATAAAGTCTATGAAAAGAGAGGTATATCTTAATCAGATTCGTAGGAGCGTGTGAAACAGCCCTGTTTGATTAATCAGAAAAGAACTTAAAGATTAAGTCTATTCTAAAACATTTCAGTCCCCGCCTTCGGCGTGGACTGAATGGTTTTACAATACCCTTAATCTTTAAGTTCTTTTATGACTAAGCAAACACGCCAGTTTAGAATGACCCTTACATTCATTATAATACATATCAAGAATTATAGGTTTAGCGAAAGTTGAGATGTCTCTTATTTCTGAACTACAAAACCCTCAATATCGAAACTTGTGTGAAATGACCCTTTAAGTACTCCCTTTTCAACACTAAAACAGTATTTGAAATCGGACCACACGTTGAGATATTACAACTGAAAACCATCTTGCCTTTCATCCTCTCTCCCGCAGGAACCACGCAAAATATCGAGATCAAAAGTATCCTAGAACCTTCCTAGGACAATAAGCTCGGAATGTACCAAGTATCATTCCAATCGGTTCAGTAGTTTCGGCGTGATACTTATTCGGGATACAGACAGACAGACAGACAGACAGACAGACAGACAGACAGACAGACAGACAGACAGACAGACATGAAAATTTTAAATTACATTTTCGGCTTCAGTATCGATTAGAGAACGCCCTACACTTAAAATTTTCAAAATATCTTCCATGTACAGACTCCCGACCCTCTACAGTTTTATTATAAGTATAGAAAATTTTCAAAATATCTTCCATGTACAGACTCCCGACCCTCTACAGTTTTATTATAAGTATAGATAGACGAACCACGCAGTGAGAAATTATAGCTAAAACCTATTTTGCCTTTCATCCCCTCTCCTGAAGGAACGGCGCAAAATATCGGGATCAAAAGTATCTAAGAACCTTCCTCGGACTATAAGCTTAGATCGTACAAAGTATCATTCAAATCGGTGCAGTAGTTTCGGCGTGATACTTAGTCGGGATACAGACAGACAGACAGACAGACAGACAGACAGACATGAAAATTTTAAATTACATTTTCGGCTTCAGTATCGATTAGAGAACGCCCTACACTTAAAATTTTCAAAATATCTTCCATGTACAGACTCCCGACCCTCTACAGTTTTATTATAAGTATAGATTATTATAAGTATAGAAAATTTTCAAAATATCTTCCATGTACAGACTCCCGACCCTCTACAGTTTTATTATAAGTATAGATAGACGAACCACGCAGTGAGAAATTATAGCTAAAACCTATTTTGCCTTTCATCCCCTCTCCTGAAGGAACGGCGCAAAATATCGGGATCAAAAGTATCTAAGAACCTTCCTCGGACTATAAGCTTAGATCGTACAAAGTATCATTCAAATCGGTGCAGTAGTTTCGGCGTGATACTTAGTCGGGATACAGACAGACAGACAGACAGACAGACAGACAGACAGACATGAAAATTTTAAATTACATTTTCGGCTTCAGTATCGATTAGAGAACGCCCTACACTTAAAATTTTCAAAATATCTTCCATGTACAGACTCCCGACCCTCTACAGTTTTATTATAAGTATAGATAGTTACCATTATTATCTATACATTGCTGCCATCTAATAGGAAGGTCATTTATGCCTTTGCGATATAACTCTAAGGATCTAGACTGCACAAACTCTGTGAAAGTATTTTGTACTGCCTCCTGGGAAGAAAACTTCTTGTCGCGTAGATAATTGTTCAAATCAAGAAAAAAATGGTAGTCCGTTGGAGCAAGGTCTGGCGAATACGGAGGATGACGAATGGTTTCTAAGCGCAGTTCCTGTAGGGTTAAATGGTTTCTCGTGCTGTATGAGGTCTCGCGTTGTCACGGAGCAATAATGGTGAAGATCGATTCATGAGTCGGGGCTGTTTTACTGCTAGATTTACCAACATTGTACGGAGTTCGGCACAATAGACATCTGCCGTTATTGCTTGACCAGATCGGAGAAAACTATAGTGAAAAACACCATGCTGAGACCACCAAACAGTTACCATTACCTTTTTATTGGTAAGTTTCGCTTTAGGACACTGATGTGGCGTTTGACCTGGGGTCAGCCATTGCATTTTTCTTTTACGGTTATCATAAAGAATCCACTTTTCATCACATTATGTCTCAATTCGATCCAATATTCCTTCATTTCTGTACCGATTCAACAAGGCAACACAAGTTTCAACACGCGTTTTTTTCTGCAGATCGGTCAAATCGTGAGGCACCCATTTTTTTATTTTTTTTATTTTATTTATTTGATGCAAATGAGTCAATATTGTGGGTAAGGTAACGTTAAATCATGCCGCTAATTCCTGGGTAGTTTGACTAGGATCGGCTTCCACCATCTCTCTTAATTCATTGTTATTCACCTGTGTGGGCGGTCTTCCTCGTGGCTCGTTCTTCAAGTCGAAGTTTCCTTTACCAAAGCGTTTAAACCAAAATCGCACGGTGCGTTCATTAGTAGACCCTCTCCAAACGCAACATTGATATTGCGGGCTGTTTCTGCCGCGTTACTTCCGCGTCGGAACTCGTATTCAAAAATTACCTACTCGAATTTTCGCAGTATCCATCTTTCTTGTCTAAGTTGAATATCAAAAACAATTGAAAGTCGATATTCAAATGTTTCAAATTTTTTAAAAGAAGAACATCATAGAAACTATGTTAAAAAAGTTTCATTCGAAAACCTCAAACCACGAAGATTCCATGTCACTTCAAAGAACCTATTGCAATAAAACGGCAATTTCATACTTTAACCCCTATTATTTACTTTGGATCATAATATTTTTGGTTTAAATAGCCAATAGGCTGGGGACACCAAGGGCTGGACGAGGGTACAGGTTCCTGTATCGAATTGTAACCAGATCCGTCCAGACGCTAGAGCGGGGTGGAGTAGTAACATCTTCACAAACACGTTTAGAATATACCTACTACCTGTTTACGACCTCTTCTAGTATAAAATATAATAGAATCATGTGGAAGTAACGCGAGGGCCGTTCGTTGCCATAGGTCAAGGTGTAGCGCCCGAGCAGCGCCCCGCGGCACAGTATAACCCGCGGCTTCCGTTCTCAGACATGGTCGGTTACACAGCCGCTAGCCGCAGCACACGAAACTAATCTATGTATTGTGGTCGCAGGTTTATAGCTTCGTGCCATCCATTGATCTATTGGCGGCTGCGTGCTGCATGCTACTCGTAGTAAGCTACTCTAGGTGTACACTGAGATATCTGCTATTTGTACAGTTTTCCATACGTGGAACACTAGCTATTAAAGACGAGGTACCTATAGGTAGAAAGGTTTTTGTGATGCTACGAGCGGCAGTGTAGGAGCCAGGTAAGATCGTCGATGTCTACAAAGCGCTCGCTTCAGAGTCGCGTGTTCGTGGTGTTGCCGGGCAAGCTGCCGTAAATTAAAATCGGACGATTTAGATACGTGTCGCACGATTGATCACACGGGTCTTATTCGTTCGAAGGGTTTGCCGTACGTTGTGCCTATTGCCGTACGGTTGGGTTTATTTATAATTGTTAGTAGCTAGATTACTTGGATGTGACCTTGTTATAATATTATGGGTGATTTTATAACTTTCAGCTAGCTGCGGAAGAACGATCGCACTCAATTTGACCCTTTCAGTTACAGAGAGTGGGGGCGAGGCGGCGGGTGAGAGCGAGGCGGCGTGCCCGTGCCAGAACGGCGGGCACTGCGAGTGGACGGAGCGCGGGCGCGTGTGCGCGTGCGCCGGCGGGTGGGGCGGGCCCGCGTGCGCCGCCTACGTGGGCTACGACCACGCGTGCGCGCGCCGCGCCTGCCCGCCGCCCGCGCTCTGCGTGTGGCGGCCCGACCGTGAGTACCTGCTACCTGCACCACTAGCGTGCTGTGCGCCGCGTGTACGTGTTCACCGTGTATAGCGTGTGTCTGTTTGTCCGCAGCGAGCAACACGCAGGTGTCGTGCGAGTGCCTGCTGGGCGCGTCGTGCTCGCCGCCGCGTGCGCCGCCGCCCCCGCAAGAGGCGGAGGGCGCGGGCGCGGGCGCGGGCGGCGCGTGGGCGGGCGCCGCGCTGGCGCTGCTGGCGCTGGTGGTGCTGGCGGCGCTGTACGTGGTGCGCAGGCGGCGGTACGTATGCGGCGCGGGCGGGTGCGCGCGTGTAGGGGGAGGGGGAGGGGGAGGGTGTATGTGTGACGGTGCCTGTGTTGCAGGGGCGCGTGGCGGCACGCGCGGCTGGCCGACAACGTGGAGATCAGCAACCCCATGTACCTGGCGGGCGAGGACGAGCTAGACGAGCGCCCGCCGCCCCGCCACCACCGCGCGGTACGTACTGTACACTATACACTACACTCACGACGACGGCACTGCCCATCAACAACATTATATCCATCCTGGATTAATTATGAAAACACAAATTTTAGATGAATCAATCAATACATATAATAAAATCGTAACAGGTCGCTGTCTGTACATGGAAGATAAATAAGAAAAAATATTATAGGGGGGCTTTATGAACGCAATAGAACCCAAAACAATGATTTTTAGAATTTTTGTCTGTTTGTCTGTATGTCTGTATGTCTGTATGTCTGTATATCTGTTTGTCTGTACGGTTGTGCACGCTAATCTCAGTAACCGCTCAACCGATTGCAATGCGGTTTTTTTTTATTGTGTTGAGGTTTGCTCCAGTTAACATTTAGCGTTTGTTTTATGTAAATCGGTTTAGAAATAAAAGAGTTATAACACTTTTAAGAATCAGGTATTTTGAAAATTTTAATTGTAGGGGTTTCTTTGAATGTGAGTGAACCTAAACTGGCGTGTTGGCTTAATCATAAAAGAGCTTAATGATTAAGACTATTTTTAAACAATTCTTGAATTGAATGACGCTGCTTGATGACTCTGATGAAGAAATACCTTTCCTTTCATACACCTTATGTGACGTAAACGAAGTTGCGGGCTCAGCTAGTTATAAATATAAGTAATCCATCCAAAAACGGTTGTTTCAAAATTATGCATATTATACAATAATATCACATTATACAATCATAATTCATCAAAAAAATAATAATGTTCACGGGCATTAATATTAACGAACATTTTTACATAGCACTATCTGATTCCAAAGTAAGCTAGGAATAACTGCTTGTGTTATGAATATCATTTCACGGATATTACTAATAATATATACTTTTAAATACATACTTATCATACTTAGAATCACCCAAAATCTCGAGACAAATATTTATGATTCACACAATTTTTTGGGTTGTCTATTGTTTAACCGGAGATTATATAGGTACCTTAAAAATCATATTCCCGAATTTTATTTACCTGAATTTCATTTGCCCGAATGTTTTGTTTGCCCTAAAAGACATATGACATACTTATAATTGCCCGAAACTTAGATACTTACCTTAAGATACGAGTGCCATGCTTATTGTTTTTCATATTTTTTATTGCCAAAATAATTATTAGACAAAATATTTAAACGCTATAATGATGATTAGACAATATTTAAATGCTATAATAATCCTAACCAAACTACTTCTAGGTGGTTTATAAAAAAATAACCACGACGGAGATGGCAGGGTCTATTCGCTCGCTCAAGCGACCCCTCCATCCCCTTCTAACCTAGTCTATCCGATTCGGGGTGCCCTAAAGTTCCGATTGCATCCAGTTTCTCCTGATATAAAAACCGTTACACACCCAATGTGGATGGCAAATGATGTTATGGCATGTGATAATTGTTATGGCATGTGGTAATTATGGCATGTGACAATTAGGGCATGTGATAATTAGGTCATGTGATGATTAGGGCATGTGATAATTAGGGCATGTGATGATTAGGGCATGTGATAATTATGGCATGTGATAATTAGGGCTTGTGATAATTAGTGCATGTGATTATTAGTGCATGTGATAATTAGTGCATGTAATAATCAGTGCATGTGATAATTAGGACTTACAATGATTATGACAAATTATAGTTGTATGTAAGAAATAAAATAAATAAATAAATAAATATTTATGGCATGTGATAATTATTATGGCATGTGATAATTATGGCATGTGATAATTAGGGCATGTGATAATTAGTGCATGTGATAATTAGTGCATGTGATAATGAGGACATGTGATAATTAGTGCATGATATAATTAGTGCCCTAATTATAAGGGCTTACAATGATTATGACAAATGATGTTATGGTGGCTTCTAGCACGTGACTAATATAGCAAATAAGAGAAGGGCAAATGAATATTACGTCATACAATATTATGGCTGTTGCAAATGATATTAGGGCAAATGAAATTCGGGCAAACGGCGAAATATAATTTTTTTGTCTCCGGTGCCGGGGCCGCGAGCGCGGTCGATGCGAGGCGCCCGGTACAGGCTAGCGATATCAGTATTACCTGTCATGCGTAAGTTTCTACAAAATGTATGAAACTGTTAACAACGAATATTTCGTCAGCACCTTGTGTGTACAGTTTGAAGTTAAACTACACAAACTTGTAAGTTCTCGCTAAACTCGTTATTATAATGAAAACCTTGACATGTCTCATGTTTTCCTGTTCGTCGCTTGAGAAGGCGCGCGGACTGCCGATCGCTCACAATTCGGAAACTACCTATTTAAAATATATGTAGACAGATTATTTCGTAAATTACTTCTGGACTTGGTTGCATTCGGCAATTTATCTCTAAGCATAATGCTAAAGTGAATAATATAATGTTTTAATTTTATTGGAGTATTGTGACGAATATGTCGCCGCCATCGGCTAGCCTCGCATTTAGCACTTCGCTCGCGCTCACCCCTCGCCCCTCATTAGCAGTAGCAGCTCCAAATGCCGGTACACACACTGGAGCGAGACCGTTTCCAACGACCATTTCATCCGCAGCCTACCTGATGCAGCAAATATTTATATTTTCCAGGATACCATGCCAATAACATAAGTATCTGTATCACATTTTAGATCCATCGAAAATAAGACGACCTGGTGAATTCTAGTGAATCTCTTTATTGCTTACAAATGTATACAGCTATGATGGCACGGAGAGTGTGTCCGTGTGTCCACCAGGAGAGAGACAGCCTTTATCTGCACCTGTAACGTGGCGTGTGTCTCCACAGAACGGCGGCGGCGGCGGCCGGGGCGCGGGCGATCACCACTTCGCGAACCCCGTCTACGAGAGCATGTACGCGCCGCGCGCACACGCCGACGCGCCGCACGCCCCGCACGCACCACACGCCACACACGTGCCGCACGAGCCGCACGCGCCGCGCCACGACGTAAGACACGCTCCAACCGACACTGCGCGTTACACGTCCCTCAATGGTTCCGATTGACATTACGAATCGGACCTCTGAACTAGGAGCTCGGAACTGGGAACCGGGTACCAGTTCCCAGTTTTCTACAGTGAGTTCCCGGAACCCTCCGAGACCCTCCAAAAATATACGTAATGGTTCAAGTTTGAATTAAAATTAAATATTTTGTTACGAGTTTACATTCGTTAGTCACAAACTCACCTACTGTTATTAAATTTTGTGTAAATGCGGACGGCCGAAGGTTGGTACATTTGAATTTAAAAAATTCTAATCATTCAGTACCTAATTGTAATGTCGAAAAACGTGTCGATTGCCCAAACTCGACGTCGACGTCGTGCAATCATGTGGTGATGGATGAGTCACGTGATCACGTCGTCGCATTACTGCGCGCACAACAGAACAACCTCAACAACTTTTCATTGGATTTTTGTGAAATCTGGAGGAACCCGATCAGAGCGGCAATTATTAATCTCGACTTGAGAACATAGCCATTAGTTACTGGTCTCGTATCCAACAAGCAGTAAATGGTTCGATGTTCAGCGAACTTTGAATAATAAATGAATAGATCTTATACAGAGTGTCCCACGGCTATGCCACATGAAGGGAAAGTACCTTAAATATTGTAGATGGAACATTTTACTGAAAGAAGACATTATTTTAATTTCAAAAACAACTTAAACTGCATTCATAGATTTTTAAATAAATACATGGTTGAGCCGGGAATCGAACCGAACCCGCTACACGAGAAAAAATAATGACCCCGTAGCTTTAATCATACCGATCGAAAGGCTTCATCATATGGATTATTTTTTGCTAAGTAACATAGTGTCAGAAATAAAAGGAAGACCATGAATTTTAACACTTTTAATACCGAAGTCCCATACTGTTGAATACAAAGTCGCACATTTTTGATTATTCTACTCCTTGTCGATCTTTTAATCTTGGTCTAATCAAATATAACCTCCAATGTGTACAGTGTCTCCGTATTTAATTATTCATATAATTTATATCAAGTTGATTTTTAAGTAGAAGAAGTAGTGTAATATAGTGCCAATATTGTGCTGACCGAGTGTTATTATAGTTAACAACTTTAAATAACAAATATAAGTGTTCTAGCAAAAGCAAGTTATTTCATATTTATAAACAATAGATACAAAATGTGTACTTAAATACGATAAATTACTCAACCTATATAATAATTGGACTAAAGTGACGGTATTATCTTCAATTTACAGCTGTGTGTTAAAAACTTTATCAACTTATTTAATTTACAAAGACGTTATGAAAAAATAATTTAAACGAACGTACTACTAGTGACTCCCAGTGGCGAATAGCAAAACCAAAACTTTGCAGTGTTACAGAAGTAAAAATACAAAATTTGGAAAAAGTTTGACATATCAATAGTAAACAGATAACTTTAGGACACTCAATAGCTGTCAGCGCCATCTAGGGGCAAATAGTGAAGTCGTTAATGTGACCATTACAAAAAATTGCCAGGGTTACGGAAGATTGTTTGGAATACGGAAGATTTGATTAAAACAGTTCGGCAACTTGGGTGCATATGAAAAATGACTAATAAATGCAGCGCTTGTGGTTCATGTATACTCAATGGCATGTTTATGGAATGCTCGAATGTAAGGTGCAAGAAAAAGTACGATATAAAATGCCTAAATATTAAAGTAGAGACATTTAAGGCATTTTCGTTGGAGTATAAGAGAAAATGGATTTGTCCCGATTGCGTTGCGATGACTCCTAAGCCCAGAAACACTGACGATACTCCAGTTCGAAATAATAATAAAGCTGGAACCTCTCCTAGTTATGTAAACTGCGTGCGAGGTAGTCAAGCTAATGTTACACCTACAAGATCTGATAATATGGAGTCCGTAATGCTGGACGAACTCAGGGAATTACGATCTGAAATGATAGCTCGCATGGATAGCCAGGCAAAAACAATTACAGACCTTAAAAAGGAATTTTCTGAAACGAAATTAGAGTTAGTTCGCTTAATAAAAATTATGAATTTGCTAGAAGAAAAGGTCAGTAAGAGTCAGGCAGTGAACTGTCAAGTACAAGATACAAACAAATTAACCCCGGAAACTGTGGATTCCCGATCTATTTCCGAAGTTGTAGATCAAACAGGTATTTCTAAAAAAAATACCAGTTCAGAATTCGGTATACTACGGGGAGAACACAATAGTGTGACCGCGAAGTCTGCAACTAAACCGGTTTCGGATTGTATTCCTGGTATGTCACTAAGGGCGGAAGTATCTATTGAGGCAGACCAGAATATCAATACAGGTTGGACAATCGTTCAAAACAAGAAACAGAATCGGTTTTCAAGGGAGATTGGAACTGGCAGAAACAGACATTTGACAGCCATACAAGCCACGGAAAAGAAACGATTTCTACATGTGTGGCGATTACACCCGGAAACTACATTAGACGCAATGATAGATCATGTAAAAAATATTTGCGGAATTGACATTGATCTAAAAATTGATAAAATCAATCCCAAAACGGACAGGGATTACTCGTCATTCAGAATCGGTGTTCCAGAGCAGTTTTTTGAGAATTTGACACGTTCTGATGCATGGCCATTAAACGCCCAGTATAGCGAGTGGATCTGGTTTCGAAAATTGCCAAAAAAATCGGACCGAGAGTAAGAAAACAGAAATATTACTATACTACCAAAATGTGAATGGTCTTCGTACAAAATTAAATACCTTTAGAAATAGTTTAAGTTTGGTATACTCGGACTTATATGCTATTACAGAATCAGGATGCTATGAATCTATATATGATACGGAAATAGTTCCCCCGGGATTTCAAATACTTAGATGCGATCGATCAGATGGACGGAAGCAGGGCGGTGCGTTTCTCGTGGCCACAAATCGTTTTGAGTTACGACGAATACAATTTGCAGGCGTTGCCGGAGGGTGCAGTTCACGCTTTGCCTCTGCAGCTAATGTATGTATTGATAAATGTGTATTTGAAATAGTAGGTGCTTCAGTTTATTTAAAGAATAAGTTTTTATTTGTATGTTGCGTGGTTTATATTCCTCCAAGTAGTTCAGAAAATGATTACATGATTTTGTTTAATGTATTAGAAGCGTTATGTACAAGGCATAAGGAAATAATTGTAATTGGCGATTTCAACTTATATTCTGCTCCGTCTAGTATTCATAGCTATTACGAGTATCTTTTATCCTATTGCGAGTTCAACCAAAGTAATGAAATACCGAATTGTTTGAATCGTCAGTTGGATTTGGTTCTGAGTACAGGCATGGCTGGTGAGATAACAGTATCAGGGGCGGATGAGAGCTTGGTGCCCAAGGACCCGCAACACCCAGCACTGATGGTGAGGGTGTGTCCTGCACCTCCTTTAGATGATGCGCTCGCCGGGGAAACCACTGCTTCACTTTCGCGTAGTGAACCCTGTTTAAGACCACAGTGGAATTTTTTTAGGGCGGATTTCCATGCATTGTATGGTAGGTTGGCTGCGACAGATTGGGAAGCATTATATAGGGTTGAAAAAAGTGAGGAGGCAATTGATTATTTTTACACTATTTTTAATAATATTTTAGATGAACACGTGCCGAGAAAAAAGCAAATCCACAAACAATCGTGTAACCGATATCCGGAATGGTACACAAGAACAATTATAAAAGACCTAAAAATCAAATCCAGGCTACACAAAAGGTATAAAAGGACCAAATTGGACACTGATTACAGGGAGTTTGCTAGGTACAGAACACGTGTTAAAGTCGCAACAGAGGTAGCATACAAACAGTATGTGAATAACATACAGAATAAACTCAAAAAGGACCCCAAGTCGTTTTGGGAGTTTTTAAGAAGTAAAAAGAGCACGGCCCATAGACAGGCTATTTTGAAGGATGGTCGGCAGATTACTGATGAAGAATGTGCTGAACACTTTGCTGATTTCTTTAAGTCTGTGTACAGTAGCTCGCCGCCGCAACTTGATGTGAAAGCTGCTATAATGGCAGCGCAGGCACATGGCACATCCGGAGTATGCGTGCATATAGAGACCCTTACCTTGGATAGCGTTAGCAAAGCACTCACAAGCTTGAAACCAAAGCGTTCGACGGGCCCTGACGGCATTCCTCCTTTTCTGTTTAGGGATTGTAGCAGAGTTATAGCGAAGCCGCTTCATTACATATTTAATATTATATTACGGTCCAAAATATATCCAGATAGATGGAAGACTACTCGAGTTATTCCAGTTCCGAAAGGCAAGTCAGGACCAGATGTCACAGGATATAGACCGGTAGCGGTGTTGTCCACTCCAGCAAAGGTCTTCGAGTCCGCCGTTCAACGCCTTATACAGGAACAGGTGCAAGTGCTAATATCGGATGCACAACATGGATTTTGCCCAGGACGTAGCACTTCCACAAACCTCCTGAACTTTATGGCTCAAGTGGTGCCGGCGGTTGATTCTGGTGGGCAGGTGGACGCAGCCTATTTTGATATTAAAAAAGCGTTCGATATGGTCGATAATGACGTCCTATTAGAGAAGCTTGCGGCGGTCGGATGCACGCAGCACTTGCTGGAGTTTTTTGCAAGTTATATGGGAGATCGGCGACAGTATGTTGACTACAAGGGACGTGTTTCTGAGCCGTATTTCATTAGATCAGGCGTGAGTCAGGGAAGTAACTTGGGACCACTTGAGTTTCTTATAATGGTAAATGATTTACCAGATGTAGTCAAACATGCTACGTGTTTATTGTTTGCAGATGATCTCAAGTTGCTACTCGAAATAAAAGACGACTCTGACTGTGAAGATTTGCAGCATGATGTAGATAGAGTGGTGAAGTGGGTTGAGCAAAACAAATTAGCTTTTAACATCTCTAAGTGTTCCACTATAAGTTTCACTCGAGCTCGCCTGCCGATAACTCACGCATATAAAATAGATACGGAGCCTATTCAAAGAGTCACACAAGTGAAAGACCTAGGAGTTTTAATGACTGCTGATATGTCATTTCGTATTCACATAACTAATATTTGCAAGAAAGCGTTCAGGAACTTAGGATTCGTGTTAAGACAATCACGAGATTTTACAAGTATTAGCGCGGTGAAGGTTTTGTATGATGCACTAGTCAGAAGTCATCTTGAACATAATGCTATGATATGGTCTCCACATGAGGCGAAGTACCAACTCATGATGGAAAAAGTCCAGAACAAGTTTACGAGGTACCTGTATTTGAAGTTGTACGGAGTATACCCATTTTACCCACTAATGTATCCGACATTATTTGTACTGGGTATGGTTGGGTATGATCAGTTGAGAGTGCGCCGTGATTTTTTTATTACGGCCTATGTACTTAATCTCCTGAGAGGAAAGGTATGCAACCCAGGAGTACTTAAGCATCTTAACCTCTGTGTTCCAGATCGATACGTTTGGAGGCGGAGACGTCCACCATTGCTGGATATGCCTGTAGCCAGGACCAATTTACTTCGTAAAACGCCTCTCAGCCGGTCAATAAAAATTGTTAATGATGTTTGTGACAGGATAGATATATTTTCTGGTCAATGGAGTGAGCTCGTAAAGGTGTTATTATATGTTTTATGTTACAGTATTGAATGATTTTGTTTTATTTATATTATATTTTTTATTTTTTTGTTATTATTAGACTATTTTGATTTTGATTTGTATCGATGTATGCTTCTCGTATTTTGTTTCTTTGTATTTTTCATATTTTTAGGTATCGTTTTTATTTGGGTGTATTTAGTTTTAAGTTTATTTTATTAGTTAATTGTATAATTTTGTTAAATATAAGTCCATTATCGTTTTGGGGTAACCCCTGTCAAGATAGTGGAAGAATGTTATAAATAAATAAATAAATAAATAAATAAATAAATAAATGGTGTGGTGGATATTTTTAATAATTTCATTTGTTGTAAACTACATTTAATATAGGCTGCGGTGATCACCGGTCCTTCTGGTGGGCTCGTATGCTTGTCTGCCACCTTAGTGGTAGGTATATAAAAAAAAAATACATGTCATAACCCCATAAAAAATCTAACTACGTTTTTAGATCTGTGAATCTCGGCCGCCATCGTATTTGTCCCGATCTAGGGACGAAAGTCTTTATTGAGATCACAATTTCACATCAAATGTTAAAATACATGGTCTTCCTTTTATTTTTGACACTATGTTACTTAACAAAAAAAAAATCCTTATGATGAAGCCTTTCGATCGGTATGATAAACCTACGGGGTGATTATTTTTTCTCGTGTAGCGGGTTCGATTCCCGGCTCAACCATGTAAAAAGTATTTAAAAATCTATGAATGCAGTTTAAGTTGTTTTTGAAATTAAAATAATGTCTTCTTTCAGTAAAATGTTCCATTAATACTCAATACATATAATAAAATCGTAACAGGTCGCTGTCTGTACATGGAAGATAAATAAGAAAAAATATTATAGGGGGGCTTTATGAACGCAATAGAACCCAAAACAATGATTTTTAGAATTTTTGTCTGTTTGTCTGTATGTCTGTATATCTGTTTGTCTGTACGGTTGTGCACGCTAATCTCAGTAACCGCTCAACCGATTGCAATGCGGTTTTTTGATTGTGTTGAGGTTTGCTCCAGTTAACATTTAGCGTTTGTTTTATGTAAATCGGTTTAGAAATAAAAGAGTTATAACACTTATAAGAATCAGATATTTTGAAAATTTTAATTGTAGGGGTTTCTTTGAATGTGAGTGAACCTAAACTGGCTCTTTTATGATTAAGCAAACTGGGCAGTTTCAGACGCTGCTTGATGAGTCTGATGAAGAAATACCTTTCCTTTCATACACCTTATGTGACGTAAACGAAGTTGCGGGCTCAGCTAGTCTACAATATTGAAGGTACTTTCCCTCCATGTGGCATAGCCGTGGGACCCCGTGTATACTCAGTAAGATGTGTACTCAGTATAGTGTGTCGTGCCCACAGGAGCACGCGACGCTGCTGGCGGAGGGCGAGAGCGAGGGCGGCTCGCCGTCGCCGCTGTGACGCGCCAGTGCGCCACACACCACACACCACACACCACACACCACACACCACACACCACACAACACACAACACACCACACGCCGCAGCGCCACCTCACCACCGGCGCCGGCGCTTCGCCAAGTGTACATAGCGCGACCACATTAACCTTACCTACTGTCTACCTGCATGTGATCCACAGCTTTGTAAATGCGACAGTGTGCAGTGAACAAACTCACGTATTTTGGCGGATTAATTATTTTTACGAACGTGATAAAGTAAAGCCGGTGCGTTATGGGGTCGCTTTGTCGTCCGCCCGTATGTTTGTCGATCTAAACAAGTAAATCTGTAGATGACTCGGGTAGTCAACTTTTGGGGGTATTTCATTGTCGTGATAAATGTGATCTCAGCTAGCTAACTCGCTACAGAGACGGTACAACGCGCCCGGCCTGTGCGCCCTGAAGGTTCGTGAGCCAGGAATGGCACCGTGAGCAGAGCTGATGACGGAGACACGCCCTCTAGTCACTTGCCGCTCAAAGTTATAGAAAGTGCCCTCCTAAGACGTGCTAAACATTCAAACAATTCTCCTTCGAAATTATACTTCAGTTCAGTTAATTAAGTATGTTATGGCAGCGGCTCAAATGTAAATTGAGAGTAGCGAAATCTATGGGTAAACTAATAAACAATGATTCGAATGATTGATAATGGCAGTAGGGCCACTAGGTGTACTGCCAATACTTACATATCACAATAAACCTCGGTGTCATTACAGAGTTATTATTACTACGTATAGAGAAAGCATCCCGAACACAAAACGCGAACGCCTTTGTCACGCGTAACAACTAAAGTTCGCTGCAGCGATTAAACAATAAATTAGTCATCTAATCATATTAAAAAATATTTAAGCGCGAGATCGCTTCTTAGTTATAGTTTTTTCACGACCAAAAGGTCTAAAGAGCCGTGAATTGGCGCTTACGCGTTTCCTTCAACGTTTTCCAAGAAAATGTAACTTGTAAGGAAACACGAGTGTAAAAAATGGCAGTTAGATAATAAAAACATAAATTAAATAAATCATGCGTGTTAAATCGAAAAGCTTATATCCTTACGAGTGAAAAGTAAAGGATGTTTTTTTTAGAGGTATAGAACTTTGAAATGGAATAAAACGAAGGTGATTGTTTTTATTGATATGAAAATGACTTTATTCGAAAGGAAATCTTCTGGCATTATAATTAAAATATGATTTCTGGCAAATAACCGCCACGGCTGGCTCGGACGTAGTCTAATCTAGAGGTCCAATTTTCGATGACTTTCCCAACATTTTTGGCCGTATATCGACAATAACGCGCCGAATGTTGTCCTCCAAGTGGTCAATCGTTTCGGGCTTATCGGCGTAGACGAGCGACTTCACATATCTCCACAGAAAATAGTCAAGCGGCGTAAAATCGCACGACCCTGGAGGCCAATCCACTTGTCCAAAACGCGAAACTATGCGGTAACCAAACGTTTCCTTCAATAAATCAATTGTGGCACGAGCTATGTGACATGTTGTGCCGTCTTGTTGAAACCACTACTACAGCACATCATGGTTGTTCAATTGATGAACAAAAAAGTCAGTAATCATCGCTCTATAGCAGTCACAATTGACTGTAACGTTCTGGTCAGCATCGTTTCTAAAGAAGTACGGACCAATTATTTCACCAGCCTATAAAGCACACCACACAGTCAGTTTTTCTGGATGTAACGGTGTCTCAACATACACTTGAGGATCATCTTCACCCCAAATATGGCAGTTTTGTTTATTGACGTATCCATTCAACCAAAAGTGAGCGGCACCGCTAAACAAAATTCGCTTATGAAAATCACGATACGCATTACGGACAGAACCAATATTTTCAAAATAAATTTGCACAATTTGGAAGCGTTGTTCAGGCTTCAGTCTATTCATGTTGAAATGCCCAACCAAACTAAACATAAATCACTTTACAGCTGATAATAATACCGCCAGTTAAAACAGTTATGCCAACTTAAAGTTCTATACCTCTAAAAAAAACACCCGTTACTTCCAAGACGTTTATTTAATTTCTTGAGTGGTTTTTACAGTATTGGATCGTGTGTTACGAAGGCATTTTACACAAATCTTTTCACTGATGAAGGCGTCACGTTGTGCCGGGTGCTCGCAAGAGACTAATTGACTTATGGTCCGTGGACCATAACGCTTGGTGCAAAATTTTACTTCGGGATGCGTTCTCTATACGTAGTAATAATAAGTCAATGGGTGTCATACGTGAGCGACGCCGACGCCGACGCGCTCCTCTGTAGGACGGTGTACGGGTCGGTGACGGTGGGGAGTGGGGACGAACTAGTCGCGCCTCACTGTCGCACACCCCACTGCCTCTACTGCCTCTACTGCTTCTTTTACGCAGGAACAATCGCTACAATACTGTTACTCTTTTCCTAGTTTTATTATAATTTTTAGCTAGTAGTAGGTAGCTAAAATGCATTTACTTATAGCACCGATGATGGCCAGTCTACCAGTCTAGAAGTAATCTTGTTCAAATAGTTATTGCTCCGGGTAAAGGATGCAATGATGAAATGCGTCGAATCTAATTATATAGGTTAAGTAATGGACAATGTTATTTTAAACGATGAGCCAAAACTTACGGAGGTTGTGTGGAGCAAATGTGTAATTGTCATTTTATGTAGTTACATTCTCGTGGCAATAGAGCACGAGTTAATTTTAAATATTTGTAAGTAGAACTAAATTTATTTTTAGGTATGTAAGTAGACAACTGTACCAATTGTGAGTGGTGGGTGTCTGACCCGGCCCGACCCGACGGCGGAGTGCTCTCGTCAGACATTACACAAAACGACTACATGTGCCAAATTATTGTGATTTGATGCAATCGTACTACCTAGTATAGGTATTGTTGTGAAGTGAAACAAATCTATGTGATAAGTATTTAACTATTTAAGTACCTACTTTCAGTGACTTGTATGTTACAAACTGTGTCGTGCCCGAGACTGGCAGTAAATCCATACTAATATTATAAAGCTGAAGAGTTTGTTTGTTTGTTTGTTTGTTTGTTTGAACGCTAGGATCTCAGGAACTACCGATTGGATTTCAAAAATTCTTTTACTGTTTGATAGCCCATTTATCGAGGATGGCTATAGGCTATATAACATCACGCTAAGACGAATAGGAGCGGAGCAGCAATCAACAATGTTTTGAAAACGGGGAATATTTTTTACCGTCTGAAAGCTTCCGAAGCGTACGCTGCGTAAATGGTTACAGTTAGGTAAAAATTATGTACTACAAAATTGTTTCTCTTAAAAAGTTCTAAAAAAAAGTCCGCGAAAGCATATGTCTATCTTATAAGGTTCGCTCACAATAACCTAATTTGTCTATCTCTTAAGGTTCGCTCACGAAATAATGAAACTGAAGAGTTTGTTTGTGCTAGGATCTCAGAAATGACTGGTTGCATTTCAAAAAATATTTTACAGTTTAATAGTCCATTTATTGAGGCTGGCTAATGGCGATATAACATCATGCTAAGACGAATAGGAGCAGAGCAGCCATGAATAATGTTTCGCGAACGGGGATTATTTCTTTCTTTTGAGAGTTTCCATTGTTGACGCTGCATAAATAATTAAAGTTACGTAAAAATTGTGTACTACAAAATTGTTTCTCTTAAAAAGTTATTAAAAAAAGTCCTTGACATCATATGCCTATCTTTTAAGGTTCACTTACAATAACCCTCTTATTAAGTTTTAAAGTATTGAGCGACGTGACGGGAGTAAACTTGGTCTGTAGTGGTAGCCAGTCAACTGAACGACAAAAACCGGCCAAGTGCGAGTCGGACTCGCTCACGATGAGTTCCATACCGAAAAACGGATGGGTTGAAGTAAAAGCGACGGGAAAAATTATATAATTTTAACACCTCTTTCCTTCTCACTTTCATGTGATGCATACGAAGATAAGCGGTTTAGCTCTAATGAATACAAGCGACGCGACACGACGAGAATAAGCGCGACGGGGATAAATGCAACGGGAAACATTATAATACTCGAAATATTAATACCATACCTCACTCTCATGTGACGCAAACGAAGTTGCGCGGGTCAGCTAGTATGTAATAACTGTGGTGGTAAATATTGACAGATATTAAACGAACAAACTTAAACAAATAAATACGTCCTTTAGGATACGATGGGTCCGTTCTCGACGACACTAGTTTATTGTGCTCGCTGTGGGCTGCTGAACGAGTTGTGAACGTCCATGACACCACATAGACCTACTCGTAGCGCGCGATACAACCCGCCTCGCCTGTGCTAGTAGTGTGCCTTCATGGGAAGACACATGCCTAGTTATGTAAATTAAACAATTCAATAGATTTATTGACTATGCAGGGATAAGCGCCATCTAGTGTCAGTATTTGGTAGCATTATGTACTTAACACTAGTTAGTGGGCTTTGAGGCGCACTCGCGGCACGACCAATTCACTCAAGTTTAGTTTCAAGTCAAGCTATCCATTATAAATATCATTTCAGCTGTTGCTCAAACAATACATATTATTTGTTAAGTGCTGCGTATAATTGTGCTACTTAGTAAATCTCTTACACATCACACGTCGAGTAGGTACATGTTTGGAAGTGTATCAAAGAATGTGACACGTTGATCTGGCTATAAGATGCGTGCGACCTGAGTATTGTTGTGATTGTATTCTATAAGTACCTAATTATAATCAGTCTGTGACATGTATTTAGTACATATTATGTTCCAACATAATAAACGTAATGACAATGGAATTATACTTGTTACTTACCACCTACGTCCCTGCGTCACGTCAGTCCCACAGTTGGAACATATACCGGGGTTAGGTTTGGAAGGACGTGATTGTAAAAAGGTCTATCGTACCTTGTCCGTCGTCCCTGAAGAGGACAAACAAACCAACCCAGCCTATACATATCGTGGCGCAACACCTCGCGTGTCGCAGGGGGGCGCGCACTTGGCTGCAGCGGCACCACGACACACAAGTAGTGCGCCGCCGCCGCACGTTTCACCGGGGTGCCCTTCATATTGGCACTCTATGTACATTTGTAGGCAAGCATATCACTCTTTATTATTTTCTATATTTGGCTCCCCGCAATGATGTCTCTCGCCTGATGGTCTTGACGATTGATGGGACCACCTTCACAGTCCTCGAGGAAATTAAACATAGCATCTTCACGCTTTGCTTAAAGAAGCCTGAGTTGTAAGAGGAGGGTAACGTGTAGGTACGCGGGCAAGTCGCCCCAGTTTTTGTGATGCGACGGAGAAAGTAGAGAGGAAATGGCACATTTGCCCGGCATGTGTTGTTCGGGATCAACAAGAAGAGGATGGGATTGGGTTGAAGTGCTCCTCACAACACTCGCCGTGATATATGCGGTAGAATGCGGCCAAAGAGCTGTTGTTCTTCGCTGCGCCTTCCCGACACCTCAGGACAACTAATAATGCGAATAGCACTCCTGTGCACAGCGTCAAGCTTGTAGTAGACTGTAACACCTAATTTACATTATTAGAACGATAATAAAAGAGGGAGGGAGAGAAACCCACCTCCCACTCCACCTCGTCAATCCTGTTCCCTCCAGATCCATAGGTACATATAATAAAATGATAGAAAAGTCAAAACTGTACATTGGAAATATAAAAAAAAATACTCGCTGGGTGTTCAACCTAAGATACCGAAGCCGAAAATATAGCTAGAAAAAATTTTCCTTTGTTCTCACTAGTTCGATTCATTATGTCAATCGTCGAACTACTGAGACGTTTTTTCTCATTTGTTCGACCGTCAATCTTACTTTAATCTAGAAACCAAAAAACAATAAAATAAATAGGGCTTCTGGCGCTGGGCGGCTGCTGCCGCGGCATGCCTTCGCGCGTTTTATGGTCACAGTTCTAAACTAACCTAACCATAACTACATACAACTTTGACATAAATAAACAAACTTCATGACACCAAACCACAGTCGAAATTTAAATCAATCATCAATGACATCTAGACTTATCATGCCAGTACCTATAAACCTAAAAACCCTTTTAGTCAGATTCTGTTTATGTCAGATTCTGTTTAAGACAGATTCGACTATCAAAGAGTCCTTATCACCTCGCTCTGCTAAATTAGCCTGTGACGTGGTTGGGGTCCGCCACCATAGAGCAACGCGAACTGTCTAAGGGGAGACGGCATAGAACGATTGCTCGGTACAAATTTGTCTGTCATATTTTGCGGGTGGTGGCGGGGGGAAATCTTCCTCACCCACACTTTCTTAGACTCGCACTACAATAGCAATCGACTGTCAATACGAAGCCTATATATACACTTTAAACAATACACTCATAAATTTTACACACACATGATACTTTTTGTGACATATCACCCCAAGTCGCTCAACCAATCCATGTATTGATGTGACGTCCGGTAAAGTTGCTAAACAAATCTGAATATTATCTATACGTTTAAATAGGTGTAAATAATAATAACTTGTTATAAAATTACTTACTTACACAAGATAATGCCATTTTTCTTCAGATATCTTTAATCACATTTCTTTTTGTATTAATATCTAATTATTTCATCATTTTTATAAAATGACAATTCAACCGCTCACGCTGTCAACTAGACTTAGTCTAGTGAAAGAAACTTCAAAAAACAGTTTTTATGTAACTGGGCACTTTTAGTCGTCAAAATGTCAAATTATTGCCAGAGGGGGTTTGCCAGCTTTGGCCTCTCCCTCTGTAAAGGCGCGCGATGCTCTGTGTCCGCCACTGATCTGTAGGGTCCGCCCAATCATTAAAAAAAAAATTCGCTATATTCCGATTTGACAGTTTGGACGATTTTGCTTTTGGGCGTATGTCTGTGTCTGTGTGTACCTTAGATCATCTAACCACAGGATGCGCCTTACTTAAGCATTGTTTTCTGCCATTGCACATGACCATTTGGTCTTTTGGCTTTATAAAAAGCACTGTACATCAGTACATCATTTTATATGATTAAACTAGTACATTTCATTGTAGTTGACTGTACAATAAAAATTAACACACAACAGCCATTACGCGTTTGTCGATTAATACATTTTTAAATGCAATGAAATTTTATATGTCTTTGTGTTTCCCCCTTTACTTGTATGAAAACTGGCAGAATATTTTTGTATGCGGTGGTTCGCAAAGGCTAGTCCGGTGTGTACCTATGTCAGTTCCAATCTCGAGGACGCATTTTTTGACCGATTTTCACCAAACTTGGCACACGTGTCCTTTGATTTCATAACTTTTATCGAGAGCATTCTTTTTGATAGGGGGTAAATGGGGGAGAAAAGAAAGATTGCTGATATTAGAAAGATTGCTGATATTGTTGGGTGAAACATAAAGGATATATGATTCCTCACAGGTTGTTGTGAGAAAATAAACCGGTCAAGTGCGAGGCGGACTTACGCACGGAGGGTTCCGTACCAACAAACGATAAAGTATCACGTTTGACAGATGTACATCACGACGTGTGAACATTTCAGCTCTAGCTATCATGGTTCTTGAAATACAGATTTGATTTCGAAAGTCTAGTCATAATAGGAAAACCGGTCAAGTGCGAGTCGGACTCACCCATGAAGCGTTCCGTAGCAGCAAGTTACATATTATAAAAGTTCTTGTAGTTCGTTGTAACTTTAATTGATGTTTTAACACGTTCGCTGTTTTTTTTCTATTTTTGTGTGAAATTCTTAATTATAGAATACATCTAGGGTCAAGTGTTCAACAATGAAACAGTGGTACACAATAAAACATAGTAATATTTCCAAAACGCGTCGTTGGCAGTTAGTGCAATATATCGCGTAAGGACACTCAATAGATACCACCGGCGTATCCCAGTTTGCGGCGGCACCGCGTGAGAAAAGACGCGTCTGCGGCTCATTTTTACTATTTTCGTCAAAAATTGAAGTATTTCTGGCTATCTTTAAAGATTTTTCATTATTTAATGGTTAGGAATATTATATTTTTTATGATTATCCTGCATTCTACATGTTTTGTAGATTATTTTGGCATATATCATTTGTTTCAAAGTTACAATTTTGTGAACATAAATTAAATAGTAGCTAGATAAACCCTAGGTAGTCAACAATGAAACAGTTTAACAATGGACACAATGAAACACTGTTTTATTGTGTACCATCATAAGATATCTATATAAATCTAGATTTTTATTGGTTGATTTTGTGTAACCTTATCTATTAAAATTTGTTTTTATTTTAAGATGGCGCGTAACAAAGCTGTAAAAAGGACGAGGGGCGTATTGCTTACCAAATGGCAAAAATTAACAATATTCGATATTCTGTTATCTGGGAAAATGGCTGGAATCGAATGTTTACGGTCTTATAAATCAGGGCATGCAAAACTGTCATTAAAAAAGCCTGAAACATGCAGCATGGCACGTCGTGCCACTGCATTTAACGTAGAAACGGACTGCTCTTTCTTTAATAACTACCTACATTAAACAAAATTTGAATTAGGCACAGTTCATTTATGGTGTTTCATTGTTGAATATATGGTGTTTCATTGTGTACGCCTATATGGACACAATGACACAAATCCCATTTCTTAGTTTTTATGTCTTTGTCGATTGAAATCACTTTATTTAAAAAAATCTATAAATGACATTCGATACCCAATCATATTGACTACATGCCTGTAAAATTATAGACTTCTATCAGCAAAAACATAAGATGTACGAGGTTATGAACTTTTAGTGTTTCATTGTTGAACACTTGACCCTACTTACCAAGTTTCAACAGCATAGGCCTTATAGTTACGGAGAAAATTAGCTGTGACATACGGACGGACAGACATAGACATGACGAATCTATAAGGATTCCGTTTTTTGCCATTCGGCTACGGAACCCTAAAAATGAAGCTTCTTCTGAAAGTAGATGTGGAAAGAAGTGGTGACGAACAGAAATTATTATAAATGAAAATAAAAAAAAACCGACCGCTACTGAAAAGATCGGAACAAGTTAGATATCAGACGATACCCATCTGCAAATCTGCAAAATTACAAAAAAAAAGTAAATAAATAAAGAAGAATAATCATTGTTGCATTTTAAAAAAATATCTATAAGTAGGTAATAAAATAATAAAACTAACATAATAAAACTTAAGACAAACTTTCTTCGTACTTACATTTAATATTTTGCGAAAATTTCCATTGCAAAGCATTATGTGTTGGCAACTGACATAGACCACGAAACTACGTTTTTTACAAATTTTGTCTGTCTGTTTGTTTGTTACACTATCACGGAAAAACGGCTGAACGGATTTGAATGAGACTTTCAACAAAATATTGCCCTAAGTCTAGATTAACATTTAGGCTATCAAACAATTTTTTTTGTAAGTAAGTCACAGGTTAAATAAGTGGTACCTACCTACCTACTAAGTAGATATTCCATCAAAATAACCACATAATCATAATAATTACTTACAGTACAGCTAAGCTTCATAACTACGATATCGAGCAGACCTTGACCGCGCAATAAATACCTAGATATCGCGGAGTTGCCGGCACTTCGACCGAGGCGCTCCTGGCAGGCGCTACTTACTACTCCATCCACACAGTGTGTCTGTATCTATCCGGACACAGCATGGCGTTCCGAGGCAAAGTGGTGATCGTGACGGGCGCCGGCTCCGGCATCGGCGCCGCCACCGCCCGCAAGTTCGCGGCGGAGGGCGCCGACCTGAGCCTTGTCGACAAGAACGAAGAGAATCTAAGGAAAGTCGCCGTCAAGTGTGGGGATCCCCTAGTCGTCGTCGCGGAACTCTCTAAAGATGACGACATCAAAAGAATTGTGGACGACACGATCAAGCGTTTTGGGCGCTTGGACGTTTTGTTGAACATCGCCGGTTTCTATGAAGAAGTGAGCTTTATTCAGGAAGACAGCATCGAGGTGTACGATCGCATCATGGCCACGAACCTGCGAGCCGCCGTGCTGCTGACGCACCGCGCCGCGCCGCATCTCGTACAAACCAAAGGCAACGTGGTGAACGTGTCGAGCGTCGCCTCCACGGTCTGCTGGGCGTCCAACTTCGCCTACAACGTCTCCAAGGCCGGTTTGGATCACTTCACTCGGTCGATCGCTTCAGAACTGGGTCCTAAAGGGGTCCGCGTGAACGCGGTGAACCCCGGGCCGGTGCTCACGGATATCATGAAAGATATCGCGAAGAAAGCTGGTGTGTCTGTCGAGAGTTACTACGAGCGGTTTAGATCGATGACGATCCTGGGCAGAGCGTCGCGGCCCGAGGAGATCGCCGAGGTGATGGCGTTCCTGGCGGGCGACACGGCGCTCGCCGTCACCGGCTCCACCTTCGTCATCGACAACGGCATGCTGGTGAAGGGCAGCAATTGACGATGCCTCTTAGTGTCTGTTCTGTATAGCCATGCACGTATACAGGAGAGGTGATCTAATCGAGAGGAATCAGTCATCATTCATTTCTGTGTTGTGTGTATCGTCTAAGATAAGGTTACCAGTGAAGGGAAAAAAGTTAAAATAGTGTATCCTATAATTATATGTTTTAGGACCTATTCAATGATGTAGGTACTTAGTTACGATAAGTTTCTAGATCGCTATTACCACAGCCGACAGTTCTCTTTATACTGTGCTATTACTGAGAGAGACGTTGAAAATAATTTTAAGAAATTGGTGTTAAATAGCAATCAATCAAATCAGCCTATGGCAGTCCACTGGACTTCGGATACCGACTCGAATAAGCTCCCATGGGACGAGGGACCAACCACAAGGGCGCGCGGGCGCAGTCGTGGTTTACGTCGTTGTGGAATTTGCTTATAAAGTATTGAGATCTAGTATAACGTGTCGAGGTCTGTGTATAAAAACATAACATTTTTGATTTTAATTACAAGTAACAAGAATAAACAACTTTTTCTATCTATACACTTAATTTCTTGTTTTTTGTTTTTTTGGTACAGTAGTAGAGCCTTGAAAGACGCAAAAACAAGGTCTCTTTAAACAGCACAGGAGCATGCGTTACACGAGTGTACGAAAAAATTATTCCCGTTCGTCCCCCCCAAAAAATTAAGGGGACCATCGGGAAAATAAAATATTAAATTCCCGTTCGTCCCCCTAGGGGGACGAAGTCAAGGGGACGAACGGGAATACTCCTACGTAGGTACCGGCGGCGGCGCGCGGCGTACCGGTCTCAGGGTTACCAAGTGCGGAACACTATTTAATATAATATTTGGGCGGCAGTGAACTGAAATGTGTACCAGAGTTTATACTCCGTTTGATAACGATTACAAGAAGCGGAGAGCCACCGCAATCAATCAAAAAACATTTATTTCGCATAATCCTAATACATAGGCACTTACGACACGTCAATGAATACAATGCAAATAGTACCACCAGTTCGGAACGCGGCCCGCTTGAGAAGAACTGGCAAGAAACTCGGCGGGCTATTCTTTTTGTGCACTACATATTTACAATAAGTAGATACTATTAACTAAAACTCCATCAGTAGAGCAAGCAGATCACTTCCAGGTTTCCTTATCAATCAAATAATCGTCAATTGTATAGTAGCCCCTGCAGCACAATTTACTTTTATACACTTTTTAAACTTAATTAGGGGCATGCTTTTAATTTCGCTTGGAAGCCTGTTGTAAAAACGTATACAGTTACCCAGGAAAGAATTACTGACTTTGTTCAGTCTACAATGATAAACGGCAAGGTTGTTTTTATGTCTGGTGTTCACATTGTGTCTATCACTTAACTTAGTAAAACTAGATATTTTTTTCTGAACATACATAAGATTTTCAAAAATATATTGTGATGCCACAGTCAGAATATTTAATTCTTTAAATTTTTCGCGCAGAGAGACCTTTGGACCAAATCTATATATGGCTCTTATGGCCCGTTTTTGTAAAACAAAAATTACCAGTACCAAAAATTACCAGCAGTACCACACACTCTCGAATACTGTCGATCCGGCAATCCTAGCTCCTAGCCTCCTAGCGCACAACGGTCAAGGATAACCACAACTATGTAGTTGTCACAGAAGAACCTTTTATGGAATTCCGCCTTGAAACCCTTGATTCCATTACTTAACTGTACTTGATATCAGGCTATTAGTATACTGAATACAAACGTTTACGTCTTTACTATTCGTCCGCGTAGAAGTCGTCATCGCGTAAAATCATTAGCCTCCTTTTGCGCAGTCAGTTACAAAGAAACCTATGTCCTTGACTTGGACTCAAACTGTCTTTATCTATCACTAGCGGACGTCACGCGGTTGCACCCGCGTAGTTCCCGTTCCCGTGGGAATACGGGAATAAAATATAGCCTATGTTCACCGCAAAGAGTGTAGCTTCCCAACAGTGAAAGAATTTTTCAAATCGGTCTAGTTATTTCGGAGCCTATTCGCTACAAACAAACAAACAAACAAAAAAATTAATCTTTCCTCTTTATAATATTAGTATAGATGAAAATCGGTTCAGCGATTTAGGTGTGAAAACGTAACAGACAGACAGACCGAGTTACTTTCGCAATATTAGCATAGTAGAAAATTAAATATTAGTAGGGATTCAGGACTACCTACTGAGTCCGCTTCCAGTAGTCCTGAATCTCTACTAATCAAATCCCCATCGTAAATGATCACTACAGTAAGCTTCTTTCACTGTGACCGGTCTTCGTTTGGGTGGGGTCACGTGCTTCAGGAGCCACAGCCCACAGGGTACCTGGCAGCTGGCAGTCTGTTAATCAAGTTGAATGCCTAATGCCCCGCTTCAATAAGAACGGCAGAGCAGAGACGCGCCTGTTCAACATAGCAATAGACTCGCCATCTACTACGCGAAACACAAATAATAGGAGAAATGTGGGCGTTTAGCTTTATCCGTGAAGGGGTAAGCAGAGGCATAACTCTGTTGACACACTTCTGGAAAGTTGCTGACAAATTAATGCTGGGCAAGAGCTCCCAGGCGGTTCAGTAGTAAATATGTAAGGAAATTATGTCCTGGTAGTTTAATAACGACAACAATTTCTTAGAAAATAAACTACGCAATTATTAAAACTAAACACTTATCTACAGTAACTTATTCCAGCGTACTTGAGTTAGTTTTGAGGATCCACTTCCTCGTAGGGTATATATATGGGGCATTACTCTTCTCCTTATTTCAAGAGGTAGTAAGTAAAGGCCCTCCCTCACCGGGAGCATTCGCGTGTACTGCTATGTAACATAGCATTACATTACAACCTACCTCCCTGACCGACAGGCATTCGCGTGTAATGTAACATATAGATTTGACTTTGAGCATTACATTACAACCTACCTCCCTGACCGACGAGCATTCGCGTGTAATGTAACATTTAGTATAGGTTTTGCGTAATGTCAGTGCATTGATGTTACAAGTTGTATCAAAACATTACACGTTGTATCATTACAAGGTGCGCATTGTAATGCTCGGTTCTCCTCCTTCACTGATGTAACGTCGTCTTGTATCATTACAAGGTGCACATTGTAATGCTCAGTTCTCCTCCCTCACTGCTGTAATGCTCGACTCTGTAACGTTACATTACACGCGAATGCTCTCGGTGAGGGAGCGCCTTATCCATACTATTACTATTTACTATTTACTATTTTACTATTTACTATTTACTATTTACTATTTTACTTTTACTATAATATTATAAAGCTGAAGAGTTTGTTTGTTTGTTTATTTGTTTGTATGTTTGAACGCTAGGATCTCAGGAACTACTGGTCGGATTTCAAAAATTCTTTTACAGTTTGATAGTCCATTTAGCGAGGATGGCTATAGGCTATATAACATCACGCTAAAACGATCAGGAGCGGAGCAGCAATCAAGAATGTTTTGAAAACGGGGAATAATTTTTACCGTCTGAGAGCTTCCGAGGCGTACGCTGCGTAAATGGTTACAGTTACCCTTTTTTCTTGACGGAGACGCAGATCTCATGCCCGAAAGACACATCCCACTTAATGTACCCTGGCTACAAGCTGGAGTACAACTTCAGGCAGAAAGCCGGGGTGTGTATGTACGTCCGGGATGATGTCTGCTGTCGCCGTCTTACAAGCCTCGAAGACAGGGACCTGTCTACGTTATGGGCGCGCGTGGATCACGGGGGCCACACCCGGATCTACGCGTGCGTGTACAGGTCTCACAGCGGTAATACGGACACAATTCGCCTTTATGACCACCTGCAGCAATCGACTGACAGGGTGATTGAGCAGTGTCCCTCCGCTGAGATCGTGATTTTGGGAGATTTCAACGGTCATCATGTTGACTGGTTGGGCTCCCGGACCACCGACTTTGCGGGAAAAGCTGCTCACGAATTTGCCTTGACCTATGGGTTCTCCCAGCTGGTTAAATCCCATACAAGGATACCAGACAAGGAGCACGAGCATAGTGCATTGCTGGATCTCCTGCTGACAACGCGTCCGGACGGATACAACGTTTCAGTGGATGCTCCGCTAGGATCGTCGGACCACTGTGTCGTTCGGACGCATGTGCCTCTCGCAAGGCCTGAACCACCTCGGCCCAAGGAGTGGCGACATGTGTGGCACTACAAGTCAGCAGACTGGGATGGACTGCGAGAGTTCTATGCGTCGTACCCGTGGTGGCGGCTTTGTTTTGCCTCAGAGGATCTGGATTCTTGTGCTGTAGCAGTCGCTGAGGGGATCTTGGAGGGTATGGAATGCTACATTCCCAACCGCTGGATCCCTGTAGGTGCAAAAAAGCGACCGTGGTTCAATCGGATCTGCAGAGAAGCTCTAATGCAGAAAGAATCTGCCTACAGAGCTTGGACCACGGCTCGTGCAAATTCAGATCCAAACATCTCTGAGGTGAAACGCAAATTAAATGCCGCCTCGAGGTCCAGTAAAAGAGCAATTGTCAAGGCCAAGTTCGATTTCGTCGGCAGAATTGGCGAACGGCTAGCAGGCTTCCCCTCAGGAAGTCGTGAATTTTGGTCGCTTGCCAAAGCTGCCGAGGGAAACTTCTGTCGGTCAGGATTACCACCCTTGCTTAAACCCGACGGTAGTTTGGCCCAGAGTGCCAAGGAGAAAGCCGACCTTTTGGGTAATCTCTTTGCCTCTAACTCGACCATGAGCGACGGGGGTGCTTTACCGCCGGGCATTCCGAGTTGTGGCACTTCCATGCCGGAAGTCAAATTTACACAGCGGAATGTCCGGCGGGAGCTTCAATCCCTGGACGTTCATAAGTCGAGCGGGCCAGACGGCATTCCCGCGGTGGTACTTAAGCATTGTGGTCCAGAGTTGTGTCCGGTACTTACACGTCTTTTCACACTTTCCTATTCCATGCAACAAGTCCCAGCGTCGTGGAAGATCGCGTATGTACATCCTGTACCCAAGAAGGGTGACAGGACCGACCCGGCCAATTACAGGCCTATAGCCGTCACCTCCCTTTTATCCAAGGTGATGGAGCGTGTAATTAATACACAGCTCCTGGGGTACCTTGAGGAACACGACCTGCTCAGCGACCGGCAGTACGGTTTCCGTCACGGTCGCTCGACGGGCGATCTTCTTGTGTACCTAACACACCGATGGGCGGCGGCTATCGAGAGTAAGGGTGAGGCTCTAGCAGTGAGCCTCGACATCTCTAAAGCCTTTGACCGGGTCTGGCACCGTGGTCTTCTTACGAAATTGCCCTCATATGGACTACCCGAGAGATTATGCGGATGGGTGTCCAGCTTTTTGTCCGGTAGAAGCATCAGGGCCGTCGTTGACGGCAGCTGTTCAGACTGCATGGCCATTAACGCTGGAGTACCGCAGGGCTCAGTGTTGTCCCCTACTCTGTTTCTGCTGCATATCAATGACATGTTGTCTATTGACGGCATTCATTGTTATGCGGACGACAGTACGGGGGACACTTGTTACACGGGCCGCCCCGGTATCTCTCGGGACACAGTGGAGGAAAATCGTGAACAGCTTGTGTCTGAAATCGAGGCTACTCTTACTAGAGTGTCCGATTGGGGTGGACAAAATCTTGTCCAGTTCAACCCTTCCAAGACACAAGCGTGTTTTTTCACCGCTAAGCAAACCCCAATCACTGTAGCGCCGCAATTTCAGGGCACATCTCTTTCCATCTCCAAGAGTATAGGGATCCTTGGTGTTGACATCTCCAGTGACGTTCAGTTCCGTAGTCATTTGGAGGACAAGGCTAAGCTGGCGTCCAAGAAGCTAGGTGTGCTCAACAGGGCGCGGCGGTACTTCACTGCGGCGCAAACACTGCTTCTCTATAAATCGCAAGTGCGGCCGCATATGGAGTACTGCTGTCACCTCTGGGCGGGAGCACCTGAATATCAGCTTCGTACATTTGACTCGGTGCAAAGACGAGCTGTAAGAATTGTCAACGATCCTGTACTTACAGCTGGTGTGGAACCTCTTCGCGACAGGAGAGACTTTGCCTCCTTATGCGTGTTCTACCGCCTGTACAATGGTATGTGCTCTGAGGAATTGTTTGATATGATGCCCACGGCTACGTTCTATCATCGCACCGCTCGCCACAGACAGGGAGTTCATCCTCACACGCTGCGTCCGGTGCGTTCCAGCACGGTTAGATCCGATAGGTGTTTTCTTCCGCGCACGCTTAGGTTGTGGAATGACCTCCCTGCCTCGGTTTTCCCAAACGCCTACAGTATGGGGTTCTTCAAAAGGGGTCTTAGAAGGTTTTTACAGGGTCGGCAGCGCGAGTGTGGCACCTCTGGTGTTGCAAACGTTCATAGGCTGCGGTGACCACCGGTCCTTCTGGTGGGCCGTATGCTTGTCTGCCACCTTAGTGGTATAAAAAAAAAAAAAAAAAAAAAAGTTAGGTAAAAATTGTGTGCTACAAAATTATTTCTCTTAAAAAGTTCTACAAAAATGTCCGCGACAGCATATGTCTATCTTTTAAGGTTCGCTTACAATAACCTAATTTGTCTATCTCTTAATGTTCACCCATCTATCTATACTAATATTATAAAGCTGAAGAGTTTGTTTGTTTGTTTGTATGGTTGAACGCTAGGATCTCAGGAACTACTGGTTGGATTTCAAATATTCTTTCGCAGTTTGATAGTCCGTTTATTGAGGATGGCTATAAGCTATATAACATCACGCTAAGACGAATAGGGGCGAAGCAGCAATCAATAATGTTTCGAAAACGGGGAATATTTTTTACCGCCTGAGAGCTTCCGAGGCGTACGCAGCGTAAATAGTTAAAGATACGTAAAAATTGTGTACAAACAATTTTGTTTCCCATAAAAAGTTCTAAAAAAAAGTCCGCGGCAGCATATGAGGCCTGGGAAGATAAACATGATGCGCTTGGCGTGTTTTGCGATTTGTCTAAGGCTTTTGATTGCGTCCAACATGAGACATTGATCAGGAAACTACAGCACTACGGGATAAGGAACAAGGCTCTCGATCTTCTGACTTCATATTTGAACAATAGAACTCAGAGGGTCGATGTCGGTGGCACACGTTCGGGGGGATCGGTGGTTACTATGGGCGTCCCGCAGGGTTCGATACTCGGACCATTTTTATTTTTAATTTATATTAATGACCTACCCTATTACGTAGGGGACACTAACGGGATTGTTTTGTTTGCAGATGACACTTCCTTAATTTTCAAAATTAAAAGACAACTAGATGACTATGACGATGTTAACAATGCAATCCTAAAAGTAGTACATTGGTTTAACACTAATAATCTTAACCTGAATGAAAACAAAACTAAATGTATTAAATTTACCTTGCCCAATGTAACTCAGGCAGAAACCAATGTGCAACTTAATGGCCAAGAGTTGGAACTAGTGAAATCTACTGCGTTCTTAGGGTTGACGATCGATTCTGGATTGCAGTGGGGCCCACATATTGAAAAACTGGCTGGCAGATTAAGTTCAGCAGCATTTGCTGTCCAAAAGATTAGGCATTTGACTGATGTAGAAACAGCGCGAATAGTGTACTTCAGTTACTTCCACAGTGTAATGTCGTACGGTATGTTACTATGGGGCAATGCCGCAGATATAAATACAATTTTTGTTTTACAAAAACGGGCCATAAGAGCCATATACAGGATGTTGATCTGCATTTGTGCATTACTTGCACACATGACTGTACTGCCTACACTCGTTGATATTTCGGGATAAAACGAGACACCTTTTTTTTACACTTTTTTGTTTCTGCTTAAATTCTTTTCTATTTGCTACGGGAACTCTACTGCTTATACTAAACCAATATTAAGTGAAAAAATGGGGCAGTAAAATTAAGTTCTTAATAATTATTAAATAAAATAAATTTAAAAAGCAACTCGTATGAATCGGTTCTAAATATTCTAATAATACTATTACCTACATAGGTACATTTTCACCGTTCATTCAAAACCGTTTCTTCTTTGCCTACAGTTTAGTAGGCACATACAAATGTGTAGGCATAGGCAAAGGAGGCCTGCCGTGGCGGCGCGGCGCGTGTAAGTTACCCCTCCAACCCCCGCGCAGGAGCGAGCGGCTCAGGCGGCGCCTTTGATCGGTGAATTTGAAATTTTGAATTAATTAGTCGCTCGCCCGCGTTCAGCGTGAGTATAACCGCACGCGCCGATATCTACGTAACGTTCGTCGTGGTACACAAGGCCTATCAGCTGATCGGCAAGAGCAGATTCTCAATTATTTTGAGGAAGAACCTCGAGCCAGTACGCGTGAAGCCGGTCGCCGTTTCGGTGTTCATCATACCACAGTGTGGAAGCTGCTGAATCGCGAACTAATGCATCCGTTCCATTTCCGACGTGTTCAAGAGTTGCATCCGCAGGACAATAACGCTCGGACAGTTTTTTGTCACTGGCTCCTTGAACATCAGGACGTGAACATTTTGTGGTCCGACAAATCATTGTTTACTCGCGTGGGCGTTTATAACGTCCACAATGAACAGGTTAGGTTAGGTTAGGTTAGGTTAGGTTGGGGCGGGGCCCCAAGTGTTACTCGAGTACGTCCTCGTCGTCCGCCCTGGACCCCAACTTGACCACCGTAACGGAGTGGCAAGTTGGGTGACCGAATCTCAGTAACGAAACTTGTGTGGCCAGATCGGAAGTCATTAAGTGTCATCTTAGTGTTTTTCCCTGTTTGAGCTTTGCTGTGTGTGCTTTGTTGACCCATTCCACTTGGTGCGCGGTAACGCAGTGGCCAGTGGATGGTGTTCTTCCCTCTGCTCTCGAAAATTTGATTTCATTGTAATTGTCTTTGATCAACAACTCGGCGTGTCTCTGGTATCTTGATTTCTCTCTTCGATTTGGATATTGTTTTGTGTTGATTTGTTTTGTTTGATTTGTTTTGTTTTGACTTGTCTTGTCTTGTTCCTTGTTTTGTGTTGCCTGTAAGTGGAGTCTGTAACAAACAGATTCCCTGAAAGGCCAAAATTCAAACTCCATCTGACTCAGTGGTGGGCAGTGCCCTCAACTGGTCAATGGATTCAGAATCCGCAGAAGGTTTCGTCTCGGACGGAAATGAACGCCTAATGCCCCCCTTTCATCTTGGGGAGAAGCGTTCCGCCTTCGGTAAGAAACGGGAGCGAACATCCTGTTTCTTCACCTCGGGTCTTACTGAAGACGGAAGTGATCAGGATTCACCAGAGAAGAAGGCCGTTCGGCGTTCATCCAGGGGAAGGGGATCTGTCCACCATGTGGGGATGTCCCGAGCCCTGAGGGAGCTCCGGGATGGACCCGAAGATTCCGAATCCGAATCCGACCCCATGGTGCTGCAGAATCAACGGAACTCCCCGAAAGGAAAAGGATCCTCGACACTGTCAGCGATGGAGGAACTGCTCAACCAGGCGGAAGAGGACGCAGGTACCCTGCACCAGGTGGCTTCTACATCAAAGAACCTGAAGGGTACCTGCGTCAGAGAAATAAGGCAGCGCACCGCGTCGTTGCTTGAAGCTGTGAAGTCGCTGGCCGGACGCAACGACAGCGAGGAAATGAGGCGGTTGAGGGCGGACAACAAACGCCTTCGAGGTCAACTGTCCGCCCTCCAAGAAGAAGTAGCTGCCCTACGCCGGGAGTTCGCCGAAGGCAGGCGACGCCACTCGAGGAGCCCCAGGTCACTCAAAGAACCGGAGCCTGCTCCAGTTAGCGCGGTTCAATCCAATGACCGTGGGGTGACCATGGGAGACCTGGAAGGTCTCGTGAATCGCCTCCAGCGAGAGCTGATGGACCATGTGGGGGGCGTTATCAGTGCCCGACTGGATGGGCTTGAGGTGGATGGACGCCTCCTGCCTGCCCAACCCCAGCTCCACCGACCTCCGTTAGCAACGGAAACCAAAAAGGGAAAAGGGAAGGGGAAGCGCACCGCGACCCCTGCTGCGACCGCGCCCACAACTCTGGCCCCTCCGGCAAATATGCCGAAGGAGGCCAGACAAATAAAGATGGTCCGAGCCGCCGAACAGGTCGCCGGACCATCACACCAAGAGCAGCCAGTGCTCGAAGCAAGCTGGACGACCGTCGTCAAGAAGAAAGGGAAGAAGAAACCGGCGACCAAGACTCCAGAAGTGAAGAAGACCAGACTCCCGAAGTCGCCTAAGACACTGGCGGTGGTGGTGTCCCTGAAGCCTGAAGCGGTGGCGGAGGGCGCTACTTACAGGGATGCCATCGCTAAGGCGAAGGCGTCTGTGAACTTGGGTGAGCTGGGCATTGGACCAACCAAGTTTCGAACCGGCATCACGGGAGCTCGTATCATAGAGCTCCCGAAAGACACCACCATTGCACAGGCTGACACTTTAGCGGCCAAGATCGGGCAGGTCCTCGGTGACGACGCCAGGGTCACCAGGCCCACCAAATCGGCGCAAATACGCATATCGGGCCTAGATGACGCCGTAACCCAGGAGGAAATATGTCGGGCCCTGGCGGAGAAGTCAGGTTGTCCTCCAGAACAATTTAAGGTCGGCGGCATTGGACTGGGCTACACGGGTGTAAGCTCAGCCATCGTATCATGCCCAGTGGGAGCAGTCGCCGCGCTGGCGAACGCGCATCGGGTGGCCATCGGCTGGAGTGACGCGTCCATCCGAATACTGGACCAGCGTCCAATGCGGTGCCACCGTTGCATGGGCACGGGCCATCCGCAGATATTGTGCCCGTCCAAAAAGGATCGCAGTGGATTATGCTACCGCTGCGGTCAGGAAGGGCACACGCTTGCCTCCTGTTCGGCCCCACCGCACTGTGCCATTTGTGCGGATCGTGGCCTACCCTCAGGACACCGGATGGCCGGGATGAACTGTAAGCCTCCCCCGGTCAAGGGCCGTCGTCTCCCACTCTCTGGGACCTCCAAAACAGTGGCCGCTCCGGCCACCCCTGCAGTCGCGCCTATGGACACTACCAATGTCAGTTAGATCCATAGGTCGTGTACTGCAGGCGAATGTGGACCACTCAGTCGGCGCACAGGACCTCTTGTGTCAGGCGGTGGCTGAGTGGGACATCGATCTAGTGATCGTTTCGGAGCCAAACTTAATTCCTTTATCCCCACGGTGGGTGGGTTCGGTGGATGGCCTCGCGGCGGTCATGGTGGCCGGAGTGACGCCCCCTCTTTCTCTCTCTGAACGAGGGGAGGGATTTGTTGCGGCGCGTTGGGGGGGGATTACAGTAGTATCGCTGTACTTCTCCCCTAACCGCAGCCGAGTGGAGTTCGGGCGGTTCTTGGACGTGGTGGAGGGTGTGGTGCGCAGAGCGGCGCCCAGCCCGGTGCTGGTGGCGGGCGATCTTAACGCCCACTCCCTATGTTGGGGGGACTGGCACACAGACGCCCGGGGTAGGGATCTGGAGTCCTGGGTTCTGTCCCTGGGGCTTCAGATCCTTAACGTTGGAAACACCCCAACTTGTGTGCGGTGGCAGGGCACGTCAAGAGTTGATGTGACCTTTGCCACCGCATCGCTGGCTCCCTGCATACGGGACTGGCGAGTAATGGAGGACCCGGAGACCCTATCTGACCACAGGTATGTCAGATACGAGGTCTCCACCACACCAACAGGGGTTCCTCCTCTCCGCTTCCGGACGACGACGGGCGTATCCAAATTCCCTGGATGGGTCCAAAAGCAGCTCCAGCCGGATGTGGCTGAGGAGGCGGCGATGGTGCGTGCGTGGGCTGAGGTGCCCCAAACTATCTCAGAGGATCCCGATGCCATGGCGGAGTTACTTGCTGATGACATGAGGGTCGTGTGTAACTCCGCCATGCCAAAACGGCGGGCGGGCCCTCATCACCGAGGCCAAGTGTACTGGTGGACGCAGGAAATATCCGATCTGCGTGCTGCCAGTACAAGGGCAAGGCGTGCGTACCAGCGCTGCCGCCGGCGCGCCCGCAGAGAGCCTGGTGAGGAGCAACGGCTTCACCAAGCATACAAGGACGTCCACAAAGCCCTCAGATCCGCCATATGCCAGGCTAAAGAGGACGCTTGGAACCGTTACCTGGCGGTTCTCGACCGCGACCCCTGGGGCCGACCGTATAGGGTAATAGGGCGGAAACTGTCATCCCCAGCTCCGTCGACTTCCGACATGGAGCCATCAGTTTTGCGTGCAGTTCTGATGACCCTGTTCCCCGACCCCGGAGTCTTCGTGCCCCCCAGAATGCCGCCCTCCGATTCTGCCTCGGAGGGGTGGGCTAATGGGCCGCCAGTGTCGGATGCAGAGTTCGGTATCGTACGGGAACTGCTCCGCCAGAAGAATAAGGCACCAGGGCCAGATGGAGTCCCAGCCAAAGTCACGGCTATCGCCCTGGGCCCTCTGGAGGAGCGTTTCCGTGCGGTAGTCGACCTCTGCATCGCAAAAGTCTGTTTCCCTGGCAGATGGAAAATGGGGCGACTGTGCCTGCTGAGGAAGGAAGGTCGTCCAGCGGATTCGCCGGCGGGTTATCGTCCGATAGTGCTGCTCGATGAGGCGGGGAAGGCCTTCGAGAAAATCCTTGCCTCCCGAATCATCGGGCACCTCGAGGGTGTGGGACCGGACTTGGCCGATAACCAATACGGCTTCCGAACTGGGCGGTCAACCGCCGATGCGGTCAGTCGCCTCAAACAGTGGGCAAATAATGCAACGGCACGTGGGGAGGTGGTGTTGGGTGTGTCCTTGGACATAGCCAACGCATTCAACACCATCCCCCACGAATGCATAGAGGAAGCACTCCGCTTTCACGAAGTGCCTCCATATCTGCGTGTTCTGATCAGCGGGTATCTAAAGAACAGATACGTCCTGTATGAGGATCCTGCGGGCCGGATTCAATCATGGAGGGTGTCGGCGGGTGTACCCCAGGGCTCCGTGTTAGGCCCACTACTATGGAACCTGGGGTATAACTGGGTTCTCCGTGGCTCACTGCTGCCGAGAATGATCGTCGTCTGTTTTGCAGACGACACTCTCGTGGCGGCAGCGGCTAGAGACTGGGAGGATGCAGTCCACCTTGCGTCGGTCGGCACCTCCATGGTTGTCCGGCGCATTCGCATGTTAGGGCTGAAAGTGGCCCTGGATAAAACAAGGGCCATGCACTTTCACACGCCACGTCGGAGGGTCCCCACAGGGCTCAAGGTTCTCGTTGACGGCACGCAGATACAAGTCGAGGCAAACATTAAATACCTCGGCCTAACCCTCGACCCGCGATGGAGCTTTTGCAAGCATTTCGAGCTCCTCGCTCCTAAATTGTGCGCTGCTGCGCGATCACTTGGTCGCCTTCTCCCAAATGTTGGAGGGCCGGGCTCGGCATGCCGTCGACTGTATCACGGTGTGATGCGGTCGATGGCGATGTACGGGGCCCCAGTATGGGCAGACTGCCTAACACGCCATACGCGGGCTCTTCTGCGCCAACCTCAAAGGGCGATCGCGACCCGGGCGGTGCGGGCTTACCGGACGGTCAGCCACGGAGCGGCCTGCGTCCTAGCGGGCACTCTCCCGTGGTCGATTGAGGCACCGGTACTGGCGGAGGTGCACCGACTGAGGGTCGATGCCAGAGTGAGGGGTGAGCGACCTGACCTCGAGGAAGTCGAGCAGGTTCGTTCACAGGCGCGGAGAGAGGCGATGCGGCGCTGGGAGGAGGCGCTGACGTCCCCTGATGCTGGCCACCGGACAATCGAGGCGATTCGTCCGGTGCTGGAGGAGTGGGTGAGCCGCCAAGATGGGGAACTCACCTATCGCCTGGTGCAGATATTGACCGGACACGGGTGTTTCGGTCACTACCTGCACCGGGTCGCCCAGCGCGAGGAGACGCCGGCGTGCCATCACTGCGGCGCTCCTGACGACACAGCCGAGCACACACTAGCTGTGTGCCCGGCGTGGCGAGACGAGCGCCGGGAATTGAGCGCGAAGCTCAATGGGGCTAACCTCGCGCTGCCGACATTAGTAACTGCTATGCTCGGCAGCGCGGAGGTTTGGGAGGCAGTTGCCAACTTCGCCGAAATAGTCATTTCGGCGAAAGAGGCTGCGGAAAGGGAGCGGGAAGAGGATGCTCTGGCCGCTCCCATCCGACGCAGACGCAGGGGTAGAAGAAGGCGAGCGGCTCCGGCCGCGGACCTTCTCTAGCCCGAGGTTGGCCAGCACACGAGAGTGGCACTCTTGTGTGCATTGCACTGGTCACCACGTCTGGGGATTACCTGGCGCACACCGAGGTAATCCTCCACCGGCGCGGCAGCTCAGCAAGGCTGAGTAGCCCAGAGGTGGTTTGGTTGAGTTTACAGGTCCCAAATCACCTCCGTTAGGGCAGTTCGGTGCTATTTTTAAAAAAAAGGTTAGGTTAGGTTAGGTTAGGTTAGGTTAGGTTTTTTTTTTGTTGACGCGGGGAATGCGTTTAGGCACCGTCATCCCAGCTACGGGGGTAGCTGGGACGGTGTGTGGGACTCACCGGTCCCGGAAGAAGGGACCGTCCTACCCACTAAACCCCGCGGTGTTCCTCCTCACCCTATAGCCGGGCCGAGGGATATGAAAAGTAGATTCTACATCGACCCGGCTAGGGATGCCCCGTAGGGTTGGGGCTCTCCTCGGGGGACCAGATGGTCGGCCCCCCGGAGCTCCCTAAGGAGCTGACGAAATACAAGCCCGCATCGCACCACTCTCGAGCGCCTCTCTGAAAGCAGAGGGGGCAGAGAGCGGCCGAGCGGGCGGGCACTAAGGCACCTCCGGCAGGGAGGTGCCCTCCGCCAAACGATCATCGGTGGGTGAGGTCCCCCGACCACCACCCACCGGGACAACGCTAGTCGGGAGCGCGCATGAATTGAGCCATGCGACGCCCCCGAACCGGACGGCGAGGCGGGAGCGTCTGTCCAGCGCGCTCCCGCACCCGCAGCTCTTCTCTCTTGGCCGCCATCACCTCAGAAGCAAACGAGGTGACGGCGGCCCAACACTCCTGGCTGCCGACCATGGCTCGCACCACGGCCGGCAGCGACAAATCATTTCCAACACGGCCCGTGAGGGCGACTCGCGGCCCGTCCCACGCCGCGCACTCGGCGAGTGTGTGCTCAGCCGAGTCCACGGCGCCACTTGGGCAGTGACGGCACACGGGGTCCGACTCCACACCCACCACCTCCCACAGGTACTTGGCGAAACAGCCATGTCCTGTGAGGAGCTGAGTGAGGTGGTACGTCGGCGCACCGTGCGCCCTCTCCACCCAAGGCCGAAGAACGGGCCGGACAGCCCCCACGAGCCGCGCGCTCGCAGAGGGAACGACCAACCTATTGGCCCACTTCCGGAAGAGATCGTCGCGAGCAGACTGTCTCCAGCGATCGATCTCGTCCGGGAGTGGGCGACCTCTATTAATCCGCACCAGGGCGCTTTCGTTATACACGCGAGTGAGGACTCCAGCCTCGAGATCCCACGGGGGGCTTCCGCCAATTAGACACGCCGCCTCGTAAGAGACGGTGCAGTACGCTCTCGCAGCCCTCTGCGCAATCACCCGCTGCGGTCTCCGCAGCAGGGGGATGGTTTTGGCGCAGAGAGCATCCGCCCAAATGGGCGCTCCGTAGAGCGCCTTGGAGCGCACTACACCGTCATAGAGACGGCGACATGCACTTTCCGGCCCCCCTTTATTGGGGAGCAGCCGCGCCAGCCTTCCGGCGTATGACACCAGTTTGGGTGCCAGGCGCCGGAAGTGCTCGACGAAACCCCATCGACTATCGAGGACCAATCCTAGGTACTTCATGGTCTCCCCGATAGCGATGGGGGTGCCGCTCACCACAATGAAGGAATCTCGAGGTGGCCCCCGCCGAGGCCCGTGGAAAAACACGGCCTCGGACTTTTCGAGAGCCACCTGGAGTCCCAGCGCCCTGATGCGGCTGACCACCTGGGCAACGCCCGCGGTGGCCAGAACCTTCGCGTCCCTGAATTCTGGGCCCCGCGCGGTGACGAGGGTGTCGTCGGCGTAGCATATAATGCCGACCCCCGTTAGAGTTGCACCGCGCAGGACCCAGTCATAGCCGATGTTCCACAGGAGCGGACCAAGCACCGACCCCTGTGGAACACCGCACGACATCTCCCTGCGGACTATTCCCGACCGGGCCGGGTAGATAATGGCCCGGTCCACGAAATAGTCCGCAAGGACGCGCCTGAGGTACCACGGGACCTTGTGGTACCTCAGCGCCTCGGCGATGGTCTGCCAGGGGATGGTGTTGAAGGCGTTCGCGATGTCCAGCGACACCGCCAACAACACCTCCCCCCGACCGACCGCCTCTTCGACGCTGTCCCTGAGTCGGGAGATGGCGTCTAGGGTAGACCGCCCGCGACAAAACCCGTACTGGCCGCCGTCGAGGTTGGGCCCCGCCCCCTCAAGGTGCCCGACGAGACGAGCAGCGAGCACCCGCTCGAAAAGCTTGCTCATCTCGCCGAGCAAAACAATGGGGCGGTAGGCCGACGGCGACTCGACGGGGCGCCCGTGCTTCTTAAGCAGCACGAGCTTCCCCGTCTTCCACGTTCGCGGGACCCTACCCGACGCCAAACACTCCGACATCAGGGAGAGCGTCTCTTCTTCGAACGCCGGCATGACCAGGGCGACGACCCGCCCTGGGATGCCGTCCGGACCGGGGGCGCGGTGTCTCAACTTGAGCTTGAGAACCGCCGCCCCTAACTCGGCATCGGACACGGGCGGGATCGCCTCCGTGTCAGCCGGCGTTCCGTCTGGTGCCGCCATGCTCGGCGGGACCCACTCTTCCCGCGCAGGGAAGAGGGAGCTGACAACATCATTCACGAAGGTGGGCTCGAGAGACCTGGTGAGCGGGGGCGCATAAGGCCGGAGTTTGTCGCTCACGACCTTATACGGGCGCCCCCACGGATCTCCATTTAAAGTCTCGAGCCACACCTTCCACGACTCGTCTTTGGCGGCCTTGATCGCCGAGCGAAGGGCCGCTCGGGCGTCCTGGTATGCGGCGCGCAACTCCTCCACGAGGACAGGGTTTCCGGCCCTACGACCGCGGTAGCGGGTGTATCTTCGTTGGGCTGCGTGACTAGCAGCACGCAGCCCTTCAAGGTTGTCGTTCCACCAATACACCCGCCGCCGCGGCTGGACAGACCCTGCCCTTCGCATCGCCGCATCGCAGACGCGAGTCAGAGCCTCAGATAACCGCTCCGACCTCGCGTCCACGCTCGGGTTTCCGCCAAACGCGGCCCATCGCTCGACGATGGCCGCCTCTTCTGCCAGCTCCCGGTTCAGCGTTTTTAAGCGCCACCGTGGGCCCTCACCGGCCAGGGGACGATCGTGGGTCCTCAGGGCGGGGGAGACGATATCAAATCGGACATACCGGTGGTCCGACATCGTCTCCACCTCCGTGACCACCCTCCAGCCACGTACGTGGTTCGCCAGGCCAGAACTGGCAAAGGACAGGTCCACGATGGACCTGTTCCCAGTCTCCCCCACGTACGTGGGGACCGTCCCCTGGTTCAGCAGCACCAGATCCATGGACACCGCCCAATCCTCCAACAACTCCCCCCGCAAGTCCGTCGCCGGAGATCCCCACGCCGTAGAGTGGGCGTTGAAATCCCCGACGACGATGAGCGGGGTGGGGCGTGCTTCCGCCACAAGAGCCCCGAGCTCAACGAGTAACTGCTCAAATTGAGCACGGGTCTTCCTGGGCGGACAGTACACCCCGATCACTGCAGCGTCTCCCAGCAGAGCGAGGACGCACATTCGTCCTTTGGACACCTTATCGAAGGCGCCCCGCTGGGAGACGATAGCCACTCCACCGTCGCGGTCGCTGGCCCAATCATCACGGGCACGAACCGCGTACGGTTCGGCGACTACAGCCACGGTCGTCTGCCACTGCGCTACGGACTGGATCAAAACATCCTGGGCCGCAGCGCAGTGCCTGACGTTGGCCTGCAGGACCGAGAATATGGACATCTAGGATTGAGCGGTGTCCATAACCTCCTCAGCTTGGGTGGGAGCGGGGTCCGCAACCGGCCCGACCCGCCTCCCACCGACTCCTCCTCGGCGACGACGCCGCTTCTTTGACGCCGCCAGGCAAGCCTTGGCGCCCAGGCGGTGCGCAGCGGTCTCTCCCGCCGCCGCACACACGGGGCAGTGCGGATCCGCGGCGCAGCCGGCCGCTTTGTGGCCGGGCTGCCCGCAGCGGAAGCACAGGGCGCTGCGGTCAACTCCCGCAGCACACCTGGCCCCCACGTGCCCCACATCCAGGCAGCGGAAGCACCGCTGCGGCCTGGACTCCAAAAGGACCGCACGGACGCGGGTCCAACCGATGACTAGGGCGCGGCCATCCGTAACTAGTTTGGCAGCCGCGACGGGGCACTTCACCCACGCCGTGCCCTCTCTGCTTGCCTGGCGGACAATAGAACCAACAACGACGCTGGTGATGGCGCAACCTCCAATGTCCGCAGGTTAGGTTAGGTTAGGTTTTTTTTTTTTTTTTTTTTTGTTGACGCGGGGAATGCGTTTAGGCACCGTCATCCCAGCTACGGGGGTAGCTGGGACGGTGTGTGGGACTCACCGGTCCCGGAAACAGGGACCGTCCTACCCACTAAACCCCGCGGTGTTCCGACTCACCCTATAGCCGGGCCGAGGGATATGAAAAGTAGATTCTACATCGACCCGGCTAGGGATGCCCCGTAAGGTTGGGGCTCTCCTCGGGGGACCAGATGGTCGGCCCCCGGAGCTCCCTAAGGAGCTGAAGAAAGACAAGCCCGCATCGCACCGCCCTCGAACGTCCCTCTGAAAGCAGAGGGGGCAGAGAGCGGCCGAGCGGGCGGGCACTAAGGCACCTCCGGAACACGAGGAGGTGCCTTCCGCCAAACGATCATCGGTGGGTGAGGTCCCCCGACCACCACCCACCGGAACAGCACTAGTCGGGGGCGCGCACGAAAGCTGCCATGCGGCGCCCCCGAACCGGACGGCGAGGCGGGAGCGTTAGACCTGCACGCTCCCGAACTCGCAGCTCCTCTCTCTTTGCCGCCATCACCTCACAAGCAAACGAGGTGACGGCGGCCCAACATTCCTGGCTGCCGACCATGGCTTGCACCACGGCCGGCAGCGACAAATTATTTCCAACACGGCCCGTGAGGGCGACACGCGGCCCGTCCCACGCCGCGCACTCGGCGAGTGTGTGCTCAGCCGAGTCCACGGCGCCACTTGAGCAGTGACGGCACACGGGGTCCGACTCCACACCCACCACCTCCCACAGGTACTTGGCGAAACAGCCATGTCCTGTGAGGAGCTGAGTGAGGTGGTACGTCGGCGCACCGTGCGCCCTCTCTACCCAAGGCCGAAGAACGGGCCGGACAGCCCCCACGAGCCGCGCGCTCGCAGAGGGAACAACCAATCTATTGGCCCACTTCCGGAAGAGATCGTCGCGAGCAGACTGTCTCCAGCGATCGATTTCGTCCGGGAGTGGGTTAGGTTTTTTTTTTTTTTTTTTTTTGTTGACGCGGGGAATGCGTTTAGGCACCGTCATCCCAGCTACGGGGGTAGCTGGGACGGTGTGTGGGACTCACCGGTCCCGGAAACAGGGACCGTCCTACCCACTAAACCCCGCGGTGTTCCGACTCACCCTATAGCCGGGCCGAGGGATATGAAAAGTAGATTCTACATCGACCCGGCTAGGGATGCCCCGTAAGGTTGGGGCTCTCCTCGGGGGACCAGATGGTCGGCCCCCGGAGCTCCCTAAGGAGCTGAAGAAAGACAAGCCCGCATCGCACCGCCCTCGAACGTCCCTCTGAAAGCAGAGGGGGCAGAGAGCGGCCGAGCGGGCGGGCACTAAGGCACCTCCGGAACACGAGGAGGTGCCTTCCGCCAAACGATCATCGGTGGGTGAGGTCCCCCGACCACCACCCACCGGAACAGCACTAGTCGGGGGCGCGCACGAAAGCTGCCATGCGGCGCCCCCGAACCGGACGGCGAGGCGGGAGCGTTAGACCTGCACGCTCCCGAACTCGCAGCTCCTCTCTCTTTGCCGCCATCACCTCACAAGCAAACGAGGTGACGGCGGCCCAACACTCCTGGCTGCCGACCATGGCTCGCACCACGGCCGGCAGCGATAAATCAACACCAACACGGCCCGTGAGGGCGACACGCGGCCCGTCCCACGCCGCGCACTCGGCGAGTGTGTGCTCGGCCGAGTCCACGGCGCCACTTGGGCAGTGACGGCACACGGGGTCCGACTCCACACCCACCACCTCCCACAGGTACTTGGCGAAACAGCCATGTCCTGTGAGGAGCTGAGTGAGGTGGTACGTCGGCGCACCGTGCGCCCTCTCCACCCAAGGCCGAAGAACGGGCCGGACAGCCCCCACGAGCCGCACACTCGCGGAGGGACACACCAACCTATTGGCCCACTTCCGGAAGAGATCGTCGCGAGCAGAATGTCTCCAGCGATCGATCTCGTCCGAGAGTGGGCGACCACCATTTATCCGCACCAGGGCGCTTTCGTCGTAAACGCGTTTGAGGACTCCAGCCTCGAGATCCCAAGGGGGGCTCCCGCCAATCAAACACGCCGCCTCGTAAGAGACGGTGCAGTACGCTCGCGCCGCCCTCTGCGCAATCACCCGCTGCGGTCTCCGCAGCAGGGGGATGGTTTTGGCGCAGAGAGCGTCCGACCAAATAGGCGCTCCGTAGAGCGCCTTGGAGCGCACTACACCGTCGTAGAGACGGCGACATGCACTTTCCGGCCCCCCTTTATTGGGGAGCAGCCGCGCCAGCCTTCCGGCGTATGACACCAGTTTGGGTGCCAGGCGCCGGAAGTGCTCGAGGAAACCCCACCGACTATCGAGGACCAATCCTAGATATTTCATGGTCTCCCCGATAGCGATGGGGGTGCCGCTCACCACAATGGCGGAATCTCGAGGTGGCCCCCGACGAGGCCCGTGGAAAAACACGGCCTCGGACTTATCGAGAGCCACCTGGAGTCCCAGCGCCCTGATGCGGCTGACCACCTGGGCAACGCCCGCGGTGGCCAGAACCTTCGCGTCCCTGAATTCTGGGCCCCGCGCGGTGACGAGGGTGTCGTCGGCGTAACACAAAATACCGACCCCCGTAAGAGTTGCACCGCGCAGGACCCAGTCATAGCCGATGTTCCACAGGAGCGGACCAAGCACCGACCCCTGTGGAACACCGCACGACATCTCCCTGCGGACTATTCCCGACCGGGCCGGGTAGATAATGGCCCGGTCCACGAAATAGTCCGCAAGGACGCGCCTGAGGTACCACGGGACGTTGTGGTACCTCAGCGCCTCGGCGATGGTCTGCCAGGGGATGGTGTTGAAGGCGTTCGCGATGTCCAGCGACACCGCCAACAACACCTCCCCCCGACCGACCGCCTCTTGGACGCTGTCCCTGAGTCGGGAGATGGCGTCCAGGGTAGACCGCCCGCGACGGAACCCGTACTGGCCGCCGTCGAGATTGGGCCCCGCCCCCTCAAGGTGCCCGACGAGACGAGCAGCGAGCACCCGCTCGAAAAGCTTGCTCATCTCGCCGAGCAGAACAATGGGGCGGTAGGCCGACGGCGACTCCACGGTACAGTGTCGGAGTGTTTGGCGTCGGACCCTACCCGACGCCAAACACTCCGACATCAGGGAGAGCGTCTCTTCTTCGAACGCCGGCATGACCAGGGCGACGACCCGCCTCGGGATGCCGTCCGGTCCGGGGGCGCGGTGTCTCAACTTGAGCTTGAGAACCGCCGCCCCCAACTCGGCATCGGACACGGGCGGGATCGCCTCCATGTCAGCCGGCGTTACATCTGGTGCTGCCATACTCGGCGGGACCCACTCTTCCCGCGCAGGGAAGAGGGAGCTGACGACTTCATTCACGAAGGTGGGCTCGAGAGACCTGGTAAGCGGGGGCGCATAAGGCCGGAGTTTGTCGCTCACGGCCTTATACGGGCGCCCCCACGGATCTCCGTTCAATGTCTCGAGCCACACCTTCCATGACTCATCTTTGGCGGCCTTGATTGCCGAGCGAAGGGCCGCTCGGGCGTCCCGGTATGCGGCGCGCAACTCCTCCATGAGGACAGGGTTTCCGTTCCTTCGACCGCGGTAGCGGGTGTACCGACGCTGGGCTGCGTGACTAGCAGCACGCAGCCCCTCCAGGTCGTCGTTCCACCAGTACACCCGCCGCCGCGGGTGAACTGATCCTGCCCTCCGCATCGCCGCATCGCAGACGCGGGTCAGAGCCTCGGACAACCGCTCCGACCTCGCGTCTACGTCCGGGTTTCCGCCAAACGCGGCCCATCGCTCGACGATGGCCGCCTCTTCCGCCAGCTCCCGGTTAAGCGATTTTAGTCGCCACCGTGGGCCCTCACCGGCCAGGGGACGGTCCTGAGCCCTCAGGGCGGGGGAGACGATATCGAACCGGACATACCGGTGGTCCGACATCGTCTCCACCTCCGTTACCACCCTCCAGCCACGTACGTGGTTCGCCAGGCCAGAACTGGCGAAGGACACGTCCACGATGGACGTGTTCCCGTTCTCCCCCACGTACGTGGGGACCGTCCCCTGGTTCAGCAACACCAGATCCATGGACACCGCCCAATCCTCCAACAACTCCCCCCGCAAGTCCGTCGCCGGAGATCCCCACGCCGTAGAGTGGGCGTTGAAGTCCCCGACGACGATGAGCGGGGTGGGGTGTGCTTCCGCCACAAGAGCCCCGAGCTCAACGAGTAACTGCTCAAATTGAGCACGGGTCTTCCTGGGCGGACAGTACACCCCGATCACTGCAGCGTCTCCCAGCAGCGCGAGGACGCACATTCGTCCTTTGGACACCTTATCGAAGGCGCCCCGCTGGGAGACGATAGCCACTCCACCGTCGCGGTCGCTGGCCCAATCATCACGGGCACGAACCGCGTACGGTTCGGCGACTACAGCCACGGTCGTCTGCCACTGCGCTACGGACTGGATCAAAACATCCTGGGCCGCAGCGCAGTGCCTGACGTTGGCCTGCAGGACCGAGAATGTGGACATTTAAGATTGGGTGGTGTCCATAACCTCCTCAGTTTGGGTGGGAGCGGGGTCCGCGACCGGCCCGACCCGCTTCCCACCGACTCCTCCTCGGCGACGACGCCGCTTTTTCGACGCCGCCAGGCAAGCCTTGGCGCCCAGGCGGTGCGCAGCGGTCTCTCCCGCCGCCGCACACACGGGGCAGTGCGGTTCCGCGGCGCAGCCGGCCGCCTTGTGGCCGGGCTGCCCGCAGCGGAAGCACAGGGCGCTGCGGTCAACTCCCGCAGCACACCTGGCCCCCACGTGCCCCACATCCAGGCAGCGGAAGCATCGCTGCGGCCTGGGGTCCAAAAGGACCGCACGAACGCGGGTCCAACCGATGACAAGGGCGCGGCCATCTGTTAAAAGTTTGGCCGCCGCGACCGGGCACTTGACCCACGCCGTGCCCTCCTTGCTCGCCTGGCGGGTAATTTCTCCGACGGTGACGCTGGTGGCGGCACAACCGCCAACTTCTGCCACCACCCGCGCCACAACCTCCTTCGTCGCTGAATCGCCGAGACCGGAGATGCGCAGCTCCGCGCACTTCTCCGGCCTGGCGACACGAACGTCGTCGCCGAGGGACGCCCTTAGTTTTTCCGCTAATGCGTCCGCCTTGGCGCTCCTCTCCGCACCAGCCACCTCGAGGATACGTCCCCCGGTGGCTGCAGTGCGGAAGCGCAAGCCGTCGATGCCGAGGCTTTTGAGGTCGATTGACCTCTCAGCCTCGGCAAGCTTTTCGGCGTATGTCACGCCCCGAACCTCCGCCTCCCGCTGCAGCGTAATAACCACCGCTGCAGTTCGCGGTGAGCGGAGATTCGGGGCGCTCTTCTTTGCGCCTGGCTTCGCGGGCGCCCTAGCGGGCGCATCAGCGGGTTTCTTCGGCCGCCTGACGACGTTGTTCCACGTCTCAGTTTGGGACTGAGACGTGGAAGCCGGGGCCGGTTGCGTTGAGGCCGACTGGCGCTCTCTGCGCGTCGCCTCCACCTCACGCGCCGCGGCGCTCCTCCTTGTCTTTTTGTTCTTCTTCCCCTTTGAGGGAGAAGAAGAAGAGGCCGGCGGAGCGGCCACAACAGATTCCGTCATCTCCACCACAGATGTGGAGGGGACGGCAGGCAAAGGCGCGGCGGCAGAGGCGCCAGCGGCCTTGCGCTTTGAGCGCGTGGGCGCCGAAGCGCCGACGGAAGGGCCCTGTGAGGGGGCGACAGGTGCACCGCCGGGTGCTGGAGCACTGGCCATGCGGGCAGCATTGCGCGCGTCCGCCGCGAGGGGAGGACGCAACCGAGGCGCCGGGAGCAGCCGATCCTCGAAGCCGGCGCGGCGCGCGTCGATGAGGTACAGCACCTCATCACGCGACAGCCCCGCCGACGGTGTTGGAGCGGCGCTCAACTGGCGCCTCATTTCCTCCATCTGGGCCCGCACGGCCACGAGCTCTCCCTTTAGGCGCATTATCTCATCACTGCACTTGAGGGAGGCCATCTCCCTCATATGCTCCAGTATTGATCCGGCGGCACTCCGCAGGCCCTGGACGCTCTGGCCCTTCAGGCGGGAGGATTTGTAGGCGATCGTATCGATCGCCTTCACCGCCTCCTCTACCGCCTTCGACAGCTGCTCGCACCGCAATACCGGAGCAGCTGCCGACGTCGACGCCTCCTCCTCCATTGTCGGGGATTTGCGGAGGAAGGAGAGTCGCCTCTCCTCCCGCCGCCGACGCTCCTCCGACGCTTCGTGTGCGGCCTGCGCGAGCTCTTCCTCCGCTTGGAGCTCGAGCTCGCGCTCCTGGGCCGCAATATAGTTGGCCCTGGCTTGGGCTAGGCCAACATACTGGCCGGTCGTTGGAGGGCGCCCACGCCCTCTTTTACCGGGCTGGCCCCTGATGGTGCTGGGGCCAGCCGACTCCTCACCGTCGCTGCCCGACTCCCCAGGGCTTTTACTGTTGCAGCGCTTGCGCTGCCACAACCTGGGAGTCGGGGAGGGACGGGAGGAAACCGTCATCATCGACTGGCAGCTGCTATCGGAGTCCGACAGCCGCTGCCAGTCGCATTTGATCGCGCTTTCCGAGAGCGAATTGCGGGTGTCACAGCGCGACAACGACACCCGCAATTCCCTCCCGCCCGGGGTTGGAGTCCCGGGCCTCGACGCTTTCGCGTCACCCTCACTATCAATTTTCTTTTTCGCATCCATGATGAACAAAATTCTTCGCAATTATTATGGCCTCAAGTCCAGCTGTTCGAAATTCGGTCACCCAACTTGCCACTCCGTTACGGTGGTCAAGTTGGGGTCCAGGGCGGACGACGTGGACGTAAACGAACAACACTTGGGGCCCCGCCCCAGGTTAGGTTAGGTTAGGTTAGGTTTTTTTTTTTTTTTTTTTTTTTTTTTTTTTTTTTTTTTTTTTTTTTTTTTTTTTTTTTTTTTGTTGACGCGGGGAATGCATTTAGGCACCGTCATCCCAGCTACGGGGGTAGCTGGGACGGTGTGTGGGACTCACCGGTCCCGGAAGAAGGGACCGTCCTACCCACTAAACCCCGCGGTGTTCCGTCTCACCCTATAGCCGGGCCGAGGGATATGAAAATTAGATTCTACGTCGACCCGGCTAGGGATGCCCCGTAGAGTTGGGGCTCTCCTCGGGGGACCAGATGGTCGGCCCCCCAGAGCTCCCTAAGGAGCTGAAGAAAACAAGCCCGCATCGCACCACTCTCGAGCGCCCTTCTGCAAGCAGAGGGGGTAGAGAGCGGCCGAGCGGGCGGGCACTAAAGGCACCTCCGGAACACGGGGAGATGCCTTCCGCCATATGGCCGTCAAAGGGCGCGGTCCCCCGACCTTACGCCCACGGCAAAAAACTGATGCTGTGCGGAGCGGTCGCACAGGCGGAAGGGCCGCACAGGCGGAACGGCCGCACAGACGGACCAGCCGTACAGACAGGCAGAAGCCCACACGCAGCAGCCGCCCAAGCTGCCGCGTGCCGAGGGGCTTAACTGCCGCACATACATACGGCTGCCGTACAGGCGAAATCAGCCGCACAGGCGGAACAGCCGCACATGCGGCCGCTGCCGCACAGCAACTTGCTCCAACCGGCCGCAGCCGGGAGCATACCTCGCGTATTCACAAAACCGCGGGCCTTGAAGGCCCGCCATTCCACGACCCCCTCGTGCAATGGGGTCAACTCCGTCAAATGACGGCCAGAAACGGCGCAGGTGCGCCGTACCACACACCCCTACCAATGCTGCACGCAGCGGCCGCACAGGCGGAAGGGCCGCACAGGCGGAACGGCCGCACAGACGGACCAGCCGTACAGGCAGGCAGAAGCCCACACGCAGCAGCCGCCCAAGCTGCCGCGTGCCGAGGGGCTTAACTGCCGCACATACATACGGCCGCCGTACAGGCGAAATCAGCCGCACAGGCGGAACAGCCGCACATGCGGCCGCTGCCGCACAGCAACTTGCTCCAACCGGCCGCAGCCGGGAGCGAACTTCACAAATATGGTTGCGACGCTTCTACTGGGTATCCAGGAGCTGTCGCAACCCCGCGGACCTTGAAGGCTCGCCATACTACGACCCCCTCGTGCAATGGGGTCGGCTTCGGTCGGAAAGACCGACGAACGACAGCGCTTCTACCGGCCGTAGCCGGGAGCGGACGCCACAATTGTCGCGGCGGTGAACGCCGCAACCGCAGGCCTAGCAGGCTCGCCATACCCACGACCCCCTTCGTCATGGGGTCGGTTGTCGGGATATTGGTTCATCGACTTACAGGGGCAGCAGACTCCAGCGCTGCGCCTGTTAGCCGACTATCCAGGATGCACCGTCTTGGTCCAGTTGCCACTCCCCCCGGGCATATAGCCCGAAGGGATAGGAAACCGGTCCAAGCTCACGAGGAGGTTTCCCGACCTAGCACCCCAGGTTAGGTTAGGTTTTTTTTTTTTTTTGTTGACGCGGGGAATGCGTTTAGGCACCGTCATCCCAGCTACGGGGGTAGCTGGGACGGTGTGTGGGACTCACCGGTCCCGGAAGAGGGGACCGTCCTACCCACTAAACCCCGCGGTGTTCCGACTCACCCTATAGCCGGGCCGAGGGATATGAAAAGTAGATTCTACATCGACCCGGCTAGGGATGCCCCGTAGGGTTGGGGCTCTCCTCGGGGGACCAGATGGTCGGCCCCCCGGAGCTCCCTAAGGAGCTGACGAAAGACAAGCCCGCATCGCACCGCCCTCGAACGTCCCTCTGAAAGCAGAGGGAGCAGAGAGCAGCCGAGCGGGCGGGCACTAAGGCACCTCCGGAACACGGGGAGGTGCCTTCCGCCAAACGATCATCGGTGGGTGAGGTCCCCCGACCACCACCCACCGGAACAACACTAGTCGGGGGCGCGCACGAAGGCTGCCATGCGGCGCCCCCGAACCGGACGGCGAGGCGGGAGCGTTTGACCTGCACGCTCCCGCACCCGCAGCTCCTCTCTCTTTGCCGCCATCACCTCATTAGCAAAGGAGGTGACGGCGGCCCAACATTCCTGGCTGCCGACCATGGCTCGCACCACGGCCGGCAGCGACAAATTATTACCAACACGGCCCGTGAGGGCGACACGCGGCCCGTCCCACGCCGCGCACTCGGCGAGTGTGTGCTCTGCCGAGTCCACGGCGCCACTTGGGCAGTGACGGCACACGGGGTCCGACTCCACACCCACCACCTCCCACAGGTACTTGGCGAAACAGCCATGTCCTGTGAGGAGCTGAGTGAGGTGGTACGTCGGCGCACCGTGCGCCCTCTCCACCCAAGGCCGAAGAACGGGCCGGACAGCCCCCACGAGCCGCACACTCGCGGAGGGACACACCAACCTATTGGCCCACTTCCGGAAGAGATCATCGCGAGCAGATTGTCTCCAGCGATCGATCTCGTCCGGGAGTGGGCGACCTCCATTTATCCGCACCAGGGCGCTTTCGTCGTAAACGCGCTTGAGGACTCCAGCCTCGAGATCCCAAGGGGGGCTCCCGCTAATCAAACACGCCGCCTCGTAAGAGACGGTGCAGTACGCTCGCGCCGCCCTCTGCGCAATCACCCGCTGCGGTCTCCGCAGCAGGGGGATGGTTTTGGCGCAGAGAGCGTCCGACCAAATAGGCGCTCCGTAGAGCGCCTTGGAGCGCACTACACCGTCGTAGAGACGGCGACATGCACTTTCCGGCCCCCCTTTATTGGGGAGCAGCCGCGCCAGCCTTCCGGCGTATGACACCAGTTTGGGTGCCAGGCGCCGGAAGTGCTCGACGAAACCCCATCGGCTATCGAGGACCAATCCTAGGTACTTCATGGTCTCCCCGATAGCGATGGGGGTGCCGCTCACCACAATTGCGGAATCTCGAGGTGGCCCCCGACGAGGCCCGTGGAAGAACACGGCCTCGGACTTATCGAGAGCCACCTGGAGTCCCAGCGCCCTGATGCGGCTGACCACCTGGGCAACGCCCGCGGTGGCCAGAACCTTCGCGTCCCTGAACTCTGGGCCCCGCGCTGTGACGAGGGTGTCGTCGGCGTAGCAAAGGATGCCGACCCCTCTAAGCGTGGCACCGCGCAGGACCCAGTCGTAGCCGATGTTCCACAGGAGCGGACCAAGCACCGACCCCTGCGGAACACCGCACGACATCTCCTTGCGGACTATTCCCGACCGGGCCGGATAGATAATGGCCCGGTCCACGAAATAGTCCGCAAGGACGCGCCTGAGGTACCACGGGACCTTGTGGTACCTCAGCGCCTCGGCGATGGTCTGCCAGGGGATGGTGTTGAAGGCGTTCGCGATGTCCAGCGACACCGCCAACAACACCTCCCCCCGACCGACCGCCTCTTGGACGCTGTCCCTGAGTCGGGAGATGGCGTCCAGGGTAGACCGCCCGCGACGGAACCCGTACTGGCCGCCGTCAAGGTTGGGCCCCGCCCCCTCAAGGTGCCCGACGAGACGAGCAGCGAGCACCCGCTCGAAAAGCTTGCTCATCTCGCCGAGCAGAACAATGGGGCGGTAGGCCGACGGCGACTCGACGGGGCGCCCGTGCTTCCTGAGCAGCACGAACTTCCCCGTCTTCCACGTCCGCGGGATTCTACCCGACGCCAAACACTCCGACATCAGGGAGAGCGTCTCTTCTTCGAACGCCGGCATGACCAGGGCGACGACCCGCCCTGGGATGCCGTCCGGACCGGGGGCGCGGTGTCTCAACTTGAGCTTGAGAACCGCCGCCCCTAACTCGGCATCGGACACGGGCGGGATCGCCTGCGTGTCAGCCGGCGTTCCGTCTGGTGCCGCCATACACGGCGGGACCCACTCTTCCCGCGCAGGGAAGAGGGAGCTGACAACATCATTCACGAAGGTGGGCTCGAGAGACCTGGTGAGCGGGGGCGCATAAGGCCGGAGTTTGTCGCTCACGGCCTTATACGGGCGCCCCCACGGATCTCCGTTCAAAGTCTCGAGCCACACCTTCCATGACTCGTCCTTCGCGGCCTTGATTGCCGAGCGAAGGGCCGCTCGGGCGTCCCGGTATGCGGCGCGCAACTCTTCTTCGAGGACAGGGTTCCTGGCCCTACGACCGCGGTAGCGGGTGTACCTCCGTTGGGCTGCGTGACTAGCGGCACGCAGCCCCTCAAGGTTGTCATTCCACCAATACACCCGCCGCCGCGGGTGGACAGACCCTGGCCTCCGCATCGCCGCATCGCAGACGCGAGTCAGAGCCTCAGATAACCGCTCCGACCTCGCGTCTACGTCCGGACTCCCACCGAAAGCGGCCCATCGCTCGACGATGGCCGCCTCTTCTGCCAGCTCCCGGTTCAGCGTGTTTAACCGCCACCGTGGGCCCTCACCGGCCAGGGGACGATCCTGGGTCCTCAGGGCGGGGGAGACGATGTCGAACCGTACGTACCGGTGGTCCGACATCGTCTCCACCTCCGTGACCACCCTCCACCCACGTACGTGGTTCGCCAGGTCAGAACTGGCGAAGGACAGGTCAACAATGGACCTGTTGCCATTGTCCCCCACGTACGTGTGGACCGCCCCCTGGTTCAGCAACACCAGATCCATGGACACCGCCCAATCCTCCAACAACTCCCCCCGCAAGTCCGTCGCCGGAGATCCCCACGCCGTAGAGTGGGCGTTGAAGTCCCCGACGACGATGAGCGGGGTGGGGTGTGCTTCCGCCACAAGGGCCCCGAGCTCAACGAGTAACTGCTCAAATTGAGCACGGGTCTTCCTGGGCGGACAGTACACCCCGATCACTGCAGCGTCTCCCAGCAGCGCGAGGACGCACATTCGTCCTTGGGACACCCTATCAAAGGCGCCCCGCTGGGAGACGATAGCCACTTCACCGTCGCGGTCGCTGGCCCAATCATCACGGGCTCGAACCGCGTACGGTTCGGCGACTACAGCCACGGTCGTCTGCCACTGCGCTACGGACTGGATCAAAACATCCTGGGCCGCAGCGCAGTGCCTGACGTTGGCCTGCAGGACCGAGAATGTGGACATCTAGGATTGAGCGGTGTCCATAACCTCCTCAGTTTGGGTGGGAGCGGGGTCCATGACCGGCCCGACCCGCTTCCCACCGACACCTCCTCGACGACGACGCCGCTTTTTTGACGCCGCCAGGCAAGCCTTGGCACCCAGGCGGTGCGCAGCGGCCTCTCCCGCCGCAGCACACACGGGGCAATGCGGATCCGCGTTGCAGCCGGCCGCTTTGTGGCCGGGCTGCCCGCAGCGGAAGCACAGGGCGCTGCGGTCAACTCCCGCAGCACACCTGGCCCCCACATGCCCCACATCCAGGCAGCGGAAGCACCGCTGCGGCCTGGAGTCCAGAAGGACCGCACGGACGCGGGTCCAGCCAATGACGAGGGCGCGGCCATCTGTGATTAATTTGGCCGCTGCGACCGGGCACTTGACCCACGCCGTGCCCTCCCTTGTTGCCTGGCGGGTAATTTCGCCAACGGTGACGCTGGTGGCGGCGCACCCTCCAACTTCCGCCACCACCCGCGCCACGACCTCCTTGGTTGCGGCGTCGCCAAGACCGGAGATGCGCAACTCCGCGCACTTCTCCGGTCTGGCGACGCGAACGTCGTCGCCGAGGGATTCCCTTAACTTGGCCGCCAATGCGTCCGCCTTGGCGCCCCTATCCGCACCCGCCACCTCGAGGATGCGACCCCCGGTGACCGCGGTGCGGAAACGCAAACCCTCGATGCCGAGGCTTTTGAGGTCGATTGACCTCTCAGCCTCGGCAAGCTTCTTCGCATAGGTAACACCCCGCTCCTCCGCTCCTCGCTGCAGCGTGATGACTACTGCTGCAGTTCGCGGTGAGCGGAGGTTCGGGGCGCTCCCCTTACCGCCAGATTTTGAGGGCGCCTTAGCGGGCGCATTGGCGGGCTTCGATGCCGCTTTCTTCTTGGGCCGCTTAGCAACTTCATTCCACGTCTCAGTACGGGACTGAGACGTGGAGGCCGGTATTTCGGTTGAGGCCGGCTGGCGCTCCCGGCGCGTCGCCTCCACCTCACGCGCCGCAGCGCTCTTCTTCTTCTTCCTGTTCCTCTTCTCCCCCTGGGTTGGGAGAGAAGAAGAAGAGGCCGACGGAACGGCCGTGACAGAATCCGTCACCTCCACCACAGATGTGGAGGCGACGGCAGGTAGAGGCGCGGCGGCAGAGGCGCCAGCGGCCTTGCGCTTTGAGCGCGTGGGCGCCGAAGCGCCGACGGAAGGGCCCTTTGAGGGGGCGACAGGTGCACCGCCGGGTGCTGGAGCATTGGCCATACGGGCATCATTGCGCGCGTCCGCCGCGAGGGGAGGACGCAACCGAGGCGCCGGGAGCAGCCGATCCTCGAAGCCGGCGCGGCGCGCGTCGATGAGGTACAACACCTCATCCCGCGACAGCCCCGCCGACGGTGTTGGAGCGGCGCTCATCTGGCGCCTCATTTCCTCCATCTGGGCCCGCACGGCCACGAGCTCTCCCTTAAGACGCATTATTTCGTCGTTGCATTTGAGGGAGGCCATCTCCCTCATGTGCTCCAGTATTGACCCGGCGGCACTCCGCAGGCCCTGGACGCTCTGGCCCTTCAGGCGGGAGGATTTGTAGGCGATCGTATCGATCGCCTTCACCGCCTCCTCTACCGCCTTCGACAGCTGCTCGCACCGCAATACCGGAGCAGCTGCCGACGTCGACGCCTCCTCCTCCATTGTCGGGGATTTGCGGAGGAAGGAGAGTCGCCTCTCCTCCCGCCGCCGACGCTCCTCCGACGCTTCGTGTGCGGCCTGCGCGAGCTCTTCCTCCGCTTGGAGCTCGAGCTCGCGCTCCTGGGCCGCAATATAGTTGGCCTTGGCTTGGGCCAGGCCAACATACTGGCCGGTCGTTGGAGGGCGCCCACGCCCTCTTTTACCGGGCTGGCCCCTGATGGTGCTGGGGCCAGCCGACTCCTCACCGTCGCTGCCCGACTCCCCAGGGCTTTTACTGTTGCAGCGCTTGCGCTGCCACAACCTGGGAGTCGGGGAGGGACGGGAGGAAACCGTCATCATAGACTGGCAGCTGCTATCGGAGTCCGACAGCCGCTGCCAGTCGCATTTGTTCGCGCTTTCCGAGAGCGAATTGCGGGTGTCGCAGCGCGACAACGACACCCGCAATTCCCTCCCGCCCGGGGTTGGAGTCCCGGGCCTCGACACTCTCGTGTCACCCTCATCATTCTCACTCTTCAATTTATCCATTTTTAAAAACGATATTTAGCAAATTTTATGGCCACAAGTACAGTCGTTGCAGTTCGGTCACCCAACTTGCCACTCCGTTACGGTGGTCAAGTTGGGGTCCAGGGCGGACGACGTGGACGTATGCTAACGACACTTGGGGCCCCGCCCCAGGTTAGGTTTTTTTTTTTTTTTTTTTTTTTTGTTGACGCGGGGAATGCGTTTAGGCACCGTCATCCCAGCTACGGGGGTAGCTGGGACGGTGTGTGGGACTCACCGGTCCCGAAAACAGGGACCGTCCTACCCACTAAACCCCGCGGTGTTCCGACTCACCCTATAGCCGGGCCGAGGGATATGAAAAGTAGATTCTACATCGACCCGGCTAGGGATGCCCCGTAGGGTTGGGGCTCTCCTCGGGGGACCAGATGGTCGGCCCCCGGAGCTCCCTAAGGAGCTGAAGAAAGACAAGCCCGCATCGCACCGCCTTCGAACGTCCCTCTGAAAGCAGAGGGGGCAGAAAGCGGCCGAGCGGGCGGGCACTAAGGCACCTCCGGAACACTGGGAGGTGCCTTCCGCCAAACGATCATCGGTGGGTGAGGTCCCCCGACCACCACCCACCGGAACAACACTAGTCGGGAGCGCGCATGAACTGAGCCATGCGACGCCCCCGAACCGGACGACGAGGCGGGAGCGTTTGACCTGCACGCTCCCGCACCCGCAGTTCATCTCTCTTTGCCGCCATCACCTCATTGGCAAAAGAGGTGACGGCGGCCCAACACTCCTGGCTGCCGACCATGGCTCGCACCACAGCCGGCAGCGACAAGTCAAAACCAATTCGGCCCGTGAGGGCGACTCGCGGCCCGTCCCACGCCGCGCACTCGGCGAGTGTGTGCTCCGCCGAGTCCACGGCGCCACTTGGGCAGTGACGGCACACGGAGTCCGACTCCACACCCACCACCTCCCACAGGTACTTGGCGAAACAGCCATGTCCTGTGAGGAGCTGAGTGAGGTGGTACGTCGGCGCACCGTGCGCCCTCTCCACCCAAGGCCGAAGAACGGGCCGGACAGCCCCCACGAGCCGCGCGCTCGCAGAGGGACACGCCAACCTAATGGCCCACTTCCGGAAGAGATCGTCGCGAGCAGACTGTCTCCAGCGATCGATCTCGTCCGGGAGTGGGCGACCTCCATTTATCCGCACCAGGGCGCTTTCGTCGTAAACGCGCTTGAGGACTCCAGCCTCGAGATCCCAAGGGGGGCTCCCGCCAATCAAACACGCCGCCTCGTAAGAGACGGTGCAGTACGCTCGCGCCGCCCTCTGCGCAATCACCCGCTGCGGTCTTCGCAGCAGGGGGATGGTTTTGGCGCAGAGAGCGTCCGACCAAATAGGCGCTCCGTAGAGCGCCTTGGAGCGCACTACACCGTCGTAGAGACGGCGACATGCACTTTCCGGCCCCCCTTTATTGGGGAGCAGCCGCGCCAGCCTTCCGGCGTATGACACCAGTTTGGGTGCCAGGCGCCGGAAGTGCTCGACGAAACCCCACCGACTATCGAGGACCAATCCTAGGTACTTCATGGTCTCCCCGATAGCGATGGGGGTGCCGCTCACCACAATTGCGGAATCTCGAGGTGGCCCCCGACGAGGCCCGTGGAAAAACACGGCCTCGGACTTATCGAGAGCCACCTGGAGTCCCAGCGCCCTGATGCGGCTGACCACCTGGGCAACGCCCGCGGTGGCCAGAACCTTCGCGTCCCTGAATTCTGGGCCCCGCGCGGTGACGAGGGTGTCGTCGGCGTAGCAGATAACGCCGACCCCCGTAAGAGTTGCACCGCGCAGGACCCAGTCATAGCCGATGTTCCACAGGAGCGGACCCAGAACCGACCCCTGTGGAACACCGCACGACATCTCCTTGCGGACCATTCCTGACCGGGCCGGGTAGATGATGGCCCGGTCCACGAAATAGTCCGCAAGGACGCGCCTGAGGTACCACGGGACGTTGTGGTACCTCAGCGCCTCGGCGATGGTCTGCCAGGGGATGGTGTTGAAGGCGTTCGCGATGTCCAGCGACACCGCCAACAACACCTCCCCCCGACCGACCGCCTCTTGGACGCTGTCCCTGAGTCGGGAGATGGCGTCCAGGGTAGACCGCCCGCGACGGAACCCGTACTGGCCGCCGTCAAGGTTGGGCCCCGCCCCTTCAAGGTGCCCGACGAGACGAGCAGCGAGCACCCGCTCGAAAAGCTTGCTCATCTCGCCGAGCAGAACAATAGGGCGGTAGGCCGACGGCGACTCGACGGGGCGCCCGTGCTTCCTGAGCAGCACGAGCTTCCCCGTCTTCCACGTTCGCGGGACTCTACCCGACGCCAAACACTCCGACATCAGGGAGAGCGTCTCTTCTTCGAACGCCGGCATGACCAGGGCGACGACCCGCCCTGGGATGCCGTCCGGACCGGGGGCGCGGTGTCTCATCTTGAGTTTGAGAACCGCTGCCCCTAACTCGGCATCGGACACGGGCGGGATCGCCTCCGTGTCAGCCGGCGTTCCCTCTGGTGCTGCCATACACGGTGGGACCCACTCTTCCCGCGCAGGGAAGAGGGAGCTGACGACTACATTCACGAAGGTGGGCTCGAGAGACCTAGTAAGCGGGGGCGCATAAGGCCGGAGTTTGTCGCTCACGGCCTTATACGGGCGCCCCCACGGATCTCCATTTAACGTCTCGAGCCACACCTTCCACGACTCATCTTTGGCGGCCTTGATTGCCGAGCGAAGGGCCGCTCGGGCGTCCCGGTATGCGGCGCGCAACTCCTCCATGAGGACAGGGTTTCCGTTCCTTCGACCGCGGTAGCGGGTGTACCGACGCTGGGCTGCGTGGCTAGCAGCACGCAGCCCCTCCAGGTCGTCGTTCCACCAATACACCCGCCGCCGCGGGTGAACTGATCCTGCCCTCCGCATCGCCGCATCGCAGACGCGAGTCAGAGCCCCCGATAACCGCTCCGACCTCGCGTCCACGTCCGGGCTTCCGCCGAACGCGGCCCATCGCTCGACGATGGCCGCCTCTTCCGCCAGCTCCCGGTTAAGCGTCTTTAGTCGCCACCGTGGGCCCTCACCGGCCAGGGGACGGTCCTGAGCCCTCAGGGCGGGGGAGACGATATCGAACCGGACATACCGGTGGTCCGACATCGTCTCCACCTCCGTTACCACCCTCCAGCCACGTACGTGGTTCGCCAGACCAGAACTGGCGAAGGACACGTCCACGATTGACGTGTTCCCGTTATCCCCCACGTACGTGGGGACCGTCCCCTGATTTAGCAGCACCAGATCCATGGACACCGCCCAATCCTCCAACAACTCCCCCCGCAAGTCCGTCGCCGGAGATCCCCACGCCGTAGAGTGGGCGTTGAAGTCCCCGACGACGACGAGCGGGGTGGGGTGTGCTTCCGCCACAAGAGCCCCGAGCTCAACGAGTAACTGCTCAAATTGAGCACGGGTCTTCCTGGGCGGACAGTACACCCCGATCACTGCAGCGTCTCCCAGCAGCGCGAGGACGCACATTCGTCCTTGGGACACCCTATCAAAGGCGCCCCGCTGGGAGACGATAGCCACTTCACCGTCGCGGTCGCTGGCCCAATCATCACGGGCACGAACCGCGTACGGTTCGGCGACTACAGCCACGGTCGTCTGCCACTGCGCTACGGACTGGATCAAAACATCCTGGGCCGCAGCGCAGTGCCTGACGTTGGCCTGCAGGACCGAGAATGTGGACATCTAGGATTGAGCGGTGTCCATAACCTCCTCAGCTTGGGTGGGAGCGGGGTCCGCAACCGGCCCGACCCGCCTCCCACCGACTCCTCCTCGGCGACGACGCCGCTTCTTTGACGCCGCCAGGCAAGCCTTGGCGCCCAGGCGGTGCGCAGCGGTCTCTCCCGCCGCCGCACACACGGGGCAGTGCGGATCCGCGGCGCAGCCGGCCGCTTTGTGGCCGGGCTGCCCGCAGCGGAAGCACAGGGCGCTGCGATCAACTCCCGCAGCACACCTGGCCCCCACGTGCCCCACATCCAGGCAGCGGAAGCATCGCTGCGGCCTGGGGTCCAAAAGGACCGCACGGACGCGGGTCCAACCGATGACTAGGGCGCGGCCATCCGTAACTAGTTTGGCAGCCGCGACGGGGCACTTCACCCACGCCGTGCCCTCTCTGCTTGCCTGGCGGACAATAGAACCAACAACGACGCTGGTGATGGCGCAACCTCCAACGTCCGCCACCACCCGCGCCACAACCTCCTTCGTCGCTGAATCGCCGAGACCGGAGATGCGCAGCTCCGCGCACTTCTCCGGCCTGGCGATACGGACGTCGTCGCCGAGGGACTGCCTTAGTTTTTCCGCTAATGCGTCCGCTTTCGCGCTCCTCTCCGCACCAGCCACCTCGAGGATACGTCCCCCGGTGGCTGCAGTGCGGAAGCGCAGGCCGTCGATGCCGAGGCTTTTAAGGTCGATTGACCTCTCAGCCTCGGCAAGCTTTTCGGCGTATGTCACGCCCCGAACCTCCGCTTCCCGCTGCAGCGTAATAACCACCGCTGCTGTTCGCGGTGAGCGGAGATTCGGGGCGCTCTTCTTTGCGCCTGGCTTCGCGGGTGCCCTAGCGGGCGCATTAGCGGGTTTCTTCGGCCGCTTGACGACGTTGTTCCACGTCTCAGTTTGGGACTGAGACGTGGAAGCCGGGGCCGGTTGGGTTGAGGCCGACTGGCGCTCTCTGCGCGTCGCCTCCACTTCACGCGCCGCGGCACTCCTCCTTGTCTTTTTGTTCTTCTTCCCCTTTGAGGGAGAAGAAGAAGAGGCCGGCGGAACGGCCACAACAGATTCCGTCACCTCCACCACAGATGTGGAGGGGACGGCAGGTAGAGGCGCGGCGGCAGAGGCGCCAGCGGCCTTGCGCTTTGAGCGCGTGGGCGCCGAGGCGCCGACGGAAGGGCCCGTTGACTGGGCGACAGGTGCACCGCCAGGTGCTGGAGCACCGGCCATGCGGGCATCGTTGCGTGCATCCGCCGCGAGCGGAGGACGCAACCGAGGCGCCGGGAGCAGCCGATCCTCAAAGCCGGCGCGGCGCGCGTCGATGAGGTACAGCACCTCATCACGCGACAGCCCCGCCGACGGTGTTGGAGCGGCGCTCAACTGGCGCCTCAATTCCTCCATCTGGCCACGCACGGCCGCGAGTTCTCCCTTCAAGCGCATGACCTCGTCGCTGCACTTGAGGGAGGCCATCTCTCGCATATGCTCCAGGATCGACCCGGCGGCACTCCGCAGGCCCTGGACGCTCTGGCCCTTCAGGCGGGAGGATTTGAAGGCGATCGTATCGATCGCCTTCACCGCCTCCTCTACCGCCTTCGACAGCTGCTCGCACCTAAGGACAGGAGCAGCTGCCGACGTCGACGCCTCCTCCAGCGTCGGGGATTTTCGGAGGAAGGAACGTCGCGTCTCCTCCTGCCTCAGACGTTCCTCCTCCTTCGCCCGGAATTCGTCCCGCGCGAGCTCTTCCTCCGCTTGGAGCTCGAGCTCGCGTTCCTGGGCCGCAATATAGTTTGCCCTGGCTTGGGCTAGGCCAACATACTGGCCGGTCGTTGGAGGGCGCCCACGCCCTCTTTTACCGGGCTGGCCCCTGATGGTGCTGGGGCCAGCCGACTCCTCACCGTCGCTGCCCGAATCCCCAGGGCTTTTACTGTTGCAGCGCTTGCGCTGCCACAACCTGGGAGTCGGGGAGGGACGGGAGGAAACCGTCATCATTGACTGGCAGCTGCTATCGGAGTCCGACAGCCGCTGCCAGTCGCATTTAATCGCGCTTTCCGAGAGCGAATTGCGGGTGTCGCAGCGCGACAACGACACCCGCAATTCCCTCCCGCCCGGGGTTGGAGTCCCGGGCCTCGACGCCTTCGCGTCACTCTCATCTTCACTCTTAGTTTTCGCATCCATGCTCAACAAAATCCTTCAAAGTTTTTATGGCCGCAAGTCCAGCTGTTCGAAATTCGGTCACCCAACTTGCCACTCCGTTACGGTGGTCAAGTTGGGGTCCAGGGCGGACGACGTGGACGTAAACGAACAACACTTGGGGCCCCGCCCCGCCCCAGGTTAGGTTAGGTTAGGTTAGGTTAGGTTAGGTTAGGTTAGGTTAGGTTAGGTTAGGTTTTTGTTTTTTTTTTTTTTTTTTTTTTTTTTTTTTTTTTTTTTTTTTTTTTCTGACATCTCTACCGTGGGCAGAGCCTAATTTACAAAGTTGTCTAGCTAGCTAAATATATAGTGAGCTCTAGCCCCGCGGGGCTCTCTTAACTACTTCAAGAGATGACGGGGGGCAGGGGCACTTCAGCAAGAGACTTCGCTCCGCCAGTGACTCGCCTATAGCGGCCCCCTTCACTTCTGCCATCAATCGGGTTTAGCACCCCGGTTCCCCGTCATCTCGAACCTATCTAATCTATTTCCTCTTTCACCCAAATTCTCTTTTTCATTCCAGTTCTCGCACGTATGCTTCTCGTACTTCCACGCTTTCCCGACCTTTCATTCTTTTATCTTACTATCTAAATCTTAATTCTATCCTCTTTTATTCTCATTCCTCTAGTACCATACCCGTCACGCTTTTATGCCTCTCGTACTTTCATGCTAGCCTTTCATTCTTGGGAAGTGGGGTATCATCCGTTTGGGGGGGGGTACGGGGTTAAGTTTTTTATTTATTTATTAATTTTTCCAAAGACAAATATACATTTTTCTATTTATACTTACATTTAGTTCTTAATTTAGTGTTCTTACAATATTCTAATTTATTTATGTAACTTGTACTTATTAACAATATCTTTACTTATTGACAATATTACAGCTTCTTCTTATGCTAATTCACAAACTTGGTTTTCCTCTTATATCTATTACATGGCATATAACTTTTTATTTTCTAAACTGCCTTTTCTTATATTTAATATTTACTAACACATTTATATATAACTTCAGTTATATACTTATTCTACTGTGACAAATCTTTTTATTTACATATTTCGTTTATTGTTGTATACACGTATTAATTATAATACTGGTTACACAATGTTTGTTTTGCCGTTTCTTATATTTACAATCCTAATGATCTTATGGGCATACTTTAGGAATTTGTCTCTTTGCATTTTTAACATGTGTGGCAGATTTTCCGCTGTAACCCCTACCCCAGTGTCTGTCTCCAGATTTAAGCGGTCTAACGCGTGTATGGGGCAGTCCAGCAGGAGATGGACGACCGTCTCATCGACGCCCGGCTCGCAGGCGCACGATGGGTCCTCCTTACACTTGAACCGTGTCAAGTATGCGGCGAACCCACCGTGCCCCGTCAACAGCTGGGTCGTGGGGCCGGCGATCGCCATCTTGCGGACGATGCTGTACGCTTCCACTGCACATGGGAGAAAAAGCTTTGTAACGGAGGCCTTCTCGCCCTCTCTGTACCTCTTGTTCCATTCGTCAAGCGTGCCCTGGCGTAGGAGACGCTTCACGAATGAAACCGGGTACAGACCGTAGTCCGGTGCCTTCTTCAACTTCAGAGCCGCTTCCTTTGCGAGTTCATCCGCTCGCTCGTTACCCTCCAATCCTGCGTGGGCCTTGACCCAGAATAAGGATATCTCCTTACCCTGGGCCCTGCCAAGATGGATTGCGGCTCTGGCTTGCACTGCCAGGGGATGGAGGGCATGACGGTTTATAACCGTCAAGAGAGCGGCTCTGCTGTCGCTGAAGACGCCGAACGTGGACGCGCCTCGCCTGAGGATCTCACTGGCCGCTTTGCATAACGCCAGGAGCTCGGCCTGGTATACGGTGCAATGGGGCGAGAGAGCAAGTTTGAGGGCCTTGGTTTCGGTCTCCCTATTCCAAAACGATAGGGCAGCGCCGACTCGGCCCTCAATCTTGCTCCCATCCGTGAAGATGCGCACCTCAAAACGGTTTGCATCCTCCAGCTGCCCCTCGTCTACCAGACTGGTGAACCCCAAGGACGCATGCTTCGCGGGGTGAGGTGCCTCTATTGCTGGGGACATTCGCTCGACCTCCCAGTCTCCCAGCCATGACTGGCCCACCCCTCTCTTGGCCTCATACAATGAGGCCACCTCGCGAACTCTGAGGTCCAGAGGGAGTAGACCAGCCAAGACCAGCGCCGAGTTCAGAGAGACCGTGCGATATGCCTTGCACAGCTTTTGGGCGAAACCGCGCTGTACCACGTTCAGTTGTTTTTGGACACAAAGCTTTTTCACCGATGTGTGCCAAGCACTGGCTGCGTACAACATCGTCGGCTCCACGGCCGCGGTGTAGATCGTCCGAATCACCTCGGGGTGAAGCCCCCAGCTGATCCGGGCCATCCGCGCCAGCTTCCGGTAGATGGCGATGGCCTTACTGCATATGTTGGAGACGTGTGTGTTAAAGGTGAGTGCGTGATCTATGGTGAGCCCCAGGATTTTGATCTCGTTGGACATTCCAATGTCTATCCCGCCCATGCTGAGGCGCGGGACATCGTACTTCAGCCTCCGCGTTATTACCATCGCACAAGTTTTGTGCGGTGCGAAATTCAGCTTATTTCCGATGCCCCACTCCCGCACACGTTCGAGAGAGGCATTGGCGTGTCCCTCGATTTCTAGAGCCGTGTCCCCATCGAAGACCAACACCACATCGTCCGCGAACGCCTGAACATAAACACCCTTTCGCTCCAGCTCATTCAAAATCGGATTCAGAAGCAAGTTCCACAGCAAGGGACCGCCGATTGATCCCTGGACGCACCCTTTGCCCGTCGAGCGGCTGCACTCCTCGCCGGCATACCTAACCCTTACCTTTCTCTCGCTTAGGTAGCTGCCGATTACTCGCCTCAAGTTGACCGGACAATTTTCCTCCGCCAGCCGTACTTTAATGGCAGGCCACCAGGCGCTGTCGAAGGCCCCCTCTATGTCCAAGGACACCATAGTGACTATCCTCTTTTCACGGAGTTTAGCCACTATGCGCCTCATTAGGTCATAGAGGGCGTCTTCGGTGCTCTTCTGGGGCATAAAGCCGTACTGGCGAGTACTCATTCTCGGCAACAGATGGTATTTGAGGCGAGAAACCAGCATCCTCTCGTACACCTTCCCCAGGACAGGCAACAGCCCAATCGGTCTGTACGACTTGGGAACGGTGTACGAGTCTTTACCTGGCTTTTTCAGTACCACCACCACGGCTTCCTTCCATATTTTAGGAAAGTAGCCGTGATGGAGGCACTGATTAAGCAGCTCCAGAAAGAGTAAGGGGTCGGCAGCGACGGCGTGGCTACAGATATCGGCCGTGAAGCCGTCCGCCCCGGGTGCTTTTTTCGGGTTGAATTTGTGAAGCGCATCGAACAGTTCGCCCACCGTAAAAGGTGGGTCATTGTCACAATGACCCTCTCCATTTTCAACCTTTTCCGCTTGTCTGCGTGTCTGTTGATGCGCCTCAGTATCCTCCTCGACCAGGTCCTCCGGGTAGAAGGTCTGGGCGAGGAGTTGTGCCGATCCCCTAGCGTCCAGATAGGTTCCATTTTGGATTAGCAGTCGGTCTTCTTCCCTTGCTGTGGCCCTCCCTATCACTCGGTATATCCCCTCCCAGATGCCCTCCCTGTCCTGTTTTTCGCAGAAATTCTTCCAGCGGTTAGGTTAGGTTAGGTTAGGTTAGGTTAGGTTAGGTTAGGTTTTTTTTTTTTTTTTGTTGACGCGGGGAATGCATTTAGGCACCGTCATCCCAGCTACGGGGGTAGCTGGGACGGTGTGTGGGACTCACCGGTCCCGGAAGAAGGGACCGTCCTACCCACTAAACCCCGCGGTGTTCCGACTCACCCTATAGCCGGGCCGAAGGATATGAAGTTGAAGATTCTACGTCGACCCGGCTAGGGATGCCCCGTAGGGTTGGGGCTCTCCTCGGGGGACCAGATGGTCGGCCCCCCGGAGCTCCCTAAGGAGCTGAAGAAAACAAGCCCGCATCGCACCGCCCTCGTACGTCCCTCTGAAAGCAGAGGGGGCAGAGAGCGGCCGAGCGGGCGGGCACTAAGGCACCTCCGGAACACGGGGAGGTGCCTTCCGCCAAACGATCATCGGTGGGTGAGGTCCCCCGACCACCACCCACCGGGACAACACTAGTCGGGGGCGCGCACGAAAGCTGCCATGCGGCGCCCCCGAACCGGACGGCGAGGCGGGAGCGTCTGACCTGCACGCTCCCGCACCCGCAATTCCTCTCTCTTTGCCGCCATCACCTCATTGGCAAAAGAGGTGACGGCGGCCCAACACTCCTGGCTGCCGACCATGGCTCGCACCACAGCCGGCAGCGACAAATCAAAACCAATTTGGCCCGTGAGGGCGACTCGCGGCCCGTCCCACGCCGCGCACTCGGCGAGTGTGTGCTCGGCCGAGTCCACGGCGCCACTTGGGCAGTGACGGCACACGGGGTCCGACTCCACACCCACCACCTCCCACAGGTACTTGGCGAAACAGCCATGTCCTGTGAGGAGCTGAGTGAGGTGGTACGTCGGCGCACCGTGCGCCCTCTCCACCCAAGGCCGAAGAACGGGCCGGACAGCCCCCACGAGCCGCGCGCTCGCAGAGGGAACGACCAACCTATTGGCCCACTTCCGGAAGAGATCGTCGCGAGCAGACTGTCTCCAGCGATCGATCTCGTCCGGGAGTGGGCGACCTCCATTACTCCGCACCAGGGCGCTTTCCTCGTACACCCGTTTGAGGACTCCAGCCTCGAGGTCCCACGGGGGGCTTCCTCCAATTAGACACGCCGCCTCGTAAGAGACGGTGCAGTACGCTCGCGCCGCCCTCTGCGCAATCACCCGCTGCGGCCTCCGCAGCAGGGGGATGGTTTTGGCGCAGAGAGCGTCCGACCAAATAGGCGCTCCGTAGAGCGCCTTGGAGCGCACTACACCGTCATAGAGACGGCGACATGCACTTTCCGGCCCCCCTTTATTGGGGAGCAGCCGCGCCAGCCTTCCGGCGTATGACACCAGTTTTGGTGCCAGGCGCCGGAAGTGCTCGACGAAACCCCACCGACTATCGAGGACCAATCCTAGGTACTTCATGGTCTCCCCGATAGCGATGGGGGTGCCGCTCACCACAATGAAGGAATCTCGAGGTGGCCCTCGCCGAGGCCCGTGGAAAAACACGGCCTCGGACTTTTCGAGAGCCACCTGGAGTCCCAGCGCCCTGATGCGGCTGACCACCTGGGCAACGCCCGCGGTGGCCAGAACCTTCGCGTCCCTGAATTCTGGGCCCCGCGCGGTGACGAGGGTGTCGTCGGCGTAGCATATAATGCCGACCCCCGTTAGAGTTGCACCGCGCAGGACCCAGTCATAGCCGATGTTCCACAGGAGCGGACCAAGCACCGACCCCTGTGGAACACCGCACGACATCTCCCTGCGGACTATTCCCGACCGGGCCGGGTAGATAATGGCCCGGTCCACGAAATAGTCCGCAAGGACGCGCCTGAGGTACCACGGGACCTTGTGGTACCTCAGCGCCTCGGCGATGGTCTGCCAGGGGATGGTGTTGAAGGCGTTCGCGATGTCCAGCGACACCGCCAACAACACCTCCCCCCGACCGACCGCCTCTTCGACGCTGTCCCTGAGTCGGGAGATGGCGTCTAGGGTAGACCGCCCGCGACGGAACCCGTACTGGCCGCCGTCGAGGTTGGGCCCCGCCCCCTCAAGGTGCCCGACGAGACGAGCAGCGAGCACCCGCTCGAAAAGCTTGCTCATCTCGCCGAGCAAAACAATGGGGCGGTAGGCCGACGGCGACTCGACGGGGCGCCCGTGCTTCTTAAGCAGCACGAGCTTCCCCGTCTTCCACGTTCGCGGGACCCTACCCGACGCCAAACACTCCGACATCAGGGAGAGCGTCTCTTCTTCGAACGCCGGCATGACCAGGGCGACGACCCGCCCTGGGATGCCGTCCGGACCGGGGGCGCGGTGTCTCAACTTGAGCTTGAGAACCGCCGCCCCTAACTCGGCATCGGACACGGGCGGGATCGCCTCCGTGTCAGCCGGCGTTCCTTCTGGTGCCGCCATGCTCGGCGGGACCCACTCTTCCCGCGCAGGGAAGAGGGAGCTGACAACATCATTCACGAAGGTGGGCTCGAGAGACCTGGTGAGCGGGGGCGCATAAGGCCGGAGTTTGTCGCTCACGACCTTATACGGGCGCCCCCACGGATCTCCATTTAAAGTCTCGAGCCACACCTTCCACGACTCGTCTTTGGCGGCCTTGATCGCCGAGCGAAGGGCCGCTCGGGCGTCCCGGTATGCGGCGCGCAACTCCTCCACGAGGACAGGGTTTCCGGCCCTACGACCGCGGTAGCGGGTGTATCTTCGTTGGGCTGCGTGACTAGCAGCACGCAGCCCTTCAAGGTTGTCGTTCCACCAATACACCCGCCGCCGCGGCTGGACAGACCCTGCCCTTCGCATCGCCGCATCGCAGACGCGAGTCAGAGCCTCAGATAACCGCTCCGACCTCGCGTCCACGCTCGGGTTTCCGCCAAACGCGGCCCATCGCTCGACGATGGCCGCCTCTTCTGCCAGCTCCCGGTTCAGCGTTTTTAAGCGCCACCGTGGGCCCTCACCGGCCAGGGGACGATCGTGGGTCCTCAGGGCGGGGGAGACGATATCAAATCGGACATACCGGTGGTCCGACATCGTCTCCACCTCCGTGACCACCCTCCAGCCACGTACGTGGTTCGCCAGGCCAGAACTGGCAAAGGACAGGTCCACGATGGACCTGTTCCCAGTCTCCCCCACGTACGTGGGGACCGTCCCCTGGTTCAGCAGCACCAGATCCATGGACACCGCCCAATCCTCCAACAACTCCCCCCGCAAGTCCGTCGCCGGAGATCCCCACGCCGTAGAGTGGGCGTTGAAATCCCCGACGACGATGAGCGGGGTGGGGTGTGCTTCCGCCACAAGAGCCCCGAGCTCAACGAGTAACTGCTCAAATTGAGCACGGGTCTTCCTGGGCGGACAGTACACCCCGATCACTGCAGCGTCTCCCAGCAGAGCGAGGACGCACATTCGTCCTTTGGACACCTTATCGAAGGCGCCCCGCTGGGAGACGATAGCCACTCCACCGTCGCGGTCGCTGGCCCAATCATCACGGGCACGAACCGCGTACGGTTCGGCGACTACAGCCACGGTCGTCTGCCACTGCGCTACGGACTGGATCAAAACATCCTGGGCCGCAGCGCAGTGCCTGACGTTGGCCTGCAGGACCGAGAATGTGGACATCTAGGATTGAGCAGTGTCCATCACCTCCACAGATTGGGTGGGAGCGGGGTCCGCGACCGGCCCGACCCGCCTCCCACCGACACCTCCTCGACGACGACGCCGCTTCTTTGACGCCGCCAGGCAAGCCTTGGCGCCCAGGCGGTGCGCAGCGGCCTCTCCCGCCGCCGCACACACGGGGCAGTGCGGATCCGCGGCGCAGCCGGCCGCTTTGTGGCCGGGCTGCCCGCAGCGGAAGCACAGGGCGCTGCGGTCAACTCCCGCAGCACACCTGGCCCCCACGTGCCCCTCATCCAGGCAGCGGAAACACCGCTGCGGCCTGGGGTCCAAAAGGACCGCACGGACGCGGGTCCAACCGATGACGAGTGCGCGGCCATCCGTTACTAGTTTGGCCGCCGCGACGGGGCACTTCACCCACGCCGTGCCCTCCCTGCTTGCCTGGCGGACTATATTACCGACCACGACGCTGGTGATGGCGCAACCTCCAACGTCCGCCACCACCCGCGCCACAACCTCCTTGGTCGCTGAATCGCCCAGACCGGAGATGCGCAGCTCCGCGCACTTCTCCGGTCTGGCGACACGAACGTCGTCGCCGAGGGACGCCCTTAATTTTTCAGCCAATGCGTCCGCTTTGGCGCTCCTCTCGGCACCAGCCACCTCGAGGATACGGCCCCCGGTGGCTGCAGTGCGGAAGCGCAGGCCGTCGATGCCGAGGCTTTTGAGGTCGATTGACCTCTCAGCCTCGGCTAACTTCTCCGCGTAAGTCACGCCCCGCCCCTCCGCTTCCCGCTGCAGCGTAATCACCACTGCTGCAGTCCGCGGTGCGCGGAGATTTGGGGCGCGCTTCTTTCCGCCTGGCCTTGCGGGCGCCTTAGCGGGCGCACTGGCGGGCGTCGATGTCTTCTTTTTCGGCCGCTTGACCACTTTATTCCACGTCTCAGTTTGGGACTGAGACGTGGGGGCCGGTTGAGACATAGCCGGTTGAGTTGAAGCCGACTGGCGCTCTCTGCGCGTCGCCTCGGCCTCAAGCGCCGCAGCGCTCCTCCTCTGTTTCTTGTTCTTCTTCTTCCCTTTGGATGGGGGAGAAGAAGAAGAGGCCGGCGGAGCGGCCACGACCGATTCAGTCACCTCCACCACAGACGTGGAGGGGACGGGAGGCACAGGAGCGGCGGCAGAGGCGCCAGCGGCCTTTCTCTTTGAACGTGTGGGCGCAGGAGCGCCGACGGAAGGGCCCACGGAAGGACCGACAGAAGCACCGCCGGGTGCTGAAGCAGTGGTCGTGCGGGCAGCGTTGCGCGCGTCCGCCGCAAGGGGAGGACGCAACCGAGGCGCCGGGAGCAGCCGGTCCTCGAAGCCGGCGCGGCGCGCGTCAATGAGGTAAAGAACCTCATCGCGTGACAGCCCCGCCGACCGTGTTGAAGCGGCGCTCAGTTGGCGCCTCAATTCTTCCATCTCGGCCCGCACGGCCGTGAGCTCTCCCTTCAAACGGAGAACTTCCTCATTGCACGTGAGGGAGGCCATCTCCCTCATGTGCTCCCTTATTGAGCCGGCGGCACTCCGCAGGCCCTGTACACTTTGGCCCTTCAGGCGGGAGGACTTGAAGGCGATCATCTCGATCGACTTCAACCCCTCCTCGACCGCCACCTTCAGCTGGTCGGACCTCAACACCGGTACAGCTGCCGACGTCGACGCCTCCTCCATCGTCGGGGATTTTCGGAGGAAGGAGCGCCGCCCCTCCTCCCGCCTCAAACGCTCCTCCTCCTTGGCCTGAAAAGCGGCCCGCGCGAGCTCTTCCTCCGCCTGGAGCTCGAGCTCGCGCTCCTTGGCCGCAATATAAGTGGCCCTGGCTTGGGCCAGGCCAACATACATCCCCGTCGTTGGCGGGCGCCCACGCCCTCTTTTAACGGACTGGCCCCTGATGTTGCTGGGGCCAGTCGACTCCTCACCGTCGCTGCCCGACTCCCCAGGGCTCTTACTGTTGCAGCGTTTACGCTGCCACAACCTGGGGGTCGAGGAGGGACGGGAGGAAACCGTCTCCATTGACTGACAGCTGCTGTCAGAGTCAGACAGCTGTGGCCAGTCACATTTTGCGTCTCTGCACGCACTGTGCGGGGTCGTGTCGCACCGCGACAGCGTTACCCGCAATTCCTTCTCGCCCGGGGTTGGAGTCCCGGGCCTCGACACTTTCGCGTCGCTCTCTACTACGTCATTTTGGTTTTTGTTTTTGTTTATATTGTTTTCATTTGCCATGTTATTCCCACGAGAAGAGACGAAGGGTTTCACTCCCTGGGTGACGCTCATTCCAGGGAGCGGGCTAAATACTGCAGGGTTCGCCAGGTGCCCGTACAGGTTTTAACGACTTCGCTGTCGGGTTTTAAAGACTGTCCTTGTCGCGGGCCGGCCAATTAAGGCAAGCCCTCCGGTCCCTAAGGACACCACGTACCAACTGGAGCCACCAGTCAGATGGTTGCGATGACCTTAGGGGCTACGGAACGCGAGGAGGGTGGCTGGTCCTCCCCAACACCGACGCCTGTGTAGACCCCTGCGCGAGCAGTAGGCCTACGCGTCCACGACTCTCCCCGCTTCTACCGGCCGCAGCCGGGAGCAGACAACAACAAGCTGTGTCGCGACGCTACAACCGGGTCTCCGGGAGCTATCGCGACACCGCAGACCTTGCAGGCCCGCCAAACAACGACCCCCTCGTGCAATGGGGTCAGCTTCAGTCGAGAAGACGACCGACAATCACCGCGCTTCTACCGGCAAAAAGCCGGGAGCGGACAACAACAAGCTGCGCCGCGACGCTACAACCGGATCTCCGGGAGACGTCGCGACGCCGCAGGCCTTGAAGACCCGCCAAACCACGACCCCCTCGTACAATGGGGTCAGCTTTGATCGGTGAAATAACCGACCAATGGACGACAAACAAGGCTTCTACCGTTTCCGGGAGCGAACGTCACAAACTTGCCACGGCGAGGACATGCCGCGACACCGCAGGCCTAGCAGGCCTGCCAGACCACGACCCCCTCGTGCAATGGGGTCGGCTGTCGGGATATTGGTTCATCGACTTACAGGGGCAGCAAATTTTAGCGCTGCGCCTGTTAGCCGACTATCCAGGATGCACCGTCTTAGTCCAGTTGCCACTCCCCCCGGGCATATAGCCCGAAGGGATAGGAAACCGGTCCAAGCACACTAGGAGGTTCCCCGACCTAGCACCCCAGGTTAGGTTAGGTTAGGTTAGGTTTTTTTTTTTTTTTTTTTTTTTTTTTTTTTTTGTTGACGCGGGGAATGCGTTTAGGCACCGTCATCCCAGCTACGGGGGTAGCTGGGACGGTGTGTGGGACTCACCGGTCCCGGAAACAGGGACCGTCCTACCCACTAAACCCCGCGGTGTTCCGACTCACCCTATAGCCGGGCCGAGGGATATGAAAAGTAGATTCTACATCGACCCGGCTAGGGATGCCCCGTAAGGTTGGGGCTCTCCTCGGGGGACCAGATGGTCGGCCCCCGGAGCTCCCTAAGGAGCTGAAGAAAGACAAGCCCGCATCGCACCGCCCTCGAACGTCCCTCTGAAAGCAGAGGGGGCAGAGAGCGGCCGAGCGGGCTGGCACTAAGGCACCTCCGGAACACGAGGAGGTGCCTTCCGCCAAACGATCATCGGTGGGTGAGGTCCCCCGACCACCACCCACCGGAACAGCACTAGTCGGGGGCGCGCACGAAAGCTGCCATGCGGCGCCCCCGAACCGGACGGCGAGGCGGGAGCGTTAGACCTGCACGCTCCCGAACTCGCAGCTCCTCTCTCTTTGCCGCCATCACCTCACAAGCAAACGAGGTGACGGCGGCCCAACATTCCTGGCTGCCGACCATGGCTTGCACCACGGCCGGCAACGACAAATTATTTCCAACACGGCCCGTGAGGGCGACACGCGGCCCGTCCCACGCCGCGCACTCGGCGAGTGTGTGCTCAGCCGAGTCCACGGCGCCACTTGAGCAGTGATGGCACACGGGGTCCGACTCCACACCCACCACCTCCCACAGGTACTTGGCGAAACAGCCATGTCCTGTGAGGAGCTGAGTGAGGTGGTACGTCGGCGCACCGTGCGCCCTCTCTACCCAAGGCCGAAGAACGGGCCGGACAGCCCCCACGAGCCGCGCGCTCGCAGAGGGAACAACCAATCTATTGGCCCACTTCCGGAAGAGATCGTCGCGAGCAGACTGTCTCCAGCGATCGATCTCGTCCGGGAGTGGGCGACCTCCATTAATCCGCACCAGGGCGCTTTCATTGTACACGCGAGTGAGGACTCCAGCCTCGAGATCCCACGGGGGGCTTCCGCCAATCAGACACGCCGCCTCGTAAGAGACGGTGCAGTACGCTCTCGCAGCCCTCTGCGCAATCACCCGCTGCGGTCTCCGCAGCAGGGGGATGGTTTTGGCGCAGAGAGCATCCGCCCAAATGGGCGCTCCGTAGAGCGCCTTGGAGCGCACTACACCGTCGTAGAGACGGCGACATGAACTTTCCGGCCCCCCTTTATTGGGGAGCAGCCGCGCCAGCCTTCCGGCGTATGACACCAGTTTTGGTGCCAGGCGCCGGAAGTGCTCGACGAAACCCCATCGACTATCGAGGACCAATCCTAGGTACTTCATGGTCTCCCCGATAGCGATGGGGGTGCCGCTCACCACAATGAAGGAATCTCGAGGTGGCCCCCGCCGAGGCCCGTGGAAAAACACGGCCTCGGACTTTTCGAGAGCCACCTGGAGTCCCAGCGCCCTGATGCGGCTGACCACCTGGGCAACGCCCGCGGTGGCCAGAACCTTCGCGTCCCTGAATTCTGGGCCCCGCGCGGTGACGAGGGTGTCGTCGGCGTAGCATATAATGCCGACCCCCGTAAGAGTTGCACCGCGCAGGACCCAGTCATAGCCGATGTTCCACAGGAGCGGACCAAGCACCGACCCCTGTGGAACACCGCACGACATCTCCTTGCGGACTATTCCCGACCGGGCCGGGTAGATAATGGCCCGGTCCACGAAATAGTCCGCAAGGACGCGCCTGAGGTACCACGGGACGTTGTGGTACCTCAGCGCCTCGGCGATGGTCTGCCAGGGGATGGTGTTGAAGGCGTTCGCGATGTCCAGCGACACCGCCAACAACACCTCCCCCCGACCGACCGCCTCTTCGACGCTGTCCCTGAGTCGGGAGATGGCGTCTAGGGTAGACCGCCCGCGACGGAACCCGTACTGGCCGCCGTCGAGGTTGGGCCCCGCCCCCTCAAGGTGCCCGACGAGACGAGCAGCGAGCACCCGCTCGAAAAGCTTGCTCATCTCGCCGAGCAAAACAATAGGGCGGTAGGCCGACGGCGACTCGACGGGGCGCCCGTGCTTCTTGATCAGCACGAGCTTCCCCGTCTTCCACGTTCGCGGGACCCTACCCGACGCCAAACACTCCGACATCAGGGAGAGCGTCTCCTCTTCGAACGCCGGCATGACCAGGGCGACGACCCGCCCTGGGATGCCGTCCGGACCGGGGGCGCGGTGTCTCAACTTGAGCTTGAGAACCGCCGCCCCCAACTCGGCATCGGACACGGGCGGGATCGCCTCCGTGTCAGCCGGCGTTCCCTCTGGTGCTGCCATACTCGGCGGGACCCACTCTTCCCGCGCAGGGAAGAGGGAGCTGACTACTTCATTTACGAAGGTGGGCTCGAGAGACCTGGTAAGCGGGGGCGCATAAGGCCGGAGTTTGTCGCTCACGGCCTTATACGGGCGCCCCCACGGATCTCCATTCAACGTCTCGAGCCACACCTTCCACGACTCATCTTTGGCGGCCTTGATTGCCGAGCGAAGGGCCGCTCGGGCGTCCCGGTATGCGGCGCGCAACTCCTCCATGAGGACAGGGTTTCCGTTCCTTCGACCGCGGTAGCGGGTGTACCGACGCTGGGCTGCGTGACTAGCAGCACGCAGCCCCTCCAGGTCGTCGTTCCACCAGTACACCCGCCGCCGCGGGTGAACTGATCCTGCCCTCCGCATCGCCGCATCGCAGACGCGGGTCAGAGCCTCGGACAACCGCTCCGACCTCGCGTCTACGTCCGGGTTTCCGCCAAACGCGGCCCATCGCTCGACGATGGCCGCCTCTTCCGCCAGCTCCCGGTTAAGCGATTTCAGTCGCCACCGTGGGCCCTCACCGGCCAGGGGACGGTCCTGAGCCCTCAGGGCGGGGGAGACGATATCGAACCGGACATACCGGTGGTCCGACATCGTCTCCACCTCCGTTACCACCCTCCAGCCACGTACGTGGTTCGCCAGACCAGAACTGGCGAAGGACACGTCCACGATGGACGTGTTCCCGTTCTCCCCCACGTACGTGGGGACCGTCCCCTGATTTAGCAGCACCAGATCCATGGACACCGCCCAATCCTCCAACAACTCCCCCCGCAAGTCCGTCGCCGGAGATCCCCACGCCGTAGAGTGGGCGTTGAAGTCCCCGACGACGATGAGCGGGGTGGGGTGTGCTTCCGCCACAAGAGCCCCGAGCTCAGCGAGTAACTGCTCAAATTGAGCACGGGTCTTCCTGGGCGGACAGTACACCCCGATCACTGCAGCGTCTCCCAGCAGCGCGAGGACGCACATTCGTCCTTTCGACACCCGATCAAAGGCGCCCCGCTGGGAGACGATAGCCACCTCACCGTCGCGGTCGCTGGCCCAATCATCGCGGGCACGAACCGCGTACGGTTCAGCGACTACAGCCACGGTCGTCTGCCACTGCGCTACGGACTGGATCAAAACATCCTGGGCCGCAGCGCAGTGCCTGACGTTGGCCTGCAGGACCGAGAATGTGGACATCTAGGATTGAGCAGTGTCCATCACCTCCACAGATTGGGTGGGAGCGGGGTCCGCGACCGGCCCGACCCGCCCCCCACCGACACCTCCTCGACGACGACGCCGCTTCTTTGACGCCGCCAGACAAGCCTTGGCGCCCAGGCGGTGCGCAGCGGCCTCTCCCGCTGCCGCACACACGGGGCAGTGCGGATCCGCGGCGCAGCCGGCCGCTTTGTGGCCGGGCTGCCCGCAGCGGAAGCACAGGGCGCTGCGGTCAACTCCCGCAGCACACCTGGCCCCCACGTGCCCCTCATCCAGGCAGCGGAAACACCGCTGCGGCCTGGGGTCCAAAAGGACCGCACGGACGCGGGTCCAACCGATGACGAGTGCGCGGCCATCCGTTACTAGTTTGGCCGCCGCGACGGGGCACTTCACCCACGCCGTGCCCTCCCTGCTTGCCTGGCGGACTATATTACCGACCACGACGCTGGTGATGGCGCAACCTCCAACGTCCGCCACCACCCGCGCCACAACCTCCTTGGTCGCTGAATCGCCCAGACCGGAGATGCGCAGCTCCGCGCACTTCTCCGGTCTGGCGACACGAACGTCGTCGCCGAGGGACGCCCTTAATTTTTCAGCCAATGCGTCCGCTTTGGCGCTCCTCTCCGCACCAGCCACCTCGAGGATACGTCCCCCGGTGGCTGCAGTGCGGAAGCGCAGGCCGTCGATGCCGAGGCTTTTGAGGTCGATTGACCTCTCAGCCTCGGCTAACTTCTCCGCGTAAGTCACGCCCCGCCCCTCCGCTTCCCGCTGCAGCGTAATCACCACTGCTGCAGTCCGCGGTGCGCGGAGATTTGGGGCGCGCTTCTTTCCGCCTGGCCTTGCCTTAGCGGGCGCACTGGCGGGCGTCGATGTCTTCTTTTTCGGCCGCTTGACCACTTTATTCCACGTCTCAGTTTGGGACTGAGACGTGGGGGCCGGTTGAGACATAGCCGGTTGAGTTGAAGCCGACTGGCGCTCTCTGCGCGTCGCCTCGGCCTCAAGCGCCGCAGCGCTCCTCCTCTGTTTCTTGTTCTTCTTCTTCCCTTTGGATGGGGGAGAAGAAGAAGAGGCCGGGGGAGCGGCCACGACCGATTCAGTCACCTCCACCACAGACGTGGAGGGGACGGGAGGCACAGGAGCGGCGGCAGAGGCGCCAGCGGCCTTTCTCTTTGAACGCGTGGGCGCAGGAGCGCCGACGGAAGGGCCCACGGAAGGACCGACAGAAGCACCGCCGGGTGCTGAAGCAGTGGCCGTGCGGGCGGCGTTGCGCGCGTCCGCCGCAAGGGGAGGACGCAACCGAGGCGCCGGGAGCAGCCGGTCCTCGAAGCCGGCGCGGCGCGCGTCAATGAGGTAAAGAACCTCATCGCGCGACAGCCCCGCCGACCGTGTTGAAGCGGCGCTCAGTTGGCGCCTCAATTCTTCCATCTCGGCCCGCACGGCCGTGAGCTCTCCCTTCAAACGGAGAACTTCCTCATTGCACGTGAGGGAGGCCATCTCCCTCATGTGCTCCCTTATTGAGCCGGCGGCACTCCGCAGGCCCTGTACACTTTGGCCCTTCAGGCGGGAGGACTTGAAGGCGATCATCTCGATCGACTTCAACCCCTCCTCGACCGCCATCGACAGCTGGTCGGACCTTAACACCGGTACAGCTGCCGACGTCGACGCCTCCTCCATCGTCGGGGATTTTCGGAGGAAGGAGCGCCGCCCCTCCTCCCGCCTCAAACGCTCCTCCTCCTTGGCCTGAAAAGCGGCCCGCGCGAGCTCTTCCTCCGCCTGGAGCTCGAGCTCGCGCTCCTTGGCCGCAATATAAGTGGCCCTGGCTTGGGCCAGGCCAACATACATCCCCGTCGTTGGCGGGCGCCCACGCCCTCTTTTAACGGACTGGCCCCTGATGTTGCTGGGGCCAGTCGACTCCTCACCGTCGCTGCCCGACTCCCCAGGGCTCTTACTGTTGCAGCGTTTACGCTGCCACAACCTGGGGGTCGAGGAGGGACGGGAGGAAACCGTCTCCATTGACTGACAGCTGCTGTCAGAGTCAGACAGCTGTGGCCAGTCACATTTTGCGTCTCTGCACGCACTGTGCGGGGTCGTGTCGCACCGCGACAGCGTTACCCGCAATTCCTTCTCGCCCGGGGTTGGAGTCCCGGGCCTCGACACTTTCGCGTCGCTCTCTACTACGTCATTTTGGTTTTTGTTTTTGTTTATATTGTTTTCATTTGCCATGTTATTCCCACGAGAAGAGACGAAGGGTTTCACTCCCTGGGTGACGCTCATTCCAGGGAGCGGGCTAAATACTGCAGGGTTCGCCAGGTGCCCGTACAGGTTTTAACGACTTCGCTGTCGGGTTTTAAAGACTGTCCTTGTCGCGGGCCGGCCAATTAAGGCAAGCCCTCCGGTCCCTAAGGACACCACGTACCAACTGGAGCCACCAGTCAGATGGTTGCGATGACCTTAGGGGCTACGGAACGCGAGGAGGGTGGCTGGTCCTCCCCAACACCGACGCCTGTGTAGACCCCTGCGCGAGCAGTAGGCCTACGCGTCCACGACTCTCCCCGCTTCTACCGGCCGCAGCCGGGAGCAGACAACAACAAGCTGCGTCGCGACGCTACAACCGGGTCTCCGGGAGCTATCGCGACGCCACAGACCTTGCAGGCCCGCCAAACGACGACCCCCTCGTGCAATGGGGTCAGCTTCAGTCGAGAAGACGACCGACAATCACCGCGCTTCTACCGGCAAAAAGCCGGGAGCGGACAACAAGCTGCGCCGCGACGCTACAACCGAATCTCCGGGAGACGTCGCGACGCCGCAGGCCTTGAAGACCCGCCGAACCACGACCCCCTCGTACAATGGGGTCAGCTTTGATCGTTGAAATAACCGACCAATGGACGACAAACAAGGCTTCTACCGTTTCCGGGAGCGAACGTCACAAACTTGCCACGGCGAGGACACGCCGCGACACCGCAGGCCTAGCAGGCCTGCCAGACCACGACCCCCTCGTGCAATGGGGTCGGCTGTCGGGATATTGGTTCATCGACTTACAGGGGCAGCAAATTTTAGCGCTGCGCCTGTTAGCCGACTATCCAGGATGCACCGTCTTAGTCCAGTTGCCACTCCCCCCGGGCATATAGCCCGAAGGGATAGGAAACCGGTCCAAGCACACTAGGAGGTTCCCCGACCTAGCACCCCAGGTTTTTTTTTTTTTTTTGTTGACGCGGGGAATGCGTTTAGGCACCGTCATCCCAGCTACGGGGGTAGCTGGGACGGTGTGTGGGACTCACCGGTCCCGGAAGAAGGGACCGTCCTACCCACTAAACCCCGCGGTGTTCCGACTCACCCTATAGCCGGGCCGAAGGATATGAAGTTGAAGATTCTACGTCGACCCGGCTAGGGATGCCCCGTAGGGTTGGGGCTCTCCTCGGGGGGCTAGATGGTCTGCCCCCCGGAGCTCCCTAAGGAGCTGAAGAAACAAGCCCGCATCGCACCACTCTCGAGCGCCCCTCTGAACGCAGAGGGGGTAGAGAGCAGCCGAGCGGGCGGGCAATAAGGCACCTCCGGAACACGGGGAGGTGCCTTCCGCCAAGCGATCATCGGTGGATGGGGTCCCCCGACCACCACCCACCGGAACAACACTAGTCGGGAGCGCGCATGAACTGAGCCATGCGACGCCCCCGAACCGGACGACGAGGCGGGAGCGTTTGACCTGCACGCTCCCGCACCCGCAGTTCCTCTCTCTTGACCGCCATCACCTCATTAGCAAAGGAGGTGACGGCGGCCCAACATTCCTGGCTGCCGACCATGGCTCGCACCACGGCCGGCAGCGACAAATTATTTCCAACACGGCCCGTGAGGGCGACACGCGGCCCGTCCCACGCCGCGCACTCGGCGAGTGTGTGCTCAGCCGAGTCCACGGCGCCACTTGAGCAGTGACGGCACACGGGGTCCGACTCCACACCCACCACCTCCCACAGGTACTTGGCGAAACAGCCATGTCCTGTGAGGAGCTGAGTGAGGTGGTACGTCGGCGCACCGTGCGCCCTCTCCACCCAAGGCCGAAGAACGGGCCGGACAGCCCCCACGAGCCGCGCGCTCGCAGTGGGAACGACCAACCTATTGGCCCACTTCCGGAAGAGATCGTCGCGAGCAGACTGTCTCCAGCGATCGATCTCGTCCGGGAGTGGGCGACCTCCATTTGCCCGCACCAGGGCGCTTTCATGATACACGCGAGTGAGGACTCCAGCCTCGAGATCCCACGGGGGGCTTCCGCCAATTAGACACGCCGCCTCGTAAGAGACGGTGCAGTACGCTCTCGCAGCCCTCTGCGCAATCACCCGCTGCGGTCTCCGCAGCAGGGGGATGGTTTTGGCGCAGAGAGCGTCCGCCCAAATGGGCGCTCCGTAGAGCGCCTTGGAGCGCACTACACCGTCATAGAGACGGCGACATGCACTTTCCGGCCCCCCTTTATTGGGGAGCAGCCGCGCCAGCCTTCCGGCGTATGACACCAGTTTGGGTGCCAGGCGCCGGAAGTGCTCGACGAAACCCCATCGACTATCGAGGACCAATCCTAGGTACTTCATGGTCTCCCCGATAGCGATGGTAGCACCCCAGGTTAGGTTTTTTTTTTTTTTTTTTTTTGTTGACGCGGGGAATGCGTTTAGGCACCGTCATCCCAGCTACGGGGGTAGCTGGGACGGTGTGTGGGACTCACCGGTCCCGGAAGAAGGGACCGTCCTACCCACTAAACCCCGCGGTGTTCCTCCTCACCCTATAGCCGGGCCGAGGGATATGAAGATGAAGATTCAACGTCGACCCGGCTAGGGATGCCCCGTAAGGATGGGGCTCTCCTCGGGGGACCAGATGGTCGGCCCCCCGGAGCTCCCTAAGGAGCTGAAGAAGCAGCAAGCCCGCATCGCACCACTTTCGAGCGCCCCTCTGAAAGCAGAGGGGGTAGAGAGCGGCCGAGCGGGCGGGCACTAAGGCACCTCCGGAACACGGGGAGGTGCCTTCCGCCAAACGATCATCGGTGGGTGAGGTCCCCCGACCACCACCCACCGGGACAACACTAGTCGGGGGCGCGCACGAAAGCTGCCATGCGGCGCCCCCGAACCGGACGGCGGGGCGGGAGCGTTTGACCTGCACGCTCCCGCACCCGCAGCTCCTCTCTCTTTGCCGCCATCACCTCATTGGCAAAAGAGGTGACGGCGGCCCAACACTCCTGGCTACCGACCATGGCTCGCACCACAGCCGGCAGCGACAAGTCAAAACCAATTTGGCCCGTGAGGGCGACTCGCGGCCCGTCCCACGCCGCGCACTCGGCGAGTGTGTGCTCCGCCGAGTCCACGGCGCCACTTGGGCAGTGACGGCACACGGGGTCCGACTCCACACCCACCACCTCCCACAGGTACTTGGCGAAACAGCCATGTCCTGTGAGGAGCTGAGTGAGGTGGTACGTCGGCGCACCGTGCGCCCTCTCCACCCAAGGCCGAAGAACGGGCCGGACAGCCCCCACGAGCCGCACACTCGCGGAGGGACACAACAACCTATTGGCCCACTTCCGAAAGAGATCGTCGCGAGCAGATTGTCTCCAGCGATCGATCTCGTCCGGGAGTGGGCGATCTCCATTAATCCGCACCAGGGCGCTTTCGTTGTAAACGCGCTTGAGGACTCCAGCCTCGAGATCCCAAGGGGGGCTCCCGCCAATCAAACACGCCGCCTCGTAAGAGACGGTGCAGTACGCTCGCGCCGCCCTCTGCGCAATCACCCGCTGCGGTCTCCGCAGCAGGGGGATCGTTTTGGCGCAGAGAGCGTCCGACCAAATAGGCGCTCCGTAGAGCGCCTTGGAGCGCACTACACCGTCGTAGAGACGGCGACATGCACTTTCCGGCCCCCCTTTATTGGGGAGCAGCCGCGCCAGCCTTCCGGCGTATGACACTAGTTTAGGTGCCAGGCGCCGGAAGTGCTCGACGAAACCCCACCGACTATCGAGGACCAATCCTAGATATTTCATGGTCTCCCCGATAGCGATGGGGGTGCCACTCACCACCCCAGGTTAGGTTAGGTTTTTTTTTTTTTTTTTTTTGTTGACGCGGGGAATGCGTTTAGGCACCGTCATCCCAGCTACGGGGGTAGCTGGGACGGTGTGTGGGACTCACCGGTCCCGGAAACAGGGACCGTCCTACCCACTAAACCCCGCGGTGTTCCGACTCACCCTATAGCCGGGCCGAGGGATATGAAAAGTAGATTCTACATCGACCCGGCTAGGGATGCCCCGTAAGGTTGGGGCTCTCCTCGGGGGACCAGATGGTCGGCCCCCGGAGCTCCCTAAGGAGCTGAAGAAAGACAAGCCCGCATCGCACCGCCCTCGAACGTCCCTCTGAAAGCAGAGGGGGCAGAGAGCGGCCGAGCGGGCTGGCACTAAGGCACCTCCGGAACACGAGGAGGTGCCTTCCGCCAAACGATCATCGGTGGGTGAGGTCCCCCGACCACCACCCACCGGAACAGCACTAGTCGGGGGCGCGCACGAAAGCTGCCATGCGGCGCCCCCGAACCGGACGGCGAGGCGGGAGCGTTAGACCTGCACGCTCCCGAACTCGCAGCTCCTCTCTCTTTGCCGCCATCACCTCACAAGCAAACGAGGTGACGGCGGCCCAACATTCCTGGCTGCCGACCATGGCTTGCACCACGGCCGGCAACGACAAATTATTTCCAACACGGCCCGTGAGGGCGACACGCGGCCCGTCCCACGCCGCGCACTCGGCGAGTGTGTGCTCAGCCGAGTCCACGGCGCCACTTGAGCAGTGATGGCACACGGGGTCCGACTCCACACCCACCACCTCCCACAGGTACTTGGCGAAACAGCCATGTCCTGTGAGGAGCTGAGTGAGGTGGTACGTCGGCGCACCGTGCGCCCTCTCTACCCAAGGCCGAAGAACGGGCCGGACAGCCCCCACGAGCCGCGCGCTCGCAGAGGGAACAACCAATCTATTGGCCCACTTCCGGAAGAGATCGTCGCGAGCAGACTGTCTCCAGCGATCGATCTCGTCCGGGAGTGGGCGACCTCCATTAATCCGCACCAGGGCGCTTTCATTGTACACGCGAGTGAGGACTCCAGCCTCGAGATCCCACGGGGGGCTTCCGCCAATCAGACACGCCGCCTCGTAAGAGACGGTGCAGTACGCTCTCGCAGCCCTCTGCGCAATCACCCGCTGCGGTCTCCGCAGCAGGGGGATGGTTTTGGCGCAGAGAGCATCCGCCCAAATGGGCGCTCCGTAGAGCGCCTTGGAGCGCACTACACCGTCGTAGAGACGGCGACATGAACTTTCCGGCCCCCCTTTATTGGGGAGCAGCCGCGCCAGCCTTCCGGCGTATGACACCAGTTTTGGTGCCAGGCGCCGGAAGTGCTCGACGAAACCCCATCGACTATCGAGGACCAATCCTAGGTACTTCATGGTCTCCCCGATAGCGATGGGGGTGCCGCTCACCACAATGAAGGAATCTCGAGGTGGCCCCCGCCGAGGCCCGTGGAAAAACACGGCCTCGGACTTTTCGAGAGCCACCTGGAGTCCCAGCGCCCTGATGCGGCTGACCACCTGGGCAACGCCCGCGGTGGCCAGAACCTTCGCGTCCCTGAATTCTGGGCCCCGCGCGGTGACGAGGGTGTCGTCGGCGTAGCATATAATGCCGACCCCCGTAAGAGTTGCACCGCGCAGGACCCAGTCATAGCCGATGTTCCACAGGAGCGGACCAAGCACCGACCCCTGTGGAACACCGCACGACATCTCCTTGCGGACTATTCCCGACCGGGCCGGGTAGATAATGGCCCGGTCCACGAAATAGTCCGCAAGGACGCGCCTGAGGTACCACGGGACGTTGTGGTACCTCAGCGCCTCGGCGATGGTCTGCCAGGGGATGGTGTTGAAGGCGTTCGCGATGTCCAGCGACACCGCCAACAACACCTCCCCCCGACCGACCGCCTCTTCGACGCTGTCCCTGAGTCGGGAGATGGCGTCTAGGGTAGACCGCCCGCGACGGAACCCGTACTGGCCGCCGTCGAGGTTGGGCCCCGCCCCCTCAAGGTGCCCGACGAGACGAGCAGCGAGCACCCGCTCGAAAAGCTTGCTCATCTCGCCGAGCAAAACAATAGGGCGGTAGGCCGACGGCGACTCGACGGGGCGCCCGTGCTTCTTGATCAGCACGAGCTTCCCCGTCTTCCACGTTCGCGGGACCCTACCCGACGCCAAACACTCCGACATCAGGGAGAGCGTCTCCTCTTCGAACGCCGGCATGACCAGGGCGACGACCCGCCCTGGGATGCCGTCCGGACCGGGGGCGCGGTGTCTCAACTTGAGCTTGAGAACCGCCGCCCCCAACTCGGCATCGGACACGGGCGGGATCGCCTCCGTGTCAGCCGGCGTTCCCTCTGGTGCTGCCATACTCGGCGGGACCCACTCTTCCCGCGCAGGGAAGAGGGAGCTGACTACTTCATTTACGAAGGTGGGCTCGAGAGACCTGGTAAGCGGGGGCGCATAAGGCCGGAGTTTGTCGCTCACGGCCTTATACGGGCGCCCCCACGGATCTCCATTCAACGTCTCGAGCCACACCTTCCACGACTCATCTTTGGCGGCCTTGATTGCCGAGCGAAGGGCCGCTCGGGCGGGTTAGGTTTTTTTTTTTTTTTTTTTTTTTTTGTTGACGCGGGGAATGCATTTAGGCACCGTCATCCCAGCTACGGGGGTAGCTGGGACGGTGTGTGGGACTCACCGGTCCCGGAAGAAGGGACCGTCCTACCCACTAAACCCCGCGGTGTTCCGTCTCACCCTATAGCCGGGCCGAGGGATATGAAAATTAGATTCTACGTCGACCCGGCTAGGGATGCCCCGTAGAGTTGGGGCTCTCCTCGGGGGACCAGATGGTCGGCCCCCCAGAGCTCCCTAAGGAGCTGAAGAAAACAAGCCCGCATCGCACCACTCTCGAGCGCCCTTCTGCAAGCAGAGGGGGTAGAGAGCGGCCGAGCGGGCGGGCACTAAAGGCACCTCCGGAACACGGGGAGATGCCTTCCGCCATATGGCCGTCAAAGGGCGCGGTCCCCCGACCTTACGCCCACGGCAAAAAACTGATGCTGTGCGGAGCGGTCGCACAGGCGGAAGGGCCGCACAGGCGGAACGGCCGCACAGACGGACCAGCCGTACAGACAGGCAGAAGCCCACACGCAGCAGCCGCCCAAGCTGCCGCGTGCCGAGGGGCTTAACTGCCGCACATACATACGGCTGCCGTACAGGCGAAATCAGCCGCACAGGCGGAACAGCCGCACATGCGGCCGCTGCCGCACAGCAACTTGCTCCAACCGGCCGCAGCCGGGAGCATACCTCGCGTATTCACAAAACCGCGGGCCTTGAAGGCCCGCCATTCCACGACCCCCTCGTGCAATGGGGTCAACTCCGTCAAATGACGGCCAGAAACGGCGCAGGTGCGCCGTACCACACACCCCTACCAATGCTGCACGCAGCGGCCGCACAGGCGGAAGGGCCGCACAGGCGGAACGGCCGCACAGACGGACCAGCCGTACAGGCAGGCAGAAGCCCACACGCAGCAGCCGCCCAAGCTGCCGCGTGCCGAGGGGCTTAACTGCCGCACATACATACGGCCGCCGTACAGGCGAAATCAGCCGCACAGGCGGAACAGCCGCACATGCGGCCGCTGCCGCACAGCAACTTGCTCCAACCGGCCGCAGCCGGGAGCGAACTTCACAAATATGGTTGCGACGCTTCTACTGGGTATCCAGGAGCTGTCGCAACCCCGCGGACCTTGAAGGCTCGCCATACTACGACCCCCTCGTGCAATGGGGTCGGCTTCGGTCGGAAAGACCGACGAACGACAGCGCTTCTACCGGCCGTAGCCGGGAGCGGACGCCACAATTGTCGCGGCGGTGAACGCCGCAACCGCAGGCCTAGCAGGCTCGCCATACCCACGACCCCCTTCGTCATGGGGTCGGTTGTCGGGATATTGGTTCATCGACTTACAGGGGCAGCAGACTCCAGCGCTGCGCCTGTTAGCCGACTATCCAGGATGCACCGTCTTGGTCCAGTTGCCACTCCCCCCGGGCATATAGCCCGAAGGGATAGGAAACCGGTCCAAGCTCACGAGGAGGTTTCCCGACCTAGCACCCCCGGGCGGGTTAGGTTAGGTTTTTTTTTTTTTTTTGGTGACGCGGGGAATGCATTTAGGCACCGTCATCCCAGCTACGGGGGTAGCTGGGACGGTGTGTGGGACTCACCGGTCCCGGAAGAAGGGACCGTCCTACCCACTAAACCCCGCGGTGTTCCGACTCACCCTATAGCCGGGCCGAAGGATATGAAGTTGAAGATTCTACGTCGACCCGGCTAGGGATGCCCCGTAGGGTTGGGGCTCTCCTCGGGGGGCCAGATGGTCTGCCCCCCGGAGCTCCCTAAGGAGCTGAAGAAACAAGCCCGCATCGCACCACTCTCGAGTGCCCCTCTGAAAGCAGAGAGGGCAGAGAGCGGCCGAGCGGGCGGGCATTAAGGCACCTCCGGAACACGGGGAGGTGTCTTCCGCCATATAGCCGTCAATGGGCGGGGTCCCCCGACCTCACGCCCACGGCCAAAAACCGATGCTGTGCGGAGCGGTCGCACAGGCGGAAGGGCCGCACAGGCGGAACGGCCGCACAGACGGACCAGCCGTACAGGCAGGCAGAAGCCCACACGCAGCAGCCGCCCAAGCTGCCGCGTGCCGAGGGGCTTAACTGCCGCACATACATACGGCTGCCGTACAGGCGAAATCAGCCGCACAGGCGGAACAACCGCACATGCGGCCGCTGCCGCACAGCAACATGCTCCAACCGGCCGCAGCCGGGAGCATACCTCGCGTATTCACAATACCGCGGGCCTTGAAGGCCCGCCATTCCACGACCCCCTCGTGCAATGGGGTCAGCTTCGGTCGGAAAGACCGACGAACGATAGCGCTTCTACCGGCCGTAGCCGGGAGCGGACGCCACAATTGTCACGGCGGTGAACGCCGCAACCGCAGGCCTAGCAGGCCCGCCATACTACAACCCCCTCGTGCAATGGGGTCAGCTTGCCAAGATGTTAAAGGATGGCACACCCCTACTACTGCTGTATGGAGCGGCCGCACAGGCGAACGGGCTGCACAGGCGGAACGGCCGCACAGACGGACCAGCCGTACAGGCGAGCAGAAGCCCACACTCAAGCAGCCGCCCAAGCTGCTGTGTGCCGAGGGGCTTAACTGCCGCACAGACAGGCTGCCGTACAGGCGGAAACAGCCGCACAGGCAGAACACCCGCACATGCGGCCATTGACATACAGCAACTTGCTCCAACCGGCCGCAGCCGGGAGCGAACTTCATAAATATGGTTGCGACGCTTCTACTGGGTATCCAGGAGCTGTCGCAACCCCGCGGACCTTGAAGGCTCGCCATACTACGACCCCCTCGTGCAATGGGGTCAGCTTCGGTCGGAAAGACCGACGAACGATAGCGCTTCTACCGGCCGTAGCCGGGAGCGGACGCCACAATTGTCACGGCGGTGAACGCCGCAACCGCAGGCCTAGCAGGCCCGCCATACCCACGACCCCCTTCGTCATGGGGTCGGTTGTCGGGATATTGGTTCATCGACTTACAGGGGCAGCAGACTCCAGCGCTGCGCCTGTTAGCCGACTATCCAGGATGCACCGTCTTGGTCCAGTTGCCACTCCCCCCGGGCATATAGCCCGAAGGGATAGGAAACCGGTCCAAGCTCACGAGGAGGTTTCCCGACCTAGCACCCCGGGTTAGGTTAGGTTAGGTTAGGTTAGGTTAGGTTAGGTTAGGTTAGGTTAGGTTAGGTTAGGTTAGGTTAGGTTAGGTTTTTTTTTTTTTTTTTTTTTTTTTTTTTTTTTCCACCCCCCCATTGTTGGGAGGGCCTGTTTCATACTGTTGCTATTAAATGCAACAACATTTGTTTCTGTATATTATAAAATTATTCCTAGTTAGTTTGATAAATATAACTTGGTTGTTAAATTAATTTTGTTAATAGTCTTGTGTATTACTATTTACTGTGTTTTTTATTTCTTAGATTTGGTTTATTATTTACCGATTATATTGTTATGGTCATGAACATATGCATATATTCGGTTTATTTATTTGTTTATACTATGTTATTTATTTCTAGGGTTATTATAATTTATAATTTATATATATACGTAGATACATACATATTTGTTGATTGTTATATCGCTATACATGTATTTATTGTAGTTATAATAAATTGCTGTATTGCTAGGAGTTGGGTAGTTTTATTGTTGAGCCATTTGCCCTTACTGCCCGCCCGAGCACCTTTTCAGCAAATTCCAGGAATACGCCTCTCAGGTTCTTGTCTTCAAGCAGAGTTTTGATGTTGTCCTTATTGAAGTTAGTTTGCATGGCCCATTCACACTCTTGGCGCGCTAGTCCATATTTTGGACATATTGTCAGAATGTGCCATATGTCTTCTTCAGTGCTGTCGTCACAGGTGCAGGATGGACTGCTCACAATTTTGAAGCGGTGTAAATATTGCTTTAGGCCACAGTGTCCGGTAAAGAGCTGTGTCCTGAGATTTGTGGTTTGCTCTGTCTTGAGGATTCTGTAGGCCTTTGCTACGTCAGGAAAGAATGCCCTTGTGACGGCTCCGGCATCAGCTGACTCGTATCTACACTGCCACTCTCCTATGGTTTCCTCTCTGATGTTTCGGCGCGCATAGGAAAGTGGGAACGCGACATATTTTGGAGCTGTTTTCAACCGCAGCGCTGCCTCTTTAGCGAGCTCATCAGCTCTCTCGTTGCCGGTGATTCCCTCGTGGGCTTTGACCCAATAGAATCGGAACTCAGTTGTTGGTGAGTTAATTATGTGGTCCTGTATTTCGGCGACGAGAGGGTTGCTTGTAGTGCGACAGCTCAGGGCGTCCAGCGCAGCTCTGGAGTCGCTGAGTATGGTTGCTGTCGTGTGTTTAGATTTACTGGCTTGCTTCACGGCTTCCAGAATCGCTAAGAGTTCAGCCTGGTAAACGCTGCAGTAGTCTGCCAGCTTCAGTTTGAAGCAACGCCCCTCTACGCCTTCATTTCTTATGGTGAGCGCTGCCCCCACTTTTCCTTCGATCTTTGAGCCATCTGTGTATATTTTTACTGCGTCAGTGATGTTGTCGTCCTCGCTTTGGTTTTTGATCGTTCCGTATGCGATCTGTTTTCTCAGGCTTGGATGGGGCAAGGTGTATGGGTGAACTCTCATTTCCATAGGTCGCCCTGGGAGTTCTAGCAGGGGTTCCCCCTTTTTGATCTTGTACAGGTCGCAGATTTCTTTCGCCCTCAGATCTAGCGGGATGATGCGAGCTAAGAGTGTGCTGGCTACCATGGATGTGGTGCGATGCGCTTTGGTTATCATGAGGGCGAAAGTGCGAGTGAGTCGTTCCAGTTGGTCTTGATTATGTTTGTACTTGACCGCAGGGGCCCAGGCGCAAGCTGCGTAGAGGACCACTGGTTCAACTGCGGTCAAGTACAGGAGCCTAGTAATTTCAGGGTTCAGGCCCCATTGGGTTCGGACTACTCTCGACAATTTTTTGTATATTCTGACCGCCTTACTAGTGACGGATTTGATGTGGGTGTTGAAGTTTAGCTTTGTGTCAATAGTTAATCCCAGAACCTTGATATTGTCGCTATATTTTATTGTCTCGCCAAGCAGTGAAAGAGCCGGTATGTCATGTTTGATTTGGTTCGTCACTAGAAGTGCCTGCGTTTTTTGGGGAGCAAACCTCATCTTGTGAGATTTTCCCCACTCAGCTATTACGCTGAGGGCCTCGTTTGCCCTTCGTTGCGCTTCCTCGGCGTTTTTGCCTTTGGCGATGAGCAAGAGGTCGTCTGCGAACGCCTGTATGTGAGCCTCAAGCTTATTTGCCCGTTGGAGGAGAGGATCTAATTGGATGTTCCAGAAAAGGGGACCAAGAATCGAACCCTGTACGCATCCCCTGTTGGTGTCCGCTTCTACCTCTTCGCCCAGGTAACTGAGGCGTATGGTCCTGTCCTTTAGGTAGCTTTGGATCAGGGCCATAGTTTGTCCGTCGAAATCTTTACCTTTCAGCTCGTTGAGTATTCCGGGCCACCAACAGTTATCGAATGCACCCTCGATGTCTAGCGAGACCACTGCTACGATCCCCTTTTCTGTCACACCCGTCCTGATGATTTTTAAGGCGTCACATAAGGCATCATCTGTTCCTTTTTGCGGAGTGAATCCATACTGGCGTTGGCTCAAGGTTTTGGAGTTTCCAATTTGCCATGCAATTCTTTTGGCCAGCAGTTTTTCCAGTACTTTTCCCAAAACCGGCAGTAGCCCAATGGGGCGGTATGACTTTGGTAGTGTGTAGTCATCTTTGCCTGGTTTTGGGATAACTTTTATCCTGGCAACCTTCCATAATTTTGGAAATATACCCAATTTTAGACATTTGTTAAGCAGTTGCAGCTGGATGTTGGGTGCCGCTCGGTATCCTGCTTCACAAATGTCGGAAGTTAGGCCATCCTCTCCGGGAGACTTTTTAGGGTTCATTTGCGAGTAGACCTCCTCCACCTCGTCCGAAGTGAATTCGGGTGCCGGTTGGTCTCCCGCCGAAGCAGTCTCACCTTGATGGTGTGCGACCCTCTGCCTTATCGAGTGCTGCTCCTCTGTGTCTGTGTTAGCGTCATCCTTGGGGAAGAACTGCTCGGCTAGAAGCACTGCGGACTCCCTCGGACCTAAGGTTGCTGAGGTGTTTGTTTGCCTGAGCAGTTGTTCTTCGGTGCGATTGTCACAGAGTTTCAGCACTCGATAGGTTCTCTGCCATACAGTTTCCCGGGTCTCGCTGGTGCAGAAGTTCTTCCAGCTATCATTCATCGTCTTCTGAATCAGCTCTTTGTATTTGTTCCGAACTTCTACATACAGCGAGACCACGGTCGGTCGTCTTTGTGGGTTGGCTTTGGTGACGCGTCTTCGGCACCTGTTAACCTCTGCCTTGAGCGATGTTAGCTCGGGGGTCCACCACCGTGTTGGCCTGGTCTTGGCAGTCATGGGCAACTTTGGCATAGCTTCCTCGCAGGCAAGGGTTATGGCAGACGTATATTTGGTCACCAAAGCCTCCAGATCCTCTTCAGTCTCCGCCTTTGCGATAGTGTCCGCCTCGATCCCCTTACGAAGGAGCTCCTCTGCAAGATGTTTGCGGAAACTGCTCCAGTCGGCTTTTTTAGTGTTGAACTGGCGAGTGGTTTTTCGTTTTGGCTGTGGTAAACCCGTGACCGCTACGACAAACTCTATTTGACGGTGGTCCGATAGAGTAACCACATCTAGGTTGACTCGCCAGTTTGTGACCTTGTCGAGCAGCCCCCTCGTGCAGGTCGTGACGTCCACTATGCTTTGGCATAAGGTGTTATTCCTGATTACACTAAATGTAGGCGTGTTCCCAACATTTAGTATATTCAGGTCCATTTCTGCGGTGAAGTCGATGAACTGTGTGCCCCGTCTGTCATCCGATGAGCTGCCCCACCATACGCTGGCGGCGTTGAGGTCCCCACCCAGGATATATTCATCGGCGTTCATGTTCTCCATGATGTATTTCGAGATCTTGAGATCTTCATCAATGTCCTTCTCGCCGTCGTAATAAACATTGATGAGGCCAAGACTTCTGTTTCCCATCCTGAGTTTGACCCCGACTATAGAGTCCCTCACGAAGGACTGGTCAACTACTAGGTCAAGGGATTTGTCGAGGATAACTATTGCCGCACGCACTGGTTTCTTCCCTCTTGTGTCTTGTATTAGACGGTGAGGAGATGCCGTCATAACTCCCTGTCCTCCTATGTATGGCTCTTGTAATAGGAGGACGGAAATATTTTTAAGAGTTGCGGCGTGCAGGCACTCGACAGTCGCCTTATGTCCCCTGCCTAGGTTGACCTGTCCAAAGTGGAGACGTTGCCTTTCTTCTTGCCCTGGGACAACCTTAGCAATAATTGACAGATAGGCGCGCTATCCGATCCCATTTCTGCCATTGTGGGCATTCGGTACTGTAAGCTGGGTGATGCATGGGTCCTTCCTCCCTTCCAGTCTTGCAATGGGTGCAGGTTGGCCTTACGTTGCGATCCGGGCATTGCCGCGTGTCATGAAGTCCTGCGCAGTATCCACAGACCTCTGTTTCGGATTTGCATTCGCTGGCGCGGTGTGCATATCCCATGCAGCGGTAACATTGCAGGAGTGGGGACTGGTCAACGGCCAACACCATTTGATATCCCAGTCGCACTCGCTGATCCCTAAGTTGGTTCCACACCTGGGGAGTGGTCTCCACTATTACATTGTGCACGGCATTGTGCCGTCCTCTAGTCCTACGAACCACTCGGACCTTTTCGTTTTTTAGTTCCAGGTTGGTAAGTAGGCCACTATTTTGTTTCAATATTGCCTCTTCCACTTTCTGATTTGTGGTATCGGTGGAGACTCCCATCAGGCGAAGAAGGGGATTTCTAGTGTGGGGCTGGGAGACGGTTAGGCCTTTTGCTGCGTCTTTAATTGCGCCTGTCAGTCGCTTGCGATCGTCTTCAGTGTCACAGTTTATGATGATTTTGCTATTTTTGGTGCGGCGCAAGCTATTAACGCCCACACCCAGCTGCACCACGTCCACACTGTCTTTGATTTTTGTGAATACGTCGTTTCCAGAGTGGGTCGGGTCTATTGACTCTACAAGCACTGGGAAACGTTTGAGTAGAGCATCTCTGTATGGCGTTGTTTTGGCTGGAGGAGTCTGAAGTTGAACCTGAGGGGCAACGGTCACGCCGGCGTGTGATGTTCTCGCCTGTATCTCGGAGTTTTCCAGTACTGCGGATTTAAGTTCCTTCATTTGCTCCGCAGTTTTTGTCAGTAGTTCCGTATGCTCCTGCAGTTGCTTTGAGATCCTTTCTATGTTAAGCTCTGCTTTTCGGCTTGTACTGTCCTGTGGATGTGTCTCTTGAGGTCCCATCTCACTCTCCGGGCCCTCTATTTCCTTTTCATAACTCATTATTATGGCCAGGAGTAGGTTAGCTTGATCTTCTATTTCAAGTCTGATTTCTCTTTTAATGTTCTTTGACTCTTTGCAGCCTTCTTTTATTTTTTGGTGGCTCTCAATCGCAGCCGCCAATTTGTTTTTCGGGACGATTGGTTGGCGAGCTGGAGGCACTTTAAATCCCGGTTTCTTGGAGGAGTGAGCCGTGGGGGCTCGTTCTATTTGTTGTCCTGAGGTCACTGCACTGACCTCTCCGAGTGATGTAAATGCAGAAGTTTCTAGGTTAGAAAGGCTGTACGCCTTGTTGAGTGGGCTTCTAAGCATGGTTAAGCTATTAAAATGTAATTTAGGCTATAAAAAGTTTTTCGTGAAATTCGTGCCAGACGAATCTTAATGGCTAATAAGTAAAATAATTCCCGCAAAATGATAAAATCGCTTATATTTCAAGAACCACTTGCCTCAGAGAGAAGATAGAGGTGTTGAAGGATAGGTGGCGAGACGGCGCACAGTTGTGGCTAGGAAAATGCTGTAATTTAATTCGGAAAACGCAAAAATTTTGAGGGAAAAGCTAATTTGTATGATTTTTGCAACACTAATTGGGGTCTGGTGATGATGATTATGGACTTATCAATACCAAATCAGCACCGTCGGATGCGTATCACGACGGCGCACACCTTGATATATGATAAGCTATGGGCTGTAATAGAAAAATTTGGAAAAAGATTTGAATTTATATGTATTTTTGACTGTAAATTACTATTTTTAACTGTTGACTGTCTAATTTGTATCAAATTTTTGTTTCAGAACCACAAAAGTGGAACCGTACGACGCGAGAAGACCTCGTACACAATTCCAGATGAAAATGTTAACAGGTTTGAAGATTATGGACGAGAGATAACAACTGAAAAGCTGTGAGACCCTTACAAATGAAAATTTTGATGAAAAACGGTTTAAATACCAAAAATTACAACTAGAATTTCGCAGAAACACTATAGAATCGCGTAGGGCTCGAAGAGACGAAGCTAACGATGTATGATAGTCGCTATCAGCAAGTAAGACGCACTAAGTATACTAACTACCAATATAAATGTATGGGGAAAAGCACCGCTATAGGTAAACTTTCTGGATGTACCTACCGGGCCGCAAAATGATAAAATCGCTTATATTTCAAGAACCACTTGCCTCAGAGAGAAGATAGAGGTGTTGAAGGATAGGTGGCGAGACGGCGCACAGTTGTGGCTAGGAAAATGCTGTAATTTAATTCGGAAAACGCAAAAATTTTGAGGGAAAAGCTAATTTGTATGATTTTTGCAACACTAATTGGGGTCTGGTGATGATGATTATGGACTTATCAATACCAAATCAGCACCGTCGGATGCGTATCACGACGGCGCACACCTTGATATATGATAAGCTATGGGCTGTAATAGAAAAATTTGGAAAAAGATTTGAATTTATATGTATTTTTGACTGTAAATTACTATTTTTAACTGTTGACTGTCTAATTTGTATCAAATTTTTGTTTCAGAACCACAAAAGTGGAACCGTACGACGCGAGAAGACCTCGTACACAATTCCAGATGAAAATGTTAACAGGTTTGAAGATTATGGACGAGAGATAACAACTGAAAAGCTGTGAGACCCTTACAAATGAAAATTTTGATGAAAAACGGTTTAAATACCAAAAATTACAACTAGAATTTCGCAGAAACACTATAGAATCGCGTAGGGCTCGAAGAGACGAAGCTAACGATGTATGATAGTCGCTATCAGCAAGTAAGACGCACTAAGTATACTAACTACCAATATAAATGTATGGGGAAAAGCACCGCTATAGGTAAACTTTCTGGATGTACCTACCGGGCCGCAAAATGATAAAATCGCTTATATTTCAAGAACCACTTGCCTCAGAGAGAAGATAGAGGTGTTGAAGGATAGGTGGCGAGACGGCGCACAGTTGTGGCTAGGAAAATGCTGTAATTTAATTCGGAAAACGCAAAAATTTTGAGGGAAAAGCTAATTTGTATGATTTTTGCAACACTAATTGGGGTCTGGTGATGATGATTATGGACTTATCAATACCAAATCAGCACCGTCGGATGCGTATCACGACGGCGCACACCTTGATATATGATAAGCTATGGGCTGTAATAGAAAAATTTGGAAAAAGATTTGAATTTATATGTATTTTTGACTGTAAATTACTATTTTTAACTGTTGACTGTCTAATTTGTATCAAATTTTTGTTTCAGAACCACAAAAGTGGAACCGTACGACGCGAGAAGACCTCGTACACAATTCCAGATGAAAATGTTAACAGGTTTGAAGATTATGGACGAGAGATAACAACTGAAAAGCTGTGAGACCCTTACAAATGAAAATTTTGATGAAAAACGGTTTAAATACCAAAAATTACAACTAGAATTTCGCAGAAACACTATAGAATCGCGTAGGGCTCGAAGAGACGAAGCTAACGATGTATGATAGTCGCTATCAGCAAGTAAGACGCACTAAGTATACTAACTACCAATATAAATGTATGGGGAAAAGCACCGCTATAGGTAAACTTTCTGGATGTACCTACCGGGCCGCAAAATGATAAAATCGCTTATATTTCAAGAACCACTTGCCTCAGAGAGAAGATAGAGGTGTTGAAGGATAGGTGGCGAGACGGCGCACAGTTGTGGCTAGGAAAATGCTGTAATTTAATTCGGAAAACGCAAAAATTTTGAGGGAAAAGCTAATTTGTATGATTTTTGCAACACTAATTGGGGTCTGGTGATGATGATTATGGACTTATCAATACCAAATCAGCACCGTCGGATGCGTATCACGACGGCGCACACCTTGATATATGATAAGCTATGGGCTGTAATAGAAAAATTTGGAAAAAGATTTGAATTTATATGTATTTTTGACTGTAAATTACTATTTTTAACTGTTGACTGTCTAATTTGTATCAAATTTTTGTTTCAGAACCACAAAAGTGGAACCGTACGACGCGAGAAGACCTCGTACACAATTCCAGATGAAAATGTTAACAGGTTTGAAGATTATGGACGAGAGATAACAACTGAAAAGCTGTGAGACCCTTACAAATGAAAATTTTGATGAAAAACGGTTTAAATACCAAAAATTACAACTAGAATTTCGCAGAAACACTATAGAATCGCGTAGGGCTCGAAGAGACGAAGCTAACGATGTATGATAGTCGCTATCAGCAAGTAAGACGCACTAAGTATACTAACTACCAATATAAATGTATGGGGAAAAGCACCGCTATAGGTAAACTTTCTGGATGTACCTACCGGGCCGCAAAATGATAAAATCGCTTATATTTCAAGAACCACTTGCCTCAGAGAGAAGATAGAGGTGTTGAAGGATAGGTGGCGAGACGGCGCACAGTTGTGGCTAGGAAAATGCTGTAATTTAATTCGGAAAACGCAAAAATTTTGAGGGAAAAGCTAATTTGTATGATTTTTGCAACACTAATTGGGGTCTGGTGATGATGATTATGGACTTATCAATACCAAATCAGCACCGTCGGATGCGTATCACGACGGCGCACACCTTGATATATGATAAGCTATGGGCTGTAATAGAAAAATTTGGAAAAAGATTTGAATTTATATGTATTTTTGACTGTAAATTACTATTTTTAACTGTTGACTGTCTAATTTGTATCAAATTTTTGTTTCAGAACCACAAAAGTGGAACCGTACGACGCGAGAAGACCTCGTACACAATTCCAGATGAAAATGTTAACAGGTTTGAAGATTATGGACGAGAGATAACAACTGAAAAGCTGTGAGACCCTTACAAATGAAAATTTTGATGAAAAACGGTTTAAATACCAAAAATTACAACTAGAATTTCGCAGAAACACTATAGAATCGCGTAGGGCTCGAAGAGACGAAGCTAACGATGTATGATAGTCGCTATCAGCAAGTAAGACGCACTAAGTATACTAACTACCAATATAAATGTATGGGGAAAAGCACCGCTATAGGTAAACTTTCTGGATGTACCTACCGGGCCGCAAAATGATAAAATCGCTTATATTTCAAGAACCACTTGCCTCAGAGAGAAGATAGAGGTGTTGAAGGATAGGTGGCGAGACGGCGCACAGTTGTGGCTAGGAAAATGCTGTAATTTAATTCGGAAAACGCAAAAATTTTGAGGGAAAAGCTAATTTGTATGATTTTTGCAACACTAATTGGGGTCTGGTGATGATGATTATGGACTTATCAATACCAAATCAGCACCGTCGGATGCGTATCACGACGGCGCACACCTTGATATATGATAAGCTATGGGCTGTAATAGAAAAATTTGGAAAAAGATTTGAATTTATATGTATTTTTGACTGTAAATTACTATTTTTAACTGTTGACTGTCTAATTTGTATCAAATTTTTGTTTCAGAACCACAAAAGTGGAACCGTACGACGCGAGAAGACCTCGTACACAATTCCAGATGAAAATGTTAACAGGTTTGAAGATTATGGACGAGAGATAACAACTGAAAAGCTGTGAGACCCTTACAAATGAAAATTTTGATGAAAAACGGTTTAAATACCAAAAATTACAACTAGAATTTCGCAGAAACACTATAGAATCGCGTAGGGCTCGAAGAGACGAAGCTAACGATGTATGATAGTCGCTATCAGCAAGTAAGACGCACTAAGTATACTAACTACCAATATAAATGTATGGGGAAAAGCACCGCTATAGGTAAACTTTCTGGATGTACCTACCGGGCCGCAAAATGATAAAATCGCTTATATTTCAAGAACCACTTGCCTCAGAGAGAAGATAGAGGTGTTGAAGGATAGGTGGCGAGACGGCGCACAGTTGTGGCTAGGAAAATGCTGTAATTTAATTCGGAAAACGCAAAAATTTTGAGGGAAAAGCTAATTTGTATGATTTTTGCAACACTAATTGGGGTCTGGTGATGATGATTATGGACTTATCAATACCAAATCAGCACCGTCGGATGCGTATCACGACGGCGCACACCTTGATATATGATAAGCTATGGGCTGTAATAGAAAAATTTGGAAAAAGATTTGAATTTATATGTATTTTTGACTGTAAATTACTATTTTTAACTGTTGACTGTCTAATTTGTATCAAATTTTTGTTTCAGAACCACAAAAGTGGAACCGTACGACGCGAGAAGACCTCGTACACAATTCCAGATGAAAATGTTAACAGGTTTGAAGATTATGGACGAGAGATAACAACTGAAAAGCTGTGAGACCCTTACAAATGAAAATTTTGATGAAAAACGGTTTAAATACCAAAAATTACAACTAGAATTTCGCAGAAACACTATAGAATCGCGTAGGGCTCGAAGAGACGAAGCTAACGATGTATGATAGTCGCTATCAGCAAGTAAGACGCACTAAGTATACTAACTACCAATATAAATGTATGGGGAAAAGCACCGCTATAGGTAAACTTTCTGGATGTACCTACCGGGCCGCAAAATGATAAAATCGCTTATATTTCAAGAACCACTTGCCTCAGAGAGAAGATAGAGGTGTTGAAGGATAGGTGGCGAGACGGCGCACAGTTGTGGCTAGGAAAATGCTGTAATTTAATTCGGAAAACGCAAAAATTTTGAGGGAAAAGCTAATTTGTATGATTTTTGCAACACTAATTGGGGTCTGGTGATGATGATTATGGACTTATCAATACCAAATCAGCACCGTCGGATGCGTATCACGACGGCGCACACCTTGATATATGATAAGCTATGGGCTGTAATAGAAAAATTTGGAAAAAGATTTGAATTTATATGTATTTTTGACTGTAAATTACTATTTTTAACTGTTGACTGTCTAATTTGTATCAAATTTTTGTTTCAGAACCACAAAAGTGGAACCGTACGACGCGAGAAGACCTCGTACACAATTCCAGATGAAAATGTTAACAGGTTTGAAGATTATGGACGAGAGATAACAACTGAAAAGCTGTGAGACCCTTACAAATGAAAATTTTGATGAAAAACGGTTTAAATACCAAAAATTACAACTAGAATTTCGCAGAAACACTATAGAATCGCGTAGGGCTCGAAGAGACGAAGCTAACGATGTATGATAGTCGCTATCAGCAAGTAAGACGCACTAAGTATACTAACTACCAATATAAATGTATGGGGAAAAGCACCGCTATAGGTAAACTTTCTGGATGTACCTACCGGGCCGCAAAATGATAAAATCGCTTATATTTCAAGAACCACTTGCCTCAGAGAGAAGATAGAGGTGTTGAAGGATAGGTGGCGAGACGGCGCACAGTTGTGGCTAGGAAAATGCTGTAATTTAATTCGGAAAACGCAAAAATTTTGAGGGAAAAGCTAATTTGTATGATTTTTGCAACACTAATTGGGGTCTGGTGATGATGATTATGGACTTATCAATACCAAATCAGCACCGTCGGATGCGTATCACGACGGCGCACACCTTGATATATGATAAGCTATGGGCTGTAATAGAAAAATTTGGAAAAAGATTTGAATTTATATGTATTTTTGACTGTAAATTACTATTTTTAACTGTTGACTGTCTAATTTGTATCAAATTTTTGTTTCAGAACCACAAAAGTGGAACCGTACGACGCGAGAAGACCTCGTACACAATTCCAGATGAAAATGTTAACAGGTTTGAAGATTATGGACGAGAGATAACAACTGAAAAGCTGTGAGACCCTTACAAATGAAAATTTTGATGAAAAACGGTTTAAATACCAAAAATTACAACTAGAATTTCGCAGAAACACTATAGAATCGCGTAGGGCTCGAAGAGACGAAGCTAACGATGTATGATAGTCGCTATCAGCAAGTAAGACGCACTAAGTATACTAACTACCAATATAAATGTATGGGGAAAAGCACCGCTATAGGTAAACTTTCTGGATGTACCTACCGGGCCGCAAAATGATAAAATCGCTTATATTTCAAGAACCACTTGCCTCAGAGAGAAGATAGAGGTGTTGAAGGATAGGTGGCGAGACGGCGCACAGTTGTGGCTAGGAAAATGCTGTAATTTAATTCGGAAAACGCAAAAATTTTGAGGGAAAAGCTAATTTGTATGATTTTTGCAACACTAATTGGGGTCTGGTGATGATGATTATGGACTTATCAATACCAAATCAGCACCGTCGGATGCGTATCACGACGGCGCACACCTTGATATATGATAAGCTATGGGCTGTAATAGAAAAATTTGGAAAAAGATTTGAATTTATATGTATTTTTGACTGTAAATTACTATTTTTAACTGTTGACTGTCTAATTTGTATCAAATTTTTGTTTCAGAACCACAAAAGTGGAACCGTACGACGCGAGAAGACCTCGTACACAATTCCAGATGAAAATGTTAACAGGTTTGAAGATTATGGACGAGAGATAACAACTGAAAAGCTGTGAGACCCTTACAAATGAAAATTTTGATGAAAAACGGTTTAAATACCAAAAATTACAACTAGAATTTCGCAGAAACACTATAGAATCGCGTAGGGCTCGAAGAGACGAAGCTAACGATGTATGATAGTCGCTATCAGCAAGTAAGACGCACTAAGTATACTAACTACCAATATAAATGTATGGGGAAAAGCACCGCTATAGGTAAACTTTCTGGATGTACCTACCGGGCCGCAAAATGATAAAATCGCTTATATTTCAAGAACCACTTGCCTCAGAGAGAAGATAGAGGTGTTGAAGGATAGGTGGCGAGACGGCGCACAGTTGTGGCTAGGAAAATGCTGTAATTTAATTCGGAAAACGCAAAAATTTTGAGGGAAAAGCTAATTTGTATGATTTTTGCAACACTAATTGGGGTCTGGTGATGATGATTATGGACTTATCAATACCAAATCAGCACCGTCGGATGCGTATCACGACGGCGCACACCTTGATATATGATAAGCTATGGGCTGTAATAGAAAAATTTGGAAAAAGATTTGAATTTATATGTATTTTTGACTGTAAATTACTATTTTTAACTGTTGACTGTCTAATTTGTATCAAATTTTTGTTTCAGAACCACAAAAGTGGAACCGTACGACGCGAGAAGACCTCGTACACAATTCCAGATGAAAATGTTAACAGGTTTGAAGATTATGGACGAGAGATAACAACTGAAAAGCTGTGAGACCCTTACAAATGAAAATTTTGATGAAAAACGGTTTAAATACCAAAAATTACAACTAGAATTTCGCAGAAACACTATAGAATCGCGTAGGGCTCGAAGAGACGAAGCTAACGATGTATGATAGTCGCTATCAGCAAGTAAGACGCACTAAGTATACTAACTACCAATATAAATGTATGGGGAAAAGCACCGCTATAGGTAAACTTTCTGGATGTACCTACCGGGCCGCAAAATGATAAAATCGCTTATATTTCAAGAACCACTTGCCTCAGAGAGAAGATAGAGGTGTTGAAGGATAGGTGGCGAGACGGCGCACAGTTGTGGCTAGGAAAATGCTGTAATTTAATTCGGAAAACGCAAAAATTTTGAGGGAAAAGCTAATTTGTATGATTTTTGCAACACTAATTGGGGTCTGGTGATGATGATTATGGACTTATCAATACCAAATCAGCACCGTCGGATGCGTATCACGACGGCGCACACCTTGATATATGATAAGCTATGGGCTGTAATAGAAAAATTTGGAAAAAGATTTGAATTTATATGTATTTTTGACTGTAAATTACTATTTTTAACTGTTGACTGTCTAATTTGTATCAAATTTTTGTTTCAGAACCACAAAAGTGGAACCGTACGACGCGAGAAGACCTCGTACACAATTCCAGATGAAAATGTTAACAGGTTTGAAGATTATGGACGAGAGATAACAACTGAAAAGCTGTGAGACCCTTACAAATGAAAATTTTGATGAAAAACGGTTTAAATACCAAAAATTACAACTAGAATTTCGCAGAAACACTATAGAATCGCGTAGGGCTCGAAGAGACGAAGCTAACGATGTATGATAGTCGCTATCAGCAAGTAAGACGCACTAAGTATACTAACTACCAATATAAATGTATGGGGAAAAGCACCGCTATAGGTAAACTTTCTGGATGTACCTACCGGGCCGCAAAATGATAAAATCGCTTATATTTCAAGAACCACTTGCCTCAGAGAGAAGATAGAGGTGTTGAAGGATAGGTGGCGAGACGGCGCACAGTTGTGGCTAGGAAAATGCTGTAATTTAATTCGGAAAACGCAAAAATTTTGAGGGAAAAGCTAATTTGTATGATTTTTGCAACACTAATTGGGGTCTGGTGATGATGATTATGGACTTATCAATACCAAATCAGCACCGTCGGATGCGTATCACGACGGCGCACACCTTGATATATGATAAGCTATGGGCTGTAATAGAAAAATTTGGAAAAAGATTTGAATTTATATGTATTTTTGACTGTAAATTACTATTTTTAACTGTTGACTGTCTAATTTGTATCAAATTTTTGTTTCAGAACCACAAAAGTGGAACCGTACGACGCGAGAAGACCTCGTACACAATTCCAGATGAAAATGTTAACAGGTTTGAAGATTATGGACGAGAGATAACAACTGAAAAGCTGTGAGACCCTTACAAATGAAAATTTTGATGAAAAACGGTTTAAATACCAAAAATTACAACTAGAATTTCGCAGAAACACTATAGAATCGCGTAGGGCTCGAAGAGACGAAGCTAACGATGTATGATAGTCGCTATCAGCAAGTAAGACGCACTAAGTATACTAACTACCAATATAAATGTATGGGGAAAAGCACCGCTATAGGTAAACTTTCTGGATGTACCTACCGGGCCGCAAAATGATAAAATCGCTTATATTTCAAGAACCACTTGCCTCAGAGAGAAGATAGAGGTGTTGAAGGATAGGTGGCGAGACGGCGCACAGTTGTGGCTAGGAAAATGCTGTAATTTAATTCGGAAAACGCAAAAATTTTGAGGGAAAAGCTAATTTGTATGATTTTTGCAACACTAATTGGGGTCTGGTGATGATGATTATGGACTTATCAATACCAAATCAGCACCGTCGGATGCGTATCACGACGGCGCACACCTTGATATATGATAAGCTATGGGCTGTAATAGAAAAATTTGGAAAAAGATTTGAATTTATATGTATTTTTGACTGTAAATTACTATTTTTAACTGTTGACTGTCTAATTTGTATCAAATTTTTGTTTCAGAACCACAAAAGTGGAACCGTACGACGCGAGAAGACCTCGTACACAATTCCAGATGAAAATGTTAACAGGTTTGAAGATTATGGACGAGAGATAACAACTGAAAAGCTGTGAGACCCTTACAAATGAAAATTTTGATGAAAAACGGTTTAAATACCAAAAATTACAACTAGAATTTCGCAGAAACACTATAGAATCGCGTAGGGCTCGAAGAGACGAAGCTAACGATGTATGATAGTCGCTATCAGCAAGTAAGACGCACTAAGTATACTAACTACCAATATAAATGTATGGGGAAAAGCACCGCTATAGGTAAACTTTCTGGATGTACCTACCGGGCCGCAAAATGATAAAATCGCTTATATTTCAAGAACCACTTGCCTCAGAGAGAAGATAGAGGTGTTGAAGGATAGGTGGCGAGACGGCGCACAGTTGTGGCTAGGAAAATGCTGTAATTTAATTCGGAAAACGCAAAAATTTTGAGGGAAAAGCTAATTTGTATGATTTTTGCAACACTAATTGGGGTCTGGTGATGATGATTATGGACTTATCAATACCAAATCAGCACCGTCGGATGCGTATCACGACGGCGCACACCTTGATATATGATAAGCTATGGGCTGTAATAGAAAAATTTGGAAAAAGATTTGAATTTATATGTATTTTTGACTGTAAATTACTATTTTTAACTGTTGACTGTCTAATTTGTATCAAATTTTTGTTTCAGAACCACAAAAGTGGAACCGTACGACGCGAGAAGACCTCGTACACAATTCCAGATGAAAATGTTAACAGGTTTGAAGATTATGGACGAGAGATAACAACTGAAAAGCTGTGAGACCCTTACAAATGAAAATTTTGATGAAAAACGGTTTAAATACCAAAAATTACAACTAGAATTTCGCAGAAACACTATAGAATCGCGTAGGGCTCGAAGAGACGAAGCTAACGATGTATGATAGTCGCTATCAGCAAGTAAGACGCACTAAGTATACTAACTACCAATATAAATGTATGGGGAAAAGCACCGCTATAGGTAAACTTTCTGGATGTACCTACCGGGCCGCAAAATGATAAAATCGCTTATATTTCAAGAACCACTTGCCTCAGAGAGAAGATAGAGGTGTTGAAGGATAGGTGGCGAGACGGCGCACAGTTGTGGCTAGGAAAATGCTGTAATTTAATTCGGAAAACGCAAAAATTTTGAGGGAAAAGCTAATTTGTATGATTTTTGCAACACTAATTGGGGTCTGGTGATGATGATTATGGACTTATCAATACCAAATCAGCACCGTCGGATGCGTATCACGACGGCGCACACCTTGATATATGATAAGCTATGGGCTGTAATAGAAAAATTTGGAAAAAGATTTGAATTTATATGTATTTTTGACTGTAAATTACTATTTTTAACTGTTGACTGTCTAATTTGTATCAAATTTTTGTTTCAGAACCACAAAAGTGGAACCGTACGACGCGAGAAGACCTCGTACACAATTCCAGATGAAAATGTTAACAGGTTTGAAGATTATGGACGAGAGATAACAACTGAAAAGCTGTGAGACCCTTACAAATGAAAATTTTGATGAAAAACGGTTTAAATACCAAAAATTACAACTAGAATTTCGCAGAAACACTATAGAATCGCGTAGGGCTCGAAGAGACGAAGCTAACGATGTATGATAGTCGCTATCAGCAAGTAAGACGCACTAAGTATACTAACTACCAATATAAATGTATGGGGAAAAGCACCGCTATAGGTAAACTTTCTGGATGTACCTACCGGGCCGCAAAATGATAAAATCGCTTATATTTCAAGAACCACTTGCCTCAGAGAGAAGATAGAGGTGTTGAAGGATAGGTGGCGAGACGGCGCACAGTTGTGGCTAGGAAAATGCTGTAATTTAATTCGGAAAACGCAAAAATTTTGAGGGAAAAGCTAATTTGTATGATTTTTGCAACACTAATTGGGGTCTGGTGATGATGATTATGGACTTATCAATACCAAATCAGCACCGTCGGATGCGTATCACGACGGCGCACACCTTGATATATGATAAGCTATGGGCTGTAATAGAAAAATTTGGAAAAAGATTTGAATTTATATGTATTTTTGACTGTAAATTACTATTTTTAACTGTTGACTGTCTAATTTGTATCAAATTTTTGTTTCAGAACCACAAAAGTGGAACCGTACGACGCGAGAAGACCTCGTACACAATTCCAGATGAAAATGTTAACAGGTTTGAAGATTATGGACGAGAGATAACAACTGAAAAGCTGTGAGACCCTTACAAATGAAAATTTTGATGAAAAACGGTTTAAATACCAAAAATTACAACTAGAATTTCGCAGAAACACTATAGAATCGCGTAGGGCTCGAAGAGACGAAGCTAACGATGTATGATAGTCGCTATCAGCAAGTAAGACGCACTAAGTATACTAACTACCAATATAAATGTATGGGGAAAAGCACCGCTATAGGTAAACTTTCTGGATGTACCTACCGGGCCGCAAAATGATAAAATCGCTTATATTTCAAGAACCACTTGCCTCAGAGAGAAGATAGAGGTGTTGAAGGATAGGTGGCGAGACGGCGCACAGTTGTGGCTAGGAAAATGCTGTAATTTAATTCGGAAAACGCAAAAATTTTGAGGGAAAAGCTAATTTGTATGATTTTTGCAACACTAATTGGGGTCTGGTGATGATGATTATGGACTTATCAATACCAAATCAGCACCGTCGGATGCGTATCACGACGGCGCACACCTTGATATATGATAAGCTATGGGCTGTAATAGAAAAATTTGGAAAAAGATTTGAATTTATATGTATTTTTGACTGTAAATTACTATTTTTAACTGTTGACTGTCTAATTTGTATCAAATTTTTGTTTCAGAACCACAAAAGTGGAACCGTACGACGCGAGAAGACCTCGTACACAATTCCAGATGAAAATGTTAACAGGTTTGAAGATTATGGACGAGAGATAACAACTGAAAAGCTGTGAGACCCTTACAAATGAAAATTTTGATGAAAAACGGTTTAAATACCAAAAATTACAACTAGAATTTCGCAGAAACACTATAGAATCGCGTAGGGCTCGAAGAGACGAAGCTAACGATGTATGATAGTCGCTATCAGCAAGTAAGACGCACTAAGTATACTAACTACCAATATAAATGTATGGGGAAAAGCACCGCTATAGGTAAACTTTCTGGATGTACCTACCGGGCCGCAAAATGATAAAATCGCTTATATTTCAAGAACCACTTGCCTCAGAGAGAAGATAGAGGTGTTGAAGGATAGGTGGCGAGACGGCGCACAGTTGTGGCTAGGAAAATGCTGTAATTTAATTCGGAAAACGCAAAAATTTTGAGGGAAAAGCTAATTTGTATGATTTTTGCAACACTAATTGGGGTCTGGTGATGATGATTATGGACTTATCAATACCAAATCAGCACCGTCGGATGCGTATCACGACGGCGCACACCTTGATATATGATAAGCTATGGGCTGTAATAGAAAAATTTGGAAAAAGATTTGAATTTATATGTATTTTTGACTGTAAATTACTATTTTTAACTGTTGACTGTCTAATTTGTATCAAATTTTTGTTTCAGAACCACAAAAGTGGAACCGTACGACGCGAGAAGACCTCGTACACAATTCCAGATGAAAATGTTAACAGGTTTGAAGATTATGGACGAGAGATAACAACTGAAAAGCTGTGAGACCCTTACAAATGAAAATTTTGATGAAAAACGGTTTAAATACCAAAAATTACAACTAGAATTTCGCAGAAACACTATAGAATCGCGTAGGGCTCGAAGAGACGAAGCTAACGATGTATGATAGTCGCTATCAGCAAGTAAGACGCACTAAGTATACTAACTACCAATATAAATGTATGGGGAAAAGCACCGCTATAGGTAAACTTTCTGGATGTACCTACCGGGCCGCAAAATGATAAAATCGCTTATATTTCAAGAACCACTTGCCTCAGAGAGAAGATAGAGGTGTTGAAGGATAGGTGGCGAGACGGCGCACAGTTGTGGCTAGGAAAATGCTGTAATTTAATTCGGAAAACGCAAAAATTTTGAGGGAAAAGCTAATTTGTATGATTTTTGCAACACTAATTGGGGTCTGGTGATGATGATTATGGACTTATCAATACCAAATCAGCACCGTCGGATGCGTATCACGACGGCGCACACCTTGATATATGATAAGCTATGGGCTGTAATAGAAAAATTTGGAAAAAGATTTGAATTTATATGTATTTTTGACTGTAAATTACTATTTTTAACTGTTGACTGTCTAATTTGTATCAAATTTTTGTTTCAGAACCACAAAAGTGGAACCGTACGACGCGAGAAGACCTCGTACACAATTCCAGATGAAAATGTTAACAGGTTTGAAGATTATGGACGAGAGATAACAACTGAAAAGCTGTGAGACCCTTACAAATGAAAATTTTGATGAAAAACGGTTTAAATACCAAAAATTACAACTAGAATTTCGCAGAAACACTATAGAATCGCGTAGGGCTCGAAGAGACGAAGCTAACGATGTATGATAGTCGCTATCAGCAAGTAAGACGCACTAAGTATACTAACTACCAATATAAATGTATGGGGAAAAGCACCGCTATAGGTAAACTTTCTGGATGTACCTACCGGGCCGCAAAATGATAAAATCGCTTATATTTCAAGAACCACTTGCCTCAGAGAGAAGATAGAGGTGTTGAAGGATAGGTGGCGAGACGGCGCACAGTTGTGGCTAGGAAAATGCTGTAATTTAATTCGGAAAACGCAAAAATTTTGAGGGAAAAGCTAATTTGTATGATTTTTGCAACACTAATTGGGGTCTGGTGATGATGATTATGGACTTATCAATACCAAATCAGCACCGTCGGATGCGTATCACGACGGCGCACACCTTGATATATGATAAGCTATGGGCTGTAATAGAAAAATTTGGAAAAAGATTTGAATTTATATGTATTTTTGACTGTAAATTACTATTTTTAACTGTTGACTGTCTAATTTGTATCAAATTTTTGTTTCAGAACCACAAAAGTGGAACCGTACGACGCGAGAAGACCTCGTACACAATTCCAGATGAAAATGTTAACAGGTTTGAAGATTATGGACGAGAGATAACAACTGAAAAGCTGTGAGACCCTTACAAATGAAAATTTTGATGAAAAACGGTTTAAATACCAAAAATTACAACTAGAATTTCGCAGAAACACTATAGAATCGCGTAGGGCTCGAAGAGACGAAGCTAACGATGTATGATAGTCGCTATCAGCAAGTAAGACGCACTAAGTATACTAACTACCAATATAAATGTATGGGGAAAAGCACCGCTATAGGTAAACTTTCTGGATGTACCTACCGGGCCGCAAAATGATAAAATCGCTTATATTTCAAGAACCACTTGCCTCAGAGAGAAGATAGAGGTGTTGAAGGATAGGTGGCGAGACGGCGCACAGTTGTGGCTAGGAAAATGCTGTAATTTAATTCGGAAAACGCAAAAATTTTGAGGGAAAAGCTAATTTGTATGATTTTTGCAACACTAATTGGGGTCTGGTGATGATGATTATGGACTTATCAATACCAAATCAGCACCGTCGGATGCGTATCACGACGGCGCACACCTTGATATATGATAAGCTATGGGCTGTAATAGAAAAATTTGGAAAAAGATTTGAATTTATATGTATTTTTGACTGTAAATTACTATTTTTAACTGTTGACTGTCTAATTTGTATCAAATTTTTGTTTCAGAACCACAAAAGTGGAACCGTACGACGCGAGAAGACCTCGTACACAATTCCAGATGAAAATGTTAACAGGTTTGAAGATTATGGACGAGAGATAACAACTGAAAAGCTGTGAGACCCTTACAAATGAAAATTTTGATGAAAAACGGTTTAAATACCAAAAATTACAACTAGAATTTCGCAGAAACACTATAGAATCGCGTAGGGCTCGAAGAGACGAAGCTAACGATGTATGATAGTCGCTATCAGCAAGTAAGACGCACTAAGTATACTAACTACCAATATAAATGTATGGGGAAAAGCACCGCTATAGGTAAACTTTCTGGATGTACCTACCGGGCCGCAAAATGATAAAATCGCTTATATTTCAAGAACCACTTGCCTCAGAGAGAAGATAGAGGTGTTGAAGGATAGGTGGCGAGACGGCGCACAGTTGTGGCTAGGAAAATGCTGTAATTTAATTCGGAAAACGCAAAAATTTTGAGGGAAAAGCTAATTTGTATGATTTTTGCAACACTAATTGGGGTCTGGTGATGATGATTATGGACTTATCAATACCAAATCAGCACCGTCGGATGCGTATCACGACGGCGCACACCTTGATATATGATAAGCTATGGGCTGTAATAGAAAAATTTGGAAAAAGATTTGAATTTATATGTATTTTTGACTGTAAATTACTATTTTTAACTGTTGACTGTCTAATTTGTATCAAATTTTTGTTTCAGAACCACAAAAGTGGAACCGTACGACGCGAGAAGACCTCGTACACAATTCCAGATGAAAATGTTAACAGGTTTGAAGATTATGGACGAGAGATAACAACTGAAAAGCTGTGAGACCCTTACAAATGAAAATTTTGATGAAAAACGGTTTAAATACCAAAAATTACAACTAGAATTTCGCAGAAACACTATAGAATCGCGTAGGGCTCGAAGAGACGAAGCTAACGATGTATGATAGTCGCTATCAGCAAGTAAGACGCACTAAGTATACTAACTACCAATATAAATGTATGGGGAAAAGCACCGCTATAGGTAAACTTTCTGGATGTACCTACCGGGCCGCAAAATGATAAAATCGCTTATATTTCAAGAACCACTTGCCTCAGAGAGAAGATAGAGGTGTTGAAGGATAGGTGGCGAGACGGCGCACAGTTGTGGCTAGGAAAATGCTGTAATTTAATTCGGAAAACGCAAAAATTTTGAGGGAAAAGCTAATTTGTATGATTTTTGCAACACTAATTGGGGTCTGGTGATGATGATTATGGACTTATCAATACCAAATCAGCACCGTCGGATGCGTATCACGACGGCGCACACCTTGATATATGATAAGCTATGGGCTGTAATAGAAAAATTTGGAAAAAGATTTGAATTTATATGTATTTTTGACTGTAAATTACTATTTTTAACTGTTGACTGTCTAATTTGTATCAAATTTTTGTTTCAGAACCACAAAAGTGGAACCGTACGACGCGAGAAGACCTCGTACACAATTCCAGATGAAAATGTTAACAGGTTTGAAGATTATGGACGAGAGATAACAACTGAAAAGCTGTGAGACCCTTACAAATGAAAATTTTGATGAAAAACGGTTTAAATACCAAAAATTACAACTAGAATTTCGCAGAAACACTATAGAATCGCGTAGGGCTCGAAGAGACGAAGCTAACGATGTATGATAGTCGCTATCAGCAAGTAAGACGCACTAAGTATACTAACTACCAATATAAATGTATGGGGAAAAGCACCGCTATAGGTAAACTTTCTGGATGTACCTACCGGGCCGCAAAATGATAAAATCGCTTATATTTCAAGAACCACTTGCCTCAGAGAGAAGATAGAGGTGTTGAAGGATAGGTGGCGAGACGGCGCACAGTTGTGGCTAGGAAAATGCTGTAATTTAATTCGGAAAACGCAAAAATTTTGAGGGAAAAGCTAATTTGTATGATTTTTGCAACACTAATTGGGGTCTGGTGATGATGATTATGGACTTATCAATACCAAATCAGCACCGTCGGATGCGTATCACGACGGCGCACACCTTGATATATGATAAGCTATGGGCTGTAATAGAAAAATTTGGAAAAAGATTTGAATTTATATGTATTTTTGACTGTAAATTACTATTTTTAACTGTTGACTGTCTAATTTGTATCAAATTTTTGTTTCAGAACCACAAAAGTGGAACCGTACGACGCGAGAAGACCTCGTACACAATTCCAGATGAAAATGTTAACAGGTTTGAAGATTATGGACGAGAGATAACAACTGAAAAGCTGTGAGACCCTTACAAATGAAAATTTTGATGAAAAACGGTTTAAATACCAAAAATTACAACTAGAATTTCGCAGAAACACTATAGAATCGCGTAGGGCTCGAAGAGACGAAGCTAACGATGTATGATAGTCGCTATCAGCAAGTAAGACGCACTAAGTATACTAACTACCAATATAAATGTATGGGGAAAAGCACCGCTATAGGTAAACTTTCTGGATGTACCTACCGGGCCGCAAAATGATAAAATCGCTTATATTTCAAGAACCACTTGCCTCAGAGAGAAGATAGAGGTGTTGAAGGATAGGTGGCGAGACGGCGCACAGTTGTGGCTAGGAAAATGCTGTAATTTAATTCGGAAAACGCAAAAATTTTGAGGGAAAAGCTAATTTGTATGATTTTTGCAACACTAATTGGGGTCTGGTGATGATGATTATGGACTTATCAATACCAAATCAGCACCGTCGGATGCGTATCACGACGGCGCACACCTTGATATATGATAAGCTATGGGCTGTAATAGAAAAATTTGGAAAAAGATTTGAATTTATATGTATTTTTGACTGTAAATTACTATTTTTAACTGTTGACTGTCTAATTTGTATCAAATTTTTGTTTCAGAACCACAAAAGTGGAACCGTACGACGCGAGAAGACCTCGTACACAATTCCAGATGAAAATGTTAACAGGTTTGAAGATTATGGACGAGAGATAACAACTGAAAAGCTGTGAGACCCTTACAAATGAAAATTTTGATGAAAAACGGTTTAAATACCAAAAATTACAACTAGAATTTCGCAGAAACACTATAGAATCGCGTAGGGCTCGAAGAGACGAAGCTAACGATGTATGATAGTCGCTATCAGCAAGTAAGACGCACTAAGTATACTAACTACCAATATAAATGTATGGGGAAAAGCACCGCTATAGGTAAACTTTCTGGATGTACCTACCGGGCCGCAAAATGATAAAATCGCTTATATTTCAAGAACCACTTGCCTCAGAGAGAAGATAGAGGTGTTGAAGGATAGGTGGCGAGACGGCGCACAGTTGTGGCTAGGAAAATGCTGTAATTTAATTCGGAAAACGCAAAAATTTTGAGGGAAAAGCTAATTTGTATGATTTTTGCAACACTAATTGGGGTCTGGTGATGATGATTATGGACTTATCAATACCAAATCAGCACCGTCGGATGCGTATCACGACGGCGCACACCTTGATATATGATAAGCTATGGGCTGTAATAGAAAAATTTGGAAAAAGATTTGAATTTATATGTATTTTTGACTGTAAATTACTATTTTTAACTGTTGACTGTCTAATTTGTATCAAATTTTTGTTTCAGAACCACAAAAGTGGAACCGTACGACGCGAGAAGACCTCGTACACAATTCCAGATGAAAATGTTAACAGGTTTGAAGATTATGGACGAGAGATAACAACTGAAAAGCTGTGAGACCCTTACAAATGAAAATTTTGATGAAAAACGGTTTAAATACCAAAAATTACAACTAGAATTTCGCAGAAACACTATAGAATCGCGTAGGGCTCGAAGAGACGAAGCTAACGATGTATGATAGTCGCTATCAGCAAGTAAGACGCACTAAGTATACTAACTACCAATATAAATGTATGGGGAAAAGCACCGCTATAGGTAAACTTTCTGGATGTACCTACCGGGCCGCAAAATGATAAAATCGCTTATATTTCAAGAACCACTTGCCTCAGAGAGAAGATAGAGGTGTTGAAGGATAGGTGGCGAGACGGCGCACAGTTGTGGCTAGGAAAATGCTGTAATTTAATTCGGAAAACGCAAAAATTTTGAGGGAAAAGCTAATTTGTATGATTTTTGCAACACTAATTGGGGTCTGGTGATGATGATTATGGACTTATCAATACCAAATCAGCACCGTCGGATGCGTATCACGACGGCGCACACCTTGATATATGATAAGCTATGGGCTGTAATAGAAAAATTTGGAAAAAGATTTGAATTTATATGTATTTTTGACTGTAAATTACTATTTTTAACTGTTGACTGTCTAATTTGTATCAAATTTTTGTTTCAGAACCACAAAAGTGGAACCGTACGACGCGAGAAGACCTCGTACACAATTCCAGATGAAAATGTTAACAGGTTTGAAGATTATGGACGAGAGATAACAACTGAAAAGCTGTGAGACCCTTACAAATGAAAATTTTGATGAAAAACGGTTTAAATACCAAAAATTACAACTAGAATTTCGCAGAAACACTATAGAATCGCGTAGGGCTCGAAGAGACGAAGCTAACGATGTATGATAGTCGCTATCAGCAAGTAAGACGCACTAAGTATACTAACTACCAATATAAATGTATGGGGAAAAGCACCGCTATAGGTAAACTTTCTGGATGTACCTACCGGGCCGCAAAATGATAAAATCGCTTATATTTCAAGAACCACTTGCCTCAGAGAGAAGATAGAGGTGTTGAAGGATAGGTGGCGAGACGGCGCACAGTTGTGGCTAGGAAAATGCTGTAATTTAATTCGGAAAACGCAAAAATTTTGAGGGAAAAGCTAATTTGTATGATTTTTGCAACACTAATTGGGGTCTGGTGATGATGATTATGGACTTATCAATACCAAATCAGCACCGTCGGATGCGTATCACGACGGCGCACACCTTGATATATGATAAGCTATGGGCTGTAATAGAAAAATTTGGAAAAAGATTTGAATTTATATGTATTTTTGACTGTAAATTACTATTTTTAACTGTTGACTGTCTAATTTGTATCAAATTTTTGTTTCAGAACCACAAAAGTGGAACCGTACGACGCGAGAAGACCTCGTACACAATTCCAGATGAAAATGTTAACAGGTTTGAAGATTATGGACGAGAGATAACAACTGAAAAGCTGTGAGACCCTTACAAATGAAAATTTTGATGAAAAACGGTTTAAATACCAAAAATTACAACTAGAATTTCGCAGAAACACTATAGAATCGCGTAGGGCTCGAAGAGACGAAGCTAACGATGTATGATAGTCGCTATCAGCAAGTAAGACGCACTAAGTATACTAACTACCAATATAAATGTATGGGGAAAAGCACCGCTATAGGTAAACTTTCTGGATGTACCTACCGGGCCGCAAAATGATAAAATCGCTTATATTTCAAGAACCACTTGCCTCAGAGAGAAGATAGAGGTGTTGAAGGATAGGTGGCGAGACGGCGCACAGTTGTGGCTAGGAAAATGCTGTAATTTAATTCGGAAAACGCAAAAATTTTGAGGGAAAAGCTAATTTGTATGATTTTTGCAACACTAATTGGGGTCTGGTGATGATGATTATGGACTTATCAATACCAAATCAGCACCGTCGGATGCGTATCACGACGGCGCACACCTTGATATATGATAAGCTATGGGCTGTAATAGAAAAATTTGGAAAAAGATTTGAATTTATATGTATTTTTGACTGTAAATTACTATTTTTAACTGTTGACTGTCTAATTTGTATCAAATTTTTGTTTCAGAACCACAAAAGTGGAACCGTACGACGCGAGAAGACCTCGTACACAATTCCAGATGAAAATGTTAACAGGTTTGAAGATTATGGACGAGAGATAACAACTGAAAAGCTGTGAGACCCTTACAAATGAAAATTTTGATGAAAAACGGTTTAAATACCAAAAATTACAACTAGAATTTCGCAGAAACACTATAGAATCGCGTAGGGCTCGAAGAGACGAAGCTAACGATGTATGATAGTCGCTATCAGCAAGTAAGACGCACTAAGTATACTAACTACCAATATAAATGTATGGGGAAAAGCACCGCTATAGGTAAACTTTCTGGATGTACCTACCGGGCCGCAAAATGATAAAATCGCTTATATTTCAAGAACCACTTGCCTCAGAGAGAAGATAGAGGTGTTGAAGGATAGGTGGCGAGACGGCGCACAGTTGTGGCTAGGAAAATGCTGTAATTTAATTCGGAAAACGCAAAAATTTTGAGGGAAAAGCTAATTTGTATGATTTTTGCAACACTAATTGGGGTCTGGTGATGATGATTATGGACTTATCAATACCAAATCAGCACCGTCGGATGCGTATCACGACGGCGCACACCTTGATATATGATAAGCTATGGGCTGTAATAGAAAAATTTGGAAAAAGATTTGAATTTATATGTATTTTTGACTGTAAATTACTATTTTTAACTGTTGACTGTCTAATTTGTATCAAATTTTTGTTTCAGAACCACAAAAGTGGAACCGTACGACGCGAGAAGACCTCGTACACAATTCCAGATGAAAATGTTAACAGGTTTGAAGATTATGGACGAGAGATAACAACTGAAAAGCTGTGAGACCCTTACAAATGAAAATTTTGATGAAAAACGGTTTAAATACCAAAAATTACAACTAGAATTTCGCAGAAACACTATAGAATCGCGTAGGGCTCGAAGAGACGAAGCTAACGATGTATGATAGTCGCTATCAGCAAGTAAGACGCACTAAGTATACTAACTACCAATATAAATGTATGGGGAAAAGCACCGCTATAGGTAAACTTTCTGGATGTACCTACCGGGCCGCAAAATGATAAAATCGCTTATATTTCAAGAACCACTTGCCTCAGAGAGAAGATAGAGGTGTTGAAGGATAGGTGGCGAGACGGCGCACAGTTGTGGCTAGGAAAATGCTGTAATTTAATTCGGAAAACGCAAAAATTTTGAGGGAAAAGCTAATTTGTATGATTTTTGCAACACTAATTGGGGTCTGGTGATGATGATTATGGACTTATCAATACCAAATCAGCACCGTCGGATGCGTATCACGACGGCGCACACCTTGATATATGATAAGCTATGGGCTGTAATAGAAAAATTTGGAAAAAGATTTGAATTTATATGTATTTTTGACTGTAAATTACTATTTTTAACTGTTGACTGTCTAATTTGTATCAAATTTTTGTTTCAGAACCACAAAAGTGGAACCGTACGACGCGAGAAGACCTCGTACACAATTCCAGATGAAAATGTTAACAGGTTTGAAGATTATGGACGAGAGATAACAACTGAAAAGCTGTGAGACCCTTACAAATGAAAATTTTGATGAAAAACGGTTTAAATACCAAAAATTACAACTAGAATTTCGCAGAAACACTATAGAATCGCGTAGGGCTCGAAGAGACGAAGCTAACGATGTATGATAGTCGCTATCAGCAAGTAAGACGCACTAAGTATACTAACTACCAATATAAATGTATGGGGAAAAGCACCGCTATAGGTAAACTTTCTGGATGTACCTACCGGGCCGCAAAATGATAAAATCGCTTATATTTCAAGAACCACTTGCCTCAGAGAGAAGATAGAGGTGTTGAAGGATAGGTGGCGAGACGGCGCACAGTTGTGGCTAGGAAAATGCTGTAATTTAATTCGGAAAACGCAAAAATTTTGAGGGAAAAGCTAATTTGTATGATTTTTGCAACACTAATTGGGGTCTGGTGATGATGATTATGGACTTATCAATACCAAATCAGCACCGTCGGATGCGTATCACGACGGCGCACACCTTGATATATGATAAGCTATGGGCTGTAATAGAAAAATTTGGAAAAAGATTTGAATTTATATGTATTTTTGACTGTAAATTACTATTTTTAACTGTTGACTGTCTAATTTGTATCAAATTTTTGTTTCAGAACCACAAAAGTGGAACCGTACGACGCGAGAAGACCTCGTACACAATTCCAGATGAAAATGTTAACAGGTTTGAAGATTATGGACGAGAGATAACAACTGAAAAGCTGTGAGACCCTTACAAATGAAAATTTTGATGAAAAACGGTTTAAATACCAAAAATTACAACTAGAATTTCGCAGAAACACTATAGAATCGCGTAGGGCTCGAAGAGACGAAGCTAACGATGTATGATAGTCGCTATCAGCAAGTAAGACGCACTAAGTATACTAACTACCAATATAAATGTATGGGGAAAAGCACCGCTATAGGTAAACTTTCTGGATGTACCTACCGGGCCGCAAAATGATAAAATCGCTTATATTTCAAGAACCACTTGCCTCAGAGAGAAGATAGAGGTGTTGAAGGATAGGTGGCGAGACGGCGCACAGTTGTGGCTAGGAAAATGCTGTAATTTAATTCGGAAAACGCAAAAATTTTGAGGGAAAAGCTAATTTGTATGATTTTTGCAACACTAATTGGGGTCTGGTGATGATGATTATGGACTTATCAATACCAAATCAGCACCGTCGGATGCGTATCACGACGGCGCACACCTTGATATATGATAAGCTATGGGCTGTAATAGAAAAATTTGGAAAAAGATTTGAATTTATATGTATTTTTGACTGTAAATTACTATTTTTAACTGTTGACTGTCTAATTTGTATCAAATTTTTGTTTCAGAACCACAAAAGTGGAACCGTACGACGCGAGAAGACCTCGTACACAATTCCAGATGAAAATGTTAACAGGTTTGAAGATTATGGACGAGAGATAACAACTGAAAAGCTGTGAGACCCTTACAAATGAAAATTTTGATGAAAAACGGTTTAAATACCAAAAATTACAACTAGAATTTCGCAGAAACACTATAGAATCGCGTAGGGCTCGAAGAGACGAAGCTAACGATGTATGATAGTCGCTATCAGCAAGTAAGACGCACTAAGTATACTAACTACCAATATAAATGTATGGGGAAAAGCACCGCTATAGGTAAACTTTCTGGATGTACCTACCGGGCCGCAAAATGATAAAATCGCTTATATTTCAAGAACCACTTGCCTCAGAGAGAAGATAGAGGTGTTGAAGGATAGGTGGCGAGACGGCGCACAGTTGTGGCTAGGAAAATGCTGTAATTTAATTCGGAAAACGCAAAAATTTTGAGGGAAAAGCTAATTTGTATGATTTTTGCAACACTAATTGGGGTCTGGTGATGATGATTATGGACTTATCAATACCAAATCAGCACCGTCGGATGCGTATCACGACGGCGCACACCTTGATATATGATAAGCTATGGGCTGTAATAGAAAAATTTGGAAAAAGATTTGAATTTATATGTATTTTTGACTGTAAATTACTATTTTTAACTGTTGACTGTCTAATTTGTATCAAATTTTTGTTTCAGAACCACAAAAGTGGAACCGTACGACGCGAGAAGACCTCGTACACAATTCCAGATGAAAATGTTAACAGGTTTGAAGATTATGGACGAGAGATAACAACTGAAAAGCTGTGAGACCCTTACAAATGAAAATTTTGATGAAAAACGGTTTAAATACCAAAAATTACAACTAGAATTTCGCAGAAACACTATAGAATCGCGTAGGGCTCGAAGAGACGAAGCTAACGATGTATGATAGTCGCTATCAGCAAGTAAGACGCACTAAGTATACTAACTACCAATATAAATGTATGGGGAAAAGCACCGCTTTTTTTTTTTTTTTTTTTTTTAACGTGAGGGAAAATCCTCGTAGGATGCTATGCCGGACTCTTACCGACTAAAAAAAAAACCTCACGTAACGCCCAACAGTCTATGGTTGAGAGCCCCGGGTAAGCCCTCAGGAAGGATGTCCCGTGACTCCCAACAGACTTACGGCCGCTAATGCGGCCTCGCCCAGGGGGTGGTTCGGGTGCGATCCCGCGTCTATGGGGGATTTCGGGTGTGACCCCGCTTCTAAGGGGGGCGTGCGTGAGTGCTCACGTCACGCTGCCGTCATGGGCCTGCTTCTGTAAGGACGGTGAGCGGCCCTCTCACCGTCCTCAGACCCCCGGTCATGGAGGCCGATAGTCCTCGGCGAAGACACGTCGGCGGCGCCCAGGGCGCCGACTGCGGAACTCGGGTGGGAGAGTTCTCTCCCGCACCCGGCCCGCCGCCTCCTTCGCGAGCATGACCTGCTCGCAGAAAGAGGCGGCGCAGTCCCACTTACTCCCGCTGGAGAGCATGGCTCGCACCATGGCCTCAAGCGAGAGAGTGTCCACGCCCAGACCCACTACGAGGACCTGTCGCTGTTGTGCCCACGCCGTGCACTCCACCAGCGTGTGGAGCGCTGTGTCATCGCTGCGGTCCTCGCAGTGCTGACATTCGGCCGTGGTTTCCCGGTGTTTTCGCCACAGATACCTACCGAAGCTACCGTGCCCGGCAAGCATCTGTGTCAACCGGTAGGAGAGAGCACCGTGTCTTCTCTCCAGCCACTCGTCCATGACCGGTCTGACGGCCGCGATTGTGGCGAATCCCCCCTTTGGTTGCTCAAGTCGCATCTTCCATGTCTCCAGGGTTTCCTGGTGGAGCAGGGTCCGCTGGGCCTCGATTTCTCGAGACGCAGGCCTTTGGCCCCGCTCCAGCGCCTCCTTGCGCCATCTGAACAGTGACGCAAGGGCTCTCGCTTCCAGGTCCCATGGAGGGGTCCCGGCTAGGAGACATGCCGCCTCACCGGAGATCGTGCGGTATCCTCTTATCACCCTGACGGCCATCACTCTCTGCGGGCTCATCAGTCTAGCCACATTGCTGGCCGTCAGGGTCTCCGCCCATACGGGAGCCCCGTACAGGGCCATGCTTCGCACGATCCCAAGGTACAGTCTCCTGTAGGGAGCGTTGGGTCCCCTAATGTTAGGCATCAGCCGCGCGAGTGCGGCCGATGCTCCCCTCAGTTTTGGGACCAAACTTCGGAAATGATGTCCGAAGTTCCACCGGCCATCGAGTACGAGCCCCAGATACTTCATCGAGGGCTCGATGCCGATGCTGACGCCCCCCACCTGTAGGCTGGATCCCGCAGGTGGCCCCATCCGAGGTCCGTGGAAGCACAGAGCCTCGGATTTGTGAAGGGCGACCTCAAGACCCAGCCGCCGAATCCGACCCACGACCTGAGCAACCCCTGCCGTGGCCTTAAGTGCTGCGGCACGGTGCGTTGCTCCCCGCGCCGTAACGAGGGTGTCGTCGGCGTAACATGTTACGCCGACCCCTCTGAGCAACGGACCACGCAGCACCCAGTCGTAACCGATGTTCCACAGGAGCGGCCCTAAAACCGATCCCTGTGGAACACCGCACGACACATCTCGCCGACCCGGCCCTAGCCAGCTCGGGTAAGTTATGGCTCTCTCGGAGAGATAAGCCCCGACAATTCGACGGAGGTAGGGAGGCACTCCATGATAGATAAGCGCCTCCCTGACGCAGCTCCAGGGCAAGGTGTTGAATGCGTTGGCGATGTCGAGAGACACCGCCACCACCACCTCACCCTGTGAGACTGCTTCCTCCGTCAGGCCTCTAATGCGCATGATCGCGTCCACGGTGGAGCGTCCCTGACGGAAGCCAAACTGGCTATCCGCCAGATCAGGCCCCACGCGTGTGAGGTGCCCGACGAGGCGTTGTGCAATAATGCGCTCAAAGAGCTTGCACACCTCGTCGAGCAACACGATCGGCCGGTACCCTGATGGGGAATTTGCCGGCCGCCCCGCCTTTCGAATCAAGACCAGTTTCCCTGTCTTCCAGACCTTGGGAAACTGGCCTTTTTCGAGGCATGCGCTATAAAGACCCATAAGTCGAGGCCCAAGCTCCTCGAGAGCCAGGACCCATGCACGGCCTGGAATGCCGTCGGGTCCAGGGGCGGTGTTTCTACGGGATTTAAGCCGCAGGACAGCCGCCCCTAACTCACCCTCGGTGACCACGGGCACGTCGTTCTCGCTGTCTTCCGCCGCGGGCGCCTGAGACGGAGCCATGCGCGGAGGAACGTGTTCCTCCGCTCTCGACGGGAACAAGGAGTCCAGGACCCCCTCCAGCCGCTCCGGCTGGAGACTCTGGGTTAGTGGGGGCGCCTTAGGGCGTAATTTGCCTCTTACCATGAGGTACGGGCGCCCCCACGGGTTCCGCTCCAGAGTCTCCATCAGCTCTTCGCGGCCCAATTTTTTGGACCGCTTGATGGCGGTCTGGAGGGCCCTCTTGGCCTCCTTGTACCCATCGTAGAGCTCCGTCTCTCGGGCTGCCGCATCGTCTGGGCGGCGACGCCTTCGGCGAAACCTGGTGTACCGGCGGCGCGCGGTAACGCAATCCACGCGCAACTGCGCGATTTCCGGCGTCCACCAGTACACCTGTTTCCTCGCCGGTCTGGGCCTAGCCCTGGGCATCGCCGCATCGCAGATGTGCGACATGGCTCTCCCGAACCACTCCACCTCGGTATCAACATCGGCAGGCCTGTCCGCTGTCGGAATCCAGGACTGCACGATGGCCGCCTCCAGGAGAGCCTCCCGATCCAGGCGATGGAGTGCCCAACGCGGTTCCGGGGGATTCGCGATTGTTGGCGGCAGGTTAGGTGGAGGGGAGACGTCGAACCGAATATATCGGTGATCTGACGACGTCTCCTCCTCCTCCACCACGCGCCATCCCTGGACACGGCGGGCGAGCTCAGGGGTCGCAAACGAAACGTCTATGACCGAGCTGAGCCCCCGCCGCGTCCAGGTTGCGACATTCCCCCGGTTCAGGATGACTAGGCCACGTGTAGTGACCCAGTCCTCCAGTATCCTCCCCCTGCCTCTGGTTTCCCGGGAGCCCCAAGCCTGCGACCAGGCATTGAAGTCTCCCAGGACCAGGACAGGGCGAGGACGGCATGCAGCGAGAACGACGTCCAGCTCAGGGAGCCATAGCTCGAACTGATGCTGGTCGAGGCTTGGCGAGACGTAAACGGCCACGACAGCCACACCCTCATATTCCGCCGCGACGCAACCCGGGCCCCTAGCAATAAGCGCTAGGCGCGAGTCGTCCGCGCCGGTCCCCCCAAAGATGGTCGCCATGCCGTCCAGATCCACCGGGCTTCCCGGGTGAACCCAGTACGGCTCAGCGACGACGACAATATTAATGGACCACTGCCTGATGCTCTGGTACAGAAGGTCCTGAGCACCAGTGCAGTGGTTCAGATTCACCTGCAGGATGCGGATATGGGTGTCCATTAATGGACGTCCATATCCGCACCCTGCCGCGAACGTGCACCCACACCCTCACCCCTCCGTGCGGACGGACGGGGCTTCGGCCTTGAGGCAGCGCAGGTCTTACTGCCCGCCCGGTGGTTTGCCTCCTTGCCCTCCGCCACGCATTTAAAACAGCGTGGCGGAGCGTCACAGGCAAGGGCCGTGTGACCGGGCTGACTACAGCGGAAGCACCGATCGCCCACGGTGACTTCCGCCGTACACTGCACTCCTACATGCCCCACGACCAGGCACCTATAGCACCTGTCTTCGCGGGGCTGCAGGAGATGCACCTGCGCCCTCAGGAAGCCTCCAATAAGGAGGCTCCGTCCGTCCGCCACTTTCTGGGCCGCCGCGACGGGACAGCTCACGACCGCCGACCCGTGACCAGTGGGGCCAAAGCGGATTTCGCCTGACCTCACCTGATCACGGGGGCAGCCACTCGCCTCCACGACGGCGGAGATTATCTCCTCCGTCGTGGCCGCGTCATCCAGACCCGAAATGCGCAGACTCGCGCATTTGTTGGGTCTGGTGACGCGGACGTCACCCTTGTCCAGCGACTCCCGCAGCTTTGCCGCTAAGGCATCTGCTTTGGGGCCGCTGGTGGCGCCGGAGACCTCGAGGAGGCGCGCTCCGGTGCGCGTCACCTTGCACCGGAGCCCGCCCTCAATCTCGAGGGCCTTGAGGTCTACTGAGGCTTTCGCCTGCCTCAGTACCTCGGCGTACCCCACGCCCTTCGCCTTGCCTTCTGTCGTCACCGTAATGACGACGGCAGTGGAGCGAGGAGCGCGGAGCCTCTTCGGCGCCTTCGCCGCGGCGGCCTTTGCCGCTTTTGCGGCGACCTTTGCCGCCTTCTTGGCGGCCTTCGCCGCCTTTTTGGCGGCCTTAGCCGCCTTCTTCTTTGCTCCTGCCACCTCCCAGATCCCCTCTCTAGAGGGAGTCTGGGGTGCGGCGGGAGCGCTGGCTGTGCTGGTGGAGGCGGGGTTGCCACCTCCACCAGGTGCCGTCTTCTTGGGGGCGGAGGCCTTCCGCTGGAGACCGGGAGCCCCGCTGGGTGCAGCCGTCGCCGCGTACGACTCGACGGCGGGTGCCGCCAGCGGGGGGCGGTATGCCCGGTCCTCGAGAACGCCGAGGCGGCGTTCGATGGTCTCCAGCAGTTGGACCATCGTCGGGGTCGCCTTAGGTGCACGGGGAGCGGGGGTTTTAACACCCCGAGCCTCCCCGGCCCCCTGGACGAGCTGCGTAAGCTTGCCGATTTCCTCCCGCATCAGCTCTTGCTGCTTGCGGGAGTCGGCAAGCTCCTTCTCCAGGCTCGCAACCCGAGCCCGGAGCTTCCCCTCCTCGCTGGAGACGCTCCTATCCAGGAGCTCCTCCAGTGCCTTCGTCGCCCCTGTGACTGCTTCCGTCACCACCTTTCTTTTGCCCGCAACATTCTTGGCGCCCTTTACGGCGCCAGTAATGCGGGCAAAAGCCGCCATTATCTCCTTAGCCGCCGGCACCTCCGTGACTCTCCCGCTTGGCAGCGGGGGCACAGTTGTCGGCGGCTCTACCACCCTTCCTCTCGCTCTGTAGAGATCGGCTTTCCGACCTCTACCCGCGGTGGTGGCCACTACCTTTCTAGGAAGGTCCTCCTCACTCGACGATGTCTCCGACCCAGGCCGACGGAACAGGCCTTTGCCTGGTCCGCTTGACCTAGGTCGCTTCCGCCTCGCTTCTTCGGCATGGAGACCGAGGGTATCCTCGGTCTCGGTACCCATATCAACTGCCGACTCCATCTCGGAGCCGGCACGGGTTGACGCGACCTCCGCGTCACTGGGGGTGGTTTTGAGGCACACCCCTGGGCCTGAACTACGGTGACCCCTCCCATATACCACCAGGGATGAACCCTGGCGGGGGTCGACATGCCGAGACATGCCAAGCGATTCCCCGGACACTGTCCGGGTGCGCTCCTGGGTAATAACTTGCGTTGTAATTTCGTCCATAGTTGTTTTTTGCGTTTTGCGTCCGCCGACGTAAGGTTGGGAGTGGGGAAGTTGGGAAAGGATGTGAGGATGGGAAGGGTGGGAAGGTGGGAGTGACGCCCTAGGCACTGAGTTCCCCCCAGCGATGCAACAAATAGCCGGGCGTCAGAGCGTGAGTTTCGGGGTAATTTTTTAAAGAGGTTTTCTTCCTCGCAACTCCAAAGAGCCACCGTGCCCGTCTGTTGCCAGACGGGGTTACGGCTCGGCCGAACGATGGTTCCTATGGAACCGTGTACTTCGCCACTGATCACTCAGTGGCGAAGTACTCGTCGCCCTGGGAGTTCTCCACTAAGTACGCTCTGCATAACAGAGCGTATGTGGAGAACTCCAAACCGGCCATAAAGGCCCCCCCCTCCTTGGTGGACTATTGGCCGTGGGCGACGACGTGCGCCTCAGGCGAAGTCCACATCGTCGTCCACGTTACCAGGATGCACCACGTGGAGGTTGTCCTACCCAGCACCCCGGAAAAGCACCGCTATAGGTATAGGTAAACTTTCTGGATGTACCTACCGGGCCGCAAAATGATAAAATCGCTTATATTTCAAGAACCACTTGCCTCAGAGAGAAGATAGAGGTGTTGAAGGATAGGTGGCGAGACGGCGCACAGTTGTGGCTAGGAAAATGCTGTAATTTAATTCGGAAAACGCAAAAATTTTGAGGGAAAAGCTAATTTGTATGATTTTTGCAACACTAATTGGGGTCTGGTGATGATGATTATGGACTTATCAATACCAAATCAGCACCGTCGGATGCGTATCACGACGGCGCACACCTTGATATATGATAAGCTATGGGCTGTAATAGAAAAATTTGGAAAAAGATTTGAATTTATATGTATTTTTGACTGTAAATTACTATTTTTAACTGTTGACTGTCTAATTTGTATCAAATTTTTGTTTCAGAACCACAAAAGTGGAACCGTACGACGCGAGAAGACCTCGTACACAATTCCAGATGAAAATGTTAACAGGTTTGAAGATTATGGACGAGAGATAACAACTGAAAAGCTGTGAGACCCTTACAAATGAAAATTTTGATGAAAAACGGTTTAAATACCAAAAATTACAACTAGAATTTCGCAGAAACACTATAGAATCGCGTAGGGCTCGAAGAGACGAAGCTAACGATGTATGATAGTCGCTATCAGCAAGTAAGACGCACTAAGTATACTAACTACCAATATAAATGTATGGGGAAAAGCACCGCTATAGGTAAACTTTCTGGATGTACCTACCGGGCCGCAAAATGATAAAATCGCTTATATTTCAAGAACCACTTGCCTCAGAGAGAAGATAGAGGTGTTGAAGGATAGGTGGCGAGACGGCGCACAGTTGTGGCTAGGAAAATGCTGTAATTTAATTCGGAAAACGCAAAAATTTTGAGGGAAAAGCTAATTTGTATGATTTTTGCAACACTAATTGGGGTCTGGTGATGATGATTATGGACTTATCAATACCAAATCAGCACCGTCGGATGCGTATCACGACGGCGCACACCTTGATATATGATAAGCTATGGGCTGTAATAGAAAAATTTGGAAAAAGATTTGAATTTATATGTATTTTTGACTGTAAATTACTATTTTTAACTGTTGACTGTCTAATTTGTATCAAATTTTTGTTTCAGAACCACAAAAGTGGAACCGTACGACGCGAGAAGACCTCGTACACAATTCCAGATGAAAATGTTAACAGGTTTGAAGATTATGGACGAGAGATAACAACTGAAAAGCTGTGAGACCCTTACAAATGAAAATTTTGATGAAAAACGGTTTAAATACCAAAAATTACAACTAGAATTTCGCAGAAACACTATAGAATCGCGTAGGGCTCGAAGAGACGAAGCTAACGATGTATGATAGTCGCTATCAGCAAGTAAGACGCACTAAGTATACTAACTACCAATATAAATGTATGGGGAAAAGCACCGCTATAGGTAAACTTTCTGGATGTACCTACCGGGCCGCAAAATGATAAAATCGCTTATATTTCAAGAACCACTTGCCTCAGAGAGAAGATAGAGGTGTTGAAGGATAGGTGGCGAGACGGCGCACAGTTGTGGCTAGGAAAATGCTGTAATTTAATTCGGAAAACGCAAAAATTTTGAGGGAAAAGCTAATTTGTATGATTTTTGCAACACTAATTGGGGTCTGGTGATGATGATTATGGACTTATCAATACCAAATCAGCACCGTCGGATGCGTATCACGACGGCGCACACCTTGATATATGATAAGCTATGGGCTGTAATAGAAAAATTTGGAAAAAGATTTGAATTTATATGTATTTTTGACTGTAAATTACTATTTTTAACTGTTGACTGTCTAATTTGTATCAAATTTTTGTTTCAGAACCACAAAAGTGGAACCGTACGACGCGAGAAGACCTCGTACACAATTCCAGATGAAAATGTTAACAGGTTTGAAGATTATGGACGAGAGATAACAACTGAAAAGCTGTGAGACCCTTACAAATGAAAATTTTGATGAAAAACGGTTTAAATACCAAAAATTACAACTAGAATTTCGCAGAAACACTATAGAATCGCGTAGGGCTCGAAGAGACGAAGCTAACGATGTATGATAGTCGCTATCAGCAAGTAAGACGCACTAAGTATACTAACTACCAATATAAATGTATGGGGAAAAGCACCGCTATAGGTAAACTTTCTGGATGTACCTACCGGGCCGCAAAATGATAAAATCGCTTATATTTCAAGAACCACTTGCCTCAGAGAGAAGATAGAGGTGTTGAAGGATAGGTGGCGAGACGGCGCACAGTTGTGGCTAGGAAAATGCTGTAATTTAATTCGGAAAACGCAAAAATTTTGAGGGAAAAGCTAATTTGTATGATTTTTGCAACACTAATTGGGGTCTGGTGATGATGATTATGGACTTATCAATACCAAATCAGCACCGTCGGATGCGTATCACGACGGCGCACACCTTGATATATGATAAGCTATGGGCTGTAATAGAAAAATTTGGAAAAAGATTTGAATTTATATGTATTTTTGACTGTAAATTACTATTTTTAACTGTTGACTGTCTAATTTGTATCAAATTTTTGTTTCAGAACCACAAAAGTGGAACCGTACGACGCGAGAAGACCTCGTACACAATTCCAGATGAAAATGTTAACAGGTTTGAAGATTATGGACGAGAGATAACAACTGAAAAGCTGTGAGACCCTTACAAATGAAAATTTTGATGAAAAACGGTTTAAATACCAAAAATTACAACTAGAATTTCGCAGAAACACTATAGAATCGCGTAGGGCTCGAAGAGACGAAGCTAACGATGTATGATAGTCGCTATCAGCAAGTAAGACGCACTAAGTATACTAACTACCAATATAAATGTATGGGGAAAAGCACCGCTATAGGTAAACTTTCTGGATGTACCTACCGGGCCGCAAAATGATAAAATCGCTTATATTTCAAGAACCACTTGCCTCAGAGAGAAGATAGAGGTGTTGAAGGATAGGTGGCGAGACGGCGCACAGTTGTGGCTAGGAAAATGCTGTAATTTAATTCGGAAAACGCAAAAATTTTGAGGGAAAAGCTAATTTGTATGATTTTTGCAACACTAATTGGGGTCTGGTGATGATGATTATGGACTTATCAATACCAAATCAGCACCGTCGGATGCGTATCACGACGGCGCACACCTTGATATATGATAAGCTATGGGCTGTAATAGAAAAATTTGGAAAAAGATTTGAATTTATATGTATTTTTGACTGTAAATTACTATTTTTAACTGTTGACTGTCTAATTTGTATCAAATTTTTGTTTCAGAACCACAAAAGTGGAACCGTACGACGCGAGAAGACCTCGTACACAATTCCAGATGAAAATGTTAACAGGTTTGAAGATTATGGACGAGAGATAACAACTGAAAAGCTGTGAGACCCTTACAAATGAAAATTTTGATGAAAAACGGTTTAAATACCAAAAATTACAACTAGAATTTCGCAGAAACACTATAGAATCGCGTAGGGCTCGAAGAGACGAAGCTAACGATGTATGATAGTCGCTATCAGCAAGTAAGACGCACTAAGTATACTAACTACCAATATAAATGTATGGGGAAAAGCACCGCTATAGGTAAACTTTCTGGATGTACCTACCGGGCCGCAAAATGATAAAATCGCTTATATTTCAAGAACCACTTGCCTCAGAGAGAAGATAGAGGTGTTGAAGGATAGGTGGCGAGACGGCGCACAGTTGTGGCTAGGAAAATGCTGTAATTTAATTCGGAAAACGCAAAAATTTTGAGGGAAAAGCTAATTTGTATGATTTTTGCAACACTAATTGGGGTCTGGTGATGATGATTATGGACTTATCAATACCAAATCAGCACCGTCGGATGCGTATCACGACGGCGCACACCTTGATATATGATAAGCTATGGGCTGTAATAGAAAAATTTGGAAAAAGATTTGAATTTATATGTATTTTTGACTGTAAATTACTATTTTTAACTGTTGACTGTCTAATTTGTATCAAATTTTTGTTTCAGAACCACAAAAGTGGAACCGTACGACGCGAGAAGACCTCGTACACAATTCCAGATGAAAATGTTAACAGGTTTGAAGATTATGGACGAGAGATAACAACTGAAAAGCTGTGAGACCCTTACAAATGAAAATTTTGATGAAAAACGGTTTAAATACCAAAAATTACAACTAGAATTTCGCAGAAACACTATAGAATCGCGTAGGGCTCGAAGAGACGAAGCTAACGATGTATGATAGTCGCTATCAGCAAGTAAGACGCACTAAGTATACTAACTACCAATATAAATGTATGGGGAAAAGCACCGCTTTTTTTTTTTTTTTTTTTTTTTTACGTGAGGGAAAATCCTCGTAGGATGCTATGCCGGACTCTTACCGACTAAAAAACCTCACGTAACGCCCAACAGCCTATTGTTGAGAGCCCCGGGTAAGCCCTCAGGAAGGATGTCCCGTGACTCCCAACAGACCTACGGCCGCCAATGCGGCCTCGCCCAGGGGGTGGTTCGGGTGCAATCCCGCGTCTATGGGGGGTTTCGGGTGTGACCCCGCTTCTAAGGGGGGGCGTGCGTGAGTGCTCACGTCACGCTGCCGTCATGGGCCTGCTTCTGTAAGGACGGTGAGCGGCCCTCTCACCGTCCTCAGACCCCCGGTCATGGAGGCCGATAGTCCTCGGCGAAGACACGTCGGCGGCGCCCAGGGCGCCGACTGCGGAACTCGGGTGGGAGAGTTCTCTCCCGCACCCGGCCCGCCGCCTCCTTCGCGAGCATGACCTGCTCGCAGAAAGAGGCGGCGCAGTCCCACTTACTCCCGCCGGAGAGCATGGCTCGCACCATGGCCTCAAGCGAGAGAGTGTCCACGCCCAGACCCACTACGAGGACCTGTCGCTGTTGTGTCCACGCCGTGCACTCCACCAGCGTGTGGAGCGCCGTGTCATCGCTGCGATCCTCGCAGTGCTGACATTCGGCCGTGGTTTCCCGGTGTTTTCGCCACAGATACCTACCGAAGCTACCGTGCCCGGCAAGCATCTGTGTCAACCGGTAGGAGAGAGCACCGTGTCTTCTCTCCAGCCACTCGTCCATGACCGGTCTGACGGCCGCGATTGTGGCGAATCCCCCCTTTGGTTGCTCAAGTCGCATCTTCCATGTCTCCAGGGTTTCCTGGTGGAGCAGGGTCCGCTGGGCCTCGATTTCTCGAGACGCAGGCCTTTGGCCCCGCTCCAGCGCCTCCTTGCGCCATCTGAACAGTGACGCAAGGGCTCTCGCTTCCAGGTCCCATGGAGGGGTCCCGGCTAGGAGACATGCCGCCTCACCGGAGATCGTGCGGTATCCTCTTATCACCCTGACGGCCATCACTCTCTGCGGGCTCATCAGTCTAGCCTCATTGCTGGCCGTCAGGGTCTCCGCCCATACGGGAGCCCCGTACAGGGCCATGCTTCGCACGATCCCCAGGTACAGCCTCCTGTAGGGAGCGTTGGGTCCCCTGATGTTGGGCATCAGCCGCGCGAGTGCGGCCGATGCTCCCCTCAGTTTTGGGACCAAACTTCGGAAATGATGTCCGAAGTTCCACCGGCCATCGAGTACGAGCCCCAGATACTTCATCGAGGGCTCGATGCCGATGCTGACGCCCCCCACCTGTAGGCTGGATCCCGCAGGTGGCCCCATCCGAGGTCCGTGGAAGCACAGAGCCTCGGATTTGTGAAGGGCGACCTCAAGACCCAGCCGCCGAATCCGACCCACGACCTGAGCAACCCCTGCCGTGGCCTTAAGTGCTGCGGCACGGTGCGTTGCTCCCCGCGCCGTGACGAGGGTGTCGTCGGCGTAACATGTTACGCCGACCCCTCTGAGCAACGGACCACGCAGCACCCAGTCGTAGCCGATGTTCCACAGGAGCGGCCCTAAAACCGATCCCTGTGGAACACCGCACGACACATCTCGCCGACCCGGCCCTAGCCAGCTCGGGTAAGTTATGGCTCTCTCGGAGAGATAAGCCCCGACAATTCGACGGAGGTAGGGAGGCACTCCATGATAGATAAGCGCCTCCCTGACGCAGCTCCAGGGCAAGGTGTTGAATGCGTTGGCGATGTCGAGAGACACCGCCACCACCACCTCACCCTGTGAGACTGCTTCCTCCGTCAGGCCTCTAATACGCATGATCGCGTCCACGGTGGAGCGTCCCTGACGGAAGCCAAATTGGCTGTCCGCCAGATCAGGCCCCACGCGTGTGAGGTGCCCGACGAGGCGTTGTGCAATAATGCGCTCAAAGAGCTTGCACACCTCGTCGAGCAACACGATCGGCCGGTACCCTGATGGGGAATTTGCCGGCCGCCCCGCCTTTCGAATCAAGACCAGTTTCCCTGTCTTCCAGACCTTGGGAAACTGGCCTTTCTCGAGGCATGCGCTAAAGAGCCCAATTAGTCGAGGCCCAATCTCTTCGAGAGCCAGGACCCACGCTCGGCCTGGAATGCCGTCGGGTCCAGGGGCGGTGTTTCTGCGGGCTTTAAGCCGCAGTACAGCCGCCCCTAACTCACCCTCGGTGACTACGGGCACGTCGTTCTCGCTGCCTTCCGCGTTGGGCGCCTGAGACGGAGCCATGCGCGGAGAAATATGTTCCTCCGCTCTCGACGGGAACAAGGAGTCCAGGACCTCCTCCAGCCGCTCCGGCTGGAGACTCTGAGTCAGTGGGGGCGCCTTAGGGCGTAATTTGCCCCTTACCATAAGGTACGGGCGCCCCCACGGGTTCCGCTCCAGAGTCTCCATCAGCTCATCGCGGCCCAGCTTTTTGGACCGCTTGATGGCCGTCTGGAGGGCCCTCTTGGCCTCCTTGTACCCATCGTAGAGCTCCGTCTCTCGGGCTGCCGCATCGTCTGGGCGACGACGCTTCCGGCGGAACCTGGTGTACCGGCGGCGCGCGGTAACGCACTCCGCGCGCAACTGCGCGATTTCCGGCGTCCACCAGTACACCTGTTTCCTTGCCGGCCTGGGCCTAGCCCTGGGCATCGCCGCATCGCAGATGTGCGACATGGCTCTCCCGAACCACTCCACCTCGGTATCAACATCGGCAGGCCTATCCGCTGACGGAATCCAGGCCTGCACGATGGCCGCCTCCAGGAGAGCCTCCCGATCAAGGCGATGAAGTGCCCAACGCGGTTCCGGGGGATTCGCAATTGCTGGCGGCAGGTTTGGTGGAGGGGAGACGTCGAACCGAATATATCGGTGATCTGACAACGTCTCCTCCTCCTCCACCACGCGCCATCCCTGGACACGGCGGGCGAGCTCAGGGGTCGCAAACGAGACGTCTATGACCGAGCTGAGCCCCCGCCGCGTCCAGGTTGCGACATTCCCCCGGTTCAGGATGACTAGGCCACGTGTTGTGACCCAGTCCTCCAGTTTCCTCCCCCTGTCTCTGGTTTCCCGGGAGCCCCAAGCCTGCGACCAGGCATTGAAGTCTCCCAGGACCAGGACAGGGCGAGGCCGGCATGCAGCGAGGACGACGTCCAGCTCAGGGAGCCATAGCTCGAACTGATGCTGGTCGAGGCTCGGCGAAATGTAAACGGCCACGACAGCCACACCCTCGTATTCCGCCGCGACACAACCCGGACCCCTAGCGATGACCGCCAGGCGCGAGTCGTCCGCGCCGGTCCCCCCAAAAATAGTCGCCACGCCGTCCAGATCCACCGGGCTTCCCGGGTGAACCCAATACGGCTCAGCGACGACTGCGATGTTAATGGACCACTGCCTGATGCTCTGGTACAGAAGGTCCTGAGCACCAGTGCAGTGGTTCAAATTCACCTGCAGGATGCGGATATGGGTGTCCATTAATGGACGTCCATTTCCGCACCCTGCCGCGGGCGTGCCACCTCACTCTCAGCCCCCCGTGCGGACGGACGGGGCCTCGGCCTTGAGGCAGCGCAGGACTTGCTGCCCGCCCGGTGGTCGGCCTCCTTGCCCTCCGCCACGCATTTATAACACCGCGGCGGGGCGTCACAGGCAAGAGCCTTGTGACCGGGCTGACTACAGCGGAAGCACCGGTCGCCTACGATGACTTCCGCCGCACACTGCACCCCCACATGCCCCACGACCAGGCACCTATAGCACCTGGCTTCGCGGGGCTGCAGGAGATGCACCTGCGCCCTCAAGAAGCCCCCAATAAGGAGGCTTCGTCCGTCCGCCACTTTCTGGGCCGCCGCGACGGGGCAGCTCACGACTGCCGACCCGTGACCGGTGGGGCCAAAGCGGATTTCGCCTGACCTCACCTGATCACGGGGACAGCCGCTCGCCTCCACGACGGCGGAGATAAGCTCGTCCGTCGTGGCCGCGTCATCCAGACCCGAAATGCGCAGCGCGGCGCATTTGTTGGGTCTGGACACGCGGACATCGCCCGTATTTAGCGACTCCCGCAGCTTCGCCGCTAAGGCATCCGCTTTGGGGCCGCTGGTGGCGCCGGAGACCTCGAGGAGGCGTGCTCCGGTGCGCGTCACCTTGCACCGAAGCCCTCCCTCAATCTCGAGGGCCTTGAGGTCAACTGAGGCTTTCGCCTGCCTCAGTACCTCGGCGTACCCCACGCCCTTCGCCTTGCCCTCTGTCGTCACCGTAATGACGACGGCAGTGGAGCGGGGAGCGCGGAGCCTCTTCGGCGCCTTCGTCGCGGCGGCCCTTGCCGCCTTTGCCGCTTTAGCGGCGACTTTTGCCGCCTTCTTGGCGGCCTTCGCCGCCTTTTTGGCGGCCTTAGTCGCCTTCTTCTTGGCTCCTACCACCTCCCAGACCCCCTCATTTGAGGTAGTCTGGGGTGCAGCAGGAGCGCTGGCTGTTGGGGAAGCGGGGTTGCCACTTCCCCCAGGTGTCGTCTTCTTGGGGGCGGAGGGGGCGGAGGCCCTCGGCTTGGGACCAGTCCCGTTGGGTGCAGCCGTCGTCGCGTATGACGCGCCGACGGGAGCCGCCAGCGGTGGGCGGTATGCCCGGTCCTCCAGGACGCCGAGGCGTCGCTCGATGGCCTCCAGCAGCTGGACCATCGAAGGTGTCGTCTTGGGTGGTGCACGGGGAGCGGGGGCTTTTACACCCCGAGCTTCCCCGGCCCCCTGGACCAGCTGCGTCAGCTTGTCAACCTCCTCCCGCATCAGCTGCTGCTGCTTACGGGAGTCGGCAAGCTCCGCCTCCAGGCCCGCAACCCGAGCCCGGAGCTTCCCCTCCTCCTTGGAGACACTCCTCTCGAGGAGCTCCTCCAACGCTTTGGCGGCGCCTGTGACCGCGTCCGCCACAACCCTCTTCTTCCCGGCCACATTCTTGGCACCCTTTACGGCGCCAGAAATGCGGGCAAGAGCCGCCATGATTTCTTTAGCCGCCGGCACCTCCGTGACCTTCCCGCTTGGCAGCGGGGGCACAATCGCCGGCGGCTCTGCTGTTACTCTACTCCCTTTCGCTCTGTAGAGGTCGGTCTTCCGACCTCTACCCGCGGTGGTAGCCACAACCTTCCGAGGGAGATCCTCCTCACTTGTGGATGACTCCGACCCAGGCCTACGGAACAGGCCTTCGCCGCTCGACCTGGGTCTCTTCCTTTTCACGTCGGCATGGTTACCCTCGATGGCACCCTCGGTTTCGGTACCCATGTCGACCGCCGACTCCATCTCCGAGCCAGCACGGGTTGACGCGACCTCCGCGTCACTGGGGGTGGTTTTAAGGCACACCCCTGGGCCTAAAGTATGGTGACCCCTCCCATATACCACCAGGGATGAACCCTGGCGGGGGTCGCCATGCCGAGACATGGCAAGCGATTCCCCGGACACTGTCCGGGTGCGCTCCTGGGTAGTTACGACTGTAGTAATTTGCTCCATACTGATTTTTTTGCGTTTTGCGTCCGCCGACGTAAGGGTGGGAGTGGGAAGTTGGGAGAGGATGTGAGGATGGGAAGGGTGGGAAGGCGGGAGTGACGCCCTAGGCACTGAGTTCCCCCCAGCGATACATCAAATTGCCGGGCGTCAGAGCGTGAGATTTGGGGTAATTTTTTAAAGAGGTTTTCTTCCTCGCAACTCCAAAGAGCCACCGTGCCCGTCTGTTGCCAGACGGGGTTACGGCTCGGCCGAACGATGGTTCCTATGGAACCGTGCACTTCGCCACTGATCACTCAGTGGCGAAGTACTCGTCGCCCTGGGAGTTCTCCACTAAGTACGCTCTGCATAACAGAGCGCATGTGGAGAACTCCAAACCGGCCATAAAGGCCCCCCCTCCTTGGTGGACTATTGGCCGTGGGCGACGACGTGCGCCTCAGGTGAAGTCCACATCGTCGTCCACGTTACCAGGATGCACCACGTGGAGGTTGTCCTACCCAGCACCCCGGAAAAGCACCGCTATAGGTAAACTTTCTGGATGTACCTACCGGGCCGCAAAATGATAAAATCGCTTATATTTCAAGAACCACTTGCCTCAGAGAGAAGATAGAGGTGTTGAAGGATAGGTGGCGAGACGGCGCACAGTTGTGGCTAGGAAAATGCTGTAATTTAATTCGGAAAACGCAAAAATTTTGAGGGAAAAGCTAATTTGTATGATTTTTGCAACACTAATTGGGGTCTGGTGATGATGATTATGGACTTATCAATACCAAATCAGCACCGTCGGATGCGTATCACGACGGCGCACACCTTGATATATGATAAGCTATGGGCTGTAATAGAAAAATTTGGAAAAAGATTTGAATTTATATGTATTTTTGACTGTAAATTACTATTTTTAACTGTTGACTGTCTAATTTGTATCAAATTTTTGTTTCAGAACCACAAAAGTGGAACCGTACGACGCGAGAAGACCTCGTACACAATTCCAGATGAAAATGTTAACAGGTTTGAAGATTATGGACGAGAGATAACAACTGAAAAGCTGTGAGACCCTTACAAATGAAAATTTTGATGAAAAACGGTTTAAATACCAAAAATTACAACTAGAATTTCGCAGAAACACTATAGAATCGCGTAGGGCTCGAAGAGACGAAGCTAACGATGTATGATAGTCGCTATCAGCAAGTAAGACGCACTAAGTATACTAACTACCAATATAAATGTATGGGGAAAAGCACCGCTATAGGTAAACTTTCTGGATGTACCTACCGGGCCGCAAAATGATAAAATCGCTTATATTTCAAGAACCACTTGCCTCAGAGAGAAGATAGAGGTGTTGAAGGATAGGTGGCGAGACGGCGCACAGTTGTGGCTAGGAAAATGCTGTAATTTAATTCGGAAAACGCAAAAATTTTGAGGGAAAAGCTAATTTGTATGATTTTTGCAACACTAATTGGGGTCTGGTGATGATGATTATGGACTTATCAATACCAAATCAGCACCGTCGGATGCGTATCACGACGGCGCACACCTTGATATATGATAAGCTATGGGCTGTAATAGAAAAATTTGGAAAAAGATTTGAATTTATATGTATTTTTGACTGTAAATTACTATTTTTAACTGTTGACTGTCTAATTTGTATCAAATTTTTGTTTCAGAACCACAAAAGTGGAACCGTACGACGCGAGAAGACCTCGTACACAATTCCAGATGAAAATGTTAACAGGTTTGAAGATTATGGACGAGAGATAACAACTGAAAAGCTGTGAGACCCTTACAAATGAAAATTTTGATGAAAAACGGTTTAAATACCAAAAATTACAACTAGAATTTCGCAGAAACACTATAGAATCGCGTAGGGCTCGAAGAGACGAAGCTAACGATGTATGATAGTCGCTATCAGCAAGTAAGACGCACTAAGTATACTAACTACCAATATAAATGTATGGGGAAAAGCACCGCTATAGGTAAACTTTCTGGATGTACCTACCGGGCCGCAAAATGATAAAATCGCTTATATTTCAAGAACCACTTGCCTCAGAGAGAAGATAGAGGTGTTGAAGGATAGGTGGCGAGACGGCGCACAGTTGTGGCTAGGAAAATGCTGTAATTTAATTCGGAAAACGCAAAAATTTTGAGGGAAAAGCTAATTTGTATGATTTTTGCAACACTAATTGGGGTCTGGTGATGATGATTATGGACTTATCAATACCAAATCAGCACCGTCGGATGCGTATCACGACGGCGCACACCTTGATATATGATAAGCTATGGGCTGTAATAGAAAAATTTGGAAAAAGATTTGAATTTATATGTATTTTTGACTGTAAATTACTATTTTTAACTGTTGACTGTCTAATTTGTATCAAATTTTTGTTTCAGAACCACAAAAGTGGAACCGTACGACGCGAGAAGACCTCGTACACAATTCCAGATGAAAATGTTAACAGGTTTGAAGATTATGGACGAGAGATAACAACTGAAAAGCTGTGAGACCCTTACAAATGAAAATTTTGATGAAAAACGGTTTAAATACCAAAAATTACAACTAGAATTTCGCAGAAACACTATAGAATCGCGTAGGGCTCGAAGAGACGAAGCTAACGATGTATGATAGTCGCTATCAGCAAGTAAGACGCACTAAGTATACTAACTACCAATATAAATGTATGGGGAAAAGCACCGCTATAGGTAAACTTTCTGGATGTACCTACCGGGCCGCAAAATGATAAAATCGCTTATATTTCAAGAACCACTTGCCTCAGAGAGAAGATAGAGGTGTTGAAGGATAGGTGGCGAGACGGCGCACAGTTGTGGCTAGGAAAATGCTGTAATTTAATTCGGAAAACGCAAAAATTTTGAGGGAAAAGCTAATTTGTATGATTTTTGCAACACTAATTGGGGTCTGGTGATGATGATTATGGACTTATCAATACCAAATCAGCACCGTCGGATGCGTATCACGACGGCGCACACCTTGATATATGATAAGCTATGGGCTGTAATAGAAAAATTTGGAAAAAGATTTGAATTTATATGTATTTTTGACTGTAAATTACTATTTTTAACTGTTGACTGTCTAATTTGTATCAAATTTTTGTTTCAGAACCACAAAAGTGGAACCGTACGACGCGAGAAGACCTCGTACACAATTCCAGATGAAAATGTTAACAGGTTTGAAGATTATGGACGAGAGATAACAACTGAAAAGCTGTGAGACCCTTACAAATGAAAATTTTGATGAAAAACGGTTTAAATACCAAAAATTACAACTAGAATTTCGCAGAAACACTATAGAATCGCGTAGGGCTCGAAGAGACGAAGCTAACGATGTATGATAGTCGCTATCAGCAAGTAAGACGCACTAAGTATACTAACTACCAATATAAATGTATGGGGAAAAGCACCGCTATAGGTAAACTTTCTGGATGTACCTACCGGGCCGCAAAATGATAAAATCGCTTATATTTCAAGAACCACTTGCCTCAGAGAGAAGATAGAGGTGTTGAAGGATAGGTGGCGAGACGGCGCACAGTTGTGGCTAGGAAAATGCTGTAATTTAATTCGGAAAACGCAAAAATTTTGAGGGAAAAGCTAATTTGTATGATTTTTGCAACACTAATTGGGGTCTGGTGATGATGATTATGGACTTATCAATACCAAATCAGCACCGTCGGATGCGTATCACGACGGCGCACACCTTGATATATGATAAGCTATGGGCTGTAATAGAAAAATTTGGAAAAAGATTTGAATTTATATGTATTTTTGACTGTAAATTACTATTTTTAACTGTTGACTGTCTAATTTGTATCAAATTTTTGTTTCAGAACCACAAAAGTGGAACCGTACGACGCGAGAAGACCTCGTACACAATTCCAGATGAAAATGTTAACAGGTTTGAAGATTATGGACGAGAGATAACAACTGAAAAGCTGTGAGACCCTTACAAATGAAAATTTTGATGAAAAACGGTTTAAATACCAAAAATTACAACTAGAATTTCGCAGAAACACTATAGAATCGCGTAGGGCTCGAAGAGACGAAGCTAACGATGTATGATAGTCGCTATCAGCAAGTAAGACGCACTAAGTATACTAACTACCAATATAAATGTATGGGGAAAAGCACCGCTATAGGTAAACTTTCTGGATGTACCTACCGGGCCGCAAAATGATAAAATCGCTTATATTTCAAGAACCACTTGCCTCAGAGAGAAGATAGAGGTGTTGAAGGATAGGTGGCGAGACGGCGCACAGTTGTGGCTAGGAAAATGCTGTAATTTAATTCGGAAAACGCAAAAATTTTGAGGGAAAAGCTAATTTGTATGATTTTTGCAACACTAATTGGGGTCTGGTGATGATGATTATGGACTTATCAATACCAAATCAGCACCGTCGGATGCGTATCACGACGGCGCACACCTTGATATATGATAAGCTATGGGCTGTAATAGAAAAATTTGGAAAAAGATTTGAATTTATATGTATTTTTGACTGTAAATTACTATTTTTAACTGTTGACTGTCTAATTTGTATCAAATTTTTGTTTCAGAACCACAAAAGTGGAACCGTACGACGCGAGAAGACCTCGTACACAATTCCAGATGAAAATGTTAACAGGTTTGAAGATTATGGACGAGAGATAACAACTGAAAAGCTGTGAGACCCTTACAAATGAAAATTTTGATGAAAAACGGTTTAAATACCAAAAATTACAACTAGAATTTCGCAGAAACACTATAGAATCGCGTAGGGCTCGAAGAGACGAAGCTAACGATGTATGATAGTCGCTATCAGCAAGTAAGACGCACTAAGTATACTAACTACCAATATAAATGTATGGGGAAAAGCACCGCTATAGGTAAACTTTCTGGATGTACCTACCGGGCCGCAAAATGATAAAATCGCTTATATTTCAAGAACCACTTGCCTCAGAGAGAAGATAGAGGTGTTGAAGGATAGGTGGCGAGACGGCGCACAGTTGTGGCTAGGAAAATGCTGTAATTTAATTCGGAAAACGCAAAAATTTTGAGGGAAAAGCTAATTTGTATGATTTTTGCAACACTAATTGGGGTCTGGTGATGATGATTATGGACTTATCAATACCAAATCAGCACCGTCGGATGCGTATCACGACGGCGCACACCTTGATATATGATAAGCTATGGGCTGTAATAGAAAAATTTGGAAAAAGATTTGAATTTATATGTATTTTTGACTGTAAATTACTATTTTTAACTGTTGACTGTCTAATTTGTATCAAATTTTTGTTTCAGAACCACAAAAGTGGAACCGTACGACGCGAGAAGACCTCGTACACAATTCCAGATGAAAATGTTAACAGGTTTGAAGATTATGGACGAGAGATAACAACTGAAAAGCTGTGAGACCCTTACAAATGAAAATTTTGATGAAAAACGGTTTAAATACCAAAAATTACAACTAGAATTTCGCAGAAACACTATAGAATCGCGTAGGGCTCGAAGAGACGAAGCTAACGATGTATGATAGTCGCTATCAGCAAGTAAGACGCACTAAGTATACTAACTACCAATATAAATGTATGGGGAAAAGCACCGCTATAGGTAAACTTTCTGGATGTACCTACCGGGCCGCAAAATGATAAAATCGCTTATATTTCAAGAACCACTTGCCTCAGAGAGAAGATAGAGGTGTTGAAGGATAGGTGGCGAGACGGCGCACAGTTGTGGCTAGGAAAATGCTGTAATTTAATTCGGAAAACGCAAAAATTTTGAGGGAAAAGCTAATTTGTATGATTTTTGCAACACTAATTGGGGTCTGGTGATGATGATTATGGACTTATCAATACCAAATCAGCACCGTCGGATGCGTATCACGACGGCGCACACCTTGATATATGATAAGCTATGGGCTGTAATAGAAAAATTTGGAAAAAGATTTGAATTTATATGTATTTTTGACTGTAAATTACTATTTTTAACTGTTGACTGTCTAATTTGTATCAAATTTTTGTTTCAGAACCACAAAAGTGGAACCGTACGACGCGAGAAGACCTCGTACACAATTCCAGATGAAAATGTTAACAGGTTTGAAGATTATGGACGAGAGATAACAACTGAAAAGCTGTGAGACCCTTACAAATGAAAATTTTGATGAAAAACGGTTTAAATACCAAAAATTACAACTAGAATTTCGCAGAAACACTATAGAATCGCGTAGGGCTCGAAGAGACGAAGCTAACGATGTATGATAGTCGCTATCAGCAAGTAAGACGCACTAAGTATACTAACTACCAATATAAATGTATGGGGAAAAGCACCGCTATAGGTAAACTTTCTGGATGTACCTACCGGGCCGCAAAATGATAAAATCGCTTATATTTCAAGAACCACTTGCCTCAGAGAGAAGATAGAGGTGTTGAAGGATAGGTGGCGAGACGGCGCACAGTTGTGGCTAGGAAAATGCTGTAATTTAATTCGGAAAACGCAAAAATTTTGAGGGAAAAGCTAATTTGTATGATTTTTGCAACACTAATTGGGGTCTGGTGATGATGATTATGGACTTATCAATACCAAATCAGCACCGTCGGATGCGTATCACGACGGCGCACACCTTGATATATGATAAGCTATGGGCTGTAATAGAAAAATTTGGAAAAAGATTTGAATTTATATGTATTTTTGACTGTAAATTACTATTTTTAACTGTTGACTGTCTAATTTGTATCAAATTTTTGTTTCAGAACCACAAAAGTGGAACCGTACGACGCGAGAAGACCTCGTACACAATTCCAGATGAAAATGTTAACAGGTTTGAAGATTATGGACGAGAGATAACAACTGAAAAGCTGTGAGACCCTTACAAATGAAAATTTTGATGAAAAACGGTTTAAATACCAAAAATTACAACTAGAATTTCGCAGAAACACTATAGAATCGCGTAGGGCTCGAAGAGACGAAGCTAACGATGTATGATAGTCGCTATCAGCAAGTAAGACGCACTAAGTATACTAACTACCAATATAAATGTATGGGGAAAAGCACCGCTATAGGTAAACTTTCTGGATGTACCTACCGGGCCGCAAAATGATAAAATCGCTTATATTTCAAGAACCACTTGCCTCAGAGAGAAGATAGAGGTGTTGAAGGATAGGTGGCGAGACGGCGCACAGTTGTGGCTAGGAAAATGCTGTAATTTAATTCGGAAAACGCAAAAATTTTGAGGGAAAAGCTAATTTGTATGATTTTTGCAACACTAATTGGGGTCTGGTGATGATGATTATGGACTTATCAATACCAAATCAGCACCGTCGGATGCGTATCACGACGGCGCACACCTTGATATATGATAAGCTATGGGCTGTAATAGAAAAATTTGGAAAAAGATTTGAATTTATATGTATTTTTGACTGTAAATTACTATTTTTAACTGTTGACTGTCTAATTTGTATCAAATTTTTGTTTCAGAACCACAAAAGTGGAACCGTACGACGCGAGAAGACCTCGTACACAATTCCAGATGAAAATGTTAACAGGTTTGAAGATTATGGACGAGAGATAACAACTGAAAAGCTGTGAGACCCTTACAAATGAAAATTTTGATGAAAAACGGTTTAAATACCAAAAATTACAACTAGAATTTCGCAGAAACACTATAGAATCGCGTAGGGCTCGAAGAGACGAAGCTAACGATGTATGATAGTCGCTATCAGCAAGTAAGACGCACTAAGTATACTAACTACCAATATAAATGTATGGGGAAAAGCACCGCTATAGGTAAACTTTCTGGATGTACCTACCGGGCCGCAAAATGATAAAATCGCTTATATTTCAAGAACCACTTGCCTCAGAGAGAAGATAGAGGTGTTGAAGGATAGGTGGCGAGACGGCGCACAGTTGTGGCTAGGAAAATGCTGTAATTTAATTCGGAAAACGCAAAAATTTTGAGGGAAAAGCTAATTTGTATGATTTTTGCAACACTAATTGGGGTCTGGTGATGATGATTATGGACTTATCAATACCAAATCAGCACCGTCGGATGCGTATCACGACGGCGCACACCTTGATATATGATAAGCTATGGGCTGTAATAGAAAAATTTGGAAAAAGATTTGAATTTATATGTATTTTTGACTGTAAATTACTATTTTTAACTGTTGACTGTCTAATTTGTATCAAATTTTTGTTTCAGAACCACAAAAGTGGAACCGTACGACGCGAGAAGACCTCGTACACAATTCCAGATGAAAATGTTAACAGGTTTGAAGATTATGGACGAGAGATAACAACTGAAAAGCTGTGAGACCCTTACAAATGAAAATTTTGATGAAAAACGGTTTAAATACCAAAAATTACAACTAGAATTTCGCAGAAACACTATAGAATCGCGTAGGGCTCGAAGAGACGAAGCTAACGATGTATGATAGTCGCTATCAGCAAGTAAGACGCACTAAGTATACTAACTACCAATATAAATGTATGGGGAAAAGCACCGCTATAGGTAAACTTTCTGGATGTACCTACCGGGCCGCAAAATGATAAAATCGCTTATATTTCAAGAACCACTTGCCTCAGAGAGAAGATAGAGGTGTTGAAGGATAGGTGGCGAGACGGCGCACAGTTGTGGCTAGGAAAATGCTGTAATTTAATTCGGAAAACGCAAAAATTTTGAGGGAAAAGCTAATTTGTATGATTTTTGCAACACTAATTGGGGTCTGGTGATGATGATTATGGACTTATCAATACCAAATCAGCACCGTCGGATGCGTATCACGACGGCGCACACCTTGATATATGATAAGCTATGGGCTGTAATAGAAAAATTTGGAAAAAGATTTGAATTTATATGTATTTTTGACTGTAAATTACTATTTTTAACTGTTGACTGTCTAATTTGTATCAAATTTTTGTTTCAGAACCACAAAAGTGGAACCGTACGACGCGAGAAGACCTCGTACACAATTCCAGATGAAAATGTTAACAGGTTTGAAGATTATGGACGAGAGATAACAACTGAAAAGCTGTGAGACCCTTACAAATGAAAATTTTGATGAAAAACGGTTTAAATACCAAAAATTACAACTAGAATTTCGCAGAAACACTATAGAATCGCGTAGGGCTCGAAGAGACGAAGCTAACGATGTATGATAGTCGCTATCAGCAAGTAAGACGCACTAAGTATACTAACTACCAATATAAATGTATGGGGAAAAGCACCGCTATAGGTAAACTTTCTGGATGTACCTACCGGGCCGCAAAATGATAAAATCGCTTATATTTCAAGAACCACTTGCCTCAGAGAGAAGATAGAGGTGTTGAAGGATAGGTGGCGAGACGGCGCACAGTTGTGGCTAGGAAAATGCTGTAATTTAATTCGGAAAACGCAAAAATTTTGAGGGAAAAGCTAATTTGTATGATTTTTGCAACACTAATTGGGGTCTGGTGATGATGATTATGGACTTATCAATACCAAATCAGCACCGTCGGATGCGTATCACGACGGCGCACACCTTGATATATGATAAGCTATGGGCTGTAATAGAAAAATTTGGAAAAAGATTTGAATTTATATGTATTTTTGACTGTAAATTACTATTTTTAACTGTTGACTGTCTAATTTGTATCAAATTTTTGTTTCAGAACCACAAAAGTGGAACCGTACGACGCGAGAAGACCTCGTACACAATTCCAGATGAAAATGTTAACAGGTTTGAAGATTATGGACGAGAGATAACAACTGAAAAGCTGTGAGACCCTTACAAATGAAAATTTTGATGAAAAACGGTTTAAATACCAAAAATTACAACTAGAATTTCGCAGAAACACTATAGAATCGCGTAGGGCTCGAAGAGACGAAGCTAACGATGTATGATAGTCGCTATCAGCAAGTAAGACGCACTAAGTATACTAACTACCAATATAAATGTATGGGGAAAAGCACCGCTATAGGTAAACTTTCTGGATGTACCTACCGGGCCGCAAAATGATAAAATCGCTTATATTTCAAGAACCACTTGCCTCAGAGAGAAGATAGAGGTGTTGAAGGATAGGTGGCGAGACGGCGCACAGTTGTGGCTAGGAAAATGCTGTAATTTAATTCGGAAAACGCAAAAATTTTGAGGGAAAAGCTAATTTGTATGATTTTTGCAACACTAATTGGGGTCTGGTGATGATGATTATGGACTTATCAATACCAAATCAGCACCGTCGGATGCGTATCACGACGGCGCACACCTTGATATATGATAAGCTATGGGCTGTAATAGAAAAATTTGGAAAAAGATTTGAATTTATATGTATTTTTGACTGTAAATTACTATTTTTAACTGTTGACTGTCTAATTTGTATCAAATTTTTGTTTCAGAACCACAAAAGTGGAACCGTACGACGCGAGAAGACCTCGTACACAATTCCAGATGAAAATGTTAACAGGTTTGAAGATTATGGACGAGAGATAACAACTGAAAAGCTGTGAGACCCTTACAAATGAAAATTTTGATGAAAAACGGTTTAAATACCAAAAATTACAACTAGAATTTCGCAGAAACACTATAGAATCGCGTAGGGCTCGAAGAGACGAAGCTAACGATGTATGATAGTCGCTATCAGCAAGTAAGACGCACTAAGTATACTAACTACCAATATAAATGTATGGGGAAAAGCACCGCTATAGGTAAACTTTCTGGATGTACCTACCGGGCCGCAAAATGATAAAATCGCTTATATTTCAAGAACCACTTGCCTCAGAGAGAAGATAGAGGTGTTGAAGGATAGGTGGCGAGACGGCGCACAGTTGTGGCTAGGAAAATGCTGTAATTTAATTCGGAAAACGCAAAAATTTTGAGGGAAAAGCTAATTTGTATGATTTTTGCAACACTAATTGGGGTCTGGTGATGATGATTATGGACTTATCAATACCAAATCAGCACCGTCGGATGCGTATCACGACGGCGCACACCTTGATATATGATAAGCTATGGGCTGTAATAGAAAAATTTGGAAAAAGATTTGAATTTATATGTATTTTTGACTGTAAATTACTATTTTTAACTGTTGACTGTCTAATTTGTATCAAATTTTTGTTTCAGAACCACAAAAGTGGAACCGTACGACGCGAGAAGACCTCGTACACAATTCCAGATGAAAATGTTAACAGGTTTGAAGATTATGGACGAGAGATAACAACTGAAAAGCTGTGAGACCCTTACAAATGAAAATTTTGATGAAAAACGGTTTAAATATCAAAAATTACAACTAGAATTTCGCAGAAACACTATAGAATCGCGTAGGGCTCGAAGAGACGAAGCTAACGATGTATGATAGTCGCTATCAGCAAGTAAGACGCACTAAGTATACTAACTACCAATATAAATGTATGGGGAAAAGCACCGCTATAGGTAAACTTTCTGGATGTACCTACCGGGCCGCAAAATGATAAAATCGCTTATATTTCAAGAACCACTTGCCTCAGAGAGAAGATAGAGGTGTTGAAGGATAGGTGGCGAGACGGCGCACAGTTGTGGCTAGGAAAATGCTGTAATTTAATTCGGAAAACGCAAAAATTTTGAGGGAAAAGCTAATTTGTATGATTTTTGCAACACTAATTGGGGTCTGGTGATGATGATTATGGACTTATCAATACCAAATCAGCACCGTCGGATGCGTATCACGACGGCGCACACCTTGATATATGATAAGCTATGGGCTGTAATAGAAAAATTTGGAAAAAGATTTGAATTTATATGTATTTTTGACTGTAAATTACTATTTTTAACTGTTGACTGTCTAATTTGTATCAAATTTTTGTTTCAGAACCACAAAAGTGGAACCGTACGACGCGAGAAGACCTCGTACACAATTCCAGATGAAAATGTTAACAGGTTTGAAGATTATGGACGAGAGATAACAACTGAAAAGCTGTGAGACCCTTACAAATGAAAATTTTGATGAAAAACGGTTTAAATACCAAAAATTACAACTAGAATTTCGCAGAAACACTATAGAATCGCGTAGGGCTCGAAGAGACGAAGCTAACGATGTATGATAGTCGCTATCAGCAAGTAAGACGCACTAAGTATACTAACTACCAATATAAATGTATGGGGAAAAGCACCGCTATAGGTAAACTTTCTGGATGTACCTACCGGGCCGCAAAATGATAAAATCGCTTATATTTCAAGAACCACTTGCCTCAGAGAGAAGATAGAGGTGTTGAAGGATAGGTGGCGAGACGGCGCACAGTTGTGGCTAGGAAAATGCTGTAATTTAATTCGGAAAACGCAAAAATTTTGAGGGAAAAGCTAATTTGTATGATTTTTGCAACACTAATTGGGGTCTGGTGATGATGATTATGGACTTATCAATACCAAATCAGCACCGTCGGATGCGTATCACGACGGCGCACACCTTGATATATGATAAGCTATGGGCTGTAATAGAAAAATTTGGAAAAAGATTTGAATTTATATGTATTTTTGACTGTAAATTACTATTTTTAACTGTTGACTGTCTAATTTGTATCAAATTTTTGTTTCAGAACCACAAAAGTGGAACCGTACGACGCGAGAAGACCTCGTACACAATTCCAGATGAAAATGTTAACAGGTTTGAAGATTATGGACGAGAGATAACAACTGAAAAGCTGTGAGACCCTTACAAATGAAAATTTTGATGAAAAACGGTTTAAATACCAAAAATTACAACTAGAATTTCGCAGAAACACTATAGAATCGCGTAGGGCTCGAAGAGACGAAGCTAACGATGTATGATAGTCGCTATCAGCAAGTAAGACGCACTAAGTATACTAACTACCAATATAAATGTATGGGGAAAAGCACCGCTATAGGTAAACTTTCTGGATGTACCTACCGGGCCGCAAAATGATAAAATCGCTTATATTTCAAGAACCACTTGCCTCAGAGAGAAGATAGAGGTGTTGAAGGATAGGTGGCGAGACGGCGCACAGTTGTGGCTAGGAAAATGCTGTAATTTAATTCGGAAAACGCAAAAATTTTGAGGGAAAAGCTAATTTGTATGATTTTTGCAACACTAATTGGGGTCTGGTGATGATGATTATGGACTTATCAATACCAAATCAGCACCGTCGGATGCGTATCACGACGGCGCACACCTTGATATATGATAAGCTATGGGCTGTAATAGAAAAATTTGGAAAAAGATTTGAATTTATATGTATTTTTGACTGTAAATTACTATTTTTAACTGTTGACTGTCTAATTTGTATCAAATTTTTGTTTCAGAACCACAAAAGTGGAACCGTACGACGCGAGAAGACCTCGTACACAATTCCAGATGAAAATGTTAACAGGTTTGAAGATTATGGACGAGAGATAACAACTGAAAAGCTGTGAGACCCTTACAAATGAAAATTTTGATGAAAAACGGTTTAAATACCAAAAATTACAACTAGAATTTCGCAGAAACACTATAGAATCGCGTAGGGCTCGAAGAGACGAAGCTAACGATGTATGATAGTCGCTATCAGCAAGTAAGACGCACTAAGTATACTAACTACCAATATAAATGTATGGGGAAAAGCACCGCTATAGGTAAACTTTCTGGATGTACCTACCGGGCCGCAAAATGATAAAATCGCTTATATTTCAAGAACCACTTGCCTCAGAGAGAAGATAGAGGTGTTGAAGGATAGGTGGCGAGACGGCGCACAGTTGTGGCTAGGAAAATGCTGTAATTTAATTCGGAAAACGCAAAAATTTTGAGGGAAAAGCTAATTTGTATGATTTTTGCAACACTAATTGGGGTCTGGTGATGATGATTATGGACTTATCAATACCAAATCAGCACCGTCGGATGCGTATCACGACGGCGCACACCTTGATATATGATAAGCTATGGGCTGTAATAGAAAAATTTGGAAAAAGATTTGAATTTATATGTATTTTTGACTGTAAATTACTATTTTTAACTGTTGACTGTCTAATTTGTATCAAATTTTTGTTTCAGAACCACAAAAGTGGAACCGTACGACGCGAGAAGACCTCGTACACAATTCCAGATGAAAATGTTAACAGGTTTGAAGATTATGGACGAGAGATAACAACTGAAAAGCTGTGAGACCCTTACAAATGAAAATTTTGATGAAAAACGGTTTAAATACCAAAAATTACAACTAGAATTTCGCAGAAACACTATAGAATCGCGTAGGGCTCGAAGAGACGAAGCTAACGATGTATGATAGTCGCTATCAGCAAGTAAGACGCACTAAGTATACTAACTACCAATGGTTAGGTTAGGTTAGGTTTTTTTTTTTTTTTTTTTTGTTGACGCGGGGAATGCGTTTAGGCACCGTCATCCCAGCTACGGGGGTAGCTGGGACGGTGTGTGGGACTCACCGGTCCCGGAAGAAGGGACCGTCCTACCCACTAAACCCCGCGGTGTTCCGACTCACCCTATAGCCGGGCCGAGGGATATGAAAAGTAGATTCTACATCGACCCGGCTAGGGATGCCCCGTAGGGTTGGGGCTCTCCTCGGGGGACCAGATGGTCGGCCCCCCGGAGCTCCCTAAGGAGCTGACGAAAAGGCGAGCCCGCATCGCACCGCCCTCGAACGTCCCTCTGAAAGCAGAGGGGGCAGAGAGCGGCCGAGCGGGTGGGCACTAAGGCACCTCCGGAACACGGGGAGGTGCCTTCCGCCAAACGATCATCGGTGGGTGAGGTCCCCCGACCACCACCCACCGGAACAACATTAGTCGGGGGCGCGCACGAAAGCTGCCATGCGGCGCCCCCGAACCGGACGACGAGGCGGGAGCGTTAGACCTGCACGCTCCCGCACCCGCAGCTCCTCTCTCTTTGCCGCCATCACCTCATTGGCAAAAGAGGTGACGGCGGCCCAACACTCCTGGCTGCCGACCATGGCTTGCACCACAGCCGGCAGCGACAAATCAACACCAATACGGCCCGTGAGGGCGACACGCGGCCCGTCCCACGCCGCGCACTCGGCGAGTGTGTGCTCAGCCGAGTCCACGGCGCCACTTGGGCAGTGACGGCACACGGGGTCCGACTCCACACCCACCACCTCCCACAGGTACTTGGCGAAACAGCCATGTCCTGTGAGGAGCTGAGTGAGGTGGTACGTCGGCGCACCGTGCGCCCTCTCTACCCAAGGCCGAAGAACGGGCCGGACAGCCCCCACGAGCCGCGCGCTCGCAGAGGGACATTCCAACCTAATGGCCCACTTCCGGAAGAGATCGTCGCGAGCAGACTGTCTCCAGCGATCGATCTCGTCCGGGAGTGGGCGACCTCCATTACTCCGCACCAGGGCGCTTTCCTCGTACACACGTTTGAGGACTCCAGCCTCGAGGTCCCACGGGGGGCTTCCGCCAATAAGACACGCCGCCTCGTAAGAGACGGTGCAGTACGCTCTCGCCGCCCTCTGCGCAATCACCCGCTGCGGCCTCCGCAGCAGGGGGATGGTTTTGGCGCAGAGAGCATCCGCCCAAATCGGCGCTCCGTAGAGCGCCTTGGAGCGCACTACACCGTCATAGAGACGGCGACATGCACTTTCCGGCCCCCCTTTATTGGGGAGCAGCCGCGCCAGCCTTCCGGCGTATGACACCAGTTTGGGTGCCAGGCGCCGGAAGTGCTCGACGAAACCCCATCGACTATCGAGGACCAATCCTAGGTACTTCATGGTCTCCCCGATAGCGATGGGGGTGCCGCTCACCACAATGTTGGAACCTCGAGGTGGCCCCCGCCGAGGCCCGTAGAAAAACACGGCCTCGGACTTTTCGAGAGCCACCTGGAGTCCCAGCGCCCTGATGCGGCTGACCACCTGGGCAACGCCCGCGGTGGCCAGAACCTTCGCGTCCCTGAATTCTGGGCCCCGCGCGGTGACGAGGGTGTCGTCGGCGTAGCAGATAATGCCGACTCCCGTAAGAGTTGCACCGCGCAGGACCCAGTCGTAGCCGATGTTCCACAGGAGCGGACCAAGCACCGACCCCTGTGGAACACCGCACGACATCTCCTTGCGGACTATTCCCGACCGGGCCGGGTAGATGATGGCCCGGTCCACGAAGTAGTCCGCAAGGACGCGCCTGAGGTACCACGGGACCTTGTGGTACCTCAGCGCCTCGGCGATGGTCTGCCAGGGGATGGTGTTGAAGGCGTTCGCGATGTCCAGCGACACCGCCAACAACACCTCCCCCCGACCGACCGCCTCTTGGACGCTGTCCCTGAGTCGGGAGATGGCGTCCAGGGTAGACCGCCCGCGACGGAACCCGTACTGGCCGCCGTCGAGGTTGGGCCCCGCCCCCTCAAGGTGCCCGACGAGACGAGCAGCGAGCACCCGCTCGAAAAGCTTGCTCATCTCGCCAAGCAGAACAATGGGGCGGTAGGCCGACGGCGACTCGACGGGGCGCCCGTGCTTCTTAAGCAGCACGAGCTTCCCCGTCTTCCACGTTCGCGGGACTCTACCCGACGCCAAACACTCCGACATCAGGGAGAGCGTCTCTTCTTCGAACGCCGGCATGACCAGGGCGACGACCCGCCCTGGGATGCCGTCCGGACCGGGGGCGCGGTGTCTCATCTTGAGTTTGAGAACCGCTGCCCCTAACTCGGCATCTGACACGGGCGGGATCGCCTCTGTGTCTGCCGGCGTTCCATCTGGTGCTGCCATACACGGCGGGACCCACTCTTCCCGCGCAGGGAAGAGGGAGCTGACAACTTCATTAGTGAAGGTGGGCTCGAGAGACCTAGTGAGTGGGGGCGCATAAGGCCGGAGTTTGTCGCTCACGACCTTATACGGGCGCCCCCACGGATCTCCATTTAAAGTCTCGAGCCACACCTTCCACGACTCGTCTTTGGCGGCCTTGATCGCCGAGCGAAGGGCCGCTCGGGCGTCCCGGTATGCGGCGCGCAACTCCTCCACGAGGACAGGGTTTCCGGCCCTACGACCGCGGTAGCGGGTGTATCTTCGTTGGGCTGCGTGACTAGCAGCACGCAGCCCTTCAAGGTTGTCGTTCCACCAATACACCCGCCGCCGCGGCTGGACAGACCCTGCCCTTCGCATCGCCGCATCGCAGACGCGAGTCAGAGACTCAGATAACCGCTCCGACCTCGCGTCCACGCTCGGGTTTCCGCCAAACGTGGCCCATCGCTCGACGATGGCCGCCTCTTCTGCCAGCTCCCGGTTCAGCGTTTTTAAGCGCCACCGTGGGCCCTCACCGGCCAGGGGACGATCGTGGGTCCTCAGGGCGGGGGAGACGATATCAAATCGGACATACCGGTGGTCCGACATCGTCTCCACCTCCGTGACCACCCTCCAGCCACGTACGTGGTTCGCCAGGCCAGAACTGGCAAAGGACAGGTCCACGATGGACCTGTTCCCAGTCTCCCCCACGTACGTGGGGACCGTCCCCTGGTTCAGCAGCACCAGATCCATGGACACCGCCCAATCCTCCAATAACTCACCCCGCAAGTCCGTCGCCGGAGATCCCCACGCCGTAGAGTGGGCGTTGAAGTCCCCGACGACGATGAGCGGAGTGGGGTGTGCTTCCGCCACAAGAGCCCCGAGCTCAACGAGTAACTGCTCAAATTGAGCACGGGTCTTCCTGGGCGGACAGTACACCCCGATCACTGCAGCGTCTCCCAGCAGCGCGAGGACGCACATTCGTCCTTGGGACACCTTATCAAAGGCGCCCCGCTGGGAGACGACAGCCACCTCACCGTCGCGGTCGCTGGCCCAATCATCGCGGGCACGAACCGCGTACGGTTCGGCGACTACAGCCACGGTCGTCTGCCACTGCGCTACGGACTGGATCAAAACATCCTGGGCCGCAGCGCAGTGCCTGACGTTGGCCTGCAGGACCGAGAATGTGGACATTTAGGATTGGGTGGTGTCCATAACCTCCTCAGTTTGGGTGGGAGCGGGGTCCGCGACCGGCCCGACCCGCTTCCCACCGACTCCTCCTCGGCGACGACGCCGCTTTTTTGACGCCGCCAGGCAAGCCTTGGCGCCCAGGCGGTGCGCAGCGGTCTCTCCCGCCGCCGCACACACGGGGCAGTGCGGTTCCGCGGCGCAGCCGGCCGCTTTGTGGCCGGGCTGCCCGCAGCGGAAGCACAGGGCGCTGCGGTCAACTCCCGCAGCACACCTGGCCCCCACATGCCCCACATCCAAGCAGCGGAAGCACCGCTGCGGCCTGGAGTCCAAGAGGACCGCACGGACGCGGGTCCACCCAATTGTGAGCGGGCGGCCATCTGTTATAAGTTTGGCCGCCGCGACTGGGCACTTTACCCACGCCGTGCCCTCCCTTGCTGCCTGGCGGGTAATCTCACCAACGGTGACGCTGGTGGCGGCACAACCTCCAACTTCCGCCACCACCCGCGCCACGACCTCTTTTGTTGCGGCGTCGCCGAGGCCGGAGATGCGCAACTCCGCGCACTTCTCCGGCCTGGCGACGCGAACGTCGTCGCCGAGGGATTCCCTTAATTTGGTCGCCAATGCGTCCGCTTTGGCGCCCCTATCCGCACCCGCCACCTCGAGGATGCGACCCCCGGTGACCGCGGTGCGGAAACGCAAACCCTCGATGCCGAGGCTTTTGAGGTCGATTGACCTCTCAGCCTCGGCAAGCTTTTCCGCGTAAGTTACGCCCCGCCCCTCCGCTTCTCGCTGCAGCGTGATGACCACCGCTGCAGTTCGCGGTGCGCGGAGGTTCGGGGCGCTCCTCTTTCTGCTTGACTTTGAGGGCGTCTTAGCGGGCGCATTGGCGGGCGTCGATGCCGCCTTCTTCTTTTTCGGCCGCTTTGCAACCTCATTCCACGTCTCAGTTTGGGACTGAGACGTGGAGGCCGGAACTTGCGTTGAGGCCGGCTGACGCTCTCGGCGCGTCGCCTCCACCTCACGCGCCGCAGCGCTCTTCTTCTTCTTCCTGTTCTTCTTCTCCCCCTGAGCTGGGAGAGAAGAAGAAGAGGCCGACGGAACGGCCACGACAGAATCCGTCACCTCCACCACAGATGTGGAGGGGACGGCAGGTAGAGGCGCGGCGGCAGAGGCGCCAGCGGCCTTGCGCTTTAAGCGCGCGGGCGCCGAAGCGCCGACGGAAGGGCCCGATGACTGGGCGACAGTTGCACCGCCAGGTGCTGGAGCACCGGCCATGCGGGCAGCGTTGCGTTCGTCTGCCGCTAGGGGAGGACGCAACCGAGGCGCCGGGAGCAGCCGATCCTCGAAGCCGGCGCGGCGCGCGTCGATGAGGTACAGCACCTCATCACGCGACAGCCCCGCCGACGGTGTTGGAGCGGCGCTCAACTGGCGCCTCAATTCCTCCATCTGGCCCCGCACGGCCGCGAGCTCTCCCTTCAAGCGCATGACCTCGTCGCTACACTTGAGGGAGGCCATCTCTCGCATATGTTCCAGAATCGACCCGGCGGCACTCCGCAGGCCCTGGACACTCTGGCCCTTCAGGCGGGAGGATTTGTAGGCGATCGTATCGATCGCCTTCACCGCCTCCTCTACCGCCTTCGACAGCTGCTCGCACCGCAATACCGGAGCAGCTACCGACGTCGACGTTTCCTCCATCGTCGGGGATTTGCGGAGGAAGGAGAGTCGCCTCTCCTCCCGCCGCCGACGCTCCTCCGACGCTTCGTGTGCGGCCTGCGCGAGCTCTTCCTCCGCTTGGAGTTCGAGCTCGCGCTCCTGGGCCGCAATATAGTTGGCCCTGGCTTTGGCCAGGCCAACATACTGGCCCGTCGTTGGAGGGCGCCCACGCCCTCTTTTTACGGGCTGGCCCCTGATGGTGCTGGGGCCAGCCGACTCCTCACCGTCGCTGCCCGACTCCCCAGGGCTTTTACTGTTGCAGCGCTTGCGCTGCCACAACCTGGGAGTCGGGGAGGGACGGGAGGAAACCGTAATCATCGACTGGCAGCTGCTATCGGAGTCCGACAGCCGCTGCCAGTCGCATTTAATCGCGCTTTCCGAGAGCGAATTGCGGGCGTCGCAGCGCGACAACGACACCCGCAATTCCCTCCCGCCCGGGGTTGGAGTCCCGGGCCTCGACGCCTTCGCGTCACTCTCATCTTCACTCTTAGTTTTCGCATCCATGCTGAACAAAATCCTTCAAAGTTTTTATGGCCACAAGTACAGTCGTTGCAGTTCGGTCACCCAACTTGCCACTCCGTTACGGTGGTCAAGTTGGGGTCCAGGGCGGACGACGTGGACGTATGCTAACGACACTTGGGGCCCCGCCCCAGGTTAGGTTTTTTTTTTTTTTTGTTGACGCGGGGAATGCGTTTAGGCACCGTCATCCCAGCTACGGGGGTAGCTGGGACGGTGTGTGGGACTCACCGGTCCCGGAAACAGGGACCGTCCTACCCACTAAACCCCGCGGTGTTCCGACTCACCCTATAGCCGGGCCGAGGGATATGAAAAGTAGATTCTACATCGACCCGGCTAGGGATGCCCCGTAAGGTTGGGGCTCTCCTCGGGGGACCAGATGGTCGGCCCCCGGAGCTCCCTAAGGAGCTGAAGAAAGACAAGCCCGCATCGCACCGCCCTCGAACGTCCCTCTGAAAGCAGAGGGGGCAGAGAGCGGCCGAGCGGGCTGGCACTAAGGCACCTCCGGAACACGAGGAGGTGCCTTCCGCCAAACGATCATCGGTGGGTGAGGTCCCCCGACCACCACCCACCGGAACAGCACTAGTCGGGGGCGCGCACGAAAGCTGCCATGCGGCGCCCCCGAACCGGACGGCGAGGCGGGAGCGTTAGACCTGCACGCTCCCGAACTCGCAGCTCCTCTCTCTTTGCCGCCATCACCTCACAAGCAAACGAGGTGACGGCGGCCCAACATTCCTGGCTGCCGACCATGGCTTGCACCACGGCCGGCAACGACAAATTATTTCCAACACGGCCCGTGAGGGCGACACGCGGCCCGTCCCACGCCGCGCACTCGGCGAGTGTGTGCTCAGCCGAGTCCACGGCGCCACTTGAGCAGTGATGGCACACGGGGTCCGACTCCACACCCACCACCTCCCACAGGTACTTGGCGAAACAGCCATGTCCTGTGAGGAGCTGAGTGAGGTGGTACGTCGGCGCACCGTGCGCCCTCTCTACCCAAGGCCGAAGAACGGGCCGGACAGCCCCCACGAGCCGCGCGCTCGCAGAGGGAACAACCAATCTATTGGCCCACTTCCGGAAGAGATCGTCGCGAGCAGACTGTCTCCAGCGATCGATCTCGTCCGGGAGTGGGCGACCTCCATTAATCCGCACCAGGGCGCTTTCATTGTACACGCGAGTGAGGACTCCAGCCTCGAGATCCCACGGGGGGCTTCCGCCAATCAGACACGCCGCCTCGTAAGAGACGGTGCAGTACGCTCTCGCAGCCCTCTGCGCAATCACCCGCTGCGGTCTCCGCAGCAGGGGGATGGTTTTGGCGCAGAGAGCATCCGCCCAAATGGGCGCTCCGTAGAGCGCCTTGGAGCGCACTACACCGTCGTAGAGACGGCGACATGAACTTTCCGGCCCCCCTTTATTGGGGAGCAGCCGCGCCAGCCTTCCGGCGTATGACACCAGTTTTGGTGCCAGGCGCCGGAAGTGCTCGACGAAACCCCATCGACTATCGAGGACCAATCCTAGGTACTTCATGGTCTCCCCGATAGCGATGGGGGTGCCGCTCACCACAATGAAGGAATCTCGAGGTGGCCCCCGCCGAGGCCCGTGGAAAAACACGGCCTCGGACTTTTCGAGAGCCACCTGGAGTCCCAGCGCCCTGATGCGGCTGACCACCTGGGCAACGCCCGCGGTGGCCAGAACCTTCGCGTCCCTGAATTCTGGGCCCCGCGCGGTGACGAGGGTGTCGTCGGCGTAGCATATAATGCCGACCCCCGTAAGAGTTGCACCGCGCAGGACCCAGTCATAGCCGATGTTCCACAGGAGCGGACCAAGCACCGACCCCTGTGGAACACCGCACGACATCTCCTTGCGGACTATTCCCGACCGGGCCGGGTAGATAATGGCCCGGTCCACGAAATAGTCCGCAAGGACGCGCCTGAGGTACCACGGGACGTTGTGGTACCTCAGCGCCTCGGCGATGGTCTGCCAGGGGATGGTGTTGAAGGCGTTCGCGATGTCCAGCGACACCGCCAACAACACCTCCCCCCGACCGACCGCCTCTTCGACGCTGTCCCTGAGTCGGGAGATGGCGTCTAGGGTAGACCGCCCGCGACGGAACCCGTACTGGCCGCCGTCGAGGTTGGGCCCCGCCCCCTCAAGGTGCCCGACGAGACGAGCAGCGAGCACCCGCTCGAAAAGCTTGCTCATCTCGCCGAGCAAAACAATAGGGCGGTAGGCCGACGGCGACTCGACGGGGCGCCCGTGCTTCTTGATCAGCACGAGCTTCCCCGTCTTCCACGTTCGCGGGACCCTACCCGACGCCAAACACTCCGACATCAGGGAGAGCGTCTCCTCTTCGAACGCCGGCATGACCAGGGCGACGACCCGCCCTGGGATGCCGTCCGGACCGGGGGCGCGGTGTCTCAACTTGAGCTTGAGAACCGCCGCCCCCAACTCGGCATCGGACACGGGCGGGATCGCCTCCGTGTCAGCCGGCGTTCCCTCTGGTGCTGCCATACTCGGCGGGACCCACTCTTCCCGCGCAGGGAAGAGGGAGCTGACTACTTCATTTACGAAGGTGGGCTCGAGAGACCTGGTAAGCGGGGGCGCATAAGGCCGGAGTTTGTCGCTCACGGCCTTATACGGGCGCCCCCACGGATCTCCATTCAACGTCTCGAGCCACACCTTCCACGACTCATCTTTGGCGGCCTTGATTGCCGAGCGAAGGGCCGCTCGGGCGTCCCGGTATGCGGCGCGCAACTCCTCCATGAGGACAGGGTTTCCGTTCCTTCGACCGCGGTAGCGGGTGTACCGACGCTGGGCTGCGTGACTAGCAGCACGCAGCCCCTCCAGGTCGTCGTTCCACCAGTACACCCGCCGCCGCGGGTGAACTGATCCTGCCCTCCGCATCGCCGCATCGCAGACGCGGGTCAGAGCCTCGGACAACCGCTCCGACCTCGCGTCTACGTCCGGGTTTCCGCCAAACGCGGCCCATCGCTCGACGATGGCCGCCTCTTCCGCCAGCTCCCGGTTAAGCGATTTCAGTCGCCACCGTGGGCCCTCACCGGCCAGGGGACGGTCCTGAGCCCTCAGGGCGGGGGAGACGATATCGAACCGGACATACCGGTGGTCCGACATCGTCTCCACCTCCGTTACCACCCTCCAGCCACGTACGTGGTTCGCCAGACCAGAACTGGCGAAGGACACGTCCACGATGGACGTGTTCCCGTTCTCCCCCACGTACGTGGGGACCGTCCCCTGATTTAGCAGCACCAGATCCATGGACACCGCCCAATCCTCCAACAACTCCCCCCGCAAGTCCGTCGCCGGAGATCCCCACGCCGTAGAGTGGGCGTTGAAGTCCCCGACGACGATGAGCGGGGTGGGGTGTGCTTCCGCCACAAGAGCCCCGAGCTCAGCGAGTAACTGCTCAAATTGAGCACGGGTCTTCCTGGGCGGACAGTACACCCCGATCACTGCAGCGTCTCCCAGCAGCGCGAGGACGCACATTCGTCCTTTCGACACCCGATCAAAGGCGCCCCGCTGGGAGACGATAGCCACCTCACCGTCGCGGTCGCTGGCCCAATCATCGCGGGCACGAACCGCGTACGGTTCAGCGACTACAGCCACGGTCGTCTGCCACTGCGCTACGGACTGGATCAAAACATCCTGGGCCGCAGCGCAGTGCCTGACGTTGGCCTGCAGGACCGAGAATGTGGACATCTAGGATTGAGCAGTGTCCATCACCTCCACAGATTGGGTGGGAGCGGGGTCCGCGACCGGCCCGACCCGCCCCCCACCGACACCTCCTCGACGACGACGCCGCTTCTTTGACGCCGCCAGACAAGCCTTGGCGCCCAGGCGGTGCGCAGCGGCCTCTCCCGCTGCCGCACACACGGGGCAGTGCGGATCCGCGGCGCAGCCGGCCGCTTTGTGGCCGGGCTGCCCGCAGCGGAAGCACAGGGCGCTGCGGTCAACTCCCGCAGCACACCTGGCCCCCACGTGCCCCTCATCCAGGCAGCGGAAACACCGCTGCGGCCTGGGGTCCAAAAGGACCGCACGGACGCGGGTCCAACCGATGACGAGTGCGCGGCCATCCGTTACTAGTTTGGCCGCCGCGACGGGGCACTTCACCCACGCCGTGCCCTCCCTGCTTGCCTGGCGGACTATATTACCGACCACGACGCTGGTGATGGCGCAACCTCCAACGTCCGCCACCACCCGCGCCACAACCTCCTTGGTCGCTGAATCTCCCAGACCGGAGATGCGCAGCTCCGCGCACTTCTCCGGTCTGGCGACACGAACGTCGTCGCCGAGGGACGCCCTTAATTTTTCAGCCAATGCGTCCGCTTTGGCGCTCCTCTCCGCACCAGCCACCTCGAGGATACGTCCCCCGGTGGCTGCAGTGCGGAAGCGCAGGCCGTCGATGCCGAGGCTTTTGAGGTCGATTGACCTCTCAGCCTCGGCTAACTTCTCCGCGTAAGTCACGCCCCGCCCCTCCGCTTCCCGCTGCAGCGTAATCACCACTGCTGCAGTCCGCGGTGCGCGGAGATTTGGGGCGCGCTTCTTTCCGCCTGGCCTTGCCTTAGCGGGCGCACTGGCGGGCGTCGATGTCTTCTTTTTCGGCCGCTTGACCACTTTATTCCACGTCTCAGTTTGGGACTGAGACGTGGGGGCCGGTTGAGACATAGCCGGTTGAGTTGAAGCCGACTGGCGCTCTCTGCGCGTCGCCTCGGCCTCAAGCGCCGCAGCGCTCCTCCTCTGTTTCTTGTTCTTCTTCTTCCCTTTGGATGGGGGAGAAGAAGAAGAGGCCGGGGGAGCGGCCACGACCGATTCAGTCACCTCCACCACAGACGTGGAGGGGACGGGAGGCACAGGAGCGGCGGCAGAGGCGCCAGCGGCCTTTCTCTTTGAACGCGTGGGCGCAGGAGCGCCGACGGAAGGGCCCACGGAAGGACCGACAGAAGCACCGCCGGGTGCTGAAGCAGTGGCCGTGCGGGCGGCGTTGCGCGCGTCCGCCGCAAGGGGAGGACGCAACCGAGGCGCCGGGAGCAGCCGGTCCTCGAAGCCGGCGCGGCGCGCGTCAATGAGGTAAAGAACCTCATCGCGCGACAGCCCCGCCGACCGTGTTGAAGCGGCGCTCAGTTGGCGCCTCAATTCTTCCATCTCGGCCCGCACGGCCGTGAGCTCTCCCTTCAAACGGAGAACTTCCTCATTGCACGTGAGGGAGGCCATCTCCCTCATGTGCTCCCTTATTGAGCCGGCGGCACTCCGCAGGCCCTGTACACTTTGGCCCTTCAGGCGGGAGGACTTGAAGGCGATCATCTCGATCGACTTCAACCCCTCCTCGACCGCCATCGACAGCTGGTCGGACCTTAACACCGGTACAGCTGCCGACGTCGACGCCTCCTCCATCGTCGGGGATTTTCGGAGGAAGGAGCGCCGCCCCTCCTCCCGCCTCAAACGCTCCTCCTCCTTGGCCTGAAAAGCGGCCCGCGCGAGCTCTTCCTCCGCCTGGAGCTCGAGCTCGCGCTCCTTGGCCGCAATATAAGTGGCCCTGGCTTGGGCCAGGCCAACATACATCCCCGTCGTTGGCGGGCGCCCACGCCCTCTTTTAACGGACTGGCCCCTGATGTTGCTGGGGCCAGTCGACTCCTCACCGTCGCTGCCCGACTCCCCAGGGCTCTTACTGTTGCAGCGTTTACGCTGCCACAACCTGGGGGTCGAGGAGGGACGGGAGGAAACCGTCTCCATTGACTGACAGCTGCTGTCAGAGTCAGACAGCTGTGGCCAGTCACATTTTGCGTCTCTGCACGCACTGTGCGGGGTCGTGTCGCACCGCGACAGCGTTACCCGCAATTCCTTCTCGCCCGGGGTTGGAGTCCCGGGCCTCGACACTTTCGCGTCGCTCTCTACTACGTCATTTTGGTTTTTGTTTTTGTTTATATTGTTTTCATTTGCCATGTTATTCCCACGAGAAGAGACGAAGGGTTTCACTCCCTGGGTGACGCTCATTCCAGGGAGCGGGCTAAATACTGCAGGGTTCGCCAGGTGCCCGTACAGGTTTTAACGACTTCGCTGTCGGGTTTTAAAGACTGTCCTTGTCGCGGGCCGGCCAATTAAGGCAAGCCCTCCGGTCCCTAAGGACACCACGTACCAACTGGAGCCACCAGTCAGATGGTTGCGATGACCTTAGGGGCTACGGAACGCGAGGAGGGTGGCTGGTCCTCCCCAACACCGACGCCTGTGTAGACCCCTGCGCGAGCAGTAGGCCTACGCGTCCACGACTCTCCCCGCTTCTACCGGCCGCAGCCGGGAGCAGACAACAACAAGCTGCGTCGCGACGCTACAACCGGGTCTCCGGGAGCTATCGCGACGCCACAGACCTTGCAGGCCCGCCAAACGACGACCCCCTCGTGCAATGGGGTCAGCTTCAGTCGAGAAGACGACCGACAATCACCGCGCTTCTACCGGCAAAAAGCCGGGAGCGGACAACAAGCTGCGCCGCGACGCTACAACCGAATCTCCGGGAGACGTCGCGACGCCGCAGGCCTTGAAGACCCGCCGAACCACGACCCCCTCGTACAATGGGGTCAGCTTTGATCGTTGAAATAACCGACCAATGGACGACAAACAAGGCTTCTACCGTTTCCGGGAGCGAACGTCACAAACTTGCCACGGCGAGGACACGCCGCGACACCGCAGGCCTAGCAGGCCTGCCAGACCACGACCCCCTCGTGCAATGGGGTCGGCTGTCGGGATATTGGTTCATCGACTTACAGGGGCAGCAAATTTTAGCGCTGCGCCTGTTAGCCGACTATCCAGGATGCACCGTCTTAGTCCAGTTGCCACTCCCCCCGGGCATATAGCCCGAAGGGATAGGAAACCGGTCCAAGCACACTAGGAGGTTCCCCGACCTAGCACCCCGCCCCAGGTTAGGTTTTTTTTTTTTTTTTTTTGTTGACGCGGGGAACGCATTTACGCGCCTTCATCCCAGCTGCGGGGGCAGCTGGGATGGTGTGTGGGACTCCCGGCCCGGTCCGGAATGGACCGTCCTACCCACTAAACCCCGCGGTGTTCCTCCTCACCCTTTAGCCGGGCCGAGGGATATCAAAAGATTATTCACGTCGACCCGGCTAGGGGCGCCCCGTTTATTCGGGGCTCTCCTCGGGGGAGCCAGATGGGCGGCTCCCCAAAGCTCCGTAAGGAGCTGAAGTCCACGCCTGCACCGCTCTCGAGCGCCCCTCTGTAATAGAAGAGACAGAGAGCGGCTGGCGCAGGCGTGCGCTAATGGGCACCCTGGAACACGGAAAAGGTGCCCACCGCCATGTGACCGTTGGTGGGCGGGGTCCCCCGACCTTACGCCCACGGTCAAGAAACAATCGGGGGCACGCAGTAACTCCTCACCGCGGCGCCCCCGAACTGCACGGCAGAGCGGGAGCATTATCGGTTACTCCCGCTCCCCCGCACAGTGCACCTCCCGCTTTGCCGCCATCACCTCGTCAACTGGCGAGGTGACAGCGGCCCAGCACTGTTGCCGCCGGTCGCGCCGTTATTCACGGCCGGCAGCCCGAACTGCATGGCAGGGCGGGAGCATCTACCCAAACTCCCGCCCCCCACGCAGTGCCTCTCCCACTTTGCCGCCATCGTCTCGCCAGCAAAGGAGGCGAAGCGACGGCGACCCATCATTGCTGCTGCCGGCCGTGAATAACGGCACGGCCGGCAGCAACACACACCACCGAGCAACCCACAGGTGGGTTACTCCCGCCTCGGCCGGAATTAGCCAGAGTAGCACAACTCCCCCACAGAGGAAGGGGAGTGGTCGCTACTCCGTTGCCCAGGATGCACCACGAGGAGGATCCGACCCATTGGGGTCCTTAAGATGTTAGTAGGACCCCGCATCCCGCCCCAGGTTAGGTTAGGTTAGGTTAGGTTAGGTTAGGTTAGGTTAGGTTAGGTTAGGTTAGGTTAGGTTTTTTTTTTTTTTTTTTTTTTTTTTTTTATGCCCAGCCACCATGGGTAGCTGGGTGTGTACCTGATCTATCCCCCGATATTACATTTCGGAGACTTTCCTACTGCTACTATTACATTCCAGTTCTATCAATTTCTCGGTCACTGTCATTCTGCATACCTTTTCTTTCTTACATCCATCCACTTTTATTATTTCCAGGTGGGACGCCTGCTAATCTCTCTTCTAAATATCTTTATTTACTTGTATTTATCTTATATCTACTGGGTAAATGATTGTACTCCACTCCTTCCAACTTCTGCTTCTTTTCTTATTTGTTTAATACAATACAATATATTTTTCTAATTTACAATTCTGTTTTTCTTAGTATCTATTTTTCTTTACACTTATTACCCAAAATGGGTTGTGGGATGGCCATATTTCTATAATTGCCTAATGTTATCCAGTTTCTTAATTTCTAAATTCTTAAATACTATGTTACAGTTTCTTTATTTAATTTCCAGTGTTGTTTCACAACCAGCATAACCTATGTTATGTTGCAGTGATGTTACTTATTAAACTACCTTATTTCTATCGTTTATAGTCTGACATATATTTACACAATATTCTAGGAATCTATTTCTATGTTTCCCAGCCATTATCTCTTTGAATTTAGCCTCAGTTATGTCAATATCAATACGCTGTTCCAGGTTATATCTTGGTCTCGAGAACACCGGGCACTCCGCCAGTAAGTGAGGGATGGTCTCCTCGGTTTCGGAGTCACAAAGACACGATGGGTCCCCTTTGCACTTGAAACGAGTCAAGTACTCCGAGAACCCACCGTGCCCTGTCAGGACCTGTGTGGTGTGTTTGGTTGGAGTGAATTTCCGTATAATCCTGTACGCGTCCACCGCATTTGGGAAGAAGAGCCTTGTGGTCGAGGCGGTTTCACCAGACTCGTATCTCCGATTCCATTCACCAAGCGTGTCCATACGGATCTGCCGCTTGACGAATGAGATCGGACACAGGTCATAGTCTGGTGCCCGCCTCGTCCCCAAGGCTGCCTCTTTAGCCAGCCGGTCGGCCCTCTCATTCCCCTCCATCCCCGCATGAGCCTTGACCCAGTGCAATACTATATGTTTGCCTGAGAATATAATAGACCTTATATTTCTCCTGGCTTCTACCGCCAGGGGATGGAGACGACTGGGATTTACGACCGTCTGGAGTGCCGCGGTTGAGTCGCTGTACACCCCGAAGCTTTTCGCGCTATGTTTTTGGATCATCCTCGTTGCCTCGCATATGGCCAGGAGTTCCGCCTGATAAACTGTGCAGTATGACGGCAGACCAAGCTTGCGGGCTCTCGTCTCGGCCCCATCTTTCCAAAAAGAAAGTGCGGCTCCGACTTTACCCGCAATCTTGCTGCCGTCCGTATAGATTTTAATGTCAAAAGGTTTGTCTAGTTCAGTACTATCAAGGCTAATGAACTCCAGGCTCATATGTTCGGCAGGATGAGGATTTTCCGCAAACGAAGACATTCGCTCGATCTCCCTCCCGGCTAGGTCTGGTATTGTTTCGCCTCTACGAATGCTGTATAATAAAGCGGCCTCCTTGACCCGAAGGTCAAGGGGCAGTATACCGGCCAATACCAAAGCCGCGTTGAGGGAGACCGTGCGATACGCCTTGCAGATCTTTTGAGCGAAACTGCGCTGTATGAAATTAAGCCTCTTCTTGATGCACAGCTTCCCAACCGCAGGTGCCCATGCGGCAGCCGCGTACAAAACTATAGGTTCCACGGTCGCTGTATATATTGTTCGTATAATTTCGGGATGCAGACCCCAACTCGCCTTTGCCGCCCTGGTCAATTGCTTATGGAGATTGGTAACTTTAGTGCAGGTGTTTTTAACGTGGGAGTTAAATGTAAGCTTGTCGTCAATGGTGAGGCCTAGAATTTTAAGCTCGTGTTTAATGCCAACGTCAACCCCGCCCATGCTAAGTCGTGGTGTGTCATACGCCATCTTCCTGGTAATCACCATCGCGTGTGTCTTCTGTGGTGCGAACTTTAACTTGTTCTTGTCACCCCACGACTTAACATGTTCGAGGGTGGCGTTGGCACGCCTCTCAATTTCGCTTCCCGTTTCCCCGCAAAAGACCAGGACGACGTCATCGGCGAAGGCCTGTACGTAATCCCCCCTCTTCTCAAGACCATGTAGCAGTGGATCCAGGAGGAGATTCCAGAGCATCGGACCGCCGATAGAGCCCTGCACGCAGCCCTTCCAAGTACTCGCAGTGTGCTCCTTGCCCGCGTACCTCACATGCACCCGACGGTCAGTCATGTAGCTGTTTAACACTCTCCTAAGTCCTTCCGGGCACTCCTCCTCGACGAGCCGCATTTTGATGGCCGGCCACCAGGCGCTGTCGAAGGCGCCCTCTATATCCAGCGACACTATGGTTACAATTAGTTTTTGGTCGAGTTTTGTCCGGATGTTCTGGATCAGGTTACAGAGGGCGTCCTCGGTGCTCCTCTGCGGCATAAACCCGTATTGGTGGGGGCTGATCCTCGAGTGAAGATGGTGTCGAAGTCTCGACATAATCATCTTCTCGAGGATCTTCCCCAACACCGGAAGGAGGCCTATCGGTCGGTAAGACTTAGGTTGCGAGTAGCTTTCTTTGCCCGGCTTACGTAACGCCACAACCGTCGCCTCTTTCCAGGCCTTCGGAAAATAGTGCAGTGTGAGGCACTTGTTTGCGAGTCCAAGGAACCATTCCGGTTCAGTGTTTATGGCGTGGCTGCAGATGTCGGCGGTGAAGCCATCAGCTCCGGGCGCCTTCTTCGGATTGAAGGACCGGACCGCTGTCTCGAGCTCGTAGGGGGTGAAAGGGGGATCGTGCGGTTCCCCGCACGGTCCCCCCGCCACCACCACGGAGCTCTCCCTTACTTGCTTCTGCTCTGCCGTGTCCTCTTCTTCTCGATCCTCCGGGTAGAAAGTCCTCGCCAATAGTTCTGCCGAACCTTTCTCGTCCAGCGCCACGCCATTTACCTCCAGAAGTGTGTCCTCGGCTCTACCAGCGGTTCGTCCGATTACTCTATAAATCCCCTCCCACATCCCCTCCCTATCCTGTTTGCAACAGAAGCTCTTCCACGAAGATATCTGGGCTTTCTTAATCTCAGTCTCGTAACTCTCCTTGCTCTCCAGGTACTCTCGCACGACGGCATCTCGACGTATCTGTGCTGCGCATCTTATGCGCCGCCTCTTTGTGGTGACGTCTTTTTTAAGTTTAGCCAATTCTTCGGACCACCATGGAATCGAAAGCCTCTGGTGTTTGGGCTTTTCTGGGATGGTTCCGCTGCATGCCCCGGTGATGACCCGGCTGTAGCCCTCGACAACGTCGTCAATATCGGCTTTTGTCATTATGGCGTTTACCCTGTCGATTTTTAGATTTTCCCTCGTCTTGAGCTCAGCCATGCTCCCCCGAAACTCATCCCAGTTGGCCTTTCGGGTATTGTAAATGCGTGTTGTTCTCGCTATGTTTGTTCCTCTCGATCTTGTGAGTTTTATTCCGAAGGTGATTCCATTGTGGTCCGATTTTGTCAAATTTTCTTCAACCTTCCAATTGACGACTTGATTCAGTACATTCTCACTACACATTGTGACGTCAACGTGGCTTGTGAACCTTGTCGTACCTCTGATTGTGTCGAAGGTTGGTATGCCGCCCGTGTTGAGCACCTGGAGGCCCATCTCGTCTATCATCTCCAACAGTTCTATGCCCCTGGTGTTGTTCTTTTTGCTACCCCACCACGTGCTCCAAGCATTGCCGTCGCCTCCCATTATCAGCTTCCCCAATCCCGGTCTGGCGGCAATCCTTTTCAGCTTCTGCAGGTATGGAGCAATTGGTTGACTAGGCTCCAGGTAAAAGGAGACCAGGGTGATCTTCCATGCGACGGTTTTGAGGCTCACCACTGTGATGTTGTTCGTGGTGAGATCGGGATGTTGGACTACGTCGATGTTGGGGTCGAAGACGGCTATTGCCGCCTTGACCCTGTCCTCCCCAGTCGCGTTATTTTGGAAGACCCTAACCCCTGGGTAGCTCCTCATCACTGGAGTCTTGCCCTCTGTCCAGGGTTCCTGGATGAGCGCCGCTGTTACTTTGCGTTTTGCTGCTTCCACTAGTAGCTCCTGCTGTGCGTCCTTCTGTTTTTGCAGGTTTGCTTGGAACACGCGATAGATAGCATTTGTTGCCTGGCTGCCCTTAGCAATACGCCACGGCCGATCGGGCTAGGGACTCCCAGCGCCTTCTGACGGGACACTCTTCGCTAAAGGCGTTGTGCTCAACCCTATCCATTTTAGCCTTGCGACAGTTCCTGCACGATGGAGGTGCATTTACCGCCCAACTGTCGCAATTCGCCTTTACATGTGGTCCCCCACAATGGCTGCAGACATCTTTCGTCTCGGTGCAGACCCTCCTTACGTGACCATACGCCAGGCAGCGCGAGCACTGCACTAGTGGTGAATGGTCTGTCACCCTCACCCGCTGCAGGTCTACGTGGAGTGTTCCCATCTCCGTCATGCGTCTCCATAGCTTTGGTGCTACATTTAGGACCACGTGGTTTGTGTGGGGGTTCCTCGTCTTTTTCCTGAACTTCACTGAGAGACGTTCGTCCTCCTTGTTGAGGCCGTCAAAAACCTCCCGGTTCTGTTTCTTAAGTGCCCGGAGCACCTCCTCATCGGAGTTGATGCTCAGGACATCTTTTAAAACCACCATTGGGTCTTTGTTTTTGACGTCCTCAACAAGGAGTCTCTCTTTCTCCAGCTTAGCTCGTGCGCTGTCCCTATCTTTCGCTGTTGGACATCCGAGAATTATCTTGCGGTCCCTTGCCTTCCTCACCCTCTCCACCCTTATCCATCCTTCCTTGGCGTCCACCGCCTTTCTCACCCTTTCCAGTACCTGGTCACCGGTTTCCTCCTCCTTGTCAGATGTAATGACTATGGAATGTAGTGCGGGCTTAATTTGCGGTGCTCTTGGGGAGACGGATGTAACATTTGCGTATGTTTGCTTCTCCTGTATTTCGATGCTGGTCTGCAGTACGGTTTTTAGTTCCTCCATCTGTATTGCATTTTTATTGAGCATCTCTGCGTGTTCGTTTAGTCTCTGGGTGAGACTTTCCAATTCTGATGATTGGGTGGGCGCGTGGGTGGGCAAGGCAACCGAGACTGTTTCTGCCCTTTCCGTCCCTGTCTCCGTTTTCCTAACCAACTCTACAAGTTTGTCAATCCACTGATGTACGTCCAACTTTATTTCTGTGCGCAGATTTTTGGCCAGGCCAAGGGAAGCCTTCGCTTTCTTGGCCATGTCCTCCGCCTGCGCTGCTCTACTGGGGTATTTCTTCCCGGTCATCGGGCTGTGTTCGATTGGCTGAGGTGTTTTTGCCTTTTTTTTTTTTTTTTTTTTTTTTTTTTTTTTTTTTTTTTTTTTTTTTTTTTTTTTTTTTTTGTTTTGTCAGCTTGAGTAGTAGCAGTATCCGATGGCACTGTGTGTTTCGGCGGGCTGTATTCTAGCCGTTTGGACGGTCTCAGTGGATTCACATCTTCCAGTCTTTCGTAGGATGTTGCTTTGGAGGTGCTCGCCTTTCCTTCAAAAGTCTCTAAGCTCCGTCTCACTATCGATTTTTTCGTCACCGTCTTGGATGGTGACGTGCGAGCATTTTCCTCCTCCGCCTTCTTGATAGGTGTGCGTTGTGACACGAACATCCTAGGGGGGTACACTACGTCGGCTAGTATTTTAATGTAGCTTATGGGGTATGTAAAGGGTACCCCAGTCCGCGTTTAAGGTAAGTTTGTGTAAGTATCTGTAGGGTATGTAAAGGGTACCCTACTAGATTGTTTATGTGTTGTGTAATGTATGTTTATGTGTGTTTGTGGGTGTGTGTTGTGATTGTCTACGGCTGTATATGTGTGTATTGGTGGATGTGTTGTGTAGTGAATGTGCTGTTTTGGGTGTGTTATGAATGCACAAGTCCTGCTCCTTACCTCTGGCCAGTGGCCGGTGTCCGACAATTTGTTACTACAAGGTAGTTCCTACCTTCCGGCTGCTGGTCAATTTTTATTTTGTCAGATGAGTCAATAAAACTCTTGTCCGGCAATTTATCTAATAATAATTGGTCTATAACGGTAGAGATGGAGATAATAGCGGGTCAAAGGAAATAAAATAAAATAAAAACAACAATAAAGTATTAAATAATTATGCTCTATGTAGAGCGGTCTGATGTTCTGGTGTAGGGTAACTCTACACCTTCTCTAATGTAGCGCAGCTACGTCAATACAAAAGAAAATTAGGAGTTTTTGGCCAATAGGGCCTAGTCTTATCTAAAAACCTTAATCTAGCTTAAAACTATAAAATTTGGACAAAAGTCCAAATTTTGTCCTAAACTAACCCTAAACTATTGTCGCTCCACCTGCCTCGGAGTCCTCCCCTGCCTAATTTTGCCGAAAATCCCCAAAAAGTCGAAAAAAGAGAAAATTTTGTTCCAAAACTCTACCCGCTCTATGTAGAGACGCGTAGGTAGGCCCAGCTGATAGCCCCCGTCGAGCCACTCCAACAATCCCAAACACGGCTATCCTAGCCCAAGGGGTTTCGGAGCTACGAGGATTGTAAATTCCTTGTAAAATTTTACAAAATTTTACAATTTTGTTAAAACCCTCGTATCTCCGGAACCACTGGTTCGATCCTGCTCGTGTTTGGGTCTATCTTTATGTACGCGACGAGACCTACCCTCCGGTAACCTTTTTAGAGTCGAAAAAATTTTTAGCCCCAATCCCCCCCCAAACCCCCCAGTCGGGTGGAGTAGTGGCTGCTGAGCTCCCCAAAGAAACCCAGACTCCCCTACGACGCCCCGTTCCGATTCTACAGACGATCAAAGTTTTCCAAGATGGCGGCCGAGCTGTCAAACTCGAACTTTGATCGTCCGTAACTCCGGTCCCAGATGTCGCAGAGCAGTCAAGATTGGGCTTTCCTTGACCAGCTCAACCTCCTCTACCGCCCTGTTTGGTTTTCAGCACCCCCAATTTTTTGGATCTCCGATTGTCCTGAAATTCAGGATACAGGTGGGTGTCGACCTCCCTAAGCTGCAACCAAAATTTCACGTTCCTAGGACTACGGGTTCGGAAGTTATGGACGTTTAACCGAATCCAAGATGGCCGCCGAGCTGTCAAAGTCAAACTTTGAACAGCTGTAACTCGGCAACCACTTGACCTACGGACGTCGGACTTTTTTCTACGGCCTTGGCGCCTCCTCGGGTACCTCCTTGGAGGGGTCTGGAGCGAAAATAAAAATTTCGCTCCAATCGCCCCCAAACCTATGTGAGGTGAAAGTCCTTCACCCGAGCTGTCCACAACCCAAAATCCCGCAGCCGTAGGCCTAACTGTTCAGGAGCTATTACAATATGAAAATTTCTGAAATTTTACAAAATTTTTACAAAATGGCCTAAAAAGTTCCAAATTTTTAGCTTTAGCGCTAGAGGGACCTGGTTTTGGCTTAAAGGTGCTAATTTGAGGTGTCTAAACACAACCCCACCCTCAGAAAGTATTATTTTTGATTATTTTCTAATATATTTACAAAAAACACTAAAAAATCAATAGCTCCTGACCTATTTATCCAAAAAATAAATAAAAAATACTAAAATTTGTTAAAAATGCAGCTCTATCCAATGCTATAATAACAAAAATATTTTTCCAAAAAAGCCTTAACAAAATTTCAAAAAATGTAAAAAATTTGGTTTTTTAATTATGGCTCCCACATATAATTTCCAAAAAAGTTGCAACTTTGCAGACCTATTGTCCAAGGAAGCGCGCAAAAGATAGCAGTTGCGCTTTTTGCTATTTTCATTTAGTTTGACTGCTATTTAGGTGCAAAGTTTGCAACTTTGAATTTAAAATAATTAAAAACTAGTAGTCGAAAAATTCTGTTCTTTGCTGAATAATGTTCAATTTGGTACCTTCTTTCTTCCCTCTTAAAGCTGCGCCGCTGGCATGAAGAATTCAGGAAACACGTGTTGATTCGAGCACGTGGCGAAAAGTTTGTTTTCGTTTTCCCGGAAAAACCAATGGTTTCCCGGAAAAGCTGCTACCGCCGGCAGTTGCGGGCCGTTGAGGGCTATTTGCACACACTTTTCACTTTGCAGATTTGCACTTTTTCACAAAGTTATTAGCTAAAAACTGGAGCGAAAATTCACATTAACCTCCCAAAATTGAGGTTTTTCACTTGTAACTTTTCCAGTTTTTGCGTCCGGCTAAAACGGAAACTTCCGGCGTATGCGCGGCGCCGAGACGCAACTTTTGATGTATGACACTCGCGTGTACGGTAGAAAAAACCCACTATTTCAAATTTTTAAAAGTAGGAGCGGTTTAAAATCGTGGCTCTCAGTTCAGAGGTCAGAATGCGACTGGGTTTTTTTTTTTTTTTGTTGACGCGGGGAATGCATTTAGGCACCGTCATCCCAGCTACGGGGGTAGCTGGGACGGTGTGTGGGACTCACCGGTCCCGGAAACAGGGACCGTCCTACCCACTAAACCCCGCGGTGTTCCGACTCACCCTATAGCCGGGCCGATGGATATGAAAAAGAGATTCTACGTCGACCCGGCTAGGGATGCCCCGTAGAGTTGGGGCTCTCCTCGGGGGACCAGATGGTCGGCCCCCCAGAGCTCCCTAAGGAGCTGAAGAAATCAAGCCCGCATCGCACCACTCTCGAGCGCCCTTCTGCAAGCAGAGGGGGTAGAGAGCGGCCGAGCGGGCGGGCACTAAAGGCACCTCCGGAACACGGGGAGATGCCTTCCGCCATATGGCCGTCAATGGGCGCGGTCCCCCGACCTTACGCCCACGGCCAAAAACTGATGCTGTGTGGAGCGGTCGCACAGGCGGAAGGGCCGCACAGGCGGAACGGCCGCACAGACGGACCAGCCGTACAGGCAGGCAGAAGCCCACACGCAGCAGCTGCCCAAGCTGCCGCGTGCCGAGGGGCTTAACTGCCGCACATACATACAGCTGCCGTACAGGCGAAATCAGCCGCACAGGCGGAACAGCCGCATATGCGGCCACTGCCACACAGCAAACTCGCTCTAACCGGCCGCAGCCGGGAGCATACCTCGCGTAAACGCGGGCCTTGAAGGCCCGCCATTCCACGACCCCCTCGTGCAATGGGGTCAACTCCGTCAAATGACGGCGAGAAACGTCGCAGATGCGCCGTAACGCACACCCCGACCAATGCTGCACGGAGCGGCCGCACGGACGGAAGGGCCGCACAGGCGGAACGGCCGCACAGACGGACCAGTCGTACAGGCAGGCAGAAGCCCACACGCAGCATCTCAAGCTGCCGCGTGCCGAGGGGCTTAACTGCCGCACATACATACGACTGCCGTACAGGCGAAATCAGCCGCACAGGCGGAACAGCCGCACATGCGGCCGCTGCCGCACAGCAACTTGCTCCAACCGGCCGCAGCCGGGAGCATACCTCGCCAAGAAAGTTGCGACGCTTCCACCGGGTATCCGGGAGCTGTCGCAACACCGCGGGCCTTGCAGGCCCGCCATACCACGACCCCCTCGTGCAATGGGGTCGGCTTCGGTCGGAAAGACCGACGAACAAAGCGCTTCTACCGGCCGTAGCCGGGAGCGGACGCCGTTTGTCACGGCGGTGAACGCCGCAACCGCAGGCCTAGCAGGCCCACCATACCACGACCCCCTTCGCCATGGGGTCGGTTGTCGGGATATTGGTTCATCGACTTACAGGGGCAGCAGACTCCAGCGCTGCGCCTGTTAGCCGACTATCCAGGATGCACCGTCTTGGTCCAGTTGCCACTCCCCCCGGGCATATAGCCCGAAGGGATAGGAAACCGGTCCAAGCTCACGAGGAGGTTTCCCGACCTAGCACCCCGAATGCGACTGGGTTAGGTTTTTTTTTTTTTTTTTTGTTGACGCGGGGAATGCATTTAGGCACCGTCATCCCAGCTACGGGGGTAGCTGGGACGGTGTGTGGGACTCACCGGTCCCGGAAACAGGGACCGTCCTACCCACTAAACCCCGCGGTGTTCCGACTCACCCTATAGCCGGGCCGAGGGATATGAAAAGTAGATTCTACATCGACCCGGCTAGGGATGCCCCGTAGGGTTGGGGCTCTCCTCGGGGGGCAAGATGGTCGGCCCCCCGGAGCTCCCTAAGGAGCTGAAGAAAACAAGCCCGCATCGCACCACTCTCGAGCGCCCCTCTGAAAGCAGAGGGGGTAGAGAGCGGCCGAGCGGGCGGGCACTAAGGCACCTCCGGAACACGGGGAGGTGCCTTCCGCCATACGATCATCGGTGGGTGAGGTCCCCCGACCACCACCCACCGGAACAACACTAGTCGGGGGCGCGCACGAAAGCTGCCATGCGGCGCCCCCGAACTGGACGGCGAGGCGGGAGCGTTTGACCTGCACGCTCCCGCACCCGCAGTTCATCTCTCTTTGCCGCCATCACCTCATTGGCAAAAGAGGTGACGGCGGCCCAACACTCCTGGCTGCCGACCATGGCTCGCACCACGGCCGGCAGCGACAAATCATTTCCAACACGGCCCGTGAGGGCGACACGCGGCCCGTCCCACGCCGCGCACTCGGCGAGTGTGTGCTCAGCCGAGTCCACGGCGCCACTTGGGCAGTGACGACACACGGGGTCCGACTCCACACCCACCACCTCCCACAGGTACTTGGCGAAACAGCCATGTCCTGTGAGGAGCTGAGTGAGGTGGTACGTCGGCGCACCGTGCGCCCTCTCTACCCAAGGCCGAAGAACGGGCCGGACAGCCCCCACGAGCCGCGCGCTCGCGGAGGGACTTACCAACCGATTGGCCCACTTCCGGAAGAGATCGTCGCGAGCAGACTGTCTCCAGCGATCGATCTCGTCCGGGAGCGGGCGACCTCCATTTATCCGCACCAGGGCGCTTTCCTCGTAAACACGCTTTAGGACTCCAGCCTCGAGATCCCACGGGGGGCTTCCTCCAATTAGACACGCCGCCTCGTAAGAGACGGTGCAGTACGCTCGCGCCGCCCTCTGCGCAATCACCCGCTGCGGTCTCCGCAGCAGGGGGATGGTTTTGGCGCAGAGAGCGTCCGACCAAATAGGCGCTCCGTAGAGCGCCTTGGAGCGCACTACACCGTCGTAGAGACGGCGACATGCACTTTCCGGCCCCCCTTTATTGGGGAGCAGCCGCGCCAGCCTTCCGGCGTATGACACCAGTTTGGGTGCCAGGCGCCGGAAGTGCTCGACGAAACCCCATCGACTATCGAGGACCAATCCTAGGTACTTCATGGTCTCCCCGATAGCGATGGGGGTGCCGCTCACCACAATGAAGGAATCTCGAGGTGGCCCCCGCCGAGGCCCGTGGAAAAACACGGCCTCGGACTTTTCGAGAGCCACCTGGAGTCCCAGCGCCCTGATGCGGCTGACCACCTGGGCAACGCCCGCGGTGGCCAGAACCTTCGCGTCCCTGAATTCTGGGCCCCGCGCGGTGACGAGGGTGTCGTCGGCGTAACAAATAATGCCGACTCCCGTAAGAGTTGCACCGCGCAGGACCCAGTCATAGCCGATGTTCCACAGGAGCGGACCAAGCACCGACCCCTGTGGAACACCGCACGACATCTCCTTGCGGACTATTCCCGACCGGGCCGGGTAGATAATGGCCCGGTCCACGAAATAGTCCGCAAGGACGCGCCTGAGGTACCACGGGACGTTGTGGTACCTCAGCGCCTCGGCGATGGTCTGCCAGGGGATGGTGTTGAAGGCGTTCGCGATGTCCAGCGACACCGCCAACAACACCTCCCCCCGACCGACCGCCTCTAGGACGCTGTCCCTGAGTCGGGAGATGGCGTCCAGGGTAGACCGCCCGCGACGGAACCCGTACTGGCCGCCGTCGAGATTGGGCCCCGCCCCCTCAAGGTGCCCGACGAGACGAGCAGCGAGCACCCGCTCGAAAAGCTTGCTCATCTCGCCGAGCAAAACAATGGGGCGGTAGGCCGACGGCGACTCGACGGGGCGCCCATGCTTCCTGAGCAGCACGAGCTTCCCCGTCTTCCACGTTCGCGGGACTCTACCCGACGCCAAACACTCCGACATCAGGGAGAGCGTCTCTTCTTCGAACGCCGGCATGACCAGGGCGACGATCCGCCCTGGGATGCCGTCCGGTCCGGGGGCGCGGTGTCTCAACTTGAGCTTGAGAACAGCCGCCCCTAACTCGGCATCGGACACGGGCGGGATCGCCTCCGTGTCAGCCGGCGTTCCGTCTGGTGCCGCCATACTCGGCGGGACCCACTCTTCCCGCGCAGGGAAGAGGGAGCTGACAACTTCATTCACGAAGGTGGGCTCGAGAGACCTGGTGAGCGGGGGCGCATAAGGCCGGAGTTTGTCGCTCACGGCCTTATACGGGCGCCCCCACGGATCTCCGTTCAAAGTCTCGAGCCACACCTTCCACGACTCGTCTTTGGCGGCCTTGATTGCCGAGCGAAGGGCCGCTCGGGCATCCCGGTATGCGGCGCGCAACTCCTCCATGAGGACAGGGTTTCCATTCCTTCGACCGCGGTAGCGGGTGTACCGACGCTGGGCTGCGTGACTAGCAGCACGCAGCTCCTCCAGATCATCGTTCCACCAGTACACCCGCCGCCGCGGGTGAACTGATCCTGCCCTCCGCATCGCCGCATCGCAGACGCGAGTCAGAGCCTCAGATAACCGCTCCGACCTCGCGTCTACGTCCGGACTTCCACCAAACGCGGCCCATCGCTCGACGATGGCCGCCTCTTCTGCCAGCTCCCGGTTAAGCGATTTTAACCGCCACCGTGGGCCCTCACCGGCCAGGGGACGATCCTGGGTCCTCAGGGCGGGGGAGACGATATCGAACCGTACGTACCGGTGGTCCGACATCGTCTCCACCTCCGTGACCACCCTCCACCCACGTACGTGGTTCGCCAGGTCAGAACTGGCGAAGGACAGGTCAACAATGGACCTGTTGCCATTGTCCCCCACGTACGTGTGGACCGCCCCCTGGTTCAGCAGCACCAGACCCATGGACACCGCCCAATCCTCCAACAACTCCCCCCGCAAGTCCGTCGCCGGAGATCCCCACGCCGTAGAGTGGGCGTTGAAGTCCCCGACGACGATGAGCGGGGTGGGGTGTGCTTCCGCCACAAGAGCCCCGAGCTCAATGAGTAACTGCTCAAATTGAGCACGGGTCTTTCTGGGCGGACAGTACACCCCGATCACTGCAGCGTCTCCCAGCAGCGCGAGGACGCACATGCGTCCTTTGGACACCTTATCAAAGGCGCCCCGCTGGGAGACGATAGCCACTCCACCGTCGCGGTCGCTGGCCCAATCATCACGGGCACGAACCGCGTACGGTTCGGCGACTACAGCCACGGTCGTCTGCCACTGCGCCACGGACTGGATCAAAACATCCTGGGCCGCAGCGCAGTGCCTGACGTTGGCCTGCAGGACCGAGAATGTGGACATTTAAGATTGGGTGGTGTCCATAACCTCCTCAGATTGGGTGGGAGCGGGGTCCGCGACCGGCCCGACCCGCTTCCCACCGACTCCTCCTCGGCGACGACGCCGCTTTTTTGATGCCGCCAGGCAAGCCTTGGCGCCCAGGCGGTGCGCAGCGGCCTCTCCCGCCGCCGCACACACGGGGCAGTGCGATTCCGCGGCGCAGCCGGCCGCCTTGTGGCCGGGCTGCCCGCAGCGGAAGCACAGGGCGCTGCGGTCAACTCCCGCAGCACACCTGGCCCCCACGTGCCCCACATCCAGGCAGCGGAAGCATCGCTGCGGCCTGGGATCCAAAAGGACCGCACGGACGCGGGTCCAACCGATGACTAGGGCGCGGCCATCCGTAACTAGTTTGGCCGCCGCGACGGGGCACTTCACCCACGCCGTGCCCTCTCTGCTTGCCTGACGGGTAATCTCGCCAACGGTGACGCTGGTGGCGGCGCATCCTCCAACTTCCGCCACCACCCGCGCCACGACCTCTCTGGTAGCGGCGTCGCCGAGGCCGGAGATGCGCAACTCCGCGCACTTCTCCGGCCGGGCGACGCGAACGTCGTCGCCGAGGGACTGCCTTAATTTTTCCGCTAATGCGTCCGCCTTGGCGCTCCTCTCCGCACCAGCCACCTCGAGGATACGTCCCCCGGTGGCTGCAGTGCGGAAGCGCAGGCCGTCGATGCCGAGGCTTTTGAGGTCGATTGACCTCTCAGCCTCGGCAAGTTTTTCGGCGTAAGTCACGCCCCGAACCTCCGCTTCCCGCTGCAGCGTTATAACCACTGCTGCGGTTCGCGGTGCGCGGAGATTCGGGGCGCTCTTCTTTGCGCCTGTCTTCGCGGGTGCCCTAGCGGGCGCATTAGCGGGTTTCTTCGGCCGCCTAACAATGTTGGTCCACGCCTCAGTTTGGGACTGAGACGTGGAGGCCGATGCCTGTGTTAAGGCTGGCTGACGCTCTCGGCGCGTCGCCTCCACCTCACGCGCCGCAGCGCTCTTCTTCTTCCTCCTGTTCTTCTTCTCCCCCTGAGTTGGGAGAGAAGAAGAAGAGGCCGACGGAACGGCCGCGACAGAATCCTCCACCACAGATGTGGAGGGGACAGCAGGTAGAGGCGCGGCGGCAGAGGCGCCAGCGGCCTTGCGCTTTGAGCGCGCGGGCGCCGAAGCGCCGACGGAAGGGCCCGATGACTGGGCGACAGGTGCACCGCCAGGTGCTGGAGCACCGGCCATGCGGGCAGCGTTGCGTGCGTCTGCCGCTAGGGGAGGACGCAACCGAGGCGCCGGGAGCAGCCGATCCTCGAAGCCGGCGCGGCGCGCGTCGATGAGGTACAGCACCTCATCACGCGACAGCCCCGCCGACGGTGTTGGAGCGGCGCTCAGCTGGCGCCTCAATTCCTCCATCTGGCCACGCACAGCCGCGAGTTCTCCCTTCAAGCGCATGACCTCGTCGCTGCACTTGAGGGAGGCCATCTCTCGCATATGCTCCAGGATCGACCCGGCGGCACTCCGCAGGCCCTGGACGCTCTGGCCCTTCAGGCGGGAGGATTTGTAGGCGATCGTATCGATCGCCTTCACCGCCTCCTCTACCGCCTTCGACAGCTGCTCGCACCTGAGAACCGGAGCAGCTGCCGACGTCGACGCCTCCTCCAGCGTCGGGGATTTCCGGAGGAAGGAGCATCGCCGCTCCTCCCGCTTCAGACGCTCCTCCTCTTCGGCCTGGAAAGCGTCCCGAGCGAGCTCCTCCTCCGCCTGGAGCTCAAGCTCGCGCTCCTTGGCCGCAGCGTAGCTAGCTCGAGCCTGAGCCAGGCCGACATACTGACCGGTCGTTGGAGGGCGCCCACGCCCTCTTTTACCGGGCTGGCCCCTGATGGTGCTGGGGCCAGCCGACTCCTCACCGTCGCTGCCCGACTCCCCAGGGCTTTTACTGTTGCAGCGCTTGCGCTGCCACAACCTGGGGGTCGGGGAGGGACGGGAGGAAACCGTTATCATCGACTGGCAGCTGCTGTCGGAGTCCGACAGCCGCTGCCAGTCGCGTTTGATTCTTCCAGAAGCCTGCGGGGTCGTATCGCAGCGCGACAGCGACACCCGCAGCTCCCTCCCGCCCGGGGTTGGAGTCCCGGGCCTCGACACCTTAGTGTCACTTCCCTCATCAATATTTTTCTTATTCGCATCCATGTTGATATAGATTAGTATTCTAATGGCCTCAAGTCCAGCTGTTCGAAATTCGGTCACCCAACTTGCCACTCCGTTACGGTGGTCAAGTTGGGGTCCAGGGCGGACGACGTGGACGTAAACGAACAACACTTGGGGCCCCGCCCCGACTGGGTTAGGTTAGGTTAGGTTAGGTTAGGTTAGGTTAGGTTAGGTTAGGTTAGGTTAGGTTAGGTTAGGTTAGGTTAGGTTAGGTTTTTTTTTTTTTTTGTTGACGCGGGGAATGCATTTAGGCACCGTCATCCCAGCCACGGGGGTAGCTGGGACGGTGTGTGGGACTCACCGGTCCCGAAAGAAGGGACCGTCCTACCCACTAAACCCCGCGGTGTTCCGACTTACCCTATAGCCGGGCCGAAGGATATGAAGTTGAAGATTCTACGTCGACCCGGCTAGGGATGCCCCGTAGGGTTGGGGCTCTCCTCGGGGGGCCAGATGGTCTGCCCCCCGGAGCTCCCTAAGGAGCGGAAGAAACAAGCCCGCATCGCACCACTCTCGAGCGCCCCTCTGTAAGCAGAGGGGGTAGAGAGCAGCCGAGCGGGCGGGCAATAAGGCACCTCCGGAACACGGGGAGGTGCCTTCCGCCAAGCGATCATCGGTGGGTGGGGTCCCCCGACCACCACCCACCGGAACAACACTAGTCGGGGGCGCGCACGAACGCTGCCATGCGGCGCCCCCGGACCGGACGACGGGGCGGGAGCGTCAGTCCAGAACGCTCCCGCACCCGCAACTCTTCTCTCTTTGCCGCCATCACCTCACAAGCAAACGAGGTGACGGCGGCCCAACACTCCTGGCTGCCGACCATGGCTCTCACCACGGCCGGCAGCGACAAATCGATTCCAACACGGCCCGTGAGGGCGACTCGCGGCCCGTCCCACGCCGCGCACTCGGCGAGTGTGTGCTCAGCCGAGTCCACGGCGCCACTTGGGCAGTGACGGCACACGGGGTCCGACTCCACACCCACCACCTCCCACAGGTACTTGGCGAAACAGCCATGTCCTGTGAGGAGCTGAGTGAGGTGGTACGTCGGCGCACCGTGCGCCCTCTCCACCCAAGGCCGAAGAACGGGCCGGACAGCCCCCACGAGCCGCGCGCTCGCAGAGGGAACGACCAACCTATTGGCCCACTTCCGGAAGAGATCGTCGCGAGCAGACTGTCTCCAGCGATCGATCTCGTCCGGGAGTGGGCGACCTCCATTTATCCGCACCAGGGCGCTTTCATGATACACGCGAGTGAGGACTCCAGCCTCGAGATCCCACGGGGGGCTTCCGCCAATTAGACACGCCGCCTCGTAAGAGACGGTGCAGTACGCTCGCGCCGCCCTCTGCGCAATCACCCGCTGCGGTCTCCGCAGCAGGGGGATGGTTTTGGCGCAGAGAGCGTCCGACCAAATAGGCGCTCCGTAGAGCGCCTTGGAGCGCACTACACCGTCATAGAGACGGCGACATGCACTTTCCGGCCCCCCTTTATTGGGGAGCAGCCGCGCCAGCCTTCCGGCGTATGACACCAGTTTGGGTGCCAGGCGCCGGAAGTGCTCGACGAAACCCCATCGACTATCGAGGACCAATCCTAGGTACTTCATGGTCTCCCCGATAGCGATGGGGGTGCCGCTCACCACAATGAAGGAATCTCGAGGTGGCCCCCGCCGAGGCCCGTGGAAAAACACGGCCTCGGACTTTTCGAGAGCCACCTGGAGTCCCAGCGCCCTGATGCGGCTGACCACCTGGGCAACGCCCGCGGTGGCCAGAACCTTCGCGTCCCTGAATTCTGGGCCCCGCGCGGTGACGAGGGTGTCGTCGGCGTAACAAATAATGCCGACCCCCGTAAGAGTTGCACCGCGCAGGACCCAGTCATAGCCGATGTTCCACAGGAGCGGACCAAGCACCGACCCCTGTGGAACACCGCACGACATCTCCTTGCGAACTATTCCCGACCGGGCCGGGTAGATAATGGCCCGGTCCACGAAATAGTCCGCAAGGACGCGCCTGAGGTACCACGGGACGTTGTGGTACCTCAGCGCCTCGGCGATGGTCTGCCAGGGGATGGTGTTGAAGGCGTTCGCGATGTCCAGCGACACCGCCAACAACACCTCCCCCCGACCGACCGCCTCTTGGACGCTGTCCCTGAGTCGGGAGATGGCGTCCAGGGTAGACCGCCCGCGACGGAACCCGTACTGGCCGCCGTCGAGATTGGGCCCCGCCCCCTCAAGGTGCCCGACGAGACGAGCAGCGAGCACCCGCTCGAAAAGCTTGCTCATCTCGCCGAGCAGAACAATGGGGCGGTAGGCCGACGGCGACTCGACGGGGCGCCCGTGCTTCTTAAGCAGCACGAGCTTCCCCGTCTTCCACGTTCGCGGGACCCTACCCGACGCCAAACACTCCGACATCAGGGAGAGCGTCTCTTCTTCGAACGCCGGCATGACCAGGGCGACGACCCGCCCCGGGATGCCGTCCGGTCCGGGGGCGCGGTGTCTCAACTTGAGCTTGAGAACCGCCGCCCCCAACTCGGCATCGGACACGGGCGGGATCGCCTCCGTGTCAGCCGGCGTTCCTTCTGGTGCTGCCATACTCGGCGGGACCCACTCTTCCCGCGCAGGGAAGAGGGAGCTGACGATCTCTGTCACGAAGGTGGGCTCGAGAGACCTGGTAAGCGGGGGCGCATAAGGCCGGAGTTTGTCGCTCACGGCCTTATACGGGCGCCCCCACGGATCTCCGTTCAATGTCTCGAGCCACACCTTCCATGACTCATCTTTGGCGACCTTGATTGCCGAGCGAAGGGCCGCTCGGGCGTCCCGGTATGCGGCGCGCAACTCCTCCATGAGGACAGGGTTTCCGTTCCTTCGACCGCGGTAGCGGGTGTACCGACGCTGGGCTGCGTGACTAGCAGCACGCAGCCCCTCCAGGTCGTCGTTCCACCAGTACACCCGCCGCCGCGGGTGAACTGATCCTGCCCTCCGCATCGCCGCATCGCAGACGCGGGTCAGAGCCTCGGACAACCGCTCCGACCTCGCGTCTACGTCCGGGTTTCCGCCAAACGCGGCCCATCGCTCGACGATGGCCGCCTCTTCCGCCAGCTCCCGGTTTAGCGATTTTAGTCGCCACCGTGGGCCCTCACCGGCCAGGGGACGGTCCTGAGCCCTCAGGGCGGGGGAGACGATATCGAACCGGACATACCGGTGGTCCGACATCGTCTCCACCTCCGTTACCACCCTCCAGCCTCGTACGTGGTTCGCCAGGCCAGAACTGGCGAAGGACACGTCCACGATGGACGTGTTCCCGTTCTCCCCCACGTACGTGGGGACCGTCCCCTGGTTCAGCAACACCAGATCCATGGACACCGCCCAATCCTCCAACAACTCCCCCCGCAAGTCCGTCGCCGGAGATCCCCACGCCGTAGAGTGGGCGTTGAAGTCCCCGACGACGATGAGCGGGGTGGGGTGTGCTTCCGCCACAAGAGCCCCGAGCTCAACGAGTAACTGCTCAAATTGAGCACGGGTCTTCCTGGGCGGACAGTACACCCCGATCACTGCAGCGTCTCCCAGCAGCGCGAGGACGCACATTCGTCCTTTGGACACCTTATCGAAGGCGCCCCGCTGGGAGACGATAGCCACTCCACCGTCGCGGTCGCTGGCCCAATCATCACGGGCACGAACCGCGTACGGTTCGGCGACTACAGCCACGGTCGTCTGCCACTGCGCTACGGACTGGATCAAAACATCCTGGGCCGCAGCGCAGTGCCTGACGTTGGCCTGCAGGACCGAGAATGTGGACATTTAAGAATGGGTGGTGTCCATAACCTCCTCAGTTTGGGTGGGAGCGGGGTCCGCGACCGGCCCGACCCGCTTCCCACCGACTCCTCCTCGGCGACGACGCCGCTTTTTCGACGCCGCCAGGCAAGCCTTGGCGCCCAGGCGGTGCGCAGCGGCCTCTCCCGCCGCCGCACACACGGGGCAGTGCGGATCCGCGGCGCAGCCGGCCGATTTGTGGCCGGGCTGCCCGCAGCGGAAGCACAGGGCGCTGCGGTCAACTCCCGCAGCACACCTGGCCCCCACGTGCCCCACATCTAGGCAGCGGAAGCACCGCTGCGGCCTGGACTCCAAAAGCACCGCACGGACGCGGGTCCAACCAATCACTACGGGGCGGCCATCAGTTAAAAGTTTGGCCGCCGCGACGGGGCACTTCACCCACGCCGTGCCTTCTCTGCTTGCCTGGCGGACAATAGCCCCGACAACGACGCTGGTGGTGGCGCAACCTCCAACGTCCGCCACCACCCGCGCCACAACCTCCTTCGTCGCTGAATCGCCGAGGCCGGAGATGCGCAGCTCCGCGCACTTCTCCGGCCTGGCGACACGAACGTCGTCGCCGAGGGACGCCCTTAGTTTTTCTGCTAATGCGTCCGCCTTGGCGCTCCTCTCCGCACCAGCCACCTCGAGGATACGTCCCCCGGTGGCTGCAGTGCGGAAGCGCAAGCCGTCGATGCCGAGGCTTTTGAGGTCGATTGACCTCTCAGCCTCGGCAAGCTTTTCGGCGTATGTCACGCCCCGAACCTCCGCTTCCCGCTGCAGCGTAATAACCACCGCTGCGGTTCGCGGTGAGCGGAGATTCGGGGCGCTCTTCTTCTTTGCGCCTGGCTTCACGGGTGCCCTAGCGGGCGCATTAGCGGGTTTCTTCGGCCGCTTAACAACATTGTTCCACGTCTCAGTTTGGGACTGAGACGTGGAAGCCGGGGCCGGTTGGCTTAAGGCCGACTGACGCTCTCGGCGCGTCGCCTCTACCTCACGCGCCGCAGCGCTCTTCTTCTTCCTCCTGTTCCTCTTCTCCCCCTGAGCTGGGAGAGAAGAAGAAGAGGCCGGCGGAACGGCCACGACAGTTTCCGTCACCTCCACCTCAGATGTGGAGGGGACGGCAGGCAGAGGCGTGGCGGCAGAGGCGCCAGCGGCCTTGCGCTTTGAGCGCGTGGGCGCCGAAGCGCCGACGGAAGGGCCCGTTGACTGGGCGACAGGTGCACCGCCAGGTGCTGGAACACCGGCCATGCGGGCAGCGTTGCGTGCGTCCGCCGCTAGGGGAGGACGCAAACGAGGCGCCGGGAGCAGCCGATCCTCAAAGCCGGCGCGGCGCGCGTCGATGAGGAACAGCACCTCATCACGCGACAGCCCCGCCGACGGTGTTGGAGCGGCGCTCAACTGGCGCCTCATTTCCTCCATCTGGGCCCGCACGGCCACGAGCTCTCCCTTCAGGCGCATGACCTCTTCGCTACACTTGAGGGAGGCCATTTCTCGCATATGTTCCAGAATCGACCCGGCGGCACTCCGCAGGCCCTGGACGCTCTGGCCCTTCAGGCGGGAGGATTTGTAGGCGATCGTATCGATCGCCTTCACCGCCTCCTCTACCGCCTTCGACAGCTGCTCGCACCGCAATACCGGAGCAGCTGCCGACGTCGGCGCCTCCTTCTCCATCGTCGGGGATTTGCGGAGGAAGGAGAGTCGCCTCTCCTCCCGCCGCCGACGCTCCTCCGACGCTTCGTGTGCGGCCTGCGCGAGCTCTTCCTCCGCTTGGAGCTCGAGCTCGCGCTCCTGGGCCGCAATATAGTTGGCCCTGGCTTGGGCTAGGCCAACATACTGGCCGGTCGTTGGAGGGCGCCCACGCCCTCTTTTACCGGGCTGGCCCCTGATGGTGCTGGGGCCAGCCGAGTCCTCACCGTCGCTGCCCGACTCCCCAGGGCTTTTACTGTTGCAGCGCTTGCGCTGCCACAACCTGGGAGTCGGGGAGGGACGGGAGGAAACCGTCATCATCGACTGGCAGCTGCTATCGGAGTCCGACAGCCGCTGCCAGTCGCATTTGATCGCGCTTTCCGAGAGCGAATTGCGGGTGTCGCAGCGCGACAACGACACCCGCAATTCACTCCTGCCCGGGGTTGGAGTCCCGGGCCTCGACTCTTTCGCGTCACCCTCACTATCAATTTTCTTATTCGCATCCATGATGAACAAAATTCTTCGCAATTATTATGGCCACAAGTCCAGCTGTTCGAAATTCGGTCACCCAACTTGCCACTCCGTTACGGTGGTCAAGTTGGGGTCCAGGGCGGACGACGTGGACGTAAACGAACAGCACTTGGGGCCCCGCCCCAGGTTAGGTTAGGTTAGGTTAGGTTAGGTTAGGTTAGGTTAGGTTAGGTTAGGTTAGGTTAGGTTAGGTTAGGTTTTTTTTTTTTTTTTTTTTTTTTTTTTTTTTTTAAATGCCCAGCTACCATGGATAGCTGGGTGTGTACCTAATATACCTCCGATGCTCATTTTTCGGAGTCTTTCCTAGTCTACTCAATTCATGCCAGTTCTCGCTATTGGATGGTCAATTTCATGCTTCATACTGTATCTTTCTATCATTCTGTCTTTCATTCCATTTCCAGGTGGGACGCCTGCTAATCTTTCTATATTCTTTATTTATTGTTTTTCTTATATACTAGTTTCTAGGGTAGTAAATAATTCTTCCGCCTTCCTTCTCTCCTTTTTACAGTTTTTGTCTTTTTATGTACTTTTATAACTTTACTTTACATTTACTGTATCTTTTACAACTTTTAACAGCTATACTTACATTTGTTTCTTAATTTCTATTCTCTTATTTGCTATTACATTTATTTCTATTTCTTATTACTATGAAATGTTTTTATTTTACTTAATTATGTTACAATAACTGCTTCTTACACAACAGTTTTTTAGGTTTCACATTTTTGTTACATCTATTTTTAGTTCCTTGTTTTATCTTCTACTTCTTATACATTTACCAGTTTTTTCTTATTTCTATTGTTATTATACATTATAACATAATATCATATTATGTTACTGTAGGTTCACTTTTTAATCGACTCTATTTCTCAGATTTACGGTTTTACAAATTTCTGTACAGAATTTCAGGAACTTATTTCTGTTTTTGTCATTCATGATGATTTTAAAGTTGTTTATCGTAATATCCATATCAATTTCTAGTTCTGTGTTGTATCTTTGCCTCGCAAACGTTGGACAATCCACCAGCAAGTGAGTGATGGTTTCCTCAACTTGGGGGTCACAAGCGCACGATGGATTCTCCTTGCACTTGAAGCGAGTCAAGTACTCGGAGAACCCACCGTGCCCCGTTAGGACCTGTGTGGTGAATCTGTCTGGAGTGAATTTCCGAATAGCTCTGTACGCCTCCACCGCATTTGGGAAGAAGAGCCTTGTGATCGAGGCGGTGTCGCCGGACTCGTACCGCCGATTCCATTCGTCAAGAGTATCCATTCGGATGCTACGCTTGACGTACGAAACCGGACACAGGTCGTAATCCGGTGCCCGCCTCGACCGCAACGCTGCTTCTTTTGCCAGTTCGTCGGCCCTCTCATTTCCCTCCATCCCCGCGTGTGCCTTTATCCAGTACAAGTCAATAGATTTGCCTGCCAGAATACTTATTCTGAAATTTTTCCGGGCTTCTACAGCGAGGGGATGGAGACAATTGGGATTCGCGACGGTCTGGAGTGCTGCTGTCGAGTCGCTGAACACCCCGAAGGATCTAGCACTATGTTTGCAGATCATCCTTGTTGCCTCGCATATCGCCAGCAGTTCTGCCTGGTACACCGTGCAAAAAGGCGGCAGGACAAGTTTGCGAGCAGCTGTCTCGGCCCCATCTTTCCACAATGAAAGTGCGGCCCCGACCCTGCCCGCAATCTTGCTGCCGTCAGTAAAGATCTTAATTTCGGAATGTCCGATTTGGTCGAGTTGTTCACGGTTTCCCAGACTAGTGAACCGCAGGCGCATATGCTCGGCAGGATGAGGATTTTCTGCGACCGAAAGCATACGCTCGGTCTCCCTCCCAGGCAGTTCCGGCAGTTGTTCGCCTCTTCTCGCTCTGTATAGTCGCGCTGCCTCCTTGACCCGAAGGTCAAGGGGGAGTATACCCGCTAAGACTAGTGCCGCGTTGAGGGAGACCGTTCGATATGCCTTGCATATCTTCTGTGCAAAACTCCGCTGTATAAATTTTAATCTCTTCTGGATGCCCAGCTTCTCGACAGCTGGTGCCCATGCGCTGGCCGCGTACAGAACTATTGGCTCCACGGTCGCAGTGTAAATTGTGTGTACTATTTCCGGGTGTGGTTAGGTTAGGTTAGGTTAGGTTAGGTTAGGTTAGGTTAGGTTAGGTTAGGTTAGGTTAGGTTAGGTTTTTTTTTTTGTTGACGCGGGGAATGCATTTAGGCACCGTCATCCCAGCTACGGGGGTAGCTGGGACGGTGTGTGGGACTCACCGGTCCCGAAAACAGGGACCGTCCTACCCACTAAACCCCGCGGTGTTCCTCCTCACCCTATAGCCGGGCCGAGGGGTATGAAGATGAAGATTCAACGTCGACCCGGCTAGGGATGCCCCGTAAGGATGGGGCTCTCCTCGGGGGACCAGATGGTCGGCCCCCCGGAGCTCCCTAAGGAGCTGAAGAAGCAGCAAGCCCGCATCGCACCACTCTCGAGCGCCCCTCTGAAAGCAGAGGGGGTAGAGAGCGGCCGAGCGGGCGGGCAATAAGGCACCTCCGGAACACGGGGAGGTGCCTTCCGCCAAACGATCATCGGTGGGTGAGGTCCCCCGACCACCACCCACCGGAACAACACTAGTCGGGGGCGCGCACGAACGCTGCCATGCGGCGCCCCCGAACCGGACGACGAGGCGGGAGCGTCTGTCCAGCGCGCTCCCGCACCCGCAACTCTTCTCTCTTTGCCGCCATCACCTCACAAGCAAACGAGGTGACGGCGGCCCAACATTCTTGGCTGCCGGCCATGGCTTGCACCACAGCCGGCAGCGACAGATCATTACCAACCTGGCCCGTGAGGGCGACACGCGGCCCGTCCCACGCCGCGCACTCGGCGAGTGTGTGCTCCGCCGAGTCCACGGCGCCACTTGGGCAGTGACGGCACACGGGGTCCGACTCCACGCCCACCACCTCCCACAGGTACTTGGCGAAACAGCCATGTCCTGTGAGGAGCTGAGTGAGGTGGTACGTCGGCGCACCGTGCGCCCTCTCTACCCAAGGCCGAAGAACGGGCCGGACAGCCCCCACGAGCCGCGCGCTCGCAGAGGGAACAATTAACCTATTGGCCCACTTCCGGAAGAGATCGTCGCGAGCAGACTGTCTCCAGCGATCGATCTCGTCCGGGAGTGGGCGACCTCCATTTATCCGCACCAGGGCGCTTTCCTCGTACACGCGCTTGAGGACTCCAGCCTCGAGATCCCACGGGGGGCTTCCTCCAATTAGACACGCCGCCTCGTAAGAGACGGTGCAGTACGCTCGCGCCGCCCTCTGCGCAATCACCCGCTGCGGCCTCCGCAGCAGGGGGATGGTTTTGGCGCAGAGAGCGTCCGACCAAATAGGCGCTCCGTAGAGCGCCTTGGAGCGCACTACACCGTCGTAGAGACGGCGACATGCACTTTCCGGCCCCCCTTTATTGGGGAGCAGCCGCGCCAGCCTTCCGGCGTATGACACCAGTTTGGGTGCCAGGCACCGGAAGTGCTCGACGAAACCCCATCGACTATCGAGGACCAATCCTAGGTACTTCATGGTCTCCCCGATAGCGATGGGGGTGCCGCTCACCACAATGAAGGAATCTCGAGGTGGCCCCCGCCGAGGCCCGTGGAAAAACACGGCCTCGGACTTTTCGAGAGCCACCTGGAGTCCCAGCGCCCTGATGCGGCTGACCACCTGGGCAACGCCCGCGGTGGCCAGAACCTTCGCGTCCCTGAATTCTGAGCCCCGCGCGGTGACGAGGGTGTCGTCGGCGTAGCAGATAATGCCGACCCCCGTTAGAGTTGCACCGCGCAGGACCCAGTCATATCCGATGTTCCACAGGAGCGGACCAAGCACCGACCCCTGTGGAACACCGCACGACATCTCCTTGCGGACTATTCCCGACCGGGCCGGGTAGATGATGGCCCGGTCCACGAAGTAGTCCGCAAGGACGCGCCTGAGGTACCACGGGACCTTGTGGTACCTCAGCGCCTCGGCGATGGTCTGCCAGGGGATGGTGTTGAAGGCGTTCGCGATGTCCAGCGACACCGCCAACAACACCTCCCCCCGACCGACCGCCTCTTCGACGCTGTCCCTGAGTCGGGAGATGGCGTCTAGGGTAGACCGCCCGCGACGGAACCCGTACTGGCCGCCGTCGAGGTTGGGCCCCGCCCCCTCAAGGTGCCCGACGAGACGAGCAGCGAGCACCCGCTCGAAAAGCTTGCTCATCTCGCCGAGCAAAACAATGGGGCGGTAGGCCGACGGCGACTCGACGGGGCGCCCGTGCTTCTTAAGCAGCACGAGCTTCCCCGTCTTCCACGTTCGCGGGACCCTACCCGACGCCAAACACTCCGACATCAGGGAGAGCGTCTCTTCTTCGAACGCCGGCATGACCAGGGCGACGACCCGCCCTGGGATGCCGTCCGGTCCGGGGGCGCGGTGTCTCAACTTGAGCTTGAGCACCGCCGCCCCTAACTCGGCATCGGACACGGGCGGGATCGCCTCCGTGTCAGCCGGCGTTCCGTCTGGTGCTGCCATACTCGGCGGGACCCACTCTTCCCGCGCAGGGAAGAGGGAGCTGACGACTACATTGACGAAGGTGGGCTCGAGAGACCTGGTAAGCGGGGGCGCATAAGGCCGGAGTTTGTCGCTCACGGCCTTATACGGGCGCCCCCACGGATCTCCATTTAACGTCTCGAGCCACACCTTCCACGACTCATCTTTGGCGGCCTTGATTGCCGAGCGAAGGGCCGCTCGGGCATCCCGGTATGCGGCGCGCAACTCCTCCATGAGGACAGGGTTTCCGTTCCTTCGACCGCGGTAGCGGGTGTACCGACGCTGGGCTGCGTGACTAGCTGCACGCAGCCCCTCTAGATCGTCGTTCCACCAGTACACCCGCCGCCGCGGGTGGACTGATCCTGCCCTCCGCATCGCCGCATCGCAGACGCGAGTCAGAGCATCCGATAACCGCTCCGACCTCGCGTCTACGTCCGGGCTTCCGCCGAACGCGGCCCATCGCGCGAAGGTTTTTTTTTTTTTTTTTTTTGTTGACGCGGGGAACGCATTTACGCGCCTTCATCCCAGCTGCGGGGGCAGCTGGGATGGTGTGTGGGACTCCCGGCCCGGTCCGGAATGGACCGTCCTACCCACTAAACCCCGCGGTGTTCCTCCTCACCCTTTAGCCGGGCCGAGGGATATCAAAAGATTATTCACGTCGACCCGGCTAGGGGCGCCCCGTTTATTCGGGGCTCTCCTCGGGGGAGCCAGATGGGCGGCTCCCCAAAGCTCCCTAAGGAGCTGAAGTCCACGCCTGCACCGCTCTCGAGCGCCCCTCTGTAATAGAGGAGACAGAGAGCGGCTGGCGCAGGCGTGCGCTAATGGGCACCCCTGGAACACGGAAAAGGTGCCCACCGCCATGTGACCGTTGGTGGGCGGGGTCCCCCGACCTTACGCCCACGGTCAAGAAACAATCGGGGGCGCGCAGTAACTCCTCACCGCGGCGCCCCCGAACTGCACGGCAGAGCGGGAGCATTATCGGTTACTCCCGCTCCCCCGCACAGTGCACCTCCCGCTTTGCCGCCATCACCTCGTCAACTGGCGAGGTGACAGCGGCCCAGCACTGTTGCCGCCGGTCGCGCCGTTATTCACGGCCGGCAGCCTGAACTGCATGGCAGGGCGGGAGCATCTACCCAAACTCCCGCCCCCCACGCAGTGCCTCTCCCACTTTGCCGCCATCGTCTCGCCAGCAAAGGAGGCGAAGCGACGGCGACCCATCATTGCTGCTGCCGGCCGTGAATAACGGCACGGCCGGCAGCAACACACACCACCGAGCAACCCACAGGTGGGTTACTCCCGCCTCGGCCGGAATTAGCCAGAGTAGCACAACTCCCCCACAGAGGAAGGGGAGTGGTCGCTACTCCGTTGCCCAGGATGCACCACGAGGAGGATCCGACCCATTGGGGTCCTTAAGATGTTAGTAGGACCCCGCATCCCAATCGCGCGAAGGTTAGGTTTTTTTTTTTTTTTTTTTTGTTGACGCGGGGAATGCATTTAGGCACCGTCATCCCAGCTACGGGGGTACCTGGGACGGTGTGTGGGACTCACCGGTCCCGGAAGAAGGGACCGTCCTACCCACTAAACCCCGCGGTGTTCCGACTCACCCTATAGCCGGGCCGAAGGATATGAAGTTGAAGATTCTACGTCGACCCGGCTAGGGATGCCCCGTAGGGTTGGGGCTCTCCTCGGGGGGCCAGATGGTATGCCCCCCGGAGCTCCCTAAGGAGCTGAAGAAACAAGCCCGCATCGCACCACTCTCGAGCGCCCCTCTGAAAGCAGAGGGGGTAGAGAGCGGCCGAGCGGGCGGGCATTAAGGCACCTCCGGAACACGGGGAAGTGCCTTCCGCCAAACGATCATCGGTGGGTGAGGTCCCCCGACCACCACCCACCGGGACAACACTAGTCGGGAGCGCGCATGAATTGAGCCATGCGACGCCCCCGAACCGGACGACGAGGCTGGAGCGTCTGTCCAGCACGCTCCCGCACCCGCAACTCTTCTCTCTTGGCCGCCATCACCTCACAAGCAAACGAGGTGACAGCGGCCCAACAATCCTGGCTGCCGACCATGGCTCGCACCACGGCCGGCAGCGACAAATCATTTCCAACTTGGCCCGTGAGGGCGACACGCGGCCCGTCCCACGCCGCGCACTCAGCGAGCGTGTGCTCTGCCGAGTCCACGGCGCCACTTGGGCAGTGACGGCACACGGGGTCCGACTCCACACCCACCACCTCCCACAGGTACTTGGCGAAACAGCCATGTCCTGTGAGGAGCTGAGTGAGGTGGTACGTCGGCGCACCGTGCGCCCTCTCTACCCAAGGCCGAAGAACGGGCCGGACAGCCCCCACGAGCCGCACGCTCGCAGAGGGACACTCAATCCTATTGGCCCACTTCCGGAAGAGATCGTCGCGAGCAGACTGTCTCCAGCGATCGATCTCGTCCGGGAGTGGGCGACCTCCATTATTCCGCACCAGGGCGCTTTCCTCGTAGACACGCTTGAGGACTCCAGCCTCGAGATCCCACGGGGGGCTTCCGCCAATTAGACACGCCGCCTCGTAAGAGACGGTGCAGTACGCTCGCGCCGCCCTCTGCGCAATCACCCGCTGCGGCCTCCGCAGCAGGGGGATGGTTTTGGCGCAGAGAGCGTCCGACCAAATAGGCGCTCCGTAGAGCGCCTTGGAGCGCACTACACCGTCGTAGAGACGGCGACATGCACTTTCCGGCCCCCCTTTATTGGGGAGCAGCCGCGCCAGCCTTCCGGCGTATGACACCAGTTTGGGTGCCAGGCGCCGGAAGTGCTCGACGAAACCCCACCGACTATCGAGGACCAATCCTAGGTACTTCATGGTCTCCCCGATAGCGATGGGGGTGCCGCTCACCACAATGAAGGAATCTCGAGGTGGCCCCCGCCGAGGCCCGTGGAAAAACACGGCCTCGGACTTTTCGAGAGCCACCTGGAGTCCCAGCGCCCTGATGCGGCTGACCACCTGGGCAACGCCCGCGGTGGCCAGAACCTTTGCGTCCCTGAATTCTGGGCCCCGCGCGGTGACGAGGGTGTCGTCGGCGTAGCAGATAATGCCGACCCCCGTAAGAGTTGCACCGCGCAGGACCCAGTCATAGCCGATGTTCCACAGGAGCGGACCAAGCACCGACCCCTGTGGAACACCGCACGACATCTCCTTGCGGACTATTCCCGACCGGGCCGGGTAAATGATGGCCCGGTCCACGAAATAGTCCGCAAGGACGCGCCTGAGGTACCACGGGACCTTGTGGTACCTCAGCGCCTCGGCGATGGTCTGCCAGGGGATGGTGTTGAAGGCGTTCGCGATGTCCAGCGACACCGCCAACAACACCTCCCCCCGACCGACCGCCTCTTGGACGCTGTCCCTGAGTCGGGAGATGGCGTCCAGGGTAGACCGCCCGCGACGAAACCCGTACTGGCCGCCGTCGAGGTTGGGCCCCGCCCCCTCAAGGTGCCCGACGAGACGAGCAGCGAGCACCCGCTCGAAAAGCTTGCTCATCTCGCCGAGCAGAACAATGGGGCGGTAGGCCGACGGCGACTCGACGGGGCGCCCGTGCTTCTTAAGCAGCACGAGCTTCCCCGTCTTCCACGTTCGCGGGACTCTACCCGACGCCAAACACTCCGACATCAGGGAGAGCGTCTCTTCTTCGAACGCCGGCATGACCAGGGCGACGACCCGCCCTGGGATGCCGTCCGGACCGGGCGAAGGTTAGGTTAGGTTAGGTTAGGTTTTTTTTTTTTTTTTTTTTTTTTTTGTTGACGCGGGGAATGCATTTAGGCACCGTCATCCCAGCTACGGGGGTAGCTGGGACGGTGTGTGGGACTCACCGGTCCCGGAAGAAGGGACCGTCCTACCCACTAAACCCCGCGGTGTTCCGACTCACCCTATAGCCGGGCCGAGGGATATGAAAATTAGATTCTACGTCGACCCGGCTAGGGATGCCCCGTAGAGTTGGGGCTCTCCTCGGGGGACCAGATGGTCGGCCCCCCAGAGCTCCCTAAGGAGCTGAAGAAAACAAGCCCGCATCGCACCACTCTCGAGCGCCCTTCTGCAAGCAGAGGGGGTAGAGAGCGGCCGAGCGGGCGGGCACTAAAGGCACCTCCGGAACACGGGGAGATGCCTTACGCCATATGGCCGTCAATGGGCGCGGTCCCCCGACCTTACGCCCACGGCCAAAAACTGATGCTGTGCGGAGCGGTCGCACAGGCGGAAGGGCCGCACAGGCGGAACGGCCGCACAGACGGACCAGCCGTACAGGCAGGCAGAAGCCCACACGCAGCAGCTGCCCAAGCTGCCGCGTGCCGAGGGGCTTAACTGCCGCACATACATACAGCTGCCGTACAGGCGAAATCAGCCGCACAGGCGGAACAGCCGCATGTGCGGCCACTGCCACACAGCAAACTCGCTCTAACCGGCCGCAGCCGGGAGCATACCTCACGTAAACGCGGGCCTTGAAGGCCCGCCATTCCACGACCCCCTCGTGCAATGGGGTCAACTCCGTCAAATGACGGCGAGAAACGTCGCAGATGCGCCGTAACGCACACCCCGACCAATGCTGCACGGAGCGGCCGCACGGACGGAAGGGCCGCACAGGCGGAACGGCCGCACAGACGGACCAGTCGTACAGGCAGGCAGAAGCCCACACGCAGCAGCCGCCCAAGCTGCCGCGTGCCGAGGGGCTTAACTGCCGCAGATACATACGACTGCCGTACAGGCGAAATCAGCCGCACAGGCGGAACAGCCGCACATGCGGCCGCTGCCGCACAGCAACTTGCTCCAACCGGCCGCAGCCGGGAGCATACCTCGCCAAGAAAGTTGCGACGCTTCCACCGGGTATCCGGGAGCTGTCGCAACACAGCGGGCCTTGCAGGCCCGCCATACCACGACCCCCTCGTGCAATGGGGTCGGCTTCGGTCGGAAAGACCGACGAACAAAGCGCTTCTACCGGCCGTAGCCGGGAGCGGACGCCGTTTGTTACGGCGGTGAACGCCGCAACCGCAGGCCTAGCAGGCCCACCATACCACGACCCCCTTCGCCATGAGGTCGGTTGTCGGGATATTGGTTCATCGACTTACAGGGGCAGCAGACTCCAGCGCTGCGCCTGTTAGCCGACTATCCAGGATGCACCGTCTTGGTCCAGTTGCCACTCCCCCCGGGCATATAGCCCGAAGGGATAGGAAACCGGTCCAAGCACACTAGGAGGTTCCCCGACCTAGCACCCCGGTTAGGTTAGGTTAGGTTAGGTTAGGTTTTTTTTTTTTTTTTTTTTGTTGACGCGGGGAATGCATTTAGGCACCGTCATCCCAGCTACGGGGGTAGCTGGGACGGTGTGTGGGACTCACCGGTCCCGAAAACAGGGACCGTCCTACCCACTAAACCCCGCGGTGTTCCGACTCACCCTATAGCCGGGCCGAGGGATATGAAAATTAGATTCTACGTCGACCCAGCTAGGGATGCCCCATAGAGTTGGGGCTCTCCTCGGGGGACCAGATGGTCGGCCCCCCAGAGCTCCCTAAGGAGCTGAAGAAAACAAGCCCGCATCGCACCACTCTCGAGCGCCCTTCTGCAAGCAGAGGGGGTAGAGAGCGGCCGAGCGGGCGGGCACTAAGGCACCTCCGGAACACGGGGAGGTGCCTTCCGCCATGTGGCCGTCAATGGGCGGGGTCCCCCGACCTTATGCCCACGGCCAACAAGTATTCAGGGGGGCGCGCAGTGACTCCTTACCGCGGCGCCCCCGAACTGCACGGCGAAGCGGGAGTTCCGTTACTCCCGCTCCCCTGCGCAGTGTGCCTCCCGCCGATTCGATGGCGAATCGGCACGCCTGACTGCCGACCATGGCTTGCACCACGATCGGCAGTGACAGGCCCCTACTGATGCTGTGCAGAGCGGCCGCACAGGCGGAAGGGCCGCACAGTCGGAACAGCCGCACAGACGGACCAGCCGTACAGGCGGAGCAGAAGCCCACACTCAAGCAGCCGCCCAAGCTGCTGTGTGCCGAGGGGCTTAACTGCCGCACAGACAGGCTGCCGTACAGGCGGAAACAGCCGCACAGGCGGAACAGCCGCATATGCGGCCACTGCCGCACAGCACCTTGCTCAAACCGGCCGCAGCCGGGAGCACACCTCGCGTGTACACCGCAGGCCTTGAAGGCCCGCCATACTACGACCCCCTCGTGCAATGGGGTCAACTCCGTCAAATGACGGCCAGAACCGCCGCAGATGCGCGGTAACACCATGGGCCTAGCAGGCCCACCGAACTTCGACCCCCTCGTGCAATGGGGTCAGCTTGCCAAGATGTTAAAGGATGGCACACCCCTACTACTGCTGTATGGAGCGGCCGCACAGGCGAACGGGCTGCACAGGCGGAACGGCCGCACAGACGGACCAGCCGTACAGGCGAGCAGAAGCCCACACTCAAGCAGCCGCCCAAGCTGCTGTGTGCCGAGGGGCTTAACTGCCGCACAGACAGGCTGCCGTACAGGCGGAAACAGCCGCACAGGCAGAACACCCGCACATGCGGCCACTGACATACAGCAACTTGCTCCAACCGACCGCAGCCGGGAGCATACCTCGCTAAGAAAGTTGCGACGCTTCCACCGGGTATCCGGGAGCTGTCGCAACACCGCAGGCCTTGCAGGCCCGCCATACCACGACCCCCTCGTGCAATGGGGTCGGCTTCGGTCGGAAAGACCGACGAACAAAGCGCTTCTACCGGCCGTAGCCGGGAGCGGACGCCGTTTGTTACGGCGGTGAACGCCGCAACCGCAGGCCTAGCAGGCCCACCATACCACGACCCCCTTCGCCATGGGGACGGTTGTCGGGATATTGGTTCATCGACTTACAGGGGCAGCAGACTCCAGCGCTGCGCCTGTTAGCCGACTATCCAGGATGCACCGTCTTGGTCCAGTTGCCACTCCCCCCGGGCATATAGCCCGAAGGGATAGGAAACGGGTCCAAGCTCACGAGGAGGTTTCCCGACCTAGCACCCCTAGGTTAGGTTAGGTTTTTTTTTTTTTTTTTTGTTGACGCGGGGAATGCGTTTAGGCACCGTCATCCCAGCTACGGGGGTAGCTGGGACGGTGTGTGGGACTCACCGGTCCCGAAAACAGGGACCGTCCTACCCACTAAACCCCGCGGTGTTCCGACTCACCCTATAGCCGGGCCGAGGGATATGAAGAGCAGATTCAACATCGACCCGGCTAGGGATGCCCCGTAGGGTTGGGGCTCTCCTCGGGGGACCAGATGGTCGGCCCCCGGAGCTCCCTAAGGAGCTGAAGAAAACAAGCCCGCATCGCACCACTCTCGAGCGCCCCTCTGAAAGCAGAGGGGGTAGAGAGCGGCCGAGCGGGCGGGCACTAAGGCACCTCCGGAACACGGGGAGGTGCCTTCCGCCAAACGATCATCGGTGGGCGGGGTCCCCCGACCACCACCCACCGGAACAACACTAGTCGGGAGCGCGCATGAATTGAGCCATGCGACGCCCCCGAACCGGACGGCGAGGCGGGAGCGTTAGACCTGCACGCTCCCGCACCCGCAGCTCCTCTCTCTTTGCCGCCATCACCTCATTGGCAAAAGAGGTGACGGCGGCCCAACACTCCTGGCTGCCGACCATGGCTCGCACCACAGCCGGCAGCGACAAATCAGATCCAACACGGCCCGTGAGGGCGACACGCGGCCCGTCCCACGCCGCGCACTCGGCGAGTGTGTGCTCAGCCGAGTCCACGGCGCCACTTGGGCAGTGACGGCACACGGGGTCCGACTCCACACCCACCACCTCCCACAGGTACTTGGCGAAACAGCCATGTCCTGTGAGGAGCTGAGTGAGGTGGTACGTCGGCGCACCGTGCGCCCTCTCTACCCAAGGCCGAAGAACGGGCCGGACAGCCCCCACGAGCCGCACGCTCGCGGAGGGACACTCCAACCTATTGGCCCACTTCCGGAAGAGATCGTCGCGAGCAGACTGTCTCCAGCGATCGATCTCGTCCGGGAGTGGGCGACCTCCATTCATCCGCACCAGGGCGCTTTCCTCGTACACGCGCTTGAGGACTCCAGCCTCGAGATCCCAAGGGGGGCTCCCGCCAATTAAACACGCCGCCTCGTAAGAGACGGTGCAGTACGCTCGCGCCGCTCTCTGCGCAATCACCCGCTGCGGTCTCCGCAGCAGGGGGATGGTTTTGGCACAGAGAGCGTCCGACCAAATAGGCGCTCCGTAGAGCGCCTTGGAGCGCACTACACCGTCGTAGAGACGGCGACATGCACTTTCCGGCCCCCCTTTATTGGGGAGCAGCCGCGCCAGCCTTCCGGCGTATGACACCAGTTTAGGTGCCAGGCGCCGGAAGTGCTCGACGAAACCCCACCGACTATCGAGGACCAATCCTAGATATTTCATGGTCTCCCCGATAGCGATGGGGGTGCCGCTCACCACAATGAAGGAATCTCGAGGTGGCCCCCGCCGAGGCCCGTGGAAAAACACGGCCTCGGACTTTTCGAGAGCCACCTGGAGTCCCAGCGCCCTGATGCGGCTGACCACCTGGGCAACGCCCGCGGTGGCCAGAACCTTCGCGTCCCTGAATTCTGGGCCCCGCGCGGTGACGAGGGTGTCGTCGGCGTAGCATATAATGCCGACCCCCGTTAGAGTTGCACCGCGCAGGACCCAGTCATAGCCGATGTTCCACAGGAGCGGACCAAGCACCGACCCCTGTGGAACACCGCACGACATCTCCCTGCGGACTATTCCCGACCGGGCCGGGTAGATGATGGCCCGGTCCACGAAATAGTCCGCAAGGACGCGCCTGAGGTACCACGGGACCTTGTGGTACCTCAGCGCCTCGGCGATGGTCTGCCAGGGGATGGTGTTGAAGGCGTTCGCGATGTCCAGCGACACCGCCAACAACACCTCCCCCCGACCGACCGCCTCTTCGACGCTGTCCCTGAGTCGGGAGATGGCGTCTAGGGTAGACCGCCCGCGACGGAACCCGTACTGGCCGCCGTCGAAGTTGGGCCCCGCCCCCTCAAGGTGCCCGACGAGACGAGCAGCGAGCACCCGCTCGAAAAGCTTGCTCATTTCGCCGAGCAAAACAATGGGGCGGTAGGCCGACGGCGACTCGACGGGGCGCCCGTGCTTCTTAAGCAGCACGAGCTTCCCCGTCTTCCACGTTCGCGGGACCCTACCCGACGCCAAACACTCCGACATCAGGGAGAGCGTCTCTTCTTCGAACGCCGGCATGACCAGGGCGACGACCCGCCCTGGGATGCCGTCCGGACCGGGGGCGCGGTGTCTCAACTTGAGCTTGAGAACCGCCGCCCCTAACTCGGCATCGGACACGGGCGGGATCGCCTCCGTGTCAGCCGGCGTTCCGTCTGGTGCCGCCATGCTCGGCGGGACCCACTCTTCCCGCGCAGGGAAGAGGGAGCTGACAACATCATTCACGAAGGTGGGCTCGAGAGACCTGGTGAGCGGGGGCGCATAAGGCCGGAGTTTGTCGCTCACGACCTTATACGGGCGCCCCCACGGATCTCCATTTAAAGTCTCGAGCCACACCTTCCACGACTCGTCTTTGGCGGCCTTGATCGCCGAGCGAAGGGCCGCTCGGGCGTCCCGGTATGCGGCGCGCAACTCCTCCACGAGGACAGGGTTTCCGGCCCTACGACCGCGGTAGCGGGTGTATCTTCGTTGGGCTGCGTGACTAGCAGCACGCAGCCCTTCAAGGTTGTCGTTCCACCAATACACCCGCCGCCGCGGCTGGACAGACCCTGCCCTTCGCATCGCCGCATCGCAGACGCGAGTCAGAGCCTCAGATAACCGCTCCGACCTCGCGTCCACGCTCGGGTTTCCGCCAAACGCGGCCCATCGCTCGACGATGGCCGCCTCTTCTGCCAGCTCCCGGTTCAGCGTTTTTAAGCGCCACCGTGGGCCCTCACCGGCCAGGGGACGATCGTGGGTCCTCAGGGCGGGGGAGACGATGTCAAATCGGACATACCGGTGGTCCGACATCGTCTCCACCTCCGTGACCACCCTCCAGCCACGTACGTGGTTCGCCAGGCCAGAACTGGCAAAGGACAGGTCCACGATGGACCTGTTCCCAGTCTCCCCCACGTACGTGGGGACCGTCCCCTGGTTCAGCAGCACCAGATCCATGGACACCGCCCAATCCTCCAACAACTCCCCCCGCAAGTCCGTCGCCGGAGATCCCCACGCCGTAGAGTGGGCGTTGAAATCCCCGACAACGATGAGCGGGGTGGGGTGTGCTTCCGCCACAAGAGCCCCGAGCTCAACGAGTAACTGCTCAAATTGAGCACGGGTCTTCCTGGGCGGACAGTACACCCCGATCACTGCAGCGTCTCCCAGCAGAGCGAGGACGCACATTCGTCCTTTGGACACAGGTTAGGTTAGGTTAGGTTTTTTTTTTTTTTTTTTTTTTTTTTTTTTGACGCGGGGAACGCATTTACGCGCCTTCATCCCAGCTTCAGGGGCAGCTGGCATGGTGTGTGGGACTCCCGGCCCGGTCCGGAATGGACCGTCCTACCCACTAAACCCCGCGGTGTTCCTCCTCACCCTTTAGCCGGGCCGAGGGATATCAAAAGATTATTCACGTCGACCCGGCTAGGGGCGCCCCGTTAATTCGGAGCTCTCCTCGGGGGAGCCAGATGGGCGGCTCCCCAAAGCTCTCTAAGGAGCTGAAAAAACCAAGCCTGCACCGCTCTCGAGCGCCCCTCTGTCATAGAGGAGTCAGAGAGCGGCTGGCGCAGGCGTGCGCTAATGGGCACCCACGGAACACGGGGAAGGTGCCCACCGCCATGTGACCGTTGGAGGGCGGGGTCCCCCAACCTTACGCCCTCGGTGATGAAACAATCGGGGGACGTGCGCTAGCTCCTAGCGCAGGCGCCCCCAAACTGCATGACAGGGCGGGAGCATTTACCCAAACTCCCGCCCTTCCATGCAGTGCCTCTCATACTTCGCCACTATCGCCTCGCCAGCAAATGTGGTGGAGCGACAGCAGCAACACGATACAATCGGGGGCGCGCAGTGAACTCCTTACTGCGCCGCCCCCGAACTGCACGGCGAAGCAGGAGTATTTTCCATTACTCCCGCTCCCCCGCGCCTCCCTCTTTGCCGCCATCACCTCGTCAACTGACGAGGCAATAGCGGCCCAGCACTGCTGCTGCCGACCGTGTTGCTACTCACGGCCGGCAGCAACACACACCACCGAGCACCCCACAGGTGGGCTGCTCCCGCCTCGGCCGGAATTTGCCAGAGTAGCACCACTCCCCCACAGAGGAAGGGGAGTGGTCGCTACTCCGTTGCCCAGGATGCACCACGAGGAGGACCCGACCCATTGGGGTCCCGAAGATGTTCGCAGGACCCCGCATCCCCGCAGGACCCCGCATCCCCGCAGGACCCCGCATCCCCGCAGGACCCCGCATCCCAGGTTAGGTTAGGTTAGGTTAGGTTAGGTTAGGTTAGGTTAGGTTAGGTTAGGTTAGGTTAGGTTTTTTTTTTTTTTTTTTTTTTTTTTTTTTTTGGTGCCCAGCTACCATGGATAGCTGGGTGTGTACCTGATCTATCCTCCGATGTCTACAATTCGGAGACTTTCCTACATTAATGATTTCATTCCAGTTCTCTCTGTTACTCTGTTCTCTATCGTTCCGCATACCTTTTCTTTCTGTCATACCTCCACTCACGTATTATTCAGGTGGGACGCCTGCTACTCTCTCTTCTAAGTATATATTTATTTTCTGTTTATAATCTTAATCTACTAGGTAAAATAAATGTACTCCACTCCCTCCAACATTTCTTTCCTTTCTCTGTTTATATTCTCTTACATTGTATTATTTCTAATTTACATTTCTATCCTTTCTTATCTATTCATCTTAATTTTACAGTTACTACCCAGAGTGGGTTGTGGGTTGCCATAATTCTACCGTATTCTAAAGTTTCTAATTTCTTATTTCCTAGATTTCTTTTAGTACAGTGTTCTAATTTCTATATATATAATATTTTCCAAAGTTTTTATTACTATTAAGCATAACACATGTTATGCTGTGGTAATTCTACTTCTTAGACTATCTTATTCCTATCATTAACAGCCTTACATATTTCTATACTAAACTCTAAAAATTCGTTTCTATATTTCCCTGCTAAAATATCTTTGAATTTAGTGACTTTTATGTCATTTCCAATTCGATGCTCCAGATTATATCTAAGCCTTGAGTAAACCGGGCACTCCGCCAGTAAGTGAGGGATGGTCTCCTCGGTTTCGGAGTCACAGAGGCACGATGGGTCCCCTTTGCACTTGAATCTAGTCAAGTACTCCGAGAACCCACCATGCCCCGTCAGGACCTGTGTGGTGTGTTTGCTTGGAGTGAATTTCCGTATAATCCTGTACGCGTCCACCGCATTTGGGAAGAAGAGCCTTGTGGTCGAGGCGGTTTCGCCAGACTCGTATCTCCGATTCCATTCGCCAAGCGTGTCCATACGGATCTGCCGCTTGACGAATGAGATCGGACACAGGTCATAGTCTGGTGCCCGCCTCGTCCCCAAGGCTGCCTCTTTAGCCAGCCGGTCGGCCCTCTCATTCCCCTCCATCCCCGCATGAGCCTTGACCCAGTGCAAAACTACATGTTTGCCTGAGAATATTATAGACTTAATATTTCTCCTGGCTTCTACCGCCAGGGGATGGAGACGACTGGGAGGTTAGGTTAGGTTTTTTTTTTTTTTTGTTTTTTTTTTGTTGACGCGGGGAATGCATTTAGGCACCGTCATCCCAGCTACGGGGGTAGCTGGGACGGTGTGTGGGACTCACCGGTCCCGGAAGAAGGGACCGTCCTACCCACTAAACCCCGCGGTGTTCCGACTCACCCTATAGCCGGGCCGAAGGATATGAAGTTGAAGATTCTACGTCGACCCGGCTAGGGATGCCCCGTAGGGTTGGGGCTCTCCTCGGGGGACCAGATGGTCGGCCCCCCGGAGCTCCCTAAGGAGCTGAAGAAAACAAGCCCGCATCGCACCGCCCTCGTACGTCCCTCTGAAAGCAGAGGGGGCAGAGAGCGGCCGAGCGGGCGGGCACTAAGGCACCTCCGGAACACGGGGAGGTGCCTTCCGCCAAACGATCATCGGTGGGTGAGGTCCCCCGACCACCACCCACCGGGACAACACTAGTCGGGGGCGCGCACGAAAGCTGCCATGCGGCGCCCCCGAACCGGACGGCGAGGCGGGAGCGTCTGACCTGCACGCTCCCGCACCCGCAATTCCTCTCTCTTTGCCGCCATCACCTCATTGGCAAAAGAGGTGACGGCGGCCCAACACTCCTGGCTGCCGACCATGGCTCGCACCACAGCCGGCAGCGACAAATCAAAACCAATTTGGCCCGTGAGGGCGACTCGCGGCCCGTCCCACGCCGCGCACTCGGCGAGTGTGTGCTCGGCCGAGTCCACGGCGCCACTTGGGCAGTGACGGCACACGGGGTCCGACTCCACACCCACCACCTCCCACAGGTACTTGGCGAAACAGCCATGTCCTGTGAGGAGCTGAGTGAGGTGGTACGTCGGCGCACCGTGCGCCCTCTCCACCCAAGGCCGAAGAACGGGCCGGACAGCCCCCACGAGCCGCGCGCTCGCAGAGGGAACGACCAACCTATTGGCCCACTTCCGGAAGAGATCGTCGCGAGCAGACTGTCTCCAGCGATCGATCTCGTCCGGGAGTGGGCGACCTCCATTACTCCGCACCAGGGCGCTTTCCTCGTACACCCGTTTGAGGACTCCAGCCTCGAGGTCCCACGGGGGGCTTCCTCCAATTAGACACGCCGCCTCGTAAGAGACGGTGCAGTACGCTCGCGCCGCCCTCTGCGCAATCACCCGCTGCGGCCTCCGCAGCAGGGGGATGGTTTTGGCGCAGAGAGCGTCCGACCAAATAGGCGCTCCGTAGAGCGCCTTGGAGCGCACTACACCGTCATAGAGACGGCGACATGCACTTTCCGGCCCCCCTTTATTGGGGAGCAGCCGCGCCAGCCTTCCGGCGTATGACACCAGTTTTGGTGCCAGGCGCCGGAAGTGCTCGACGAAACCCCACCGACTATCGAGGACCAATCCTAGGTACTTCATGGTCTCCCCGATAGCGATGGGGGTGCCGCTCACCACAATGAAGGAATCTCGAGGTGGCCCTCGCCGAGGCCCGTGGAAAAACACGGCCTCGGACTTTTCGAGAGCCACCTGGAGTCCCAGCGCCCTGATGCGGCTGACCACCTGGGCAACGCCCGCGGTGGCCAGAACCTTCGCGTCCCTGAATTCTGGGCCCCGCGCGGTGACGAGGGTGTCGTCGGCGTAGCATATAATGCCGACCCCCGTTAGAGTTGCACCGCGCAGGACCCAGTCATAGCCGATGTTCCACAGGAGCGGACCAAGCACCGACCCCTGTGGAACACCGCACGACATCTCCCTGCGGACTATTCCCGACCGGGCCGGGTAGATAATGGCCCGGTCCACGAAATAGTCCGCAAGGACGCGCCTGAGGTACCACGGGACCTTGTGGTACCTCAGCGCCTCGGCGATGGTCTGCCAGGGGATGGTGTTGAAGGCGTTCGCGATGTCCAGCGACACCGCCAACAACACCTCCCCCCGACCGACCGCCTCTTCGACGCTGTCCCTGAGTCGGGAGATGGCGTCTAGGGTAGACCGCCCGCGACGGAACCCGTACTGGCCGCCGTCGAGGTTGGGCCCCGCCCCCTCAAGGTGCCCGACGAGACGAGCAGCGAGCACCCGCTCGAAAAGCTTGCTCATCTCGCCGAGCAAAACAATGGGGCGGTAGGCCGACGGCGACTCGACGGGGCGCCCGTGCTTCTTAAGCAGCACGAGCTTCCCCGTCTTCCACGTTCGCGGGACCCTACCCGACGCCAAACACTCCGACATCAGGGAGAGCGTCTCTTCTTCGAACGCCGGCATGACCAGGGCGACGACCCGCCCTGGGATGCCGTCCGGACCGGGGGCGCGGTGTCTCAACTTGAGCTTGAGAACCGCCGCCCCTAACTCGGCATCGGACACGGGCGGGATCGCCTCCGTGTCAGCCGGCGTTCCGTCTGGTGCCGCCATGCTCGGCGGGACCCACTCTTCCCGCGCAGGGAAGAGGGAGCTGACAACATCATTCACGAAGGTGGGCTCGAGAGACCTGGTGAGCGGGGGCGCATAAGGCCGGAGTTTGTCGCTCACGACCTTATACGGGCGCCCCCACGGATCTCCATTTAAAGTCTCGAGCCACACCTTCCACGACTCGTCTTTGGCGGCCTTGATCGCCGAGCGAAGGGCCGCTCGGGCGTCCCGGTATGCGGCGCGCAACTCCTCCACGAGGACAGGGTTTCCGGCCCTACGACCGCGGTAGCGGGTGTATCTTCGTTGGGCTGCGTGACTAGCAGCACGCAGCCCTTCAAGGTTGTCGTTCCACCAATACACCCGCCGCCGCGGCTGGACAGACCCTGCCCTTCGCATCGCCGCATCGCAGACGCGAGTCAGAGCCTCAGATAACCGCTCCGACCTCGCGTCCACGCTCGGGTTTCCGCCAAACGCGGCCCATCGCTCGACGATGGCCGCCTCTTCTGCCAGCTCCCGGTTCAGCGTTTTTAAGCGCCACCGTGGGCCCTCACCGGCCAGGGGACGATCGTGGGTCCTCAGGGCGGGGGAGACGATATCAAATCGGACATACCGGTGGTCCGACATCGTCTCCACCTCCGTGACCACCCTCCAGCCACGTACGTGGTTCGCCAGGCCAGAACTGGCAAAGGACAGGTCCACGGTGGACCTGTTCCCAGTCTCCCCCACGTACGTGGGGACCGTCCCCTGGTTCAGCAGCACCAGATCCATGGACACCGCCCAATCCTCCAACAACTCCCCCCGCAAGTCCGTCGCCGGAGATCCCCACGCCGTAGAGTGGGCGTTGAAATCCCCGACGACGATGAGCGGGGTGGGGTGTGCTTCCGCCACAAGAGCCCCGAGCTCAACGAGTAACTGCTCAAATTGAGCACGGGTCTTCCTGGGCGGACAGTACACCCCGATCACTGCAGCGTCTCCCAGCAGAGCGAGGACGCACATTCGTCCTTTGGACACCTTATCGAAGGCGCCCCGCTGGGAGACGATAGCCACTCCACCGTCGCGGTCGCTGGCCCAATCATCACGGGCACGAACCGCGTACGGTTCGGCGACTACAGCCACGGTCGTCTGCCACTGCGCTACGGACTGGATCAAAACATCCTGGGCCGCAGCGCAGTGCCTGACGTTGGCCTGCAGGACCGAGAATGTGGACATCTAGGATTGAGCAGTGTCCATCACCTCCACAGATTGGGTGGGAGCGGGGTCCGCGACCGGCCCGACCCGCCTCCCACCGACACCTCCTCGACGACGACGCCGCTTCTTTGACGCCGCCAGGCAAGCCTTGGCGCCCAGGCGGTGCGCAGCGGCCTCTCCCGCCGCCGCACACACGGGGCAGTGCGGATCCGCGGCGCAGCCGGCCGCTTTGTGGCCGGGCTGCCCGCAGCGGAAGCACAGGGCGCTGCGGTCAACTCCCGCAGCACACCTGGCCCCCACGTGCCCCTCATCCAGGCAGCGGAAACACCGCTGCGGCCTGGGGTCCAAAAGGACCGCACGGACGCGGGTCCAACCGATGACGAGTGCGCGGCCATCCGTTACTAGTTTGGCCGCCGCGACGGGGCACTTCACCCACGCCGTGCCCTCCCTGCTTGCCTGGCGGACTATATTACCGACCACGACGCTGGTGATGGCGCAACCTCCAACGTCCGCCACCACCCGCGCCACAACCTCCTTGGTCGCTGAATCGCCCAGACCGGAGATGCGCAGCTCCGCGCACTTCTCCGGTCTGGCGACACGAACGTCGTCGCCGAGGGACGCCCTTAATTTTTCAGCCAATGCGTCCGCTTTGGCGCTCCTCTCGGCACCAGCCACCTCGAGGATACGGCCCCCGGTGGCTGCAGTGCGGAAGCGCAGGCCGTCGATGCCGAGGCTTTTGAGGTCGATTGACCTCTCAGCCTCGGCTAACTTCTCCGCGTAAGTCACGCCCCGCCCCTCCGCTTCCCGCTGCAGCGTAATCACCACTGCTGCAGTCCGCGGTGCGCGGAGATTTGGGGCGCGCTTCTTTCCGCCTGGCCTTGCGGGCGCCTTAGCGGGCGCACTGGCGGGCGTCGATGTCTTCTTTTTCGGCCGCTTGACCACTTTATTCCACGTCTCAGTTTGGGACTGAGACGTGGGGGCCGGTTGAGACATAGCCGGTTGAGTTGAAGCCGACTGGCGCTCTCTGCGCGTCGCCTCGGCCTCAAGCGCCGCAGCGCTCCTCCTCTGTTTCTTGTTCTTCTTCTTCCCTTTGGATGGGGGAGAAGAAGAAGAGGCCGGCGGAGCGGCCACGACCGATTCAGTCACCTCCACCACAGACGTGGAGGGGACGGGAGGCACAGGAGCGGCGGCAGAGGCGCCAGCGGCCTTTCTCTTTGAACGTGTGGGCGCAGGAGCGCCGACGGAAGGGCCCACGGAAGGACCGACAGAAGCACCGCCGGGTGCTGAAGCAGTGGTCGTGCGGGCAGCGTTGCGCGCGTCCGCCGCAAGGGGAGGACGCAACCGAGGCGCCGGGAGCAGCCGGTCCTCGAAGCCGGCGCGGCGCGCGTCAATGAGGTAAAGAACCTCATCGCGTGACAGCCCCGCCGACCGTGTTGAAGCGGCGCTCAGTTGGCGCCTCAATTCTTCCATCTCGGCCCGCACGGCCGTGAGCTCTCCCTTCAAACGGAGAACTTCCTCATTGCACGTGAGGGAGGCCATCTCCCTCATGTGCTCCCTTATTGAGCCGGCGGCACTCCGCAGGCCCTGTACACTTTGGCCCTTCAGGCGGGAGGACTTGAAGGCGATCATCTCGATCGACTTCAACCCCTCCTCGACCGCCACCTTCAGCTGGTCGGACCTCAACACCGGTACAGCTGCCGACGTCGACGCCTCCTCCATCGTCGGGGATTTTCGGAGGAAGGAGCGCCGCCCCTCCTCCCGCCTCAAACGCTCCTCCTCCTTGGCCTGAAAAGCGGCCCGCGCGAGCTCTTCCTCCGCCTGGAGCTCGAGCTCGCGCTCCTTGGCCGCAATATAAGTGGCCCTGGCTTGGGCCAGGCCAACATACATCCCCGTCGTTGGCGGGCGCCCACGCCCTCTTTTAACGGACTGGCCCCTGATGTTGCTGGGGCCAGTCGACTCCTCACCGTCGCTGCCCGACTCCCCAGGGCTCTTACTGTTGCAGCGTTTACGCTGCCACAACCTGGGGGTCGAGGAGGGACGGGAGGAAACCGTCTCCATTGACTGACAGCTGCTGTCAGAGTCAGACAGCTGTGGCCAGTCACATTTTGCGTCTCTGCACGCACTGTGCGGGGTCGTGTCGCACCGCGACAGCGTTACCCGCAATTCCTTCTCGCCCGGGGTTGGAGTCCCGGGCCTCGACACTTTCGCGTCGCTCTCTACTACGTCATTTTGGTTTTTGTTTTTGTTTATATTGTTTTCATTTGCCATGTTATTCCCACGAGAAGAGACGAAGGGTTTCACTCCCTGGGTGACGCTCATTCCAGGGAGCGGGCTAAATACTGCAGGGTTCGCCAGGTGCCCGTACAGGTTTTAACGACTTCGCTGTCGGGTTTTAAAGACTGTCCTTGTCGCGGGCCGGCCAATTAAGGCAAGCCCTCCGGTCCCTAAGGACACCACGTACCAACTGGAGCCACCAGTCAGATGGTTGCGATGACCTTAGGGGCTACGGAACGCGAGGAGGGTGGCTGGTCCTCCCCAACACCGACGCCTGTGTAGACCCCTGCGCGAGCAGTAGGCCTACGCGTCCACGACTCTCCCCGCTTCTACCGGCCGCAGCCGGGAGCAGACAACAACAAGCTGTGTCGCGACGCTACAACCGGGTCTCCGGGAGCTATCGCGACACCGCAGACCTTGCAGGCCCGCCAAACAACGACCCCCTCGTGCAATGGGGTCAGCTTCAGTCGAGAAGACGACCGACAATCACCGCGCTTCTACCGGCAAAAAGCCGGGAGCGGACAACAACAAGCTGCGCCGCGACGCTACAACCGGATCTCCGGGAGACGTCGCGACGCCGCAGGCCTTGAAGACCCGCCAAACCACGACCCCCTCGTACAATGGGGTCAGCTTTGATCGGTGAAATAACCGACCAATGGACGACAAACAAGGCTTCTACCGTTTCCGGGAGCGAACGTCACAAACTTGCCACGGCGAGGACATGCCGCGACACCGCAGGCCTAGCAGGCCTGCCAGACCACGACCCCCTCGTGCAATGGGGTCGGCTGTCGGGATATTGGTTCATCGACTTACAGGGGCAGCAAATTTTAGCGCTGCGCCTGTTAGCCGACTATCCAGGATGCACCGTCTTAGTCCAGTTGCCACTCCCCCCGGGCATATAGCCCGAAGGGATAGGAAACCGGTCCAAGCACACTAGGAGGTTCCCCGACCTAGCACCCCAGGTTAGGTTAGGTTAGGTTAGGTTTTTTTTTTTTTTTTTTTTGTTGACGCGGGGAACGCATTTACGCGCCTTCATCCCAGCTGCGGGGGCAGCTGGGATGGTGTGTGGGACTCCCGGCCCGGTCCGGAATGGACCGTCCTACCCACTAAACCCCGCGGTGTTCCTCCTCACCCTTTAGCCGGGCCGAGGGATATCAAAAGATTATTCACGTCGACCCGGCTAGGGGCGCCCCGTTTATTCGGGGCTCTCCTCGGGGGAGCCAGATGGGCGGCTCCCCAAAGCTCCCTAAGGAGCTGAAGTCCACGCCTGCACCGCTCTCGAGCGCCCCTCTGTAATAGAGGAGACAGAGAGCGGCTGGCGCAGGCGTGCGCTAATGGGCACCCCTGGAACACGGAAAAGGTGCCCACCGCCATGTGACCGTTGGTGGGCGGGGTCCCCCGACCTTACGCCCACGGTCAAGAAACAATCGGGGGCGCGCAGTAACTCCTCACCGCGGCGCCCCCGAACTGAACGGCAGAGCGGGAGCATTATCGGTTACTCCCGCTCCCCCGCACAGTGCACCTCCCGCTTTGCCGCCATCACCTCGTCAACTGGCGAGGTGACAGCGGCCCAGCACTGTTGCCGCCGGTCGCGCCGTTATTCACGGCCGGCAGCCCGAACTGCATGGCAGGGCGGGAGCATCTACCCAAACTCCCGCCCCCCACGCAGTGCCTCTCCCACTTCGCCGCCATCGTCTCGCCAGCAAGGTGGCGAAGCGACGGCGACCCATCATTGCTGCTGCCGGCCGTGAATAACGGCACGGCCGGCAGCAACACACACCACCGAACAACCCACAGGTGGGTTACTCCCGCCTCGGCCGGAATTAGCCAGAGTAGCACAACTCCCCCACAGAGGAAGGGGAGTGGTCGCTACTCCGTTGCCCAGGATGCACCACGAGGAGGATCCGACCCATTGGGGTCCTTAAGATGTTAGTAGGACCCCGCATCCCAGGTTAGGTTAGGTTAGGTTAGGTTAGGTTAGGTTAGGTTAGGTTAGGTTAGGTTAGGTTAGGTTAGGTTAGGTTAGGTTAGGTTAGGTTAACAGCGGGCTCGCGCTGGGGGGTTGCTGATGTAATGGCTTGCCGTGCCCGGCCCCCCACCAAGGCGCGGAATATGGCACACCGCAGGAAGTTTTTAGTGGGTGAGAGCCCCACACTCGCCCAGGTGACCCCGTGTCTGGGTAGTGCCGGAGGACATTTGTTACCTGCGTTAAAAAAAAAAAAAAAAAAAAAAAAAAAAAAAAAGGTTAGGTTAGGTTGGGGCGGGGCCCCAAGTGTTACTAGAGTGCGTCCTCGTCGCCCGCCCTGGACCCCAACTTGACCACCGTAACGGAGTGGCAAGTTGGGTGACTGAATCTCAGTAACAAAACTTGAGTGGCCGAATCGGATGTCATTAAGTGCGATCTTAGTGTTCTTCCCTGTGTGTGTGTGATTTGCTGTGTGTGCTCTGCTGACCCATTCCACTTGGTGCGCGGTAACGCAGTGGCCAGTGGGTGGTGTTTTGCTTCTCTGCGTATTTGTTATAACGTCTCTTTTTCATTTGATTACCTCCTAACGACTTGGCTTTTTGTTTTCCGGATTTGTTTTTGCATTTGTTTGGTTGCTGTTGTTGTTCTGCTGCGGAATCTGTTTTCAGATTTCGTTGTCAGGACAAAATTCTATCTCCATCCGACTCAGTTGTGGGCAGTGCCCTAAACTGGTCAATGGAGTCCGAATCTGGAGAAGGTTTTGTCTCGGACGGAGGCGAACGCCTGGTGCCCTGGTTCCATCCTGAGGACACGCGTTCAGCCTCTGGTAAGAAACGGGAGCGGAGCTCCTACTTTTTCACCTCGGGCCTTACCGAAGAGAGTGAAGAGGATTCCCCGGATAAGAAGGCCTCGAGGCGGTCATCCAGGGGTAGGGGATTCATCCACCATGTGGGGAAGTCCCGAGCCCTGAGGGAACTCCGGGAAAGACCTGACTCCGAGGAATCGGACTGCACAATAGTGCATAGTCAAAGGCACTCCCCGAAAAAGGGAGTTGAAAAAGGATCCCCGACGCTGCTAGCGGTGGAGGAACTCCTCAACCAGGCGGAAGAAGACGCAGGTACCCTGCACCAGGTGGCTTCTACATCAAAGAACCTGAAGGGTACCTGTGTCAGAGAAATAAGGCAGCGCACCGCGTCGTTGCTTCAGGCCGTTCAGTCGCTGGCCGGGCGCAACGACGGCGAAGAAATGAAGCGGTTGAGGGCGGACAACAAGCGCCTTCGAGGTCAACTGTCCGCCCTCCAGGAGGAAGTTGCTGCTCTACGCCGGGAGTTCGCCGAAGGCAGGCGACGCCGCTCAAAGAGCCCCACCCCACGTAGAGAGCCAGAGAGCGCTCCAGTTGAGGTAAGCGCGGTCCAGTCAAGTGAGCGCGGGGTGACCATGGCGGATCTGGAGGTTCTCGTGAGTCGCCTCCAGCGCGAACTCATGGACCACGTTGGGGGCGTGATAAGCGCCCGTCTGGATGGGCTTGAGGTAGATGGACGCCTCCTGCCTGCCCAACCCCAGCTCCACCGACCACCATTGGAAAAAGGGAAAGGGAAGGGGAAGCGCACGGTGACCCCTGCTGCAACCGCACCCACAACTCTGGCCCCTCCGGCAAATATGCCGAAGGAGGCCAGACAGAAAAAGACGGTTCGAGCTGCAGAACAAGTTGCTGGACCGTCACACCAGGAGCAGCCAGTGCTCGAAGAAAACTGGACAACTGTGGTCAAGAAAAAGGGAAAAAAGAAACCACAGACAAAGGCTCCAGAGCCGAAGAAACCCAGGCTCCCGAAGAAGCCTAAGACACTGGCGGTGGTGGTGTCCTTGAAGCCAGAAGCGGTGGCGGGGGGCGCCACCTATAAGGATGCCATTGCAAAGGCGAAGGCGTCCGTGAGCCTGGGTGAGCTCGGCATTGGGCCAACAAAATTTAGAACCGGCATCACGGGAGCTCGCATCATAGAGCTCCCAAAGGAGACCACGGTGGCACAGGCCGACACCTTAGCGGCCAGGATTGGACAGGTCCTAGGTGATGACGCCAGGGTCACCAGGCCCACTAAATCGGCGCAGATACGCGTATCGGGCCTGGACGACGCTGTATCCCAGGAGGAGATTTGTCGGGCCCTGGCAGAAAAATCAGGTTGTCCTCCCGACCAGTTTAAGGTCGGCAGCATTGGACTGGGCTACACGGGCGTTGGTTCCGTGATCGTTACATGCCCAGTCGGAGCAGTTGCGACACTAGTGAACGTGCATCGGGTGGCAATCGGCTGGAGCTCCGCGTCCATCCGAATTCTGGAACAGCGTCCAATGAGGTGCCATCGGTGCATGGGCACGGGCCATCCACAAATACTGTGCCCCTCCAAAAAGGATCGCAGTGGATTGTGCCACCGCTGCGGTCAGGAAGGTCATACGCTCGCCTCTTGTTCGGCCCCACCGCACTGTGCCATTTGCGCGGATCGTGGCCTGCCCTCGGGACATCGAATGGCCGGACTAAATTGCAAGCCCCCTCCGGTTAAGGGCCGTCGTTTCCCACTCCCAATCTCAGGGAATTCCAATATCACGGCCGCTCCGGCCGCCCCTGCAGTCGCGCCTATGGAAACTAACAATGTCAGTTAGATCCATAGGACGTGTACTGCAGGCAAACGTGAACCACTCAGTCAGCGCACAGGACCTCTTGTGTCAGGCGGTGGCTGAGTGGGACATCGACTTGGTGATTATCTCGGAGCCGAGTTCCATTCCCTCATCCCCGCGGTGGATGAGCTCGGTGGATGGCCTCGCGGCGGTCATGGTAGCCGGAGTGACGCCCCCTCTTTCTCTATTTGAACGAGGGGAGGGATTTGTTGCGGCGCGATGGGGGGGGATTACAGTGGTATCACTGTACTTCTCTCCTAATCGCAGCCGAGCGGAGTTCGGGCGTTTCTTGGCCGTGTTGGAGGGTGTGATACACAGAGCAGCGCCCAGTCCGGTGTTGGTGGCGGGCGACTTGAACGCTCACTCCCGCATGTGGGGAGACCTATTTACGGACGCGCGAGGTGGGGATTTGGAGTCCTGGGTTCTGTCCTCAGGGCTCCATATCCTCAATACAGGAAACACGCCGACTTGCGTGCGGTGGCAGGGCACGTCCAGAGTCGACGTGACCTTTGCCTCCGCATCCCTGTCTCCCTACATGAGGGACTGGCGCGTGGAGGAGGGGGTGGAGACTCTATCTGACCACAGATACGTCAGATATGAGGTCTCCACCACCCCAACGGCGGTGAATTCTCTCCGTCTCAGGATTGCGACGGGTGTTTCTCCTTTTCCCGGGTGGGTGCTCCCAAAGCTCCGGTCGGACGTGGCGGAGGAGGCAGCGTTGGTGCGAGCGTGGGCCGAGGTGCCCGACTCTATCGCGGAAGATCCCGACGCCATGGCGGAGTTACTTGCGGACGATCTTCGCGTCGTGTGTGACTCCGCCATGCCGAAGCGAGGAGCGGGCTCTCGGAACCCGAGGCAAATGTACTGGTGGACGCCGGAACTCTCTGAGATGCGTGCCACCAGCTTGAGGGCCAGACGTGCGTACCAGCGCTGTCGCAGGCGAGCCCGACGGGAGCCCGGCGAGGAGGAGAGACTTCGTCGCGATTATCGGGAGGCTGGCGGGGCGCTGAGGGTTGCCATCTGCAGGGCAAAGTCCGACGCCTGGGACAGGTACCTGGACGTCCTCGATGGTGACCCCTGGGGTCGACCGTACAGGATGATCAGGCGGAAACTCGCGGCTTCAGTTCCGCCTACATCCTGTATGGAGCCAGCACTCCTGAACAGAGTTCTCCGAACTCTGTTTCCGGAGACGGGAGACTTTGTGCCGCCAACCATGCCGACCTCCGGTTCTGCCTCGGAGGCGTGGGCTGCTGGGCCGCCGATTTCGGATGCGGAGTTCGGCATCGTAAGGGAACGGCTCAACCTTAAGAAGAAGGCGCCCGGGCCTGATGGAGTTCCGGCCAAAGTAATGGCCATCGCTCTGGGCCCTCTTGAAGCGCGTTTCCGAGCGGTGCTGAACATCTGCATCGGAGAGCGGCGTTTTCCCGGCAGATGGAAGGTGGGACGACTGTGTCTGCTGCGCAAGGAAGGCCGCCCGGCGGACTCGCCGGCGGGCTACCGGCCGATCGTGCTGCTCGATGAGGCGGGAAAAGCTTTTGAGAAGATTCTCGCCTCCCGCATCATCGAGCACCTCGAAAGTGTGGGACCCGACTTGGCAGACTGCCAGTACGGCTTCCGGACTGGGCGGTCTACGGCAGACGCAGTCATCCGTCTGAAGGGGTGGACAGAGGCGGCAGCGGCTCGTGGGGAGGTGGTGTTGGTGGTGTCCTTGGACATTGCCAACGCTTTTAATGCCATCCCCCACGAGTGTATTGAGGAGGCGCTGCGGTTCCACAGAGTGCCCATCTACCTTCGCCACTTGGTGAAGGACTACCTAAGGAACCGTAGCGTCGTGTATGAGGACGCTCAAGGACAGATTCGGCCTTGGAGGGTGGTGGCAGGTGTACCCCAGGGTTCCGTTCTCGGTCCGTTGTTGTGGAACCTGGGGTACAACTGGGTTCTTCGCGGCTCGCTGTTACCAAGGATGGACGTCGTATGTTTTGCGGACGATACCTTGGTGACAGCGGCTGCGGGAGAGTGGGAGGACGCAGCCCACCTTGCGTCGGTCGGCGCGTCTATGGTGGTCCGTCGAATACGGCTGCTGGGGTTGGACGTGGCCCTCTCCAAAACGAGGGCCATGCCCTTTCACCCCCCACGTCGAAGGGCTCCATCGTCCCTCTTTGTCCGTGTGGAGGGTGTTCGTGTCCAGGTCACCCCCCACATGAAGTACCTCGGATTGACGCTGGACTCCCGATGGACCTTTGAAAATCACATGGAACTCCTCGCTCCGCGGCTGCGTTCTGCCGCAGCCGCGCTCGGACGCCTGCTCCCCAACGTGGGAGGTCCCGGTGCATCCTGTCGCCGACTGTACCATGGCGTCATTCGATCGATGGCCCTGTATGGTGCCCCGGTGTGGGCAGAGTGTCTCTCCCGGAGGACGCGAGCTCTCCTGCGCCAACCGCAGAGGGTGATTGCGGCCCGGGCCGTGCGGGCATATCGCACGGTCAGCCACGGAGCTGCCTGTGTCTTAGCGGGCACGCTGCCGTGGGATGTCGATGCACTTGTGCTTGCAGAGGTGTATCGGCATCGGGTCGACGCCAGAAATCGAGGTGAGCGGCCTGACCTCGAGGATATCGAGGAGGTCCGCTCACAGGCGCGGAGAGAAGCGCTTCGTCGGTGGGTTGAGACACTTTCTCACCCGACCTCTGGCCATCGAACGATCGACGCCATCCGCCCGGTATTGGAGGAGTGGGTGAGTCGAGAGTGGGGAGTTCTCACTTTCCGACTGGTGCAGGTATTGACCGGACACGGGTGTTTCGGTCACTACCTGCACCGGGTCGCCCAGCGAGAGGAGACGCCTGCGTGTCATCACTGCGGCGCTCCTGACGACACATCCGAGCACACGTTGTGGGCGTGCTCTGCATGGCGGACCCAACGTGCTCTTTTGGGTGCCGCTATTGATGGACGCGGCCTCACACTGTCGGGCATGGTACGTGCTATGCTCGACAGTGTGGAGGCCTGGGAGGAGATCGCCAACTTCGCCGAGGACGTCATGTCGGCGAAGGAGGCTGCGGAGAGGGAGCGGGAAGAGGATGCTCTAGCCGCTCCCATCCGGCGTAGGCGGAGGGGAAGGAGAAGGCGAGTGGCTCCGGTCACAGACCTTCTCTAACCCTTTGGGTGGCCAGCACACGAGAGTGGCACTTTCGTGTGCATTGCACTGGCCACCACGTCTGGTGGATTACCTGGCGCACACCGAGGTAATCCTCCCCCCGGCGCGGTAGCTCAGCAAGGCTGAGCAGCCCTGAGGTGTTTTGGTGAATAAACTGGTCCCAAAACACCTCTGATTGGGCAGATCGGTGCCAAGGAGTTTTAGTGAGTATTCCCAGTGCCACCAACATCAGGTGCTGGGCGACCCTCACACTGTCACACGCCTCGCCAGCGTGTTTCGTCTGTAAGCGGATCACTCCTTGTAAAAAAAAAAAAAAAAAAAAAAAAAAAAAAAAAAAAAAAAAAAAAAAAAAAAAGGTTAGGTTAGGTTAGGTTAGGTTAGGTTAGGTTAGGTTAGGTTAGGTTAGGTTAGGTTAGGTTAGGTTAGGTTAGGTTAGGTTAGGTTAGGTTAGGTTAGGTTAGGTTAGGTTAGGTTAGGTTAGGTTAGGTTAGGTTAGGTTAGGTTAGGTTAGGTTGGGGCGGGGCCCCAAGTGTTACTAGAGTACGTCCTCGTCGTCCGCCCTGGACCCCAACTTGACCACCGTAACGGAGTGGCAAGTTGGGTGACTAAATCTCTGTGACATAACTTGTGGCCATTTTTGGTGAATATCGGTGCTTCTCTGTAAATACCGTGCTTTACCTCGTAACTAGACCCATTCCACTTGGTGCGCGGTAACGCAGTGGCCAGTGGATGGTGTTCTCTCCCTTTGCTCTCTGTGCTCTGAATTGTTTTCCGTGTTGCCTTTGAATAGTGACCTGGCGTGTTTTCCTGGACTCTGATTGCTTTTCGATTTGGATTTCTGATTGGTTCTGTTTTGTTTGTTTTGTCGTTGTCTTTGTTGTTTTGCTTGCTAGTGGGATCTGTGTCAAAACAGATTCCCTGCAAGAATAACTATTCTCTCTCCATCCGTTTCAGTTGTGGGCAGTGCCCTAAACTGGACGATGGAGTCGGAATCCGCTGAAGGATTTGTGTCGGATGGGAACTCAGGCTTCAGGCCCCCGTTCCGTCCCGTAGAGAAGCTTTCCGCCTCCGGTAAGAAACGAGAAAGGAGCTCTTATTTCTTTACCTCGGGACTTACCGAAGACGGAAGTGACGAGGAAGATTCCCCGCAGAAGAAGGCGGTCCGGCACTCTACCAAAGGTCGGGGAACGGTCCATAATGTGGGAAAGAGCCGAGCGTTGCGGGAACTCCGAGAAAGGCCCTCGGACTCCGAATCGGACTACACCGTGCATGAGTCGACGAGGCGCTCCCCAAGAAAGGGATCTCCAACGCTTCTTACTGTGGAAGATCTCCTGACTCGAGCCGAAGAGGACGCAGGTACCCTGCACCAGGTGGCTACTGTCTCAAAAAACCTGAAGGGTACCTGCGTCAGAGAGATAAAACAGCGTACGGCATCGCTACTTCAGGCCGTCCAGTCGTTGGCCGTACGCAACGACAGTGACGAGATGAGACGTCTGAGGGCAGACAACAAACGCCTTCGAGGCCAGTTGTCTGTCCTCCAGGATGAGGTGGCTGCCCTGAGGAGAGAGTTCGCCGAGGGCAGGCGACGCCGTTCCAGGAGCCCTTCCCCTGGGAAACCGGAACAAGTCCGAGAAACAGCGCCAGCTGATGGGAGCATTTCCTTGAAGGACGTCGAAGACATGATGGGTCGCCTCCAACGGGTTCTTATGGATCACGTGGGAGGTGTAATAAGTGCTCGTCTGGAGGGCCTTGAGGTGGATGGACGTCTTTTGCCAGCGCAACCCCAACTCCACAGACCATCATTGGCGGCGGCACCCAGACGCAATAACAAGAAGACTAATGATGACCCAGGTGCCCCCACCACCTTGACCCCCCCGGCAAACATGCCGAAGGAGGCCCGAGCGAAAAAGGTGTTACGAGCCACGGAGCAAGTGGCAGGGCCCTCAAACCAGGAGCAGCCAGTGGTGCTCCATGAAGCCTGGACAACGGTTACAAAAAAACCGAAAAAGAAGAAGACAGCGGCCAAGGCTCCGGAGCCCAAGAAACCCAGACTCCCAAAGGTGCCAAAAACTTTGGCGGTAGTGGTATCCCTCAAACCTGAGGCTGTGGCGGAGGGCGCCACGTACAGGGATGCCATCGCCAAGGCGAAGGCATCGGTGAGCCTGGGTGCGCTGGGAATCGGCCCTGCCAAATTCCGGACGGGCATCACAGGATCAAGAATCATCGAACTCCCAAAGGAGACGACTGCAACCCAAGCAGACACTTTGGCTGCCAAGATCGGGGAGGCCTTGGGCAACGACGCTAAGGTCACGAGACCCACCAAGACGGCGCAGATACGAGTCTCCGGCCTCGATGATGCTGTTGCCGAGACAGAAATATGTGAAGCCTTAGCGGAAAAGTCCGGGTGTCTTCCCGACCAATTTAAGGTCGGCACCATAGCGGTGGGCTACACGGGCGTTGGCTCGGCCATTGTATCTTGCCCTGTGGGAGCAATTGCCGCGCTGGCGAGCGCCCAACGTGTGGCCATAGGCTGGAGCCATGCCTCCATCCGCGTCTTGGAGCAGCGCCCAATGCGATGCTTCAGGTGCATGGGGGTGGGCCACCCACAGGTGTTATGCCCCTCCAAAAAGGACCGCAGCACGCTCTGCCACCGTTGTGGACAGGAGGGGCATACGTTGTCCTCCTGCTCAGCTGAACCGCGTTGCGCGATCTGTGCCGACCGCGGACTTCCATCCAGTCATCGCATGGCCGGGGTTAACTGTAACCCTCCCCCGGTCAAAGGTCGCCGTCTCCCACTACTGGGGGCGGCCGCTCGAAAAACGGCCAGTCAGGCCGCTCCTGAAGTCACTCCCATGGAAACTATCAATGCCAGTTAGATCCATGGGACGTGTACTTCAGGCAAATATGGACCGCTCAGCCGCCGCCCAGAACCTTTTGTTTCAGGCGACGGCTGAGTGGGATATAGATTTGGTGTTGCTGTCGGAGCCGTGTGTGGCTTCCCTGCCTTCCGGGTGTGTCGTAGCCACCGATGGCCTCGCGGCAATTATGGTGGCTGGTGTGGCGCCTCCCCCTCTCGTCATGACTGAGAGGGGTGAGGGGTACGTTGCGGCGAGATGGGGAGGTGTCATGGTGGTCGCCACATACTTTTCTCCTAACCTCAGCCGAGCAGAGTTCCAGCGATACTTGGCTGTGCTGGAAGGCGTGGTCAGGCGGGCAACCCCCGATCCAGTGCTCGTGGCTGGTGACTTTAACGCCAAATCAGCGGCGTGGGGGTCGCCAGTGCTTAACCCGAGGGGTGGGGACCTGGAGTCTTGGGTTCTGTCCCTGGGGCTCCAGACCCTCAACACGGGAAGCACTCCAACATGCGTGCGGTGGCAGGGCACGTCCGTCATAGACGTGACCTTTGCCACCGCACCACTGGCGGCCTGCATCAGGGACTGGAGGGTTGTCGAAGACGCGGAGACCCTGTCTGACCATCGATACATCCGATTCGAGATCTCAGCACGGGGTCTCCCTCTTCGGCTGCACTCAGGGGGGGGTCACCAACTGTTCCCGAAATGGGCACTTGCCCATATGCGATCTGACGTGGCGGAGGAGGCAGCGATGATACGAGCGTGGGCCGAGGTGCCCGATTTGATTGCCAACGATCCCGACGGTATGGCGGAGTTATTCGCGGATGATATGCGGGTCGTATGTGACTCCGCCATGCCAAAGCAGCGGACGAGCCCTCGGAACCCAAGGCAAGTGTACTGGTGGACGCAGGAACTCTCCGACCTGCGTGCCGCCAGTATGAGAGCCAGACGGTCGTATCAGCGCTGTCGCAGACGTGCCCAGCGAGAGCCCGGTGAGGAGGAAATTCTCCGTCAAGAGTACAGGGAGGCCAACGGAACCCTGAGAACTACAATCTTCAAGGCAAAGATGGACGCGTGGGATCGGTACGTGAGAATCCTCGACGAAGATCCCTGGGGTCGACCGTACCGATCCATTAGGCGGAAGTTCTCAGGTCCGACTCCGCCTGTGTCTTGTATGGAGCCGACGCTCCTGAGCAGAATCCTCCAGTCTCTGTTCCCAAACACGGGAGCTTTCGTGCCCCCGCGAATGCCAACCTCCGATTCTGCCTCGGAGGGGTGGGCTGATGGGCCACCGATTACGGACGCAGAGTTCGGCACCGTAAGGGAACGTCTTCGTAAGAAAAACAAGGCGCCCGGGCCTGACGGAGTGCCAGCCAAAGTCATGGCTGTCGCTCTGGGCCCTCTGGAGGAGCGTTTCCGAGCGGTGCTGGATCTCTGCATTCGGAAAACCCGTTTTCCCAGCAGGTGGAAGGTGGGGCGTCTTTGCCTGCTGCGGAAGGAGGGACGTCCAGCGGACTCGCCGGCAGGTTATCGGCCGCTCGTGTTGCTCGATGAGGCGGGAAAGGCCTTCGAGAAAATTCTCGCCTCCCGCATCATCGAGCACCTTGAGATTGTGGGGCCGGAGTTGGCTGACTGCCAATACGGCTTTCGAGCCGGACGATCCACAGTTGACGCAGTCAGCCACCTCAAAAGGTGGACGGAACAAGCGACGTCGCGTGGGGAGGTGGTGTTGGTGGTATCATTGGATATAGCCAATGCATTCAACACCATCCCCCACGAATGCATAGAGGAGGCACTGCGATTCCACGGGGTGCCCATCTACATACGCAACTTGGTGAGGGACTACGTGACAAATCGCAGTGTCATGTACGAAGACGCGGAGGGCCAAATTCGGCATTGGAGGGTTGTCGCAGGTGTACCCCAGGGTTCTGTTCTCGGTCCGTTGTTGTGGAACCTGGGGTACAACTGGGTGCTTCGCGGCTCGCTGCTGCCAAGGATGGATGTCGTGTGCTTCGCGGACGACACCTTGGTGGCAGCGGCTGCAAGAGATTGGGAGGACGCCGCACACCTGGCGTCGGTCGGCACCTCTATGGTGGTCCGACGAATTCGGTTACTGGGGCTGGACGTGGCCCTCACAAAAACGAGGGCCATGACTTTTCATCCCCCGCGTCGAAGGACTCCGTCGTCTTTATTTGTTCGTGTGGAGGGTGTCCGTGTTCAGGTCACCCCCCACATGAAGTACCTCGGGCTGACGCTGGACTCCCGATGGACCTTTCGGCGGCATATGGAACTTCTCGCTCCCCGGCTGTGTTCTGCCGCAGCCGCGCTCGGATGCCTGCTCCCCAATGTAGGGGGTCCCGGCGCGTCCTGTCGCCGCTTGTACCATGGCGTCATACGCTCGATGGCCCTGTACGGAGCCCCG